>CM029013.1:117835075-118571636 GCA_016801055.1 Panax notoginseng
AATATTAATTATTCACAAATAATATTACAGAATCACAATAATGACAGCCGGCATTTCCCAGGAAAGAGGGGGCTTTCCAATAAGGATTTCTCCTTACTGGCGCGTAATTAGATGACCAAACCTCTCCTTAGACAGAACTTTATAGACTTTGTCAATAATGCTATCTAATAATATTATTCAAATAATATGAATTATTGATCTGGTAATAGAAAATACTGTGCAGTGACAATTATTAAAACAACAATAATATAAAATATCAACGTAGCAATTATTGAATCAATAAAATAAAATATTGAACAGTAATTACTGTAACAATTATATAGTAGTGCCTTCTTGCGTAAGAATCAATAATTTTAAAAATACTGTGCAATACCGTGTGCTACTGTGTAATAATGCGTATTACTTTATTTTAACCACCGGGTATTCCAACAGTTTAACAGTAGCCATTACGCCGTTATTTATAAAAACTCAAATTTGTCATTTTCTTCATCCGACAGTTATTTTGTTATGGGGCCCACAAATGACTGCGCCGTCGTACAAATATTCCCCGACAGAAAGAATATTTCACGACCAAGCGAATATTCCCCGACAACAAATGAATATTTTATAACCACTTTCTTATTTTGCAAAATTTGCACATTTCACCCATAATCAAAGCATTATATCAAATTAACACCTTATTATTCACAATAATATTTAGAGAAACATTAATTTTATTCATTAATAAGTTGGGGTCTTACATCATCAATTTAGTTGAACCTAGTGTTGGTTGTGATTGAAAGATCGTCAGCCAATTTTGGTATGATGTAGTATGACAAAGTCACATAATGGCGGAATCCTCAATGTACTACTAATCTAGTACGGTATGATGATGTCATAAAAGAATTTTTGGTTTTCTTTTAATTTATGAAGAAGGTCAATTAAGTTGGCCAAACAATTTCGATTGATGTCCGAATTGTTGATAAAAGTCTAACCTAATTGATTCGGCTAGACGACTGTCGAAAAATAATTGTGAAATTCAAGCATTCTTGAATATTTGTGCCAAACCAGATTGCTCTGGTGCGGATTCAGTTGTTGAAAAGTTGAGGTGAACAACCCTATAAGGGGATATATTTTCAAGGACAATGGTTCCGAGCGTAACGCATGTAGTCGTTACAAAACACTACGTTGCGGCCCAACGTAGTGGTATAATAGGTTGGCCACCAAGTGTACGTGTGGAGGGAGTTTTCAGTCCTTGCGATTGATAAATACTCTGGTTTGTAGTGTGGATAATTGGGTTGAAGCACTAGTTCATGGTCTTCTGTGACCCTTCAGCATAATTTGGAATTCGAGTTATTCATACTACTTCCCGATTATTGAAAAATCGTGGAAGATTCTTATTCTTCTGTGTGATGAAGTAGTGAGTAGAATGGTCCTTAGAAAGAAGAATGTGGTAGAATGCAAATGAGCAAGTTATAATAAAACTTTCGAAAAGAGAATGGAAAAAATTATTCAAACGAATATGTAATATTCGAAATAGCATCGAGTAGAGGAGGTTTCGGTGATTCCGATGACATAATCCTTATAAGGGGGAGAGGATGTAAGAACCCGAATTTTTAGAAAGTATTAAAATAAGAATTTAGTAAATAAAATTCTTAAGGCATGTGATGGGTTCGAATACGAATATATATATATATAATATTATATATATATATATATATATATATATATATATTATATATATATTTATGTGATACGAGGTATGTAATATTGTGTTACATAGGGTATATGAGTTATGTGATATGTGATGTTATGTTTTAAATATATATCGTTATTATATATTTGTTATAAATTTTAGAGATAAATTAGTAAAGAAGATGGATAGGAATTTATCTATTGATGTTAAATAATTTATGAGAAATTATTTTATAATAGTAGTTGGTGACATTAAATATCTTTGATAATCACTAATTTCTTGAGTATTTGTACGAGTGAGTATCAAGTCTAAAGTAGTGCAATCATACTCTTTAATGGTTGACGTATGGGAGCTGGGCTAAACGATTCCTTTAGAGAGCGGAGGTATATACGAATTAGTAACCGATCTAACTCACTGTGAAAACAGTGTAAACGAGACGAAAACTAATTTGTTGGTTGTTTGTCAGAAATCACTCAGTGTACTATATTAAATACTATTAAAGACTCGATATGTGTTAGGTTTGGACTTGTATATGTGTACGTTGATGACGAGGGAAGAAAATTGTTATACCTTGAAAGTGGTTCGAGAATTATTGAGTAGATTGATACACGGGGAGAAGTCAGGATTAAAAGAATGTATGTATGTGTGATATATTCTAGTGTTGTGTTACTGGTGGCATGAAACCGTAAAGGACGTATTATTGGTTAAACTAATAATGGAGATAGAGTTTTTAAACTCAAAGTGTGATCCTTAAATTATTAAGGAATATAGTGGCTAACGATGTGGAATTTGTAATACCCGAGAATTTTCACGTAGTATAAAAGGAATATATTAATGGAAATATTATTTATGTGAATTTAAGTGTTAGTGTTTTCTGAGTTGGTTAGTGCAATTGATTCGTATTAGATCAATGCGTATTAAGATGTGTGAATTGACAATGAGACGTGTGAACTGCCTTGTGTGGCATAATGCGAAATGAGAATATTCACTAAGTAAGTTAAAACGGGAATTAGGAAGATTAATCGGGTTGATCATGAAATTTCATGTAATTAATGATTACGCTCTTAGACATGTAATATTACTCATGTGGACAGTAATTCATGTCATATCAAACAAGTTTAGCAACGAAAATTGGCATGGGCTGGAAGCTAAACCAGTCTTGGCACTGTCAGGGTACGGCGCAGCTGCGCCGTCCCAATAGTACAAACTGGCGTAGCTGCTCCAGTGGTCAGTTGGAGAAAACTAATTTATTTCACTTTGGAAATTAAATGGAACAATTATGTGATGTGTGACATTGATAAACCATGAAATAAAGTATGTTATGTCCGATAATGGAATTGTTAAACCATTAATTAATATTATTTAATTGTGGTAGAATATTGATTACTTTGAAATTTAAATAATAATATATGATTATTATTATTTGTAATATAGTTATAAATATAATAACAATTATATAGATAATTAACGATTGTGGAGATCCATAAAGACATTAATCAGGGAAGAATGTATTAATTTATTTTGGTAGTAATTAATCAAGGAAGGGAGTAATTTATTTATTTTAAATAAGTAAGTTATTAATATAATAATATTATATTGACAGTTATGTGCATATGAGCAATAGTACAACTATACTATATAGTGTAGTGTGACTTTTATGTGACTATATATAAGTTTTATGACATTATATTGTATGAAGCAATGTGATTAAGCATATTGAAATTATACGGTATAAATATATCATGAAGTGTGTATGTAGCAATATGCATGTGGGTAGACATTAAAATAAAATGTACATGGAATATATGCATGTTGCATAACATCTACTACCTTGAAATGTTAAATCATTTGGTGACATTGACTTATAATATATGGTTGATATGTGTATTGAAATATAACATAAGAGTGGAAATGTATAGAAGTATACAAGAATGCTGAGTTATATATCAAAATGTATCCCAAATGTGTATCCCAATGCTCCTTAATTCTCAGTCACGTGTATGGTAAAAAGGCTAAGGCCTATTCCCCTTCTCTTCTTCCAAGCTTTGCTAGATAATGATCATGGAGGGAGTGGGCATAATGATGCAAATCAACAACCAATTACCAACTCCTCCTTACCCTTCATGCAATCCGTTCATCCATGAGTTTGATTTAGGGGGGGATCTCATTGTCTGTGTATTAGATTTTCTATAAAATGAACACTTCCCTTCATTCTTTGTGTTGCTTGAGTTGTCTGAGAATTGCTAAGAAGGAGATTGAGAGTATTCTAGGACATTGGGAGTTCATTAGAAGCAAGCTCATTACACATTGCAGAGGTATAAGTTCTTTTCCTTGTTGCATTTTTAGTTATGTAAACAGAGTTCTTGAACTCTTAAAATTCAAATTCTTGAATTCATGGAATTAGATGTTAATGAGATTGGGTATGGGTTATATAGTTGTTATATGACCATATATATTTGTTTCAACTGTTACATGAATGTTTAGGAATGAGTTCATGAGTAATTTCTGTGTTTGGGCTGAATAGTTGCCGAAGCCAACTGTTCCTGGTTCAAACCAGGCGTGGCGCAGCTGCGCCATATTAACACTAAGGCGCAGCGCAGCTGCGCCGGTTCCTGAGATCAGTTGGGCTGTCTGTTTTGAAATCTGTTGAGTGTTAGTTAATCGTTATGGCTTAAACTAGCATGTAAGCATGTGTAAGGGGTATATACAAGTATATTAATCTACGTTGATCATGTTTTAATAGATTTGCATGAATAATGAATGCCTATAGTTTAGACAGAAGTTGGTACTTTGAGTTTTGAGAACGAACTATGTTCTGCAAATTGTGAGCCTAGTAATCTATACATGACTAATTTTACACCTAAATGAGCATGCTATAGTGTACATAGTCCCTTTGTTCATGACCACCTTATTAGGCTTTGTTTAGAGAAGTTTTTTAAGAAAAAGCTTAGCATAGTGAACCAACATGCATGACTACTGCATGATTTAAACTCTGACCTTGTGAGCATGATAACATGACTTGACTAGATATGTTTAGAGCTTTAAAGTTGTCTTGTATGTGTTGAATGGTATGGTTCAAGTCTATAATGGTTTCAAAAGCAAACTTAAACATATTCTCAAAACCTAGTTGCATCACATGGACCTCTAGATTCTAAAGGATTTATATGTCTTGTTATGTCTATCATATCTCTAGATATGGTTTATATGTTCTATATTGCATTATTTATGATAAAATGATTTCAAAAGCAACCTCGAGCATGTTTCCGAACTTAAGTTGCATTACATATGAGTATTTATATATTTAAGGCTTGAGATGCCATGTTATGTTTCATTATGTCTTTAAACATAAGTTGTATATGTTAAACATAATGGAAGTAAACCAAGCATGAGGTTAAAGCGTGTTTTAAAGTGTTAAACGATGCTAGCTATGAGTAAAAGATATGAATATGAATGAGCATGTGTAGTACAGATTATGTGATCTCTTTATGAGTACATAAGGCTAATTAGTACACCTAGTGATTACATAATCCTATTTGGTTTTAATTTCGTGAAAATCCTAAACTAAAGTCCCTGATATATATGGTTGAACTTGAAGTGGTCATACAAGTATGTAAAGACCTTTTGTGTGTATGCATGAGAAGAGTAAGTGTCTAAGTGTGTTAAATTTTGGACTGAAACCAGGAGTGCAAAGATCAACCTTAGTCTGGCCAGGGGACAGCACAGCTGCGCCGTCCCTAAGCCTGGACAGGGTGCAACTGCGCCATTCTGCAGTCTAGAATAGATTCTATTTTTGATATGATGTTTGAAGCATGCTTATATGATTACTTTAACTTGTAATATATGACCAACATGCTATGTAATGTGTTAAGAAGCATGCTATGTGATAGAGATGAATGTTAATTATGATTTTCAAAAGTTAAGTTCAAGGGAATACTTTCAAGATATTAAGCAATGATATGTTGTTTGGATTTGTAATGTCTTACAAACTGAATTGTGCTATGAATATATAGTATAGGTGATGTTATATGAAGTTACGACTAAGTTAAACGTTTATGTGTACGTTTGAACTTACCTATATGAGTTTTAAAGGTGATGAACACCTAGTGAGTCAAGTGTGTGGTAGCTATATATGAATGTTGATGTCATATACGAGTGGTTAAGTTGTAAAGGCATAACTATACGGACCTAGCTATTCTGAGAATGTGATGAGAAAGTGAAGTGTAGGTTTTTCGAACCTAGTTAGAAAATAATGTAACATTGTTATTACATTGAGAATGCATGAAATATGTTACTAATAGATATGAATCCATTATTATATAACTGTGTAGGAATACACGAAGTGTAGATAAACGTTAAGTAGTTAAGTCGTAGTTCATAAACTAAGAATCAGGCAAGTCTTTCAGTTCCTATTTGATATATGAATTTGATAACTGTTAGTTAAGCTATATTATGCTATGCAAATGTTTATGTATATATATGAAATGCATATGAGATATGTATGAAATGTGAAAGTTGATCTTTGATGATATGTTTGTGATATAAATCTTTATGCCTGTTATATGTGAAGTAACATGTAGTAAATATTAATTAATTATGAATGCATGAACTGAATATGCTATTATATGATATGTGCTACATGAAAACTGTTATGAATTGATGGCTCTCGAGCTCACCCTTGCAAATAACCACTTTTTTAAGTTAAGGACTCACGGTAAAGTTACGTGCTACTTGATTGATAAAGTTCAATCACATCAAAGGAGATTGTTTTGTTTAATTAAATATATGCTCTTGAACCATGTTTAGGTTCTAGTAGATATTCTTGATAGTAATTCACGATGTGTAATATATGTTAGCTTCTAAAGTTGTACTAGGCGGTACATAGAGGAATTCAAATCGAGATGTAAAGGTTTATACGAGAATAGGATGAAGTGAATCATAAAATAATTTGATTCAAGGATATATAATTAATTCAAGTTAAGATATCAATAAAAGATTAATTTTCGAGGGATATTGAAAAAGTTTAAATTATTCCGCATATTTTTTTTAACATCGAATGTGATGTAAAACAGGAATAGTAAATGACCAAGTTGTGAAGCTTATAAAAGTTTGGGGCCATTGTGCAGATCCTGGTAATGGAAAGAATTTATATTCTAAATTGTAATAATTAAAGTTTACTCATTAAGTTATGAATGAAAAATATAAATAGTTGACGATAGTAGTATCGTGGCGGACCTGATTCGTGGTTCGAAGGGAACCGGATTTGGGGGCGTCATAAAACTAACATATACAATTCTAACTAATAAAATTATACATGCAAACATACACATAACAATTAAATTAAATCCCCCAAACTAAACAATTATAATGTCCTTATTGTGATAATAACGCAATAAGTGTAAGAGGACATCACTGTAATCATTTAAGCTGGAGGTGGTGGTGGATGTTGCTCTTCATTGTCGGAATCAGATGGTGGAAACCTTGGCATTGGGGCTGGTTGCTGGTACGGAAACTATGGAGTTGGATTAAAACTCTAGAGCGTCGCGTTCAAGGAGGCGAATAACATATTAATGGCCTCGAACATATGGTCCTGCCTGGCCGTAAGTCTTCTCATTTTTCTGCTGGCATCCTTGTTGTACCCATCCATTTGTCACTGGAGGCTCTAAAATTGAGGGCTCAATGTATCGTCGGTTTGCTGCATCCCTTTAGTAGCCTGCTCTCCCATCGTCTCATCCACTTGGAACTCGTCGTCTTCAGAGGTGTCCTCAGCATAAACCTTATCCTTTGAGGCTGGTGGAAATATGAACCCGACTCCTCTTGGGTGTGACTCGCCCCCGGGCTAAATTGAATACCGTGCAATCATCCTCGTGTCTAAAGTTTGAAGCGGCATCTGGGTGGTCTCATCGTCAAACCATCTAACTCCCGCCTACCAACACAACTCATATATGAGAGATGGGTGTGGCAAGTCGCTGAAAAATGGCCCTCGTAGGCATCTTCAAATGGAAAAAACTGATGATAGCGCCTACGTCGATGAGAAAATCTTGAACGATGGCATATAAAAGAAGTATTTTCTCCTTGGTCACCTCTGTCATATGTGTGGATAGGAATAGCTTAGCGCATATGAACGTGTACCATATCTTACCATACTGGTTGAGATCCTTACTGTGGAATATGGTGCCCCCTTTTCGCCCATTGACCCATGTGGTGCCCGGCTTTGTTATTTCGTTAGAATGGCATTATAGTCTGGATCACGATCACACAAATAGGCATACTGGCACTCTCTAGGAACTCATAATTGGTAGTACTGGTTAATGGCGTCAGCATTGAAAGGAACCTGCTTGCCCCTCACAAATGCTATGAACGGTGCCTTATCCTCCGCATTGGCATAAAATTCCTTTACCACATTTACAATTGCTGGCTCGGGTGCTTCAGTGAACCTATTCCATCCTTTTTCATAAATTTGTTGCATCATTTAGCCGTCGACATGTTCAGGTGCCAAGTCGTGCACTGGAGTGAGCGCTTTCATCACTATGTAGTCATCGTGGTCAGCGGCAACGACACTTATGAACTTTCTCCTGTTAAAAGCTCTAGTCGATGGTGTGGACCCGGAACTTTCGCCTCGTTGACATTTCGAAGCCGTTTTGGTGCCATGGTACTTGATTGGATGAACTCTAGACCAAAATCTCCCCAAACTTCACTCAAATAAATCATCGAACACTTGGTGAGCACAACCCACAATTCCCCCAAACTTAGTAATTGGACATCAAGTATGGTGATAAGTGATGAGGATTTGTAAGAACTAACCACTTACCCTCAATGTATTACCAAGTTGGTTGAATCTCCCCTCTCTTTTGGCTGTCAAATTTTGCACTATAGGAACCCTAACTATTTTAAGAACTGAAATTGTTAGGAATAGAGTGGAAGTATTGTGTAGTTAGAGGTTTAATTTATAGGGAGAGATATAGTATTTGTATGTAGTGGGTTAATGTAGTTGGGAAGTGGGGATTAAGTGAGGTAATGGGTGGCAACTGATGAAATTGTGGGTTTTGGGGGTATAGGAGTGGATATCAGTTATGCTTAAAGGGAAAAGAAGTGGAAAAGATGGGTTATTGTTTACAACTGCCGAATTTTGCTTGTTCAAATCCCGTACTCCTACCCCGGCGGGGGTTATGAGCTGTAGAGGCCTGCCCCAGCGGGGGGGGGGGGGTGTACTGTTATTGCATCAAGACCCCCTCCTCAGCGGGGTTTTCCTTCTTGCAAAGTCCTCCCCGGCGGGGGTTGTACTACAATTGCACTTGATTTGTCCACTTCTTTGCTTACAACACTTATCCATGATCTTTTTAAGTACCTGAAATATTAAAATGATAATATTAAGATAACAACATAAAAATTTGAACATTGAAGGTTGAATTCAGTTAAATTACTTACTCACTAACTACTTAATATAGCAAAATAAACTTACATTAAACTAAAATTATATTCTAAACTACAGATTAATTAGCATGATTAAAATATTAAAAATAAAAGTAAAATTGGGTTCTCTCCCCGATTAGCACTTGATTTTAAGTCTTTCAGCCTGACTACTACATGTGTTATCCAGGATTGGTTGGGCTATCCGCGACATTTGTTTGTTTATAGCACATACCCAACATCATCGTATTGCATTCCCGTTCACTTACATATTTGAGAATGACGTTGACTTATTATCCTCAATTAGTGCCTTAAGACCACCGCCCTCTCCAATCCCCGAATTTGACATGTGTAGATTCCTCGAGTAACTCACACTCTTCCTTGTCAGTTGGGATTGGGATTTCTTTGAATACTTTCACCTTCACTACCTAATCAAATACTTTCATAATCAATTCTCCGTTCGATACGTCAATCAGTGTTCGCCAGTCGCAAGGAATGGGCGTCCCAAGATGATAGGGATGTTCTTATCTTCTTCAAAATCTAAGACAACAAAATCAGCTGGAAAGATCAACGAGTCAACTTTTACCAACACATCTTCAACTATTCCTAGTGGGTATGTTACTGATCTATCTGTGAGCTGTAGACTTATGTTGGTTGGTTTTCCTTCCTTTAACCTCAGATTTCGGTAAATGGATAGTGGCATAAGATTTATACTCACTCCAAAATCTGATAGAGCTCTCCCTACATCTTGATTGCCAATTGCGCACGAAATTGTGAAGCTTCCTGGATCTTTCAATTTAGGAGGAAGTTTTTTCTGTAGTATTGCACTGCATTCTTTAGTCAACGCCACTATTTCGAAATCCTTGAGCTTGCGTTTCTTTGAAAGTATTTCTTTCATGAATTTGACGTAACGTGGCATTTGCTCAAGTCCTTCGGCGAACAGAATGTTAATATGCAACTGCTTGAATATGTCCATAAATCTTGAAAATTGATCCTTTAACTTTTGACTTTCTAATCTTTGGGGAAAATGTATCGGTTGTGTGGCTATCTTCTGTTTATCTTCTTTCGGCTTTCCCACAAATTTTTCCTCAGTTTTTCTTATAAAATCCTTCTCTTCATTCTCATAAACCTCTTGTCTACCTACTTTCCCATCACAGTTGGCACCTAAGGCCTTACCACTCCTCAATGTAATCGCATTACATTGCTCGTGATTTCCTCTCGAATTCTTTTTTGTATCGCTAGGTAACGTTCCTTGAGGTCTGTTGTACAAAGCTAATGCTAGATGTCCCATCTGATTTTCTAAGTTCTTAATCGCTACCGCTTGCATTTTCATGGCTGCCTCGTTACCCGTTATGTACTTCATCAGTATCTCTTCCAGCTCTGACTTTTTCTCATGCTAAGGAGCTACCTGTTGATTCTGATTTTGGAACCCCGGGGGATAAGAAGGTCGTGGAGCCTGCTGATTTTGATTGTTGCTCAATGAAAAATTTGGATGGTTCCTATTCCCCGGGTTGTAGGTGTAATGCCCGAGAAAATCGGATTTCTAGGAGAATTAAATTTTTATTTAATTATAAGGATTAAATGAATTTAATTGATTAATTATGGAGTAAGCTAATTGAAGGTCGTTCTATGACCTAGACATATCGGAATGTCGTAGTATTTTGGCTACGTAATAGAATTAAAGTGTTTGAATTTTCAAGACAAAAATAAAAAAATTTCGAGAAATTTTCCGAAAAACACTATTCACGCATTTCTGCTCGGGAATTATTTTTGAACTTCCGAGAAATACGTAATGATAGAATATCGAGATGAGATAGAATATCCAATAATATTTCAATTATGAAAAACATAATTTTTTGCCTGCGGACTTAAAACCTGACGGTTAGGAGAAAGTGATTTACGAGAAGAAAATGTAATGCGATTAATGAATTAATCAATGATCGTATAATACCTACGTATTATACGAAGTAATGAATATGAGTACGATATGAGATATTATACGAGTGTGTATGAATAATGGTAGGTTGTATATGTTAAATTAATATACGAGTTAGAATACGAAAATAATACGTATAGAATACATTATGAGGCTTTAAGCCAAATGTATTGAATTTGTAGGATTTTGTAGGAAATATTAAAGTCCAATGGGATTTGATAAGGCCCAAATGTAGAAATGGTTAAGTCCAATGTGAATTAATAAACAAGCCCAAGTATTTGTTTAATTGCAAGCCTAATGGATAAGTTAAGATTAATTAAGCTAAAGGCCCAAATTATGAACTAATGGGTTATGGGATGGTTTAAACCCATGGGGCAACCCATGGATGATCCAAAGTAGGGAGCAAGCAAACTTAAAGGCTAAGTAAATGTGGTGCCCAAGTATTGGATAGGTGTTGTGATGGCCAAGCAAAAGGTGTGGAGGCCAAGTTTACTTAGGGACAAAGTAATGAATAGTAAGGAGGTGGAAGTGGCTTAATGACCATTATACCCTCACTTAGGATTTCCTATAAATAACAAGCTTACATTTCTTTTGTTGGTTGTTTATTTCATCCAACACCTTATACATTATAAGTTGAGAGCTTATTTACTTGAGAGAAAAAGCTAGAAAAGCTAGAAGTTAGCCTTTGTTAATTCAAAGAAGCAAGAAGGATATTAAAGTTTAGCAAGTGATCATCAAAGGGTAAGCAATCTTGAACCATGTTTCTCTTCTCTTCCATTATTAGAGAAGTGGGTAGTGGTAGGATTTGTATGCTAAGAAATGAAGAGAATGAACAACTTAATGAACTTAAGCCGTGTAAGTTACGAATGAGTAATTCAAACCTAAATAAGTTATGAACTTATGAAGAATAATGATGAATTTATCATATGTTTACTTTAAGAAGTTAGTATGATTAATGAGATGTAAGAATAGTGATTAAAGGATTTAACTCATTACTAAGTCATAAGCAATGAAATCAAGTATGTTATACTTTAATAAGTAAATAAGTTCATGAAGAATATGTAATGACTTCACATGAAAATAAGATGTTGTAATATGTAGGTGGAGATGTCTATATAATGGATTGAATTCATTTAGAATGATGAACAAATCTTAAGTAACGAAGTTTTGCCGAAATTCACACGATTGGACGATAATTGTAGAATTCGTGAAATTCTCGGAATGGACGTCGAATTTTGATATTAATCTTAGAAACGTTGGTTTTCAATGGAGACAAGTCTTATTTGGCATTATAGAGTTGCAGACTCAAAAATGGTCGGATTCCGACTTAGAACAAAGAAACGAGCGTTAAACGTTCACGAACGTTTATCGTTTTCGTTAAAAATGGACTAATAGGTGAATTTTTAGTAAATGAAGTCAAATAGATAAAATACTTGCATGAACACGTAGAGTACATGATTTGTGAACCGTAGGCTTTTGAACGAGCCAATTCAGACTTATAACGAAGAAGTTACAAGCCCGGGAGTCTCACAAAATGAAAAATCTATCTAAATTATCTGTGGCACAGAGTCTGCGCCGCGGCGTGACTCCAAGCCAAAAGTCTGGCACCGCGGTGCCAAACTGTCCCTCAACCACTGTTAGTTGGTGCCGCAGCGCGGCCCTAATAAAGGAGACTCGCGCCGTAGCGCCGAGTCTGGTCTTCAAGCCCTAATGTGTGACGCCACAACACGGCACAAAGAAGAATAGCTGGCACCGCTGAGCCAGCCTTAGGATCTAGACAATAAAGAAAGTTTCTATGTAGAGAATGAATAGAAATTGATGAACAATTAACTAATGATCTTAATGTAACATTGTTAAGACATATTTAAGCCTTAAGTATGATCACTTAGGGTTAAAGAAAGTCAAGTGCATGTGAACGTAAGAATGATATAACAGAAAGCCAGAACCAATAATAACAAATCTAATATGTAATTAGATTGAGAAGAAGGGTAAGATTCATTAGGAACCATGTATGTTCATTCATGACCTAATGTGGTATGTTATGTGGTTATGTGTTGTAGAGACCGTAAAGACTCAAAGGAAATGTAATTTTACTGTAACAGACGCTGAAGGTAATTTTTTCCTAAACGCTTGTCTAACCTTCGTGTTAGCCAGGTTTTCAAATGATTCAAGTTATGAGATGCACGTATGGTTTTAAAGAAAGAGTCGATGTCAGTTTTAACTCGGTTAGACTAATCTTGATTGATTGATTGATTTATTTACAAGTCTTTCAATATATAATTGATAACGCTATCCTATGCCAATCGTTTGGTACGGATTCAAGGTAAGCCTAAATATGAATAAACAAATGTATTTTCATCGAGTATTCGATGGGCACGTGAGGTTGCCACAACTTAAACGTACACACGTTTAATAGATGTAGTGTTGATCAACATAGAGTACTATAGGCTGATCACCTAGAAGTGCTCGTAAGATATGTCGGACTTACGGACTTCGTGCCGGGTTGTCCTATTCAAAGAAATTATGAAACGCTCATGGTCTTGGACCAGATTTGGTGTTTTACTGAATATTGTTATGGTGAAAAGTTTTGAAGTAAAATGAATGTTATTTTAAGTTATGGATAGTACTTCGTAACTATTATTCATTTACTGAAGATATAAGATTCCTATGTTTCAAGCATGCTTTTTAAATGAAATTGTTGTACTTGCTGAGCTTGTTATGCTCATTCTTGCTTAAACCATATGAATGCAGCTTAGACCGAATGGACCAAAGGATTCGACAAGGATAAAGGGAAGGCTAAAGCGAACTTGTAGATTACTTATGTAATAGTATATGTTTGTAATGATAATATTTGATATTATGACAAGAACAAATGTAATGGTTGTAAAGAACTTAGAGAATGGTAGTACTGTTTTGGAATATATATAAGACATATTCGTTCTTTTGAGGCATTTCAATTGAATGTTTGTGTGAACTGTAGCACCGTGGAGCACCATATGTCGGGTTGGAAGAGACCCGATTTGGGGGCATCACAGTAGGCATTTTGATACAAATTTTGTAGAATCCTATTGTAGCTGCCCACAAACTGAACTAATGCTGGGTTGATGGCACATTGCTCCGTCTGATGTTCTCCAACATATAACTCGCAAACATATGCCACCAGCTGTGGTTGCGCACCCCGTCAGAGTATCCATTTTCTTTGATAAGGCAGCAATCTGTGCTGCTAACGCGGTTACCCCATCTACTGTGACAACCCGAGAATTTAGATAATTATTAAAATCTTAACTGATTGAATAAAGGTTGAATAATAAGACATAGACTAGAAAATAGGTAAGAATTTTATATTATAATATTTTTGGTATGTAAATAATTGTATTTGCATAAGAAATTATGTGTAACATATTTATTTTATAATTATAAAATAAATATGTAATTTAAGTATGTTATGTTATATTTTATATAATTTATATATCAAAAATGGGTTAAGCAAATTATATGATTCCAATAGGGTAAAATAAATTAAAGAGATTTATGTAGTAACTTATTTGATTAAATTAAGTTATTAAGGTTTGGTAATTAAATTACTTAACAAAAGCATTAAAAGAATAATTGATTTAATTATTTAAGTAAGCAAATAAGGCAAATTAAAATAAATCATAAATGGGTAAAATGGAGGAGCATGTGCCAGGTAAAAAGAGGAAGTTTATGGCATGTGATTTTATTTGGAAGATTTATTCAAGATAGGAAAGAGAAGGGATATTGGCTAGGTTTGCAAGCAAGCTTATGAGAGAGAGAAATAAATAAAATATGGGGCAAATTAAGGGGCGCTTCAATCGGCTAAAAAGTGGAGGAATAAGCACACATGGTGTAATTTTTTTTCTTTCAAAGTTTCATTTTACACTCCATTGGCCAAGTGTCACCTTATTAGACTAGCCATATGTTTTTGCCCAAGATTATACTAGATATATGAGAGAGAAAGCTAATAAACATTTGACAAAGAAGGGTGCAATGAATCGGGTAAATGAGGGAGTAATAACATGTGGGTAAATATTTTTCCAAGCCATGTGTCTCTCTATAATGTAAGCCTTATTATTTGTTTAGATTTG
The DNA here is from genome assembly GCA_016801055.1 of Panax notoginseng. NCBI lineage: Eukaryota > Viridiplantae > Streptophyta > Magnoliopsida > Apiales > Araliaceae > Panax > Panax notoginseng. The sequence continues at coordinate 117,850,200 of CM029013.1, forward strand.
CAAGTAACCTCAAAGATTAAGAGAGTGAAGATGAAAGATTGTGGAAGATTTGCTACAAACATACAAGTTATCTATACAAACATTTTACCAATACTTTCTCTCTTTGGACAAAACACTTTCTTTACTTCTTTTATTTCAAAGCTTCCACAAAAGCTAGAGAGATAATAAATATATATATATATATATAGAGAGAGAGAGAGAGAGGGAGAGAGAGAGAGCAAAGTCGGCAGCCCTCTGGAGGAAGAAGAAGAGAAATTTTTCATGCTCCCTAGCTTCATCTTATATTGTGTAAAGAGAAGGAGAAGAGCAACATGATCTAGGTATAAAATCCTAGTTTAGTTTATTTGTTTTATTTTGTTTGATTTGATAAAGAAATTTTGTTCTTGAACTTTAAAACTTTAGATCTACATGTTATATGGTGTGTTATGTGTAGATCAAGACATTTTAGGTGTTAAAAGTTTGGTCTAAAGAAAGAAGAACCAAATCAGTTTTTAACTTAGAAAAAAATTGGTAACTGCTGCCCCTAAACAGAAATTTCGGGGTTAGCTAGAATGCCCTAAAAATTCTGGACTTTTGGTAAGTTATAGTACACTGAATAAGCTTTCCATAGACTCTGGAACGGACTAAATCTGACATCGGAGGAGAGAGTTATGACATTTCAAAGTTGTAGTGTCAAAACTATCCAAGAAATGCGGTGCAGTCCACTTGAACGGAATTTCTGGGATGATACGTTCGGAATCTGGAAAAATATAAGTAGGTAAGAGTTGTAGTCCCAAAAGTTAGCTTCCCGTGGGCTTAAGAATCTCCTAAAAATATTTTAAAACGAAAATGTTATGACTATTCTAGCGAAAGAGGGTAAATCTGGGAAAAAGATGAAAACTGTTGCGAGTCGACATTTTTGTGGTCTGTTTTAGGCAGCCTACGATATCCGAAATTACTGGGTTATATTTTTTAAAATACTTTGGTATACCATGTATAACACATCCAAAGTTGAGAATTTTCTGATAAACGACCAAGGCGTGAGAAAATTGCGAAGTAGCTAGGTTGATAAGCGCACGGCAGGGCAGCAGCAACAGCCAGGCAGCGCCCGCGCACGCCTGCCCAGTCGTGCGGCACCGTGCTGTGCTATGGTTCGACGTCCTTTTTTGCGCACTGTTTTCATTAGTTTCCGTGATCCATTTTCACGGTGTAAAATTTTTCTAAAATACTATGTCATGAGGTCTATAATGCGCCTGAATTTTCGCTGCTATATGACTCATGATTTAAGAATTAAAAATGGGTGAACAGGCATGTCAGAACTAAAATTTGAGCGAACGCCGAGCGTCAGCGCGTCGAGCGACTTTGACGGTCGCCGTTCCGAATCGTGTTCTAGCGAAATAATAAGTGTTAATAAATCTAATAAAGTTTTACGGGACGAGATTTGACTATAAATGATATTTTACGCCGATAAACTTCTTTTCAGGCATAAATAAAGCAATAAAAAAATGTAATAAATATAAATTACATATTTAAGTGAAATAAAAACTACAATTGCCTATTAAATTATTTTATGGTGCAACGAAAAACGTAAAACTTTTTAAAAATTGTATTAATCATAAAAATGATATTTTTCGGTGCTCAAAATGTGGTTTTTGAGTTGAGATTTACGTAACGGAATATATATATTTAATCTATAAAACAAAAAAATTCAAATATTTGTAAAATGAAAAATAAAGCAAATGTGCTAGCAGGAAAAAATATTTGTATATGAGGCCACAGTCAATGTTGACTCATGAACGGACAAACTGATGTAAAAAAATAGTTTAAATTCAAGAAATAATATAGCAAGTTGAGTTTTAATATAAAAGAAATGTATTAGCTGTTTAAACTTCAAATTTGCAAGTAAAGGTAAAATATATTTCTAAAAAGGAATATAAATTATTTAAGCTTCGAGATGTAAAATATTTATATCTTAAATTGTGTGAGACCTTTATTATTTATGAAACAAGTAAAATATTATTACATGATTAATAATATTAGATTATGAATAAAAATACTATTAAATGATAATAATTATTTGAAAATTATTATAAGCCTTTGAAAATTATTTTGACAAATAAATAAATTATCTAAGATAATAATTAAGCTTTTAAGTAGAGTCTTATTGATATTAATTAGGCTCGATATTTATCCGATTAGACAATCGGGATGTCAGAATAGTATCGAACTCAACTTAGACTGAAATAGTTTGACTTGAGATCAGGTCTTATGTGTTTTATAGACTGATAGAATTATATGATAATGTGTTTAGGTTATTTTATAACTGCATATAACAGTATTATACTGTGATGATATTATTCTAATATTTGTAGATCAAAATTATTTATAATAGGTCTTCAGGCAAAGCTAAAGAAATTGCGTAACCGTAATCGACCGAACAGGCAAGTTTTCCTTAACTCAACTTTGAGTTATTTATTCAAATATGCTTGTTGTGATGCCCCCAAAATAGGTCCACACGACCCATTTTGAGTCGCCAGGTATCACACTATAAAAATTAAATACAAACTTCATTTATACAATAGTTTAACTGTGGTCGTATAAAAGATAATATTTGTATTAAAACTCATAGCTCATGTTGTATATTTAATATTGTATTTGTATTTTGTACCATGTATTTGGTGACTCAGAATAGGTGATTTATACCTATTTTGGGGGAGTCACACTTGTGGATAATCATTACTGATTACCATGTCTATGAATTGTTGAATCGTACTCAGTGCATATTGCATGTATTCATCGGGTATGAAAGGCTGATCACCTTTATTACCATTCGGTCCAGATATATTTGTTCATGTTCCATGTTCGTTCAGATATATAAAATTTATCCATGCTAGCGCGCAATTATGTTGTAGAACTGTAGCCAGCTTTTGTTCAAATCTTTCAATCATGATATATCCTTAATTTATTGAACTTAAACTTGTTGGGCAAACTTATTGCTCACCCTTGCTATATCATGATTAACATTGCAGATTAAGACGAATACGTTCGAATACAGGAAAGGATAAAGCTAAGTCCAGCTTGGGATAATATGTGCAGCTAAATTGTAATAGTATAATATGATAATAACAATATATGTTAGATAGGTTATGAATTGTGTATAGGTTAAGGTTACTCGACCTTGAGGTTAGTGTGTCAATTTATTGTATAAATAATTTATGTTTATATCTTCCGCAACAGTTATAGAATCAGTATACCATATCCGTGGTGATTTGGGACTCGGATTTGGGCTTTCACAACTGGTATCAAAGCTGTAGGTTATGAACCTTAGGTAGGAATACATGAGACTAATAACCGTAACGATTAGGATAAGTACTAACTCAAATAAAGTTAGTGAGTCTGTAAGATTCAAAGACGAATCTCAACGAGTTATAAAGATACAGAGTTCCCTAACTTTGATAATAAAGGTGAACAGTAGTGGTTAATAGATAGAGTCTAAAAGACTAAAAGTACAGCGATAGGAGATCGTAAAACAAAACGATCAAGATATAGAAAGGAATCGTAAATTATACGATGAGTTCACCCCGTGATCTGATAAGGTGATAGCAGGGAGAAGAATCAATCTATTGATTGAAAAGTTTACAGCAAGATTTTTGTGTGTCAATTGTACTATGAATTGGTACAGATTCAGGAAAGGATTATGAATACGGATTAAATGAAATTGGTATTGACAAGGGAGTTAGGATAATTATTAAAATATTTGTGTCACACTATTTGCTATATGCGTGTTGAGAAGGTGATTCTTTTTTCATGTGTATAACATATAGATAGGTTATATGTAGAGAATATCAGGTTAAGTACGAGTTCTTAAAACTTATACTTATGGTACATTCGTGACTCATGATTATATGAAATGTTTATGAAACCCTTAGCGAATGGACGCCAAAGGTCTGTCTAGGAGATGTTCTTAAACTCATATGATTGTGAAAATTTTTTGAACCCATAGTGTGGTAAGTTTGACGAACTAGGTAGAACTATTGTGTGAATAAAATATTGAGGATAATAGGAATAGATAGATTACTAAGAAATTGATCATTAGTGGAGACATAGATTAAGAGAGTGAAAATGAAAGATTGTGGAAGATTTGCTATAGACATACAAGTTATGTATACACACATTTTACCAATACTTTCTCTCTTTGGACAAAACACTTTCTTTACTTCTTTTATTTCAAAGCTTCCACAAAAGCTAGAGAAAGAATATATATATATATATATATATATATATATATATATATATATATATATATATATATATATATAGAGAGAGAGAGAGCAAAGTCGGCAGCCCTATGGAGGAAGAAGAAGAGAAATTTTTCATGCTCCCTAGCTTCATCTTATATTGTGTAAAGAGAAGGAGAAGAGCTACATGATCTAGGTATAAAATCCTAGTTTAGTTTATTTGTTTTATTTTGTTTGATTTGATAAAGAACTTATGTTCCTGAACTTTAAAACTTTAGATCTATATGTTATACGGTGTGTTATGTGTAGATCAAGACATTTTAGGTGTTAAAAGTTTGGTCTAAAGGAAAAAGAACCAAATCAGTTTTTAACTTAGAAAAAAATTAGTGACTGCTGCCCCTAAACAAAAATTTCGGGGTTAGCTAGAATGCCCTAAAATTTTTGGGCTTTTGGTATGTTATACTACACTGAATAATCTTTCCATAAACTCTGGAACGGACTAAATCGGACATCGGGGGAGAGAGTTATGACATTTCAAAGTTGTAGTGTCAAAATTGTTCAACAAGTGCGGTGCAGTCCACTTGAACGGAAGTTTTGGGCTGATACGTTCGGAATTTGGAAAAATATCAGTAGGGGAGATTTGTAGTCCCGGAATTTAGCCTCGCGTGGGCTCAAGAATCGCCTAAAAATATTTTAAAACAAAAACGTTATGACTATTCTAGCGAAAGATGCTAAATCTGGGAAAAAGATGAAAATTGTTGCGAGTGGACATTTTTGGGGTCTGTTTTAGGCTGCCTAAGAGGTCCGAAATTACTGGGTTATATTTTTTAAAAATACTTTGGTATACCATGTATAACTTATCCAAAGTTGGTAATTTTCTGATAAACGAGCAAGGTGCGAGAAAATCGCGAAGTAGCTAGGTTGATAAGCGCACGACAGGGCAGTAGTAGCCAGGCAGCACCTGCGCACGACTGCCCAGCCGCGCGGCGCCGTGCTTTGCTGTGGTTCGACGTCCTTTTTGCGCACTTTTTTGATTAGTTTCCGTGATCCATTTTCGCGGTGTAAAATTTTTCTAAAATACTATGCCATGAGGTCTATAATACGCCCGAATTTTCGCTGTTATATGACTCAGGATTTGAGAATTAAAAATGGGCGAACAGGTATGTCAGAACTAAAATTTGAGCGAACGCCGAGCGTCGGCGCGTCGAGCGACTTTGACGTTCGTCGTTCCGAATCACGTTCCGGCAAAATAATAAGTATTAATAAATCTAATAAAGTCCGACGGGACGAGATTTGGCTATAAATTATATTTTATGCCGATAAACTTCTTTTTGGGCATAAATAAAGCAATAAAAAATATGTAATAAATATAAATTAAATATTTAAGTGAAATAAAAACTACAATTGCCTATAAAATTATTTTATGGTGCAAAGAAGAACGTAAAACTTTTTAAAAATTGTATTAATCCTAAAAATGATATTTTTTGGTGCTCAAAATGTGGTTTTTGAGTTGAAATTTAAGTAACGAAATATATATATTTAATATATAAAGCAAAAAAATGCAAATTTGTAAAACGAAAAATAAAGCAAATGTGCTAGCAGGATAAAATATTTGTATATGAGGCCACAGTCAGTATTGACTCATGAACGGACAAATTGATGTAAAAAATTGTTTAAATTAAAGAAATAATATAGTAAGTTGAGTTTTAATATAAAAGCTATGTATTAACTGTTTAAACCACAAATTTGCGAGTAAAGGTAAAATATATTTCTAAAAAGAAATATAAATTATTTAAGCTTCGAGATGTAAAATATTTATATCTTAAAATGTGTGAGACCTTTATTATTTATGAAACAAGTAAAATATTATTACATGATTAATAATATTAGATAATGAATAAAAATACTATTAAATGATAATAATTATTTGAAAATTATTATAAGCCTTTGAAAATTATTTTGACTAATAAATAAATTTTCTAATATAATAATTAAGCTTTTAAGTATAGTCTTATTGATAGTAGGCTCGATATTTATCCGATTAGGCAATCGAGATGTCGAAATAGTATCGAACTCAACTCAGACTGAAATAGTTTGACTTGAGATCAAGTCTTATGTGTTTTATAGACTGATAGGATTATATGATAATGTGTTTAGGTTATTTTATAATTGTATATAATAGTATTATACTATGATGATATTATTCTAATATTTGTAGATCAATATTATTTATAATGGGTCTTCAGGCAAAGCTAAATTAATTGTGTAATCGTAATCGACCGAACAGGTAAGTTTTCCTTAACTCAACTTTGAGTTGTTTATTCAAATATGCTTGTGGATAATCATTACTGATTACCATGTTTATGAATTGTTGAATCGTACTCAGTGCATATTGCATGTATTCATTAGGTATGAAAGGCTGATCACCTTCATTACCATTCGGTCCATATATATTTGTTCATATTCCATGTTCGTTCAGATATATAAAATTTGTCCATGCTAGTTCGCAATTATATTGTAGAACTGTAGCCAGCTTTTGTTCAAATCTTTTAATCATGATATATCCTTAATTTATTAAACTTAAACTTGTTGGGCAAACTTATTGCTCACCCTTGCTATATAATGATTAACATTGCTGATTAAGACGAATACGTTCGGATACAGGAAAGGATAAAGCCAAGTCCAGCTTGGGATAATATGTACAGCTAAATTATAATAGTTTAATATGATAATAACATTATATGTTAGATAGGTTATGAATTGAGTATAAGTTAAGGTTACTCGACCTTGGAGTTAGTGTGTAAATGTATTGTATAAACAATTTATGTTTATATCTTCCGCAATAGTTATAGAATTAGTATACCATATCCGTGGTGATTTGGGACTCGGATTTGTGGCTTTCACAGTTGGTATCAGAGTTGTAGGTTATGAACCTTAGATAAGAATTCCTGAAACTTATAACCGCAGTGATTAGGATAAGTACTAACTCAAATAAAGGTAGTGAGTCTGTAAGATTCAAAGACGAATCTCGACGAGTTATAAAGATACAGAGTTCCCTAACTTTGATAATAAAGGTGAACAATAGTGGTTAATAGATAGAGTCTAAAAGAATAAAAAGTATAGCGATAGGAGATCGTAAAACAAAACGATCAAGATATAGAAAGGAATCGTAAATTATACGATGAGATCACCCCATGATCTGATAAGGTGATAGCAGGGAGAAGAATCAATCTATTGATTGAAAAGTTTACAGCAAGATTGGTGTGTGTCAGTTGTACTATGAATTGGTATAGATTCAGGAAAGGATTATGAATACGGATTAAATAAAATTCGTATTGACAAGGGAGTTAGGATAATTATTGAAATATCTGTGTCACGCTATTTGCTATATGTGTGTTGAGAAGATGATTCTTTTCTCATGCGTATAACAGATAGATAGGTTATATGTAGAGAATATCAGGTTAAGTACGAGTTCTTAAAACTCATACTTATGGTACGTTAGTGACTCATGATTATATGAAATATTTATGAACCCCTCAGCCAATGGACGCCAAAGGTCTGTCTAGGACAAGTTCTTAAACTCATATGACTGTGGAAAGTTTTTGAACCCATAAGTGTGGTAAGTTTGACGAACTGGGTAGAACTATTGTGTGAATGAAATATTGAGGATAATAGGAATAGATAGATTACTAAGAAATTGATCATTAGTGGAGACATATGTTTTCCAAAATCTTCTAGCTATGCTAGGCTCAAAATTTTTGTCATCAAGCTAAAAATGCACTATGTGCTTTTAAAAAAAATGAATTTTTATTCTCAACTTCTGGTGACCCTTGTGTATGCCTGGACTTCGGGCCACCTACACTTCATTACCTGTTGAGATGATAAAACAAAATTGTAATGATTTTTGAACGGTTTAAAGTATATATAGTCTATGCTATTTATTTCGGCTAGACGATAATGATTTGAAATATTAAAGTACCATGTAACCTGGTGCAGAGATGATAAAAAGTTGACGGAGTTATAAATATAGGAATACTTAGTGTTGAATTTGATCTAAAATCATTATTCTACTATTGTATGATGTGTTATGATAAAGTTACTCGATGACGGCATCCTCAAACAGGCTATTTATACAGTACGGCATCATGACGTCATTTTCAAACTAATTTTACAATTTTAATTTGCCAACGGGGTTTAGCTATACCTAAATATTTCGACTGAATTAAATTATTGATACGAGTCTATGCTATTTGATTCGGCTAGACCCACGTTTATAAAATTCTAAGCGTTCTTTGAAAATTTTCCAGAACCAAATTATTTTGGTGAGGAATCCGATAAGACTGAGGTATAATTTTTGTGCTTATGACAGTGATGAGAAACAGATCAGACCAGAAGTACTTAATAAGTACCGGGCATAACGGGCTAATTACCGACTATGTCCAAAAGATCAGAGCGGTTTGCAGATGAATTTTTATATAACCTTTACGAAAATGAAAGTTCATAGTCTGTATGACTCCTCAGCACTATTTCAAAATTTTAACTCTTGTGAGAGATGTTTCGGGTAGCATGTGATGCTGTGTATAAAAGGTATAAGGTGTAAGGTAAATTTTATTTTTGGGGACGAAATTTTAAGAAGAATGGGTGAATGTGACAACCCGATAATTTAGATAATTATTAGAATATTAACTGATTGAATAAATATTGAATAATAAGACCTAGACTAGAAAATAGGTAAGGATTTTATATTATAATATTTTGGGTATATAAATAATTGTATTTGCATAAGAAATTATGTGTAACATATTTATTTTATAATTATAAAATAATTATGTAATTTAAGTACGTTATGTTATGTTTTATATAATTTATATATCAAAGATGGGTTATGTAAATTATATAATTCCAATAGGATAAAATAAATTAAAGAGATTTGTGTAGTAACTTATTTTATTAAACTAAGTTATTAAGGTTGGGTAATTAAATTACTTAACAAAAGCATTAAAAGAATAATTGATTTAATTATTCAAGTAAACAAATAAGGCCAATTAAAATAAATCACAAATGGGCAAAATGGAGGAGCATGTGTCGGGTAAAAAAAGGAAGTTTATGGCATGTGATTTTATTTGGAAGATTTATTCAAGATAGGAAAGAGAAGGGATATTGGCTAGGTTTGTAAGCAAGCTTATGAGAGAGAGAAATAAAAAAAATATGGGGCAAATTAACGGGGGGCTTAACTCAGCTAAAAAGGGGAGGAATAAGCACACATGGTATAATTTTGTTTCTTTCAAAGTTTCATTTTACACTCCATTGGCCAAGTGTCACCTTATTAGACTAGCCATATGTTTTTGCCCAACATTATACAAGATATATGAGAGAGAAATCAAATAACCATTTGACAAAGAAGGGTGCAATGAATCGGGTAAATGAGGGAGTAATAACATGTGGGTAAATATTTTTCCAAGCCATGTGTCTCTCTACAATGTAAGCCTTATTATTTGTTTAGATTTGCAAGTAACCTCAAAGATTAAGAGAGTGAAGATGAAAGATTGTGGAAGATTTGCTATAGACATACAAGTTATGTATACACACATTTTACCAATACTTTCTCTCTTTGGACAAAAGATTTTCTTTACTTCTATTATTTCAAAGCTTCCACAAAAGCTAGAGAAAGAATATATATATATATATATATATATATATATATAGAGAGAGAGAGAGAGAGAGAGAGAGCAAAGTCGGCAGCCCTATGGAGGAAGAATATGAGAATTTTTTCATGCTCCCTAGCTTCATCTTATATTGTGTACAGAGAAGGAGAAGAGCTACATGATCTAGGTATAAAATCCTAGTTTAGTTTATTTGTTTTATTTTGTTTGATTTGATAAAGAACTTATGTTCTTGAACTTTAAAACTTTAGATCTACATGTTATATGGTGTGTTATGTGTAGATCAAGACATTTTAGGTGTTAAAAGTTTGGTCTAAAGAAAGAAGAACCAAATCAGTTTTTAACTTAGAAAAAAATTGGTTACTGCTGCCCCTAAATAGAAATTTCGGGGTTAGCTAGAATACCCTAAAAATTCTGAACTTTTGGTATGTTATAGTACACTGAGTAAGCTTTCCATAGACACCAGAACGGACTAAATCTGACATCAGAGGAGAGAGTTATGACATTTCAAAGTTGTTGTGTCAAAACTGTCCAACAAGTGCGGTGCAGTTCAGTTGAACGGAATTTTTGGGCTGATACATTCAAAATCTGGAAAAATATAAGTAGGGAAGAGTTGTAGTCCCGATAGCTTCGCGTGGGCTCAAGAATCGTCTAAAAATGCTTTAAAACGAAAAAGTTATGACTATTCTAGCGAAAGAGGGTAAATCTGGAAAAAAGATGAAAACTGTTGTGAGTGGACATTTTTGGGGTCTGTTTTAGACAGCCTAAGATATCCGAAATTACTGGGTTATATTTTTTAAAAATACTTTGGTATACCATGTATAACATATCCAAAGTTGGGAATTTTCTGATAAACGAGCAAGGCGTGAGAAAATCGCGAAGTAGCTAGATTGATAAGCGCACGGCAGGACAGCAACAACAGCCAGGCAGCGCCCGCGCACGCCTGCGCAGCCGCACGGCGCCGTGCTGTGCTGTGGTTCGACATCCTTTTCACGCACTGTTTTGATTAGTTTTCGTGATCCATTTTCACAGTGTAAAATTATTCTAAAATACTATGCCATAAGCTCTATAATACGCCCAAATTTTCGCTGTTATATGACTCATGATTTAAGAATTGAAAATGGGGGAACGGGCATGTCAGAACTAAAATTTGAAAGAACGTCGAGCGTTAGCCTGTCGAGCGACTTTGACGTTCGCCGTTCCAAATCGCGTTCCGGCGAAATAATAAGTGTTAATAAATCTAATAAAGTCTTACGTGATGAGATTTGGCTATAAATGATATTTTACGCCGATAAACTTCTTTTCAAACATGAATAAAGCAATAAAAATATGTAATAAATATAAATTACATATTTAAGTGAAATAAAAACTACAATTGCTTATAAAATTATTTTATGGTGCAACGAAGAACGTAAAACATTTTAAAAATTGTATTAATCATAAAAATGATATTTTTCGGTGCTCAAAATGTGGTTTTTGAGTTGAGATTTATGTAACGGAATATATATATTTAATATTTAAAGCAAAAAAATGCAAATATTTGTAAAACAAAAAATAAAGCAAGTGTGCTAGCATGATAAAATATTTGTATATGAGGCCACAGTCAGTGTTGACTCATGAGCGGACAAACTGATGTAAAAAAATTGTTTAAATTAAAGAAATAATATAGTAAGTTGAGTTTTAATATAAAAGCTATGTATTAACTGCTTAAACTTCAAATTTGCGAGTAAAGGTAAAATATATTTCTAAAAAGGAATATAAATTATTTAAGCTTCGAGATGTAAAATATGTATATCTTAAAATGTTTGAGACCTTTATTATTTATGAAACAAGTAAAATATTATTACATGATTAATAATATTATATAATGAATAAAAATACTATTAAATGATAATAATTATTTGAAAATTATTTTGACTAATAAATAAATTATCTAAGATAATAATTAAGCTTTTAAGTAGGGTCTTATTGTTATTAGGCTCGATATTTATCCGATTAGGCAATCGGGATGTCGGAATAGTATCGAACTCAACTAAGACTGAAATAGTTTGACTTGAGATCAGATCTTATGTGTTTTATAGACTGATAGGATTATATGATAATGTGTTTAGGTTATTTTATAACTTTATATAAAAGTATTATACTGTGATGATATTATTCTAATATTTGTAGATCAATATTATTTATAATAGGTCTTCAGGCAAAGCTAAATAAATTGTGTAACCGTAATCGACCGAACAGGCAAGTTTTCCTTAACTCAACTTCGAGTTGTTTATTCAAATATGCTTGTGGATAATCAGTACTGATTACCATGTCTATGAATTGTTGAATACTCAGTGTATATTGCATGTATTCATCATGTATGAAAGGCTGATCACCTTTATTACTATTCGGTCCATATATATTTGTTCATGTTCCATGTTCGTTCAGCTATGTAAAATTTGTTGATGCTAGTTCGCAATTATATTATAGAATTGTAGCCAGCTTTTTTTCAAATCTTTCAATCATGATATATCCTTAATTTATTGCACTTAAACTTGCTGGGCAAACTTATTGCTCACCTTTGCTATATCGTGATTAACATTACAGATTAAGACGAATACGTTCGGATACAGGAAAGGATAAAGCCAAGTCCAACTTGGGATAATATGTGCAGCTAAATTGTAATAGTATAGTATGATAATAACCTTATATGTTAGATAGGTTATGAATTGTGTATAAGTTAAGGTTACTCGACCTTGTGGTTTGTGTGTAAATGTATTATACATACAATTTATGTTTATATCTTCCGCAACAGTTATAGAATTAGTATACCATATCCGTTGTGATTTTGGACTCCAATTTGGGGCTTTCACAGTTGGTATCAGAGCTGTAGGTTATGAAGCTTAGGTAGGAATACCTGAGACTAATAATCGCAGTGATTAGGATAAGTACTAACTCAAATAGAGTTAGTGAGTCTGTAAGATTCAAAGACGAATCCGGGCGAGTTATAAAGTTATAGAGTTCCCTAACTCTGATAATAAAGGTGAACAGTATTGGTTAATAGATAGAGTCCAAAAAACTAAAAGTACAGGGATAGGAGATCGTAAAACAAAACGATCAAGATATAGAAAGGAATCGTAAATTATACAATGAGATCACCCCGTGATCTGATAAGGTGATAGTAGGGAGAAGAACCAATCTATTGATTGAAAAGTTTACAGCAGGATTATTGTGTGTTAGTTGTACTATGAATTGGTACAGATTCAGGAAAGGATTATGAATACGGATTAAATGAAATTCATATTGAGAAGGGAGTTAGGATAAGTATTGAAATGTCTGAGTCACGCTATTTTCTATGTGCTTTTAAAAAAAATGAATTTTTATTCTCAACTTCTGCTGACCCTTGTGTATGCCTGAACTTCGGGCCACCTACACCTCGTTACTTGTTGAGATGATAAAATAGAATTACAATGATTTTTGAACGGTTTAAAGTATAGTCTATGCTATTTGTTTCGGCTAGACGATAATGATTTGAAATATCAGAATATATTTTTATTTATCACTTATGTACCATGTAACCTGATGCAGAGATGATAAAAAGTTAACAGAGTTATAAATACAGGAATACTTAGTGTTGAATTTGATCTAAAATCATTATTCCACTATTGTATGATGTGTTATGACAAAGTCACTCGATGACGGCATCCTCAAACAGGCTGTTAATACAGTACGTCATCATGACGTCATTTTTAAACTAATTTTAAAATTTTAATTTGCCAATGGGGTTTGCTATACCTAAATATTTCGATTGAATTGAATTATTGATATGAGTCTATGCTATTTGATTCGGCTAGACCCACGTTTATAAAATTTTAAGCGTTCTTTGAAAATTTTCCCGAACCAAATTATTTTGGTGAGGAATCCGATAAGACTGAGGTACAATTTTTGTGCCTATGACAGTGACGAGAAATAGATCAGACCAGAAGTACTTAATAAGTACCGGGCACAACGGGCTAATTACCCACTATGTCCATAAGATCAGAGCGGTTTGCGGATGAATTTCCATATAACCTTTTCGAAAATGAAAGTTCGTAGTCTGTATGACTCCTCAGCACTATTTCAAAATTTTAACTCTTGTAAGAGATGTTTCAGGTAGCATGTGATGTTGTGTATAAAAGGTATAAGGTGTAAGGTAAATTTTATTTTTGGGGACGAAATTTAAAGAAGAAGGGGTGAATGTGACAACCCGGTAATTTAGATAATTATTAGAATATTAACTGATTGAATAAATGTTGAATAATAAGACCTAGACTAGAAAATATGTAAGGATCTTATATTATAATATTTTGGTTATATAAATAATTGTATTTGCATAAGAAATTATGTGTAACATATTTATTTTATAATTATAAAATAAATATGTAATTTAAGTATGTTATATTATGTTTTATATAATTTATATATCAAAGATGAGTTATGTAAATTATATGATTCCAATAGGATAAAATAAATTAAAGAGATTTATGTAGTAACTTATTTGATTAAATTAAGTTATTAAGGTTGGGTAATTAAATTACTTAACAAAAGCATTAAAAGAATAACTGATTTAATTATTTAAGTAAGAAAAAAGGCAAATTAAAATAAATCACAAATGGGCAAAATGGAGGAGCATGTGCCGGGTAAAAATAGGAAGTTTATGACATGTGATTTTATTTGGAAGATTTATTCAAGATAGGAAAGAGAAGGGATATTGGCTAGGTTTGCAAGCAAGCTTATGAGAGAGAGAAATAAAAAAAATATGGGGCAAATTAACGGGGGGCTTAACTCAGCTAAAAAGGGGAGGAATAAGCACACATGGTATAATTTTGTTTCTTTCAAAGTTTCATTTTACACTCCATTGGCCAAGTGTCACCTTATTAGACTAGCCATATGTTTTTGCCCAAGATTATACAAGATATATGAGAGAGAAAGCAAATAAACATTTGACAAAGAAGGGTGCAATGAATCGGGTAAATGAGGGAGTAATAACATGTGGGTAAATATTTTTCCAAGCCATGTGTCTCTCTATAATGTAAGCCTTATTATTTGTTTAGATTTGCAAGTAACCTCAAAGATTAAGAAAGTGAAGATGAAAGTTTGTGGAAGATTTGCTATAGATATACAAGTTATATATACACACATTTTACCAATACTTTCTCTCTTTGGACAAAATACTTTTTTACTTCATTTATTTCAAAGCTTCCACAAAAGCTAGAGAAAGAAAATATATATATATATATATATATATATATATATATATATATATATATATATATAGAGAGAGAGAGAGAGAGAGAGAGCAAAGTCGGCAGCCCTATGGAGGAAGAAGAAGAGAAATTTTTCATGCTCCCTAGCTTCATCTTATATTGTGTAAAGAGAAGGAGAAGAGCTGCATGATCTAGGTATAAAATCCTAGTTTAGTTTATTTGTTTTATTTTGTTTGATTTGATAAAAAACTTATTTTCTTGAACTTTAAAACTTTAGATCTACATGTTAAATGGTGTGTTATGTGTAGATCAAGACATTTTAGGCGTTAAAAGTTTGGTCTAAAGAAAGAAGAACCAAATCAGTTTTTAACTTAGAAAAAAATTTGTGACTGCTGCCCCTAAATAGAGATTTTGGGATTAGCTAGAATGCCCTAAAAATTTTGGGCTTTTGGTATGTTATAGTACACTGAATAAACTTTCTATAGACTCCAGAATGGAATAAATCCGTTATCGGAGGAGAGAGTTATGAGATTTCAAAGTTGTAGTGTCAAAACTGTCCAACAAGTGTGGTGCAGTCCACTTGAACGGAATTTTTGGGCTGATACGTTCGGAATCGAGAAAATATCAGTAGGGAAGAGTTGTATTCCCGGAAGTTAGCTTCATGTGGTCTCAAGAATCGCCTAAAAATGTTTTAAAACGAAAAAGTTATGACTATTCTAGCGAAAGAGGGTAAATCTGGGTAAAAGATGAAAACTATTGCGAGTAGACATTTTCTGGGTCTGTTTTAGGCTGCCTAAGAGGTCCGAAATTACTGGGTTATATTTTTTAAAAATACTTTGGCATACCATGTATAACATCTCCAAAGTTGGGAATTTTTTGATAAACGAGTAAGGCGTGAGAAAATCGCGAATTAGCGAGGTTGATAAGCACACGGCAGGGCAGCAGCAGCAGCCAGGCAGCGCCCGCGCAAGCCTACCCGGCCACGCGGCATTGTGTTGTGTTGTGGTTCGACGTCCTTTTCGTACACTATTTTGATTAGTTTCCGTGATCCATTTTCGCGGTGTAAAATTTTTCTAAAATACTATGCTGTGAGGTCTATAATAGGCCCAAATTTTCACTGTTATATGACTCATGATTTGAGAATTAAAAATGGGCGAACAGGCATGTCGGAACTAAAATTTGAGCGAACGCCGAGCGTCAGCGCGTCGAGCGACTTTGACGTTCGCCGTTCCGAATCGCGTTCCGGCGAAATAATAAGTATTAATAAATCTAATAAAGTCCTACGGGACGAGATTTGGCTATAAATGATATTTTACGCCGATAAACTTCTTTTCAGGCATAAATAAAGCAATAAAAATATGTAATAAATATAAATTATATATTTAAGTTAAATAAAAACTACAATTGCCTATAAATTTATTTTATGATGCAACAAGAACGTAAAATTTTTAAAAATTGTATTAATCATAAAAATGATATTTTTCGGTGCTCAAACTGTGGTTTTTGAGTTGAGATTGACGTAACGGAATATATATATTTAATATATAAAGCAAAAAAATGCAAATATTTGTAAAACAAAAAATAAAGCAAATGTGCTAGCAAGATAAAAAATTTGTATATGAGGCCATAGTCTGTGTTGACTCATTAACGGACAAAGTGATGTAAAAAAATTGTTTAAATTAAAGAAATAATATAGTAAGTTGAGTTTTAATATAAAAGCTATGTATTAGCTGTTTAAACCTCAAATTTGCGAGCAAATGTAAAATATATTTCTAAAAAGGAATATAAATTATTTAAGGTTCGAGATGTAAAATATTTATATCTTAAAATGTGTGAGACCTTTATTATTTATGAAACAAGTAAAATATTATTACATGATTAATAATATTAGATAATGAATAAAAATACTATTAAATGATAATAATTGTTTGGAAAATATTATAAGCCTTTGAAAATTATTTTGACTAATAAATAAATTATCTAAGATAATAATTAAGCTTTTAAGTAGAGTCTTATTATTATTAGGCTCGATATTTATCCGATTAGGCAATCGGGATGTTGGAATAATATCGAACTCAACTAAGACTGAAATAGTTTGACTTGGGATAAGGTTTTATGTGTTTTATAGATTGATAGGATTATATGATAATGTGCTTAGGTTATTTTACAACTGTATATAACAGTATTATATTGTGATGATATTATTCTAATATTTGTATATCAATATTATTTATAATAGGTCTTCAGGCAAAGCTAAATAAATTGCGTAACCGTAATCGACCGAACATGCAAGTTTTTCTTAACTCAACTTCGAGTTGTTTATTCAAATATGCTTGTGGATAATCATTACTGATTATCATGTCTATGAATTTTTGAATCGTACTCAGTGCATATTACATGTATTCATCAGGTATGAAAGGCTGACCACCTTCATTACCATTCGGTCCAGATATATTTGTTCATGTTCCATGTTCGTTCAGCTATGTAAAATTTGTTCATGCTAATTCGCAATTATATTATAGAACTGTAGCCAGCTTTTGTTCAAATCTTTTAATCATAATATATCCTTAATTTATTGAACTTAAACTTGCTAGGCAAACTTATTGCCCACCCTTGCTATATCATGATTAACATTGCAGATTAAGACTAATGCGTTCGAATACAGGAAAGGATAAAGCCAAGTCCAGCTTGGGATAATATGTGCAGCTAAATTGTAATAATATAGTATGATAATAATATTATATGTTAGATAGGTTTTGAATTGTGTATAAAGTAAGGTTACTCGACCTTGGGGTTAGTGTGTAAATGTATTGTATAAATAATTTATGTTTATATCTTTCGCAACAGTTATAGAATTAGTATACCCTATTCGTGGTGATTTGGAACTCAGATTTGAGGTTTTCACATCTTCCTCTAAAACTGCAGCTACCTTAGGTTATGTCATCCTTGATGTAGGCCACTGGTAATTATTAGCTACCATAGTTTTAACTAACTAATATGCCTCCTCGTAACTTTTGGCCATAAATGCTCCACCCGAAGTTGGATCTATGCTCGTCCTAAGATTCTCATTCCACCCGTTGTAGAATGTGTTCATCTGCAGCCATTTAGGTAGTCCGTGATGTGGGCACTTTCTGAGTAATTCCTTGTATGTCTCCCATGCCTCATACAAAGATTCCCCATGCTACTGTTCAAACATTGTAATATCGTTTCTCATTTTTGCAATCTTTGCTTGTGGGAAAAATTTTTCTTAAAATTTCTGAGTAAGGTCTTCCCATGTAGTTATTGATCCTGGTGGTAGAGAGTGTAACCAACTCTTCACCTTGTCTCGCAGTGTGAACGGGAAAAAGCGAAGTCTCACTGCGTCATCGGACACCCCATTGCATATGAAGGTGTCACATATCTCCAAAAAGCTGACCAAGTGTTCATTTGGATCGTCGTTGGCTAGTCTGCCAAACTGAACTGAAATCTGAATCATCTGAATAATCCCATACTTAATCTCAAATGTATTTGTAGCAATCACCGGCCAGGTGATAATCGACTGAAGTTCAGTCAGCTTAGGAGTAGCATAATCCCTCAACGCTTTTTGGTCTTCCGCAGCCATTATTTCTTCTTTTTCAGAATTCTCAAAGTCTTCCCTTGTATCTTTAATCCACTTACTTAGCCTTTGAAACATTTTCTCGATATCGTCCTCAAAAGGAAGCAAGTCTGGTTTTTTAGACCGAGTTTGCATAAACTGACTTCAAGAACCTAAAATAAGAAAGAACAAAATAAAAGAAAAAATGTTTAAGTAAAACTAGACTAATTAAACTGATATTGAAAACTATTAAAATCTATACTAAGTCCCCAACAACGACGCCAAAAACTTGTTGGTCGAATTCTATATACACCCACACGCAAGTGCACGTGGTTAACAAGTAATATAATGATAAGTCAAGTATAGTCCCCACAGAGATTATTACGAAATTAATCCTAACAATTACCAGCTTTATATTAATCCAAATTTTATTAAACTATCCGATTCAATGATTATATTTATTAAAAACTAAAAACATAAAAATACTAAGCACTCAACAAACTCACAAAACTGTAATTTCAAGCAAATGATGAAGAATTAGGCTTACAACTTCACTCCAAGTATCACTCCGATTATTACACCTTATTCCAATTTAATGCACTATCCCAGTTTATTAATCAAGAACACCCAAGTAGAAATAGCCACCTCTCGATGCACTAATACCATATTAAATTAAATCCACAAATTAGATAGAATTAAGCTAAACACTTTAATCAACTAATTCACTATATCTCTATGTGAATTACAATCAAAGAAAGTTTAAGTTCAAATTCTCTATCTTATTACATGCGATGCTAGGCATATCTCTACCCTAACATTCATCAAGATTCCATTCACTCACAGAATTCAAGAACACATGCTATAATGACTAAGTCTAGATTCATACTTCATCTCTCGAGTGTAACATTCCATAATTTTAAAGTGTGATATTAAATATTTATTGATTTATTTAAGTATTTAATAAAATTGTTATTGTTGAATAAATAATTGTTCAATTTGAGGGATGTGGTTTATTTAATTATTTGTTGAATAAATAATTAAATATTAAATATTAAATATTTATTGGCAATATTAAATATTTATTGAATTATATGGCAATTTAAGTTGATGTGATTTAATTAATTATTTGTTGAGTAAATAATTAAGGAGCTAAATAAATTAATTGTTATGAGGTTATATACCAAATTTATTTAATAAATAAGCTAGAGAGCTTATAGTGATTTTAAATAGGTAATACTATTTTAAATGGAAAATTATAATTTAAAATATTAGTTGGTTAAATAAAATTATAGTTATAAAAGAAATTATAATTATATGATAATGATTTATGTGTCAAAGTAATTTAGTAGATTAATGTTTTAATTGATTTATTTAATTAAATAAAGGGTGATTAATAACCTTGTTATAAAGTAGTTATTAAAATAAATTAAAAGAGTTTAATTTAGTTTTGCCAAACATGCCTTATTGTATAATAAGTCTTTAATCTAATAGTGTTTTAGCAAACAAGGTATAAGGATTAATCCATTTGTTTTTATTCAATTTACCAAACAAGGAGTAAGAATTAATGGGTTATTTTATTAAGCTTAACCAAACAAGCCTTATGGCTTTTGATTTTCAAAATAAAAATAACTGATGTCAGTTATGTGAGAGTTATATTATATATTTAATATATACATTATATCTTATACGTTATATTATAATACGTAAGATAGAGGAGAGAGGTTAGAGAGAAAGAAAGAAAAACTCAGAGGAAGAAGAAGAAGAAAAGAAGAAAAAAATAAGAGATTTTTTAGAGAGATTGAGTGTTTGTTTTTTAGGTTTTGGAGAAAAGTGATAATCAAAGAGTTAGGACCATCATCTTCTTCATAATCCAAGGTAGGCCATCTTCTTCTTTACAAAACTCTTAAAAGTTTTTCTTCCCAAAAAGTCTCTGTGAAAAATTTATGAAAAGAAATTTTGTTGTTTTGGTTATAAGTTTATATGATTAGCAATTGTAGATGTGTTTCATGAGTTATGCATGATTATATAGAGTTTAATTCATATATGTATATATTATGAAGAAATTGTTTTATAGAGAATTTTATGAATGAGAATGAGTTATTTTTAAAATGGAAATTAAGGTTTAATTAGTTGTATTTTGATAAATTGATTGTTAGAATTGTTAGAATAGGTAGAATCATAATCATGATAGTTAGAAATTTCTATTTTGATTGAATAACAAAATCACAGTGGTAATTTTAATGAAAAATAATATCAATAATGGAGTTTTGCCAAAAACCTTGAAATTAGGTGTTTTATAGTTGATGTTTAGACAAATTATGAATAGAAACACGTTAGGAATTGTCACAATGTGTTTGTATGAAATTTATGTGCAAAATAGAGTGTAACTAGTCTATTAGATTCGAGCTTTTTGGCCAATTTGGCTTTTCTTTCATGGTTGCCGAAGCTGTCAGTCGACGCTGACAGTTCATGCCGCGGTGCGGCCCAGCAGTTCATTGCTGGCTCCGCAGCGCCATCACCATGACGTAAGCGGCCTGTTGCACAATCACTGCGCCGCAGCGCCGGCTTATAGTATAATCACTAAGCCGCAGCGCCGACTCAGCGCCGCAGCGCGAGCCACAATACAAACTGTGGCGCCACGGCGCGGCTTGGCAGAACTGTCTGACTGTTTTGTTTAAATGTACAAAACTTGAAAATAAATGTTATGTATTTATTATAATAATGTTAAATGATAATTTCAGTATTATTAGACTATGAAATATCATGTTATGAAGTATTATCTACTTGAAATATAATTTATTATGTGAATGGGTAATTCAACCCATATGAGGAATGTAATTGTTTATATAAATGTACAATGTTGGTTAGGACTAATTATGTCAATATGACATATGTTTAGGGTATCAATTCAAGTGGTAAAAGTGTAGCTTGTGCTAAAGGCAAGTTTCCTAAACCTACCTTTTACATTGAGCAAGTTTCTAAGCCTTAACTTTTGATATTTAGCAAGTTCTTTATTGTATAAGTTTTCTAATCATTTGTGTTATTGAACTAATTATTATTTCAATTTCGATTATCATATAATGGTGTAAATTTATTTGGAGCAAGTTATTCTTGTACTTAACTTGTGGTTTAGCATGTACAATTATATACATGTTGTGGATGTTTATTATTCAATTAACCTTGTCTTATTATTGTTCAAGAAAGGTAGGTTATAATTATTCAAATTGTATGCTATTAGATTATCCCTAAAGCATGATGTCAATTTATAAACATCAATTAAACTATGATTATTCCATAGTATACAGTTATGTCGTTGTAATCAACTAAACCTTAGTTGATTACCGTTGAATTCTAAATTACCCCATGATGTATCCAAACCAAACTCACTTTGGTATGGACTTGTATTCTAAATACTGAGAAGAACAAGTCTTTTATAAGAGGTTACGCTTAGCGTTGAAATGGTTGTGCACAATACATTGTACGAAGGGTTGATCCCCCTAAGTACGTGAAGTCCTTATAGTCTTATGACTGTTAAAGTTTAAGTTGAAAAATTACTTATAACTGTGAACATGATTCGTGGTCATTAGACCCTCAGTAAAGGTTAAAGCTTTCCAAAAGTTAATAGAATATATTGTTAAATTCTATTGAGCTTAATGTTGACAAATGATGTAAAAGTTACTGATTTAATTATTGTTATTTCAAGTGGGCCTTGTTTGCTCACTCTTGCCTGTAAAATTTCTTACAGCTAAGGTTGAAACTGGTGGTGTGCCTAGTACCAGTAAAGGGAAAGGAAAGACGAAGCAATGCTGAAGACTTGTAATAGTTGAATAGTTTATTTTTAGACTTGGTTTAAAGATTGTAATGAAATTTATTTTATTTTTTTCGCATGAATGATTGTTTGTAAAGGTTAGTTAACCTGGGAGATTTATTTAAGTTTAATCCTATATGGGCAGGTTTTGTTATTCAATTTTATTATAATTGGGTAGTTAGAAATGAATGTTTTGATTACGTGAACACCAAACCCTGAGGAAATGAAGTACCGAGATTTGGGGGTGTCACATCGAGTCCATATAATTCCACAAAGAATTGGTGATCAAGTAATTCATAGATTCAAGCACAAATCACTATAGATAAACTGAAAGATAGATTATTAAACTGAAATTCAAAGCTACATAATCATCATTTAACCAAAATATCCGTCATAAGCCTAATAAGTAACTTAGTTCACCATAGATGAAATAAAAACTAAAATAATCAAACTAAACATCATCCCAATTACAAGTATTGAATTAAAGAAAAAGAATGAATCCAGAACCACCCTTCTCCTTTGCTCCAATCTCATAATTATCGTGAATAATAATCTTCAAATCTTCTCTCCAATGTTAGTGCTTCAATTCGATCTTCTTAATTGTTCCTTGATTGTTAGTTGTTATCTCCCTTGTTGTATCTTGTTAATAACCAGCCTAGGACACATATTCTCAGTGTAATTCGACGTCAATCACAATTCCAAATCATGCCAATCTTTCCCCTTCACGTCTTTGCAGCAATACAAGAGAAACATGACTCTTTGATTTTCCCGTACCTCCGCCCCGGCGGGGGTTTTGCATATACAAGGTTCGCCCCGGCGGGGATGCCTTCTGCTATCGTCCAAGTTTAGCTCCTGATCTTGCCAAATTTTGCCATGAATCCACTTTTGAAGTCCAAATGCCACGCCACCACACATAAACACAAAACAACACTAAACAAGTAAAACTAAACATAAAAACAAAGAATTAACACAGATTAAACTCGAATTAGATGCCGATTCGTAGGTATAAAACCCACTTACCAATATCACCAATGTCTATTTTATTAGGACACATCACCAGTGTCTATTCTGTTATGACACATCACCAGTGTCTAGCTTTGTTATGACATATCACCAATGTCTATGACACAACACAAGTTTCTTTTTTCTTATCCTGACATCCTCTATGTCTTTTTTCTAATATCGGATTAATCATACCCTTTTTTATTTAGGGTTGATCATTTCTAACTCACTCTAGAGTTTACTATCTTTTGTCTTTTCTGACATTCTAAATTCAAGCTTAATAACTCAAATAACACCTCCAAATAATAATATGTTTATTATTATTTTCTTATGATGAATGCCTCCATTCATCTCTTAAAACTCTTTTTGAGTTTTTCTTATTGATATCTTTATTATTTACGTAAGGTTATAGCCTAAGGTTATAGCCTAAGGTTCTCCTGCCTAAAGTTTATAACCTAAAGCTTTGGCATCACTTGTGACGCCACCAAAATCAAGACCAACTTAATCCAAATTAAGACTAACGTAAGCCTGACCTTGTGCATTAAAAACTATCTTATACTAGCTTTGCATCATTATTCAATGATAAAACTAATAAAAATACGGATAATTGAAAACTTTTCTTTCTTTCTTTCCCCGAACCACAACCTTTACGATTTCATATCTTAGAATCATATTTATTTACGATTCATTTTATCAGAGTTATATTTATATCTATACAACTTAATCCTCAATACAAATTCTTTGTTATATATTAATGTTGCTATATCACTTTATTTATATAAAGTAATCATTACAATATATCCACAATAAATATTCTTTAGTGAATATTTTAAACTATCAAAATCATCAATCATAGCTTTATACAATTTCTAACTCACGAAAATGTATTCATTTTGTACTCGTTCAACCTTCATCATCCGTATAGCAAGTAATATTGCACTATATCATTAACCTTCAAAAAATTTATTTTTGCAAGATTAAGCTCTACAGCCCAGCAAATTTAACAGTCTATTATGTTTTACATAGCACCGACTTTATATACTTTGCATGCAACATAATTCTTCTAATAGGAATATATTTTATGCATTATAATTTCATGCAATACACCTATACATGCTTTGTACATCTCAAATTCTCATACAACATATGATATATTATATCACATGTAAATTGAATTTCATAACCCAATTGACTTGGTCATAATTTGACTTTAGCAATTCATAGAGTATGGTATGTAATTCAACATATAATAAACATTTAATCCACAAAGATAACAGAACTGAAAAACTTCCCTTAGCTTCTCTCCACAAATCCTACACAATTGTGTTTACATATATACGCACATTAGGCAACTATGTCACAAAACATGCATGCATATATTTAATACATGATTATTAGTTATATAAACTATAATCTTTTATTCTTAATTTAAAACCAATCGTGGTTTATTTAGAAAGTTTATTCACTTTAATCCTTTATAAAGATCTCTCACATTTTTAATATATAAATATTTTACATAATGAAGCTTAAACCATCCATATTCTTTCTTAGAAATATCTTTTACTTTTACTCGTAAATTCGGGATTTAAATGATTAATATATAGTTTTTATAGTAAAACAGAACTTACTATATTATTTCTTTTATTTATATAATTTTATACTTTTTCAATAGTGCGTGAGTTAACTCATGCTATTGCCTCATGCACAAATATCTTATTTCATTAGCAAGTTAGTTTCGCATTTTGGATTGCAAATAACTCGTATATATATATATATATATATATATATATATATATATATATATATATATATATATATATATATATATATATATATATATGGTCAGGATCAGGTAAGGGATCCCTTACTTTATTAAAATAAGGGACTTTTTTTTTTGCTTTTTTTTTTAAAACAACTAAAAAAAAAGTTTAATATTTTATGGAATTGAAATTTTTTCATAATACAGTGTTTTGAGTGTGATTTGGGTACGCATAACAAAACATGTATGTACAGTCTGGGTAGACTGTACCACCACTTTTTGGTATAGGTATTTAAAACACGCCCAAAATATTGTATTATGGAAAAATTTCAGTTCCATAAAATATTAAACTTTTTTTTTTAGTTGTTTTAAAAAAAAAGCAAAAAAAAAGCAAAAAAAAAAAGTCCCTTATTTTAAGAAAGTAAGGGATCCCTTACTTGATCATTTCTGTATATATATATATATATATATATACACACACACACACACACACACCCCATTATGTAAATCTTCGTTCAAAATCTTCGTTTCGAACTTCAGAAACCTTCGTTTCATCACTTTTATGATCGTTACACTTTTTAATAGTTACATACTTTTCATATCATTACGAAACCATTTTACATATCATATCTAGCTTACATTCGCTTAAATATGTAAATTTATGTTTACATTATATTTTATTGACTTATTTATGCACGGACTGAGTTTTCATGGCATAAATTATCACATAACTTCAATACTTTTATATTGGGACTTTATTAGACTGAGCATTGCTAAAAATCTAGCCCGAATGCGATTCAGAATGTCGAGCATCAAAACAGCCCATAGCGGCTAAGTTCGGTGTCGCCCGTTAACAAGTTCTGACATGCTCTTTCACTCAATTTGAATTCTCAAACCATTAATCTAATCGTGGCGAATTTCTAGCATTTTATAGACTTCATGTCATAGTATTTTTCATAATTTTCTAACCGTGAAAATAAGTCACGAAAATCGAGCAAAATGGCACGTCAAAACTGCACCAGCAGCACACATTGCACAACAGGTGCTGGCAAGCACCTGGCGCTGCTTGGCCTGCTACTGCCAGCTGCTGCTTGGCTTAACGTGTGACACCCCCAAATCTGGGTACTTCATTCTCAAAAGATTTGGTGTTCACTGTCTAACATTCATTTCTAACTACCCAAATTTAATAAAAACTTAAGCAATAAATTTTCCCAATAAAGGGTTACATAATTAAATCCAATAAATCACAGGTCATCTAACCTTAAAACATTCATCAAATGCGAAAAAATAATTAATTACATCTCATAAATAGAACTAAGTCTAAAAACATAAGTCTCAACAAATTAACAAGTCTTCGACACTTGTTCATCTTTCCTTCCCCTTTGCTAGTGGTTGGCTCGTCAACCTTCTCAACTTTAGCTGCAATGGTTATATATATGCAAGAGTGAGCAAAACAAATGCTCACTTGAAAGGACATAATATCTGGCAATGAATAAACTCAATTGAATTGAATAACATTTTCTAATATCGATAATCAAGAACTGATATTGAAAATCATCTGAGGGTCGCAAGACCATGAACTATGTCCCAGATTATAAGTATATCTACTTAAATCTTTAACAGTCGTTAAACTATATTGACCTTCTTCTCTTACTTAGGGGGATCAACCCTTCGTACCATGTATTGTGCACAAACATCTTAACGCTTTCACGTAAATAATCCCCTATAATAGGGTTGTTCATCTTAGTTTTAATATACGAGTCCGCACCAAATGAAGTTTGGTTTGGATAAGTTTTAAGGGTAATTTAGAGTTCAACGTACATCAACTAAGGATTAGTTGAATCGAATGTTTAATGACAATGCCAAGGTTCAACAACAATGTAATACAAAGCAGTTATGAACCATAAATGAATATTGTAAAGCAACAAATTCATTCTTTAAGAATAAAGTTCAAAGCATTGAAAATATATAATAAACCTTGGTTGAACAAAATGGTAAGCTAAGGTTACAATTTCTAACAAGAAAATATGGTTTTAAAAAAACTTTGCTCAACATAATTTAAGACCTCGCTTAAGATAAAAGTAAGGTTCGGAAACTTACTCAAATAAAGTTAGGGTTAGAGAACTTGCCTTACGTGTAAGCTAAACAACTATAACTTACGTTCCCAAATATCCTATACATATGTCATTATGACATAATTAGTTGCCACATGATCACGGTACATAACTGAATATCTATTTCATTTACACCTCTTAGTCTTAGGTTTAACCACATGGTTAATCCACACTTCTCATTTATTACCACCAAATTTTAGTTATCACACAACTAATAATAATTTTTACATTTGATATTATAACAACACCACAATTTGCTCTTTCATCATATAACATGATTACTCATATTTTATAGTCACAAGATCATGCTACATTAACATTTACAGAGTTGTATATTAAAAATTAATTTTCTGGGCCAAACTGCTAACTAGCGCTGTAGCACCCCAGTTTGTATTGAGGACCGGCGCTGCAACGCTAATCTGGCATTGTTGCGCGAGATAAAGACTTGAAATTGGCGCTGCAACTCGGTCTTGGCGCTGTAGTGCATCTGTTTAATCACACAACCGGCGTTGCAGCGCCTGTACTTGTCAACAGACACTGAGTGGCGCTGCAGCGCCCTATTTCTTCACAAAACAGGCGCTGTAGTGCCGCAACACAGTTTCACGTAGACAGTGTTAGCGAGGAACACAAAATAAAGCCAAATTAGTCTAAAAACTTCTTTCTAACAACATATTTAGCACATATAATACACATAAACTTCATAGAAACATAAACTAATGTTTCTAACATATTTCTAACCATATAAACAACATAAACAACAATTTAAAACCTTTAAATTTCATTGCTCTTTCTATTTCTTCACTTTTAAATGTTCTTAGCGAAATTAATCATTGTGAATTCGTTTTTCAACTAAAACAGTCCGTTTAAATCACTTTTTTTTCATTTCTTCATGTATTTATACAATCAAAAATCAATTTACACTTTATATCATGAATTGAGTATCAATTTTGATTCTAAAATAAGTTATATCATACATATATCAATGTAATTCACTGTAAACATGATTTCTTCACATATATCATGTTTCCATGAATTAAACAACTTTTCATCACATAAAAATCATATAAAAATAGTTTATATGAACAAATTAACATATTTAACCTATATCCTCAACTAATTGTTCATGAAACTCAAACACAAAGGAAAAATAAAACAAAAAACTAAATCCTTAAAAAACTAAGATTATACCTTGGTTACTAGTTTAGCTAGACAAGATGTGGTAGATTCTTTATTGATCATTCATTATCTCTATATATAACTTATTACACCCAAGCATACCCTTTGATATACTCTAAAAGTCTTAAGGAAATAGTCAACGTGTAATTCATTATATATAAGATACTATGATGATCTCAAGTCTAAGGATCATTTGTACTACTATCACTACAAGAATTCCTATTGACAGGCAAGTAAAACTCCATTAGGTATTCCTTAACGAGTCACGTTCAGTGAACTTATTCTCTAATAAGCACCTACATACTTGCTTTAGTATCTCCACACAAATGACCATGAGATCAATCATCCTCATCTAATGAGCAAGCAACGCACGTACCAATCTATCGGGATTCACTAATCCCCTTTTTAGTAATCTATTGATTGGGAACATTTTAGTTTTAAGCTATCTAAGAATCTAGATCTCATTAGCATGATCTCATCATGATTCTAAAGCATTGCTTAAAACTATGAGTTTATCACATATTATTAAAACAACATCATGTAGATAATAAATGCCTTTAATAAATAATTCTTTTATTAATAAATAAATAAGATTGATTACAAACTATATACTTTATCATCATACATGATTGGCTTGTATGCATACTACTTTCAATCTCCCACTTACACTAAAGCCAATTACCGTGGTATCTCATACCCATCTTCTCTAAGTGACGATCAAACTGCTGTTGTGTTAACGCTTTAGTAAATGGATCTGCAATATTGTCTTGAGAGTCCACACACTCCATGGTGACGTCTTCTCTTTCAATGATCTCTCTGATCAAATGAAAATGCTGCAACACGTGTTTGGATTTCTGATGAGACCTGGGTTCCTTAGCTTGCGCAACAGCTCCAGTGTTGTCACAGAATAAAGGCACTGGTCCTGTAATGCTAGGAACCACACTAAGTTTGGTAATGAACTTCTTCATCTAAACAACTCCCTTTGCAGCTTCACTTGCAGCTATGTACTCTGCCTCTGTCACTTAATCAGCAACTATTTGCTATTTGGAACTCTTCCAACTCACTGCGCCACCGTTTAAGGTAAACACATACCCGGAGACGGATTAACTGTCATCTTGGTCTGTTTGAAAACTTGAGTCTGTGAAGCCCTCTAGTTTCAATTCAGACCCACCGTAGACAAGAAATACATCCTTAGTTATTCTTAAGTACTTTAGGATATTTTTAATTGCCTTCCAGTGTTCTTCTCCTGGATTCGACTGATATCTGCTTGTTACACTAAGTGCATGAGCGACATCTGGTCTAGTACATATCATACCGTACATGATAGATCCTATTGCTGAAGCATAAGGAATCTTACTCATACGGTCTCTCTCCTCAGGTGTCTTTGGGGCCTGTTTCTTGGAGAGATGTATTCCATGGCTCATCGGTATGAGACCTCTTTTGGAATCTTCCATGCTAAACCTCTTTAGCATCGAGTAAATATACGTTCCTTGGGACAAGCCAAGAATCCTTTTAGATCTATCTCTATAGATCTTTATCCCCAAAATATAGGATGTTTCTCCCAAGTCCTTCATGGAGAAGTGTTTAGATAACCAAATTTTAATTGATTGTAGCATAGGAATATCATTCCCTATCAGTAATATATCATCAACATATAATACGAGGAATGAAGCAGCGCTCCCACTAACCTTCTTGTACACACATGGTTCATCCTCATTTTTGATAAAATCAAACTCTTTGATGTCTCATCAAAACGGATGTTCCACCTACGAGAAGCTTGCTTCAATCCATAAATGGATCGTTGTAGCTTACAGACTTGATTTGTTCCAACCTTTGAAACAAATCCCTCTGGCTGTGTCATATACACATCCTCCTCAAGTTTCCCATTGAGGAAGGCCGTTTTCACGTCCATCTGCCAAATTTCGTAGTCATTGTAAGCTACAATCGCAAGCAAAATCTTAATGGACTTGAGCATTGCTACTGGTGAGAAAGTTTCATCATTGTCAACTCCTTGTCTTTGTTTGAAATCTTTTGCGACCAGTCGGGCCTTATAGGTCTCTACCTTGCTGTCTGCTCCAGTCTTTTAAAGACCCGTTTACACCCAATAGGCTTAATGCCTTTAGGTGGTGTAACCAAAGTCCATACTTGGTTCTCATACAAGGAGTCCATCTCGGATTTCATGTCTTTTTGCCATTTCTCTGAGTCTTTATTACTCATAGCCTGATCGTAATTCAATGGATCATCATCATCTATGATGCGTACCTCATCGTCATCCTCTATGACAAGTCTATACCTATCAGGTATCTTTGGTACTCTTTCAGATTTACGAATAGGGTGTGGTACAGAAGGAATCTCTACTTGGGCAGGTTCATCCATTTGATCTGTAGTGGTTTGTGGTTCTTGAATTTCTTCAAGATCTATTTTCCTCCCACTGACCCCTTTAAGGATAAACTCCTTTCCAAGAAGGCAGCATGTTTGGCAACAAACACCTTTTGTTCAGTAGGATTGTAGAAATAATATCCTAAACTTTCTTTAGGATATCCCACAAAAGTACACTTATCAGATCTTGTCCCAAGCTTATCATTCTGAAACGTTTTCACATAAGTTGGACATCCCCAAATCTTAACATGCTTAAGACTAGGCTTCCTCTCTGTCCACATCTCATATGGAGTCTTAGGGACGGATTTCGAGGGAACCTTATTTAGTAGATATGTAGCCGCTTCTAAGGCATATCCTCATAATGACATCGGAAGATCTGTAAAACTCATCATGGAACGAACCATGTCCAACAGTGTTCGATTTCTCCTTTCAGACACACCATTTAGCTGTGGCATCCCAGGTGGAGTCCATTGTGAGATTATACCATTTTCTTTGAGACAATTGAGAAACTCACTGCTTAAGTATTCACCACCTCGATTTGATCGAAGAATCTTAATACTTTTGCCCGTTTGTTTCTCTACTTCACTTCTGAACTCTTTGAACTTTTCAAATGATTCAGATTTGTATTTAATTAAATACACATATCCAAATCTTGAGTGATCATCAGTGAATATAATAAAATAAGAATACCCTCCCCGTGCATTCGTTGTTATAGGTCCACATACATCCGTGTGTACCAACGCTAACAACTTTGTAACTCTTTCTCCTTTTCCACTAAAAGGAGATTTAGTCATTTTTCCCATGAGACAAGATTCACAAGTTGGATATGATTGATAATCCGATAGCTCTAGGAGCCCATCTTTATACAATTTGGATAATCTTGTTTCATTAACATGACCAAGTCTATAGTTCCACATATAGGTATAATTAGCATCATCTCTTTTTCTTTTCTTAGTTTGTTCAATTTGAAGTATATTTTCATGCAAGTCAAGAATGTAAAGTCCATTTCGTAAATTACCAACACCATATAAAACATTATTATTATAAATAGAACAACTATTGTTCTTTATTATAACGTCAAAACCATCCATATCCAATACAAATATTGAAATAATGTTTCTAATAAGTGACGAAACAAAATAACAATTATTTAAACTAATGGATTTACCCGTAGGCAGTGCTAAACAATAAGTCCCTATAGCTAATGCAGCAACTATTACTCCATTTCCCATTCATAGTACGACCTCATCCTTGCTCAACTTTCTACTTCTGACCAGTCCCTGCATATTATTACATATGTGAGAACCACAACCAAAATCCAATACCCAAGTAGAAGATTGACTTTTAGAAAAATTAATTTCAATCATAAACAAACCTTGATTAGGATTCAAAGCTTCTCCAAGCTTCTTCTGCTTTTGTTCTGCAAGATAATCCTTGCAGTTCCTCTTTTAGTGACATATCTTGTTGCAATGAAAACAAATTCCTTTGCTAGCTGGATCAGGTTTCTTTTGATCCTTCACTTTCGCCTTTCCCTTAGCCTTCTTGGATTTCTTCTTTTCAAAAGATACGTTGGGCCTCTTCCTTTTCTTGGAAGAATCATCCACCAGTAAGACATGGTTCTTCTTGGATAGGAAGTGACCTTCAACAGTTTTCAACATGTTAAGTAATTCAGGCAAACTGACATCTAACTTATTCATGTGAAAATTCACAACAAATTATGAGAAGATGTTTGGGAGTGACTGCAAGACTAATTCTTGACTCAACTCCCCATCCATGACGAACCCAAGTTGTCCAAGACGTTCAATCAGATTTATCATCTTTAAGACATGAGTCTCAACGGTAGTGCCCTCTGTCATCCGAGATCGAAAGAGCTCCACAGATATTTCATATCTAGCAGTCCTACTTTGCTCACCATACAACTCTTGAAGGTACAGTAGCATAGTAGGAGCATCCATGGTTTCATGCTGACGCTAAAGCTCGTTACTCATGGATGCGAGCATGATGCATAGAGCCACTGATTCATCATCTTGCCACTGTTTAAAAGTAGCAATCTCTTCCTTAGAGGCTGTTTCTTTAACTTTTGCAGGTGCAGGCAAATTTAGGACATAAGAATTCTTTTCAGCAGTGACAACAATTCTCAAATTCCTTAATCAGTCCATGTAATTCGGTCAGTTCAGTTTGTTAGCATCAAGTATGATACGCAGTGAAATTAGTGAATGTGACATTTTCAAAATTCTGCATGTAAAAAGATAATATTTTAGCAAACATTCATTTAATTAATTACCAAAATAAATTTGGTCTTATTTTATATTGGTATCTCCCACTATTTTTTTCAAACTATATTACCCTCATAAATATAGTTCGACAATATCTAATTAAAGATTTACTAGTGAGAATAATGATCCCATTTCAAATGTATATTGCCTTGTATGTGCACAACAAATTATATATAAATAAATAGGTAGACAACACTTGTCAATTACATCATCATGTAACTTCTTATATTTTGCCTCTTAAATCATTGTGATATCCCGAGATTTTAAATAATCAAAATTTACGATTTTTTTTATTTAATATTGATATTGACTGTTAATATTGTACTGTGTATCTGTGATACGAGTCTCGAGAAGTAGTCAATTTGGGTATTGATTGAGAAATTAGAGTAGAGTTGTGCTTAACAGCTTTAGAAACCCTAACCCTAATTTCTAGATAGGGATTCGATAGAAAATATAATTAAAATAATTATATTAAAGAGTATGTATTTGTACTGTATAGAAATGTTGATCAATAATTGATCGGATAAGATTTGTAATTAATAAACCCTAATAAGAGATTATAAACCCTAATCTCAGGATTAGAAACCCTAACGTACCGTTAGAAACCCTAATCGAAAGCCGAAAAATCCTAATTTTATATTCGAGAATTCTAAAACCCTAATTAGGAAGCCCTAATCCTAATTAGTAAGCTTAATGTGTTTATTAAACTTAAATATGATTAAGAAAACCTAATTTAATTAGGAAAACCTAATTTTAGTTTCAAAATTTTAATTTTCTAAATTAAAACCCTAATTTAGAAAATCCTAGAAAGTTAGTATTTTAAAACTTAAGGGTTAGAACCTTAGGGTTAAACCCTAAAGGTTAAACCCTAAGGGTTTCATCAAATGTCAAGAATGCCATTAAGTTTAAATTGTAAATGACAAAAGTGCCCTTTTCGGATTTTTTTTAAGGAAACTTGTAAAATTGTCAAGAGCTTTAGTTGGTGACCAACCCACTTGACTTTGTGACTTCTAAAATCTCAGCATTTTAACACTCCAATTGACAGCACAACAAGTGATTAATTGCCACAAGCAATATATAAGAGATCAAAGAGAGGGAAAGTACATAAATTTGCTTATTTTGCTATCTTGCTCTCACCTACTTTCCCTCATTCAAGAACCTCCGAAATTGCAAAGTAAATCAGTCCCAATTACAACCCTTAGATCACCCAATATCATTTAGGAAGATCAAGATCAAGATTGGAACTAGAAGGTATAAACCCTAATTTTATTTTTGATCCAAGTTGCTAAGAAAAATTTTGTGTTTTTGTGTTTAATCAAGTGTTAAAATATATTTTTAGTTGATATATGTTGATCTAACATAGATTTATAGCATCAAAATGGATAAAAACCATGTTTTTCAAAATCTGTTCTTGAACATTTTTAGTGGTCTGACAAGAAATGTCAGTCGCTCTAGATCTTTCTGTGTTTACTATTTTTGTTGTTTTAAAGTTGTTACATGTAGCCTGGTATGTGGTCTTTAAGATGTAAGTGGAATCAGTACCATTTGATGTCTGGATTGGAAGTTATTAACGGTCAAAACCCGTTGACCGGGCATGACCAATAGAATTCTGGGCAACCTAGAAAGGCTAAATCCGAGTCTGACAAGATTTTGTGAAGCCCAGATCTGTCAGTGTTTAAGTGTTATGATAATGTTGTTGTGTCATATTTGTAGCTAGTTATATGTACTTTGTATTGGTGGCCTTATATCGTGTAGGATATCAACAGAGCAAAGGTAACAGTTGGTCAAATTAGGCCATTCAGCCATGATTGTGAATTTCTGGAATTTCCAGAAAAAGGTTTGCATGAGATTTCTGACAACCTTTGACCGTGATTTAACTTGTGATGTTGTTGTTGTTTATTTGATCTGTTGTTGTAGTGTTATTCCTTGATTCAAGGAGTATAGATTTGGACCATGAGATCACCTAAATAATGAACAGAACACTTAGATAATTGAGCTCGAAATGGGACACTCGAACTGTCTGGGTTTCTGGAAAACCCAGAAACCGTCTGACTGCATCTTTGGAGACTTAGATCTCCTTTTTGTGATATTATTTGACCAAAGTGATGTTTGGATATTGTTGTGTTTCATAAATACTACAATATCTAAGTTTTAGATTGTCCAGAACAATTTTTAACTGAGAATTAAAGCCGGTCAAACCACGACCCTTGCTAAGCTAAACTGTCAGTGTTCTTGAGTTCAAGAACACCAACAGCGATGCCTAAAGGCCTATAGCGACGGTTTAATTATTTTTAATTTCTGATTTTTTCAGAAATTAATTAAAAATAGAAAATAAATTATAAAAATTATTAAAAATAGTTTTAAAAATTATTTTAAATTATGAAAAATAATTTTTGACTAATTGGAATATTTTTCTTTAATATTTATAATTATTTATATATTAGAGGTATTTAATTTATTTAATTAGTGTATTAAATAAATTAGAGAAAATGATTTAATATTATGAAAAAACATTTTAAATAAGAATAATGTATTTAAAAATATTTTGAGTTATAAAATGTGACTTTTAATATTTTTGGAGAATTTTCATTAATAATTTAATATTAATGATATTAGATTTATTTAATTAATAAATTTAATAAATAAGATAAAAATAATTTTAATGATTTAAAAATCATTTTAAATGAGAATAAAGTATTAGAAAATATTTGAAATTATAAAATTGATTTTTAATATTTTTGGAGAATTCTCATTAATAAATTAATATCAATGATATTAGATTTATTTAAATATTATATTAAATAAATGAATTAAAAATGATTTTATTGATTTAAAAATAATTTAAAAATGAGAAAAATGAATTAAAAATATTTTAAGTGATAATTAATTACTTTTAATATTTGGATAATAATTTCATTAATATTTAAATATTAATGGTAATGATTTAAAAATAATTTTAATTACTTTAAAAATCATTTAAGTAGAATATTGATGATTTAAAAATATTTTAAGTTATTAATAATAACTCAAATATTTTGACAAGTATGTTATTAATATTTTTATATTATTAAATATTAACGATGATAATATTGTTTGATAATTAAATCATTTAAAAATGATTTAAGTATTTGAAAAATTATTATAAATTATAATAATTGCTTATAAATTATTAAAAGCTTTCGAAAAATATTATAAATGATCGTTGACTTATCTAATATAATATTGAAGCTTAAAAACCGAATTTAATTGACAGTAACTGTGTTAGTTGTCAGATAGGGTGACCAGAACACCGAGAATGGACCGAAGTCCAACTAGACCGAAATAGTTAGACTTGATAAGTGTTTATATAAGTTATAAGCACTGATGTGGCTATGTGGTAATGTGCCAAGGAGAAGTTTGACTGTGAATTATAGTGTTACGTGTTATGAAAGATTGTGCTAATTGTGAGACCGATATTATTGGTTATAGGTCTTTCAAAAGCAGATAAGTTTATTGTGTAACTGTAATCAGCGGAAGAGGCAAGTTTCCTAACTCAACCTTAAGTTATATTCATTCAATTATTATAGTGGTTAATTATTGCTAATTATACTATGTCTAGGGAAATTATTGTTGATTATTCGCAGTTAGAGCATGTTTAATAATTCAAATTAAATTACTGATTTGGAAAATATACATTTGTAGAATAACTGCTGTTGGATATTCATATCCGTAGAAAATAGAATTGACAGTAAAGATAATTCCTGTTATTGTCGAATTATATTGAGAAATGTCTTAGCTAATCATTCTGGCTAGACGAACCTTTGTTAGAACTTGATAGGTTCGAGAAGAGAATTTAATTATTATTGACAGATCGATGCCAATTATTTTGGCTAGATCGAGAAGTAACTAGAATTTGAAATCGCAGTATTTTGTTGTTAAATCAAAATCTTGATTCTGAGACTGAGAAGAACAACCTTTTATATAAAGGGAATATTTTACTGGTCGTATATTCGACCTTTGCGCGCGATTAAGTATTATGCATAATATAGGGTATAATAAAGCTGATCACTTTATACACTTGCATAGGGGTATGATTTAATCTTTATGGTTATCTGATATACATGGGTATATCAAAGTATAACTTTGATAGTTACTCGAGAAGAGAAGTTCAAGATCCAATGGATCGGTCAGTATAAATCTGAAAAATATTCCGCTTTGCTATTTCGTAAAATTAATACTTGATTATTCATTTGAATATCGTAGAAAACCTTGGAAGCGTTGTAATCTTTCATTATCGAATTATTGTTGCATAGAATGTGAGAAGGTTTGATATTGATTCCTATATCTTTATTGTATCTCTTAACTTGCGGGGCAAACTTGTTGCTCACCCTTGCTAAATAAAACTTTTCAGCTAGGGACGAAGTTGCAGAAGGTGCGGCAAAGAAGAACAAGAGAAAAGGCATAGTTATAAATTAGTTATGATGAACAATATTATTATGTTGTATTATTTTGTAAACCTTTTTTATATATCTGAGGGGTATTTGTTTAATGTTAAGGTTAGTGGACCTATGACTTATTTATTAACAACATATGTTAATGAGTTATGTATTCCTATTTATATTTAAATGGGTAGTTAAATATTATTATATTATGGATCGTGAGCACCAAACTCGGGGGTCAGGTAACCCAGATTTGGGGGCGTCACAATCATAATGGTTAAATATGTGCACATCCAAACTAAAATTATTTAAGTTAAGACATACCCATCATTTTCATATAAGTGAAGAGAAAACTACAGCCCTTGTGTATGCACAACAAAGCGGTAATGTTCAATTCCTTATAAACATCAAATGTAATAAAAACAACATCTCAAATATTTAATACTCGCCTTGTGTGTGCACAACAAACTCATATTAAATATTCAATACTCTATTATTTTTATCATGCTAGAAGGCAACGTTCGATATTCCAAATATCTTTAAACGTTATAACTTAATATAATTTCATTGAGGGGTTTGTTATTATTTAGTCTCATCTTGTTTAGCGCGCATGAATATATATATATATATATATATATATATATATATATATATATATATATATATATATATATATATATATATATATATATATAATACGTGTCATATTATTAAACATACGAAGCATGTTTGCATAATATATAATATATATAATACTAGCATGCACATATAAAATACTATATTCAACCTGGATTAATTATGGATTTTTATTCTAGTTTGGTTCACTAGAGCCACCAAGTTAACCAAAAGGTCAAACCCTATGGTGCAAGAATAATCATTTAAATATAACTATTATATTTAAACTCGGGCTCCATTACAAACGGGTCTTAGAGCGCTCCTTTCTCCTTGATCTCCATTTCTTCGAAAAAATTCTAACTAATTCTATTACATAAACTATTTAATTTAAATAGAAACTTTGATCAGCAGTCAAGGGGAAGTACATAAGAGAGAGATAGAATTTATATCAAGAAAGAAAACCAGAAAAGACGAGTTACGCATACCCCATTTAATAAAACACATTCATTCAAACATCCAACCAAAATAAATCCTATCACATTGGTCAATAGTCCATAATCAATCCCATTTATTATCATACATATCATCATATGTATCAATAAATAAAATCATTCCATATATATATGAGTATCATTTAATGGGTAATTTATGTCGCATAAAATCCAATTTCAAGATTAAAATAAACACTTTATTTTAATTATAAAATTGTTAAGATTAATATTATATATATATATATATATATATATATATATATATATATATATATATATATATATATATATATATAACGTGAAGTTATCAAAGTAATCTTTACTGCAACTAATATATATAAGTTATAGATTACTTTGATGTTACAGGATAAAGTATTATAATCATGATTACATTACTGCAACTAATATATATAAAAGTTATCATGCTTCACAATTTTTTTTAAAAAAACCGTGACTGCAATCATAATTATATTACTGCAACTAATATATACAAAAGTTATCATGCTTCACAATTTTTTTTAAAAAAAAACGTGACTGCAATCATGATTATATTACTGCAACTAATTTATATAAAAGTTATCATGCTCCGTAATTTAAAAAAAAAACGTGATTCCGCAACAGTTCGTGATTAACAGGCTTTTGCGATAATTTTTTTTTCATAAAATAGTAATTTTATACAACAAATTATGCCCAATAAATTATTCAAAATACATACCCATACATATATGAAATCAAAAACAATTAATAATTCGCATAAAGTTTGCCTTTGATGCCATTGTAAGGTTTTGTGAAAATCAAAGTAGCAATCAAATTGCAAAAATAAGCGGAAGCAAAATAAAATCAGATTTTAAAAATTTTCACAACAATTACCCAAATCATCTTTATACATATTATTAATTAAACGAAGAATAAGAAGTTATGAAATCATACCCTTGTAGAAATGAGATTCTTTAGGTACAAGTTCACCTCCTTCTTCTCTGCGATCTCCTTGAATCTCCGGGTAGATTTCTTCCTTTGATCAATGTAAGCCACCCAAGTGTATGGCCTCTAGAGGTGATCCACCAAGGAAAAAGAATTTTCAAGAAGAAGGGTGTATTGAGTCAAACCCTAGTTTTTCTTATCTATATAAAAAATGGGGCGTACTCTCTAACAATTGAAATTATGTATCTGTTGATATCTGATATAAGACTCCTCTTATAAAGATATAAGGTAACCCTATTTAATTAAAATAAGGTATTATTTATTTAATTAAACTCTTTTAATTAAATGGGCTCCCTAATCTTATTAGGGATAATTAATTAAACCCCTTTAACTAATTTTCCCTCCTAATTCTATTAGGAATAAATGAGAGTACTTATATTAAATTAATTCCTAAACTTTTTTAGAAATTAAAATAATAATAATTGTAATAATATTAATAAGACTCCTCTTATTAATTTATATTTAATATTTCTAAAATATTAAATAATAAATATTAGGCTATTTAATTTATTCTATCACCATAGATTAAATTAAATATACTTAACATATTATTACGATTATGCTATTAATTTCTTAAATAATTATTCTTCCTTTTATGGTGTGACCCTTTAGGTTCTCCATATTAAACCGGTTGTGAATAAATCAATTAGAATAATTCTAATCTTATTTAAATAAATAAATTAAACGATTAATTTATTTAAATAAATAATATTTATTCTACAATAGGGATAAGCCTCCCTAGCGATTAACGACTTTCTGAACAATATAGATTTCAACATTAATCATAAAAGAATCTTTGAGTTAATAGTTACCGTACAATTCAATCCTTTTACCATACAATGTCCCAATTAAATATAAGACATGAAATTACTGTCAAGTCTTATTTTATTTAATTATATGTATTTCGATTCCTAAATGCACAACTCATAATGAATACAAATTAGAAATTACTTTCTAATTTCATTCCACCTTGGCCAAGGATTCCTAAGTTGTCATTTATCGAATCACATAGGACATTTTTCTTCTTTTACTAGAAGTGGTAGATTCTTTATTAATCATTCATTATCTCTATATATAACTTATTACACCCAAGCATACCCTTTGACATACTCTAAGAGTCTTAAAGAATAAGTCAAAGTGTAATTCATTATATATAAGATACTATGATGATCTCAAGTCTAAGGATCATTTGTACTACTATCACTATATGAATTTCTGTTGACAGGGAAGTAAAACTCCATTAGGTATTCCTTAGCGAGTCACGTTCAGTGAACTTATTCTCTAATAAGCACCTGCATACTTGCTTTAGTGTCTCCACATAAATGATCATGAGATCAATCATCCTCATCCAATGAGCAAGTAACGTACGTACCAATCTATCCGGATTCACTAATCCCCTTATTAGTAATCCATTGATTGAGAATATTTTAGTTTTAAGCTATCTAAGAATTTAGATCTCATTAGCATGATCTCATCATGATTCTAAAGCATTGCTTAAAACTATTGGTTTATCACATATTATTAAAACAACACCATGTAGATAATAAATGCCTTTAATACATAATTCTTTTATTAATAAATAAATAAGATTGATTACAAAGTATATTCTTTATCATCATACATGATTGGCTTGTATGCATACTACTTTTAGAAGGTAGTAAGTAAGATATGATTTATCAAGGAAAGCCGTAACAGACGGTAATGAGATTAATGAAAGTCCGAATGAGAGTCGGATAGAGAATGTGAGAATGAGATGTAAGCGTTAGACACTTTAGCCGACGCGAGGGTTGAGTGTACGCGAATATTAAATGGGCAGAACCTACCCTCCGTGTATGGTTTTACCGTAAGGTAATGAAGAAGGAAGAAACCGAATTAAAGATAATAGTGTATAACGTAAAGAAGCCGAGTTAGTAATGATAACTTGGAGGACATTCTGAGTCGAATGAACCGGATGTGGTAAGATATGAATAAGTTAATATAAAATGTTTAACGCTATGACCTCATAGTATTGACATTGAATGATCGTTCTGAGTATACAAAAGACTGTATGACTTAGACGATAAGGAATGAATCCTGAGGTATGGCATTTAGTTGCCAGAAAGCCATAACAAATAAGAAATTGACTTCACAAACATTATAGTTTAATGGTTCGGATAGGTTAAGATAAAGTTAGGTTGTATTATAATCGTAATCTTTGATGGTTGACATATAGGAGCTGGGCTAAATAATTCTTTTAAAGAGAGGAGGTATATACAAAACTGGCAACCGATCTAACTCACTATGAAAGACAATGTAGATGAGACGGGAATTTATTTGTTGGTTGTTTGTGGGAAAACACTTAGAGTACCATATGGACTACTAGCAGAAACACGATGTGTGCTAAGTCCTAGAAGAGTAATAAGAAGAAAATAAGAATGTAAATCATCAAAGATGATGATCGTATGAGTTAAGAAATCTCTGTATGTTATGAAGCCCTAAACCGGTAAAGAAAGTTGGTCGCGTAAACTTAGATTGCAAGAACGCGAACCTTAAGAAGTAAAGTTAAGTAAACCAATGCGTAAGTCAAGTATATGACTATTTGGCGTATATGCTATTTTCCTTATGTGATATATAGGGATTGGAATGAGCAGTTCAACGTAAGTTATAGCGGTGCATAAGGCAAGTTTCCTAACTTCATTCATAGTACATGAATGCTAGTTTCTTAAACTTCTCAGATATTGAACTTGAGAAGTTTTGTCTGTGTGCATATATGCGATATATGTACAAGGTGATAGTATGTATGAGGCCTTGTGCTCCAATTTGAACACTTCGGTATTTCTTTGAGATGAACTATTCTGTGTTTGAACTGTCCAATACGAGTATGTTATGTTTATACATGAACCGTTATTGTTAAGTATGTGCTAATGATTCTAGCCAGACAAGATATGTATAGAAAAAGGTAGAAGAATGAAAGTAGTTCAAAGAGTATGTGACGAATGTTTTAAAATGATAGGAATCAGGATTATTCCTATTGTTCAAGCTGCTTCATAACCTTTGTTTGGTTATTGAAGTCTTAAAAGAATATTTAAATTCTTGAAGTTGTTTGTTCAACTGCTATGACTAGCTAGGAAATTGAATGCTCACTCTTGCTTTAAATAAAAGCATTTTCATCGAACGGTGTTAGAAAGAACTTAAGGATCCCGTAAAAATCAAGCTGATCGGTGTTAAGACGAAGTGTCATTCAGTATGTGAATGTGCGTAAAGATCAAGCAAAGACTTGTAATGTAGAATAGTTTAATTAAACTATAGACTAGTTTAATGAACTGTTATGTATCCTTGGTGGCGGATAAAAGTCACTCTTATAAGATGTAAAGAATAATGTAATTATCATTATTTGTAATGAACGAGGTTATAAGGTATTAGAACCTAGGATTTGAGAATGTATATTGTTATATTGAACATATAATGATGTATGTTTGGAAAGAAATGGGATCGTGATGTACATAATCTGGGTGTGAAGATAGACTGGATTTCGGGTCGTTACAGAGTTGTTTCAGAGCTGATAGGCTATAAACCTTAGGTATGAGTACCTAAGAATATAATCATAGAGATAAGGATAAGAAAATTATTGAGTTAAAGAAGGAGATCACCACGTGATCATATTGAATTGTAATAACAGTTGTTCTGTTAAACGATGAATGATTTATAGCTATTGCAATAGATGAATGGTACTACGAAGAAGTACAAGAAGAAGAACTCAGATTGAGTTATAAAGGTTAGTATACGAATTAAAGAAAATTCATATTAAATAAAGAGAAAGTAAGAAGTTTTAAGATTTTAATTGAGGACTCATATCAGCAGCTGAGTTGTATGATTCCTTGTATGGGCGGGGAATTTGTACTTCATTTTAGAACCACTTAGCTTCATATTTGATATAGTGTTAAGTTGAATAATTCTTTATATGGGCGGAGAATTGTCCTTGGTGTAACAACCGCATATCTTCCTATATCGATTAGTAGTTGAGTTGACCAATTCTTTGTATGGGTAGTGAATTGTGTTTGGTTCGACAATCACTTAGCTTCTGGTAGTGATAATCATTGAAATCGTATGTCGCGCTATCGATATATATATGATGAGAAGGTGAATCTTTTCTCATATATATGTGTGATAGGCAGAGAATGTTAAGATAGGTGCGAGTTCTTGAAACTCATACTTATGAAAAGTTTGTGACTCATAGTTATATGGTATGTTTCTGAGCCCTAAGCATATGGATAGTCCTTGATTTGTTCTTGAATTACATATTGCGAAGATAAGTTCTTAAACATATATGATTGTGGAAAGTTCCTAAACACATAAAGTATGGTAAGTTGATGGACTATACTAAGGTA
Organism: Panax notoginseng; assembly: GCA_016801055.1. Lineage (NCBI taxonomy): Eukaryota > Viridiplantae > Streptophyta > Magnoliopsida > Apiales > Araliaceae > Panax > Panax notoginseng. Next base: position 117,894,268 of record CM029013.1, read on the forward strand.
TAGGAATGTTTAGACTAAAAATGAGTATTTTCAGTAGACTTAGCATTGAAGATTCTATAGAAAATTAAGTATTGTCACAAGTAAGACAAGGAAAAAAGATGGAGAAATAGGATATTCCAAGTCATCTAGCTATGCTAGATTTCAAAGTTTATTGAAATCGTACTATTGTGCTTGTTTTGAAAAGAAAAGAATTGGTTCAACTTTTGGAACCAATGGATTTAAAAAAGAACTATTCTTTATATGTCTATGCTAATTGTTTCGGCTAGACAGAAGTTGATTTAAAATATCAAAATGAATTTGATATCATCATTCCATTTGATGCAAGGATGGTAAAAGGATGGAGTTATTAATGCACTTGAACCTAGTGTTGGATGTGATCTTGTGATCAACAACCTGCTATATATGATGTATAATGACGAAGTCATAAATTGACGAAGTCCTCAACGTTTTGTGAAAAGTGCGGTATCATGACGTCATGAAACGTTTTGATGTATTGTGAAAGAATTTAAAGGAGTAGTCGATGTCAATTGATTTGACTAGACGAATGTTACAAGTTGATGTCCAATTTATTGGTATGGTCTGAGCTATTTGATTTGGCTAGACAAATGGTATGTCATGTTATAAGAAAATCGAGCTTTCTTTGAAAATGTTATGCCAAGCCAAATTATTTTGGTGCAGAATCTAATGATTAAGTTTGAGGTGAACATACTCCAAAATGGGGTTATACGATGGGTTGATCGCCTACGTATGGAAGAGGTAGTTTACCTTCTTGGTGATTGTAAACTGACCGTGGTAGAATGGTTTACAGTGAAATGCTGATAAACCTAGTAAGAGTTCATGGTTGATTTGACCCCTCAGCAAAAGTATGAAATGTTTTAAAGGAATCCTTATGTTCCTCATTATTCCTTCTACTTCATGATTCTTGATAAGTTCTGAAGATTAGGGAATGTTTGAAAGATAGGAACTTCTTTGAAGAGAAGTTGAGAGGAAGAGTAAGCTAAAATTTTGAGAACGAAATTCTGTGAAGAATGGGAGAATGTGAGGACCCGGGTATGGGCGTGGTTTTATGAAATTTCGATGACGGAATTTTTATAAGGAGGGAAGAATGTGACAACCCGAAAATTCAGATTGTCAAGAATTTAAGTTTAAAGAATTAGTTATTAATAAACTGAATTTTTATTAATATTGTTCTATGCTATGTGTTTATTAATCGTTCTAGAACCTAGGATGATTATAAGTTGGGAGGATTCTGGCTACGAGCTAGACCGAACGAGTAATATTTTCAAGACAAAAATAAAAAAAATTCGAGAATAAAAATATTTCTGAGAAAAAAGACGAAATATGCACTATTCACCCGACGAAACCTAAGGGTTAGGGTTTGAATAACTTAAGCCTTTTCGAGAGTTCGGTATGTCGAAATGACATTCCGTCAAAAGATTCGACGAAAATATATCGTGAAAAGTTAAGTAAGCCGATAAAAGTTTTTCTCGAAAAATGTGCAGAAATTGGACGAAATAAAAATGACGAAAAGTATTGTTATGTACTTTTCATTCATTTAACTACGTTAGGAAAAAACATGAAAGAAAACACTTAACGTCAAAAAGTGTTTTTCAGCTCTTCGGAGTTTCGAAGAATGCGTAAAAGTTAGACTGTAGAGGAAAGACGAAATATCCAAAAATATTTGGATTTTGAGAATCGCGGTTTTTAAAACTGTCGGACGAATTCTGCAAGACGGAAGCACGAAGCTTGCTGAGTAGTAAGCATGTGGAATGAGGAGGTGTGAATAGTAAGGAGGTTAGGGCGAAATGACTATTTTGCCCCTAGCCTTGGAAATCTATAAAAGGTCAGCTTTAACGTATTTGTTGGTTAATGAAATTTTTCCAACACTTGAGAGAGAGAGAGAGAGTTCGGATGAAGAGGAAGAAGAAGAAGAAAAGCTAGCCCGAGTGCACGCTTTGTCCAACGGAGGGAGATTAAAGGAGAGAGGTAATCCGAAACCCAAACCTAAGTAAATTTTCTTTAAGTTTTATATGTTAAAAACATAACTTAACGAGAATAAGAAGTAAAAGATGTTAAGAATGATTTCATATGGTTGAAATCATGAGAAAACGAAGAAATAAGAATTAAAAGTTTAGTTTATAAATTTCTTAAGGAAGTATAAGATTCGTAATGAATTTGAATGATCCGAATGAATCATATGAACGATTCGATGATATTAGTAAGGAATGGTGTTTTATAACATCAAATTCCAAGGTAAAGTGAAATTGTAATCAAAATATCGATTAAAAATGAAGAACACACGAAGAACACAAAGAACGTTGTTGATAGATAAATTTAAAACCATCGTACTATAATTATTGTTGATGGACAAGTTTAAAACCATCGCGTATAAGTTGGTTGATTATTGCTTGGTTAGGAACGTTAGAAATGTTCCTGAAGAACGTATTAAACTTAGCTATAACGAAGTTATGAAAATTTTGTAAAACACGAACGAGAAATGGAAAGCACGTAGATGAACCCGAATGAGTAGGGTTTCATAAGAATGTAAGAGAACGTAGAAAATGTGAGTCGTGGACTCAAGAACAAACGAGTTTCGAGTTCAAATGACCGAATTATGGACAAGTGGACGAAGAATGTTAATAACATAAAATGAACGAGTAAGGAAATTTAAGCCAATTGGATGGCATGTTAACAGATTCAGAATAATTTTCTGTTCGAGGGAAGTTGAAGTACGTAAGATAAGGAAGAGAATAGCTTTAGAACGACCTCGTTCTGAGTTATAACGAAGAAGATATGAGATCGTAAAGTAAGCGTCTTAAATCAGTGCAAGACTTAGAAGAATTCTTAGAAATTACAAGTTCGGTGCCGCAGCGCCAGCTGTGCCTTGGGAGGCGGAGCCGCAGTGCGAGCTCAAGCCATCAGCTACTGCTGAGTGGCGCTGTAGAGCCGGTGCAGGGCAAGGCCCAGTAATGAGCTTTTAATTGCTTAATTACTGGGGGATGTGCGAGAAAGAAATATGAACATGTAGTTCACGTAATGTAACACTTAAGCAAGTGATTTAACCTTTAGTAAAGGTTGAACGGAAAGATCAAGCGAGATTAAAAGATGAAGAATGTAAATGCAAGATTACGTAACCGATATCTGGGGACCGTAGTAACGATGAATCGAACGTGTGGGATTGCTATGATGGCGATTCCTTAAACGTTGAGTGACGAGGATGATGTATAACATTTCGATGTTATGATGTCATAATGAGAGTAAAGTGTAAAGCGCATGGACGCTGTGGATGCAACGCAGTTGCGATGAATGATCGGTCTTAGCGTACAACGAACAGTATGGCTTTGACATTAAGAGAGAATAATGAACATGGGGTTCATGGGATGGATAACGATGGAAAGCGATTAAAACCTTGAGTAAAGGTTAAATGAGAGATTTAGAGACGAGCAACGTAAACGTCGAATACGTAAACGACCCTCGTGAATCGTATTCCCGTCGGACGAACGTTCTAAGTGTACAATAGTTACATGACTTAGACGTTGATGAAGGTAGTAAGTAAGATATGATTTATCAAGGAAAGTCGTAACGGACAGTAATGAGATTAATGAAAGTCCGAATGAGAGTCGGATAGAGAATGTGAGAATGAGATATAAGTGTTAAACACTTTAGCTGACGTGAGGGTTGAGTGTACGCGAATATTAAACGGGTAGAACCTACACTCTGTGTATGGTTTTACGGTAACGTAATGAAGAAGGAAGAAACAAAATTAAAGATAATAGCGTATAACGTAAAGAAGCTGAGTTAGTAATGATAACTTGGAGGACGTTCTGAGTCGAATGAACCAGACGTGATAAGATATGAATAAGTTAATATAAAATGTTTAACGCTATGACCTAATAGTATTGACATTGAATGATCGTTCTGAGTATACAAAAGACTATATAACTTAGACGATAAGGAATGAATCCCGAGGTATGGCATTTAGTTGCCAGAAAGCCATAAGGAATAAAAAATTGACTTAACGAACATTATAGTTTAATAGTTCGGATAGGTTAAGATAAAGTTAGGTTGTAGTATAATCGTAATCTTTGATACTTGACATATGGGAGCTGGGCTAAACAATTCCTTCAGAGAGCAGAGGTATATACGAAACTGGTAACCGATCTAACTCACTGTGAAAGAAAGTGTAGACGAGACGAGAACTTGTTTGTTGGTTATTTGTGGGAAACCAATTAGAGTGCCATATGGACTACTAGCAGAGACACGACGTGTGCTAAGTCCTAGAAGAGTAATAAGAAGAAGATAAGAATGTAAATTATTAAAGATGATGATTGTATGAGTTAAGGCATCTTCGTATGTCATGAAGTCGTAAAGTGATAAATAAAGTTGGCCGCGTAAACTTAGATTGTAAGAACGCGAACCTTAAGAAGTAAAGTTAAGTAAACCAATGCGTAAGTCAAGTATATGACTAATTGGTGTATATGCTATTTTCCTTATATGATATATAGGGATTAGAATAAGCAATTCAGCGTAAGCTGTAGCTGTGCATAAGGCAAGTTTCCTAACTTCATTTATAGTACATGAATGTTAGTTTCTTAAACTTCTCAGATGTTGAACTTGAGAAGTTTTGTCTATGTGCATATGTGCGATATATGTACAAGGGGGTAGTATGTATGAGGCCTTATGCCACAATTTGAACACTTCTGTGTTTCTTTGAGATGAACTGTTCTATGATTGAACTGTTCAATATAAGTATATTTTGTTTATACATGAACCGTTATTGTTAAGTCTGTGCTAATGATTCTAACCAGACATTATATGTATGGAAAAAGTTAGAATAATTAAAGTAGTTCAAAAAGTATGTGACGAATGTTTTTAAATGATAGAAATAGGGATTATTCCTATTGTTCAAGCTGCTTCATAACCTTTGTTCGGTTATTGAAGTCTTAAAAGAATGTTTAAATTCTTGAAGTTATTTGTTCAACTGCTATGACTTGCTGGGCAATTGAATGCTCACTCTTGATTTAAATAAAAATATTTTCAATGAACGATGTTAGAAAGAACTTAAGGATCCCGTAAAGATCAAGCTGATTGGTATCCAGACGAAGTGCCATTCAGTATATGAATGTGCGTGAAGATCAAACGAAGACTTGTAATGTAAAATAGTTTAATTAAACTATAGACTAGTTTAATGAATTGTTATGTATCCTTGGTGTCGGATAAAAGTCACTCTTGTAAGATGTAAAGAATAATGTAATTATCATTATTTTTAATGAACGAGGTTATACGGTATTAGAACTTGGGATTTGAGAATGTATGTTGTTTTATTGAACATATAATGATGTGTGTTTGGAAAGAGATGGGATCGTGACGTACGGAATCCGGGTGTGAAGATAGACTGGATTTTGGGGCGTTATAATCCAAGTTATAATCATTACTCGGCTTCTTAACGTTATACATCATTAATTTAGTTTCTTCACCGTTCACCGGTTAAATCATTATTCTTCATTACCTTACGGTCAAACCATACATGGTGTGTAGGTTCTACCCGTTTAATATTCACGTACACTCAATCTTTACATCGGCTAAAGAGTTTAATGCTTACTTCTTTCTAACATTCTCTATCCAACTCACATTCGAACTTCCATTATTCTTATTATCGTTCGTTACGGCTTTCTTGATAATTCGTATCTTACTTACTACCTTCGTCAATGTTTAAGTCATACAACTATTATACACTTAGAACGTTCGTCCGACGTGAATACGATTCACGAGGATCGTTTACGTATTCTGCTTTCACGTTGCTCGCCTCTTAATCTCTTATTCAACCTTTACCCAAGGTTTTAATCGCTTTCATTCGTTATCCATTACATGAACCCCACATTCATTATTATTTCTTAATGTCTAATGTAAGACCCCGAATTTTATGAAATAAAAGTATTCAATTTTTCTTATAATTACTATTCAGTAAATGGTTAAATTGATAAATATTAAAGTTAAGGGTGATATATGAATTTTTTTTTTCAAAATACACAAGTGGTTATAAAATATTCATTGTTGTCGGGGAATATTCGTTTGGTCGTGGAATATTCTTTCTGTCGGGGAATATTCGTACGACGGTGCAGCCATTTGTGGGCCCCATAACAGAATAACTGTCGGATGAAGAAAAAGACAAATTTGAGTTTTTACAAATAACGGCGTAGTTGTTACCGTTAACACTGTTGGAATACCCGGTAGTTAAAATACAGTAATACGCTTTATTGCACAGTAGCACACGGTATTGCACAGTATTTTTGAAATTATTGATTCTTACGTAAGAAGGCACTACTCAATAATTGTTACAGTAATTACTGTTCAATATTTTATTTTATTGATTCAATAATTGCTACGTTGAAATTTTATATTATTGTTGTTCAATAATTGTCACTGCACAGTATTTCCATTATCAGATCAATAATTCATATTAATTGAATAATATTATTAGATATCATTATTGGTAATGTCTAGAAAGTTCTGTCTAAGGAGAGGCTTGGTCATCTAATTGCGCGCTAGTAAGGAGAAATCCATATTGGAAAGCCCCTTCTTTCCTGGGAACGACCTGGTTGTCATAAATGTGATTCTGTAATATTATTTGTGAATAATTAATTATTGATTCATATGATAAGGAAGTATTTATTTGATCTGGATATAAATGATGGATTTATTTATGTGGTTATAAATGAAGGAATTAATGTTGAGGTATTTTATCTGTATTTTTGTCGGAACGGAGGTATTGAAAATCAAATTAGGGTTTTTGAGATATTTTGCGAGGGTTATAATTTTTAATCTGACCGTTGGATCGTGGTAATTTTTAGATATGTTATACATATATAAGTTGAGTATATGTCTACAAATTTTGAACCGTTAAAAATGAACGTATGATTTGTTATGAATTTTACGAGATGACTGGTTCAGAAATTATTGAATTTTCGGAGTTAATCATTTTGGTGTAAAATTCTAGAATTGGTGGGCCCCACTCTTGGTTGGTGAAAAAATGTGCTGAAATTTTTATTCAAATGTGGTGGGTGGGAATAGTACCAGGTAAATCCATCGGGTTGCAGGTTAAGTCTGCTTCGGCGTGCTAACATTTTTCTATAAATAGAGGGCTAAGTTAGAATTGAAAATCACAGCAGAAACAAGTTTTCTCTCTTCCTCTCTCTATATTATGAAGCATATTTTGTGAGTATTTAGATACTTTGAGAGTTTCTATTCAATGCAAGTTTCCTTCGGCTTTGCATTCCAGTCAGAAATACTGCACTTTTGAGGTAAGGGATAGTAAGGGATTTTAAGGGTTGTTATAATTTTCAGTTTCGTAATTTTTCTGATCTTTCTAAAATTCTGGAAAAATTTGAAATGATATTTTGATGAGTTTTCTTGATTGTGTCCAAAAATGGTGATTTTTGGATGTATAGATTAAGAGTTATGAATTTTATGAGAAAAGACTATTTTAAAAGTAACCGCTTATAACTCCTTGTGGTTAACTCCAAAATTGATAAAATTTTTATTGGAAGTATATCTATATAATATCAGTGTACTTTGTAAATTTCGGAATTTTTAGATAAAATTACAATTTATAATAAATGTCTAAATATTCGGCTGTTTTGGCCATATGAAAAATAGTAAATAAGTTTTAAAAATTTTGAGAAAAATATGTGTTCAACATGGGACTATATTCTGCTAAATCCCAGAAAAGAAATATTTTTGGAACTGATTTGGTATTTTTCATAAAAATGGTCTAGTTATGAGTAAATGAATTAAATATGTTTTGTGAAGTAAGAAAATTAGAAAATAGGATTTTATGACTTGAGAATCCTATATGAGGTATATGCAGATTTTTGATGAGGGTTTAGGTTATTGGTGATGAAATCTTATGAGTTTGGCATTTTAGAATGATTAAATGCATTATTTAGTAAAGTGTAAACAATTAAACTAAATTGTTTATAAGTTTAAGAAATGTTATTCTTTCAATATCATTATACCGAAATATTGGTATGGATTTTATTGTGAAATTTCTACCTTTTTGTGTCGGGGTTACTATTCATGAGTTACTATTCACGGGTACTATTCACGACAAAATTGATTTCTTTTTCTGACCAAATTATAGTTGATTTATGAATATTACTCTTGAGATTAAAACTATATGTTGATCATATTATTTTTATTATCATATATAACATTTTTATAACCCTAATGATGATATTCTCTTTCACTTGAGTGTAAAGATGGGTAGATTATTGGTATTATCATGACTAGGGTTCTCTTTGGCCAGTTGTGCAAAGCTGAATTGGTGACTGGTATGATCATGACCATTGAATTTATAAGTGAATATCTTTAGCTTAAGTGCAAAGGTGAAATGATCAACATGGTTATAATTATTGTTTATATAAATTATGAAATGATTATATATTTCTTTGAGATATGAATATATTTGGCCTGTAGTGCAACTATGAACTGTTGATGAATATCTTTGGCCTGTAGTGTAAAGATGAATTGTTGATGAATATCTTTGGCCTGTAATGCAAAGATGACATGTTGTTGAATATCTTTGGCCAGTAGTGCAAAGATGAACAGGTGTTGAGATGAACATGACTAACTGTTACAAATGAATATCTTTGGCCGTAGTGCAAAGATGAAGTTATTAGTATGATTATGAACAGGAACTGTGATTTGGTATAACCATGATCTTTGATGTTTCAGGTAAAGACAGGTGATGAAAATATTCTTCGTCCTGGGTGCGAAGAAAAATTTAGAGTCACAATTATGATTATGAGTTATTCATATGATTGTGGAAAGGAACTGTTGAGTGATGTTACATGGATAAAATATTTTTGGTGGATTTTTAACATGGAGAAGATAATAGACTTTATAGTTTATTTGACTCTTCTAATGGATTGCTCGTTCCGCTGCAACTATGGTTGAATTTTTTATCATTTACCATATGTTCTAAATCTCTGATTTATTATTGATGAAGGCTGTTGATAATTTAATTATCTTTAGTCATGATATTCTTTACTGAGCTAGTTGTGCTCACCCTTTTGCTTCACAATTCCTTTCAGGTAATAAGAGTGTAGCTGGGTCGAGCGAGGGTAACGGGGAAATAGAACGGTGGTCTCTAGATGTGGATGTTCTCCCGAAGCAGTATAGAAAAGTTCATTTAGTAGTTTTATTTGGTGAATCCAATAGGGTAAGGTGTACCCAACGTTGGAAGGGTGTTTTGCCACTATCATACAAGATGTCTAATGACATACAACCTCGTGTCATCATAAGACAGGGTTGTGCTCATCCACTTGCTGAGTATATCTATGAGCACTACCTATATAATCTTGGTGTTTGTTTGAAGTATAATTCATGATTAAAGACAGTGGAGATAATGATAAGTCAAGAGAAGACTCACCATTGGGAAGAATATGATAGTAATTTTCTCGTTTTTCTTTGGGGTCTATTTGGTCAACCAAGGATAATTCTGTGGCCATATGATATCTATCATAACCTAGACGCATGGCCTCCCATATACAAAGGTTTCCTTGAGCACTTCCTAAAGATTCTAATTTCTAAAACAGTTTTTGACTATACCTTTATCTAAGGTGTCATTGTGAGGTGATGTCCACGGTTGGAACATGAGTCACATTTGGTATATATTTATATCCAAACTCACAGCATATGTGTTGTTGTATTTTGCACGACAATTATTGTAATAAAGTTGTAGTTGTTTTCTGTACCATGTATTTGGCGACTCAGAATAGGTTGGATGGAATGGACCTATTTTGGGGTTGTCACATCTAAGCCATACGGTTCGTTGTATGCTAAGACCGATCGTTCATCGCAACTGTGTTGTGTTCACAGTGTCTATACGCTTTACACTTAACTCTCATTACGATATCATAACATCAAAATGTTATACATCATCCTCGTCACTCAACGTCTAAGGAATCACTATCAAAGCAATCCCACCCGTTCGTTTTATCATGACTACGGTCCCCGAATATCGGTTAAGTAATCTGCGTTTACATTCTTTATCTTTTAATCATGTTCAATCTTTCCGTTCAACCTTTACCAAAGGTTTAAATCACTTGATTAAGTGTTACATTACATGAACTACATGTTCATTATCTTTTCTTACACTTACCCCAGGAGTTGTGCAGTTAGAAGATCATCACTGGGCCTTGCCCTGCACCGGCGCTACGGCGCCGGTTCCTTCTCTCTTTCTCGCGCTGCAGCGCCATTTACCAGTACCTGATTACTCGGGTTGGCGTTGCGGCACCACCTCCCAAGGCTTAACTGGCGCTGCGACGCCAGGCCTAAAACCTTGAAAAAGTTTTCTAAGTCTTTTACATGCTTGAGACGCTTACTTTGCAATCTCATAACTTCTTCGTTATAACTCGAAATGAGGTCATTCCAAAGCCATTCACTTCCTTATCTTACGTACTTCAACTTCCCTCAGACAAAAATTAATTCTAAATCCGTTAACATGCCATTCAATTGGCTTAATCTTCATCATTTATTCATTTTACGTTATTAATGTTCTTCATCCGTTCGTCTATAATTCAGTCATCCGAACTCGGAACTCGTTCGTTCTTGAGTCCACGACTCACGTTTTCTACGTTCTCTTATATTCTTATGAAACCCTACACATTCAAGTTCATTTACATAATTTCTATTTCTCGTTCGCCTTTAACAAAATTTTTGTCATAACTTCGTTATAGCTTAGTTCAATCTGTTCTTCATGAACGTTTCTACCATTCCTAACCAAGCAATAAGCAACTAACTTATACGCGATGGCTTTAAACTCTTCTATTAACAATAGTTTATACTATGATGGTTTTAAATTTGTCCATCAACAACGTTCTTCGTGTTCTTCGCGTTCTTCGTTCGTTCTTCATTTTTAATCAATACTTTGATTACGATTTCACTTTTTCTTAGAATTTGATGTTATAAAACACCATTCCTCACCGAATTGTTCATAAGATTCATTCAGATAGTTCAAATTCATTACGAAACTTATACTTCCTTGAGAAATTTATAAACTAAACTTCAAATTCTAATTTCTTCGTTTTCTCATGATTTCAACCATATGACAATCATTCTTAACATCTTTTACTTCTATTCTCATTAAGCTATATTTTTAACATAGAAAACTTAAAGAAAATTTACTTAGAAGTTAGGTTTTGGATTACCTTTCTTCTTTAATCTTCCTCCGTTGGACAAAGCTTGCTCTTGGGCGAGCTTTTCCTCTTCCTTTTCCTCCTCATCTGAACTATCTCTCTCTCCCTATCTCTCTTTCAAGTGTTGGTGATTTTCAAAATCACCAACAAATGAGCTTAAGCTCTCCTTTTATAGAAAACCAAGGTTAAGGGTAAAATAGTCATTTCACCCCAAAGTTACTATCCACACCTCCCTACTATTCACGAAGCTTCTCCTAGAAGCTTCGTGCTTCCGTCTTGCGGAATTCGTCCGACAGTTCAAAAAATGCGATTCCCGAAATTCAAATATTTTGGATATTTCGTCTTTCCTCTACAGATTAACTTTTACGTATTCTTCGGAACTTCGAAAAACTGAAAAACACTTTTTGATGTTAAGCATTTTCCTTCACATTTTTTCCTAACGTAGTTAAACGAATGAAAAGTACATAACAGTACTTTTCGTCGTTTTATTTCGTCTGATTTCTGCACATTTTTCGAGAAAAACTTTTACCGGCTTACTTAACTTTTCATGCTATATTATCGTCAAATCTTTCGACTGAATGTCATTTCAACATACCAAACTCTCAAGAAGGCTTAGGTTATTCAAACCCTAACCCTTAAGTTTCGTCGGATGAATAGTGCATGTTTCGTCTTTTTCTCAAAAATATTTTTATTCCCAGAAGAATTTTATTTTCGTCTTGAAAATTCCTACTCATTCAGTCTAGGTCGTAGCCAGAATCCTCCCGTCTTATAGCACATAGCACATAATATTATTAATAAAAATTTATTTTATTAATTACGAATTCTTTAAACTTAAATTCTGGACAATCCGATTTTTCGGGTTGTCACACCCAACACACACATAGACGCAGATAAAAAGTTAATTGAAAAGTTGCGGTAACCGTGCTTTTACGGAAGTTGGGGGGTGCCTAACACCTTCCCTTCGCTTAATCACGCCCTTGAACCTAATGAACCTCGGTTTCCAAGACCAATAAAACAATATCCAATCATTGGGTCTTTGTGCAAACCTTTTCAAAATCGATTGAGTTAGTGCAACCATTTCAAATCTACCAACTGGCGACTCTAAGTCAAATCGTCGACATTAATATGTCAGACCTTTTCAAACTTGTCTTTTCAGACAAAACTCACCCAAAATGAGAACACCAAAAGACAAGCACATAAAGGGACACAAATAAATCCCAATGTCGACAGGTGGCGACTTTGCTGGGGACTCCAGTAATAGGGATTAAGCCGCTGTTCAAACTTTTCAAAACAAAACTTTTTATCTGCTTATGTGTGAATATTGCATTTACATTGAATAGGTGTAAACTAATACTTTATTTACTGCACTTTAGTGCTTCGCACCATATCTGACTGTGATATTAGTGCTTCGCACATGTCATCATTTCCATACGGTGAGATGCAATGTATGTGAATGTATGTTGTGTGATTTCTCCACCATGAGGCAAACCTGTCGGTGTTTGATTACTCGACTCAAGGGAGACTAATCCCGCGAGGCTCGAGAAAGGCACTACCCAGATTCGCTCCAGTTGAAAGATCAGATTAACTTCCCATCCAATAAATTGTGATGATTTGGGGACCTTCATGCCGAAAAGCAGAGGGAGTAGCCTAAAATAGGTCAACCTCTAATAAACCAAACACGTAGGGAAGTCTTTTTATACCTTCCCCTTTCAATTACATGTAATTTTAATTCCATGTAATTTCATTTCATGTCAATCTCAATATAATGGAAAATATAAAGGAATATGTAAATATGCATTCCTTTCTCTATCAAGACTTGTCATGCTATCCTGTCATCAAAATAACTGACCTTTGTTTTTTGCAGGAGAACATTAAAACACTCCTAAAAGAGACACATTGCATAGCATACAACATCTTCACATTTTCCCATATTAAACTACGTAGTCTTTTTGTAGGGAAACAATTGGTCCCATTACCCGTTCAAAGTCCAAACAGGTACTAAGCCCACTTCCAGACATGGCTACAAGTGCCCAGCCTGAACCTACTCCTTTTTCCCGAGAGGAGTTCAAGGGACTAAACAATCAAATAGCAGAATTGGCTATCTTTCTAAAAGAACAAAGTAAAAACACTCGGGGCCAAACAATGCCTACTCAACCAGAGTCATTCACTCGAGGTGGCAGTTAGGGTATTAATAGAAAGATGGAAACCCATATACCTTAACCTCATTCCAATAAAAGAACCAATAAAACCCTTGAAATCACAAAACTCAGGGTTGATCGAGAAATTGGGGATACAAGAAAGAAAATCCAACAAATGGAGGAAACCATCCGGTCAATTAAAGGGACTGGAAACTATGGAAGTGTCACCTATTCAGATCTCTGTATATTCCCAGGGACTCGATATCCTGACAAATTCCAAGTCCCAGAGTTTGAAAAATACAATGGGGTAGGCGATCCCTATACGCACCTAAAAGTATACATTGGCGAGCTAGGGTCTTATGTTGAAAATGAAAGCCTCAGAATGCAACTTTTCCAAAAGAGTCTCACTGGAGAGGCTAAAGCCTGGTATGCCCGACTTGACAATGCCAAAATCCATAATTGGGAAGAATTGGCCCACGCCTTTCTAAATCAGTATAGTTTTTAGTCACAAATGGCACCGGATCGATACCGAGTAACTAAAGTCAAAAAGCAGAGTACTGAGTCTTTCCGAGACGTCTGGTAGCGCAATTCATTCCATCAATGACAGAAACTGAGATGGTAATGATATTTATTGATATCCAAGAGGCACCTTACTATGAGACAATCCAAGCTGGCACATGAAAGCCATTCTAGGATATGATTAAACACCGAAAAATGGCAGAGATAGGCCTGAAGGTAGGTAAGATTAAAGACTTCACTGCCTTAGAAGTAGTCGTCGAGTATATATAGATTGGCAAGTATGCCAGCGATCCCAAGAGGGTACCCGATAAAGGAAATGAAGATGTATTCCTTATTTTACAGGGGCAAGCTAGGAGACCAACCTATAGTCCCCCCATTTGGTAAAAGAAAGACAATCTACCATTTCAACAACAGACTGCATTCAACCAACGCCAAGACAGAAAGAGAAAATTTGAAAGAACAGAAAATCAGGTGTTCACTCTAGTAGGCGATTCCCTTGAAAATGTATTAGTGATGTGAAGTGATCACAAGAAAATTATCGAACTGGCTCCACCTCTAGAACCAGGGAGCAAAAGATACATTCCAAGCCAGAAATGTGCTTACCACTTAGGATCTCCGAGACACGATACACAAGATTATTATTCCTTAAAGCATAAAATTCAAAATCTGATCGAAAGTGGCAGTATTGTTATCCAACGACCTAACCAGCAAAATGTTAACACCAACCTTCTATTGCAGCATGATACGGAGGGAGTAAACATGATCAGGTCAGGAAGCGCTGAAATGTATCCAAATAGTAAGTACATGCGATGGATGGAGGAATACCCCCAAAGGCACAGAAGAAATGTCCTATAGTGGGAAAACTCGGAGGAGGGTATGACAGTAATGCAAAAATTAGAGACGATCCAGAATCAAGTAAATCTGCTAGCTAAGCTTATAGTGCGCCAGCATCAGGATACGAGGCAGTTTTTCACTCAACAATCAGAAAGACAAGAGAAACAAGAGGTTAACCATACTGCAAGCCAATATCTCTCCAAGATGAGCCAGCTAAATGAAGAAGATCAAAGCAGGCTGAAAGGACAAGAAAAACGGAATGATGAAATTGTTAGAAGATCTCGTCAGCGGAAAAATCGCTCGAGGGAAGGCGAATTCTCAAAGAAGAAAGAACAAACAACCCCCAAAAGAGACTGAAAATTCACCCCTCTGAGCAAATCAAATGAAGAAATGCTACACTTTCAGATAAGCAAAGGAAGGATTACTGAGTAGCTGCCTCCTGTAAATCCCGAGATAAAGAGTTATGATTCCACCAAGATATGTCTCTACCATTCTAACTAACTTGGACATACGACTGAGGAATGTTGGTCTTTGCGACATAAAATTTAGAATCTCATTGAAAATGGAGAGCTGAAGATAGAATTCCCCATGACCAGAAAAGGTGAAAAGGAAATAAAAAGCATAAGATGTCCACTCGAGACAGACAGTTCAAAAGAGATGAAGGCTATGAGCATCAATCTTGGCAGAACATAAGGTGGACTAATCCTAATGCAGGGAATGATAGAGGAGACAAGAAAATCCCCAAAGGAGATTCCTCCGCTAACATCAAACATCTTGTGGCCCAAAAATGACAACCACGCTCCTGATTTCATTATCTTAGATGATGAGGAGGAACTACTGATCCTTTCCAAGGAAGAAAAAGCCAAAAAGGAAAATTCCTTGCAAAAATACAACAATAGTTTGGGGGAGATTTCATAGTCAAATCCTCTCAAACCCATGAAAAAGGTGAAGGAACAGATGAAGAAAAAGGGTGTGAGGTTGTCGGGGAAACCAACCCATTGAAGAATCAAGAGTTCATCCGTTTTTGCTGCAGGTACAGTATGAGAATCCCCGAGGAATGTGCTGAATTAGGAGGCGATCAGGTTATGGCCATAAGTGAGATATCGAAAACCAAGAGGTAACCTTTATCGCGAGCCTTAAAGGCAACATAACCACTCACAACTGGACTATCAGGCCTCAGCTAGCCAAGAAGATGTAGATCAAGAGGATAAAGTTGTTAGATCAAGAGGATAAAGTTTTGAGTTCCAAGAGATGGTGGGACGGTATCACTTTCTTCGCAGTACGCCTTTTATTTTCCATGCATGTAAATATTTAAAAAAATCAAAAAATCAAAAAAAAAAAAATCAAGCCAGTCAGGTCTTAGCCAAAGCCTGAACTACGAAAGACCTGATCTCCCCTCATCAATGGGAGTACGTAGGCAGCCATTTATGGTGTGGTCAAACTAAACAAAAACCCAAATAGCACTTCTCAAACCGTTTAGCTCATCAAGCAGGAACTACGCAGACTTGATCTCCTACATACACAAGAGTACGTAGGCAGCCATCATTGGTGTGGTCTGACCCTAAAAAGAAATATTCAAACCCAAACATCAATCCCAAGACACTAAGGAAAACCCTCTAAGTCAGCGACCCATGTTGAGAAGACCCAACAACACTTCAATGTCATTCCATGAAATTTGGCATAACTCCAAGAAAGGAAGAAACAACGATACACCAAGACAACCAACATCAAGGATTTTTAAAGAACCGACACCCTCAATCACAAGTCTTCATCAAATCAGAAGAAAATCATCAAGGCTGATTGTGCGAACAAGTCAGGAACAATGATTGACGGCATCAAAGCCCAAATCCACTACTTGTTCACCATATGGTATAGTGGTAAAAGCCTCTTACGATCTCGGCATCTTATTAGCCCGTCTTTCAAAGTAATTATCCCAGACAACAAGCAAGGCTGGGGTAATTTCAAAATTTGCGACAACCCGATATGGGACCCTTACAACAAGACTGGGGAAATCTCAGAAACAGTGACAACTCAACACTGAGGCATTTATTAACCATCCTTAAGAGGAAAATACACTAGTCAGCACCATCAGCATGGTACATCATCATCAGAGCATCCCTCATATCATCTCACTGGCTATTCGGTATGATCATTTGGTCTTTTCCAATCATACTGTTCTCATAATGAATAATCCACATCTGAGGTATGACTCTTTCATCTCTGTATGAGCTTTCAGTCTCCATTTACATGCATTAGCAATAATATACATGTTCAGTATTCTTAGAAAGAGGTTCTTGCTTAACTTGTTATGAATGGGATTAGTTCTGATAAGCGTCCGTGGGGCAAGAATCGCGGGAATAATTAGAGAATTAAGACTGTTCAACCTTTTTGATTGGGCACGACATTCTAGTTTAAAGTGCTTTTTGGAACAAACTTGACCTTATATGCATGTCTACACTTTATGATTGCCCTAACTCTTAGTTGTGGGGTATGAAGCTATGGCAAAAATAAATGGCAATTAATGAAAAGATAAAAGATAAGTCGCCAGCCTAATGTCTCGAATCGTGGCCTAGGTTGCTCGAGTTATTAAGCCTAAGGGGTGTCTTTACATCTGATGGCCTAAAGCCATCTGGTTTGGGAGTCATCGGCCGAACGCTCGTTACATTGGGTAAACTTAGCGACTAAGAAAATGAGCATTGAAAAAAGAAAAGGAAAAACTTGTGCAGATCCGAATCGTGGCCTAGGTTATTCTGGTTATTAAGTCTGAGGGGTGTCTTTACACCTGGTGCCCTAAAGCCATCTGGTTTGGGAGTCACCGGCCCAACGCTCCCTACATAGTTGACTTAGAGCCTAAGGAAACGGACATGTCAAGCTTAGATAAAGAAGCAAATAGAGTGATCACCTGACTTATCTCGAAGTGTGGCCATTAATACTAGAGCCAATAAACCTAAAAGGGTGTCTTAACACACAGTGTCCTAAAACCCTCTGGTTTGAGAGTCATTGGTCCAAAACTTGTTACATGGGTAATTATGAATAGCCTAAGAAAACGAGACAAGTTAGGCAAGTGAAAAGAAAATTAGAATCAAGAAGAATTTGTGAAGTCATAGAAATGAAACCCTTGCTAAGAGTTGTGACACCCCCATATCTGGGTACTTTATTCCCACACGATTTGGTGTGCACGTTTAAAAGTCCAATAATAATCTAGAAAGGGGGTTGAATAGATTATTACAGGTTAAAAAAATTATATTAGGCCTTTTTAAATTTTTAATAATCAATTTGTAGTTTTAGAGATTAGCATGCAAGATAATAAAAATCCAATCACACAATGCACAGGAAATTTATATGGTTCACAACATACATCCCTTGGTATGTTGTTACATCCAGTCTCAAGTCCCTACTTAGAACTTGAGATCCTATTACTATCAGTAATAAAAACTCCTTCAATAGGCGGAAAGCCTTTACAAAGTTTTATAGACAAACTTCAAACTGTTTCAACTATTCTATCTTGGACAGCAAGCTCCTTGCTTCCTCCTCAAGTCTAGTTGTACCGCCTTTTGAGTTCAGTTCTATTCTATGATCTGGTCTTGAAACAACAGCTTCTTCCTCTCCTCACAAGTACATTAGAGACCAAACTTTCCGCTGACCTCTCTAAGACTTTGGTCTTGGTCGAAGAATTACTCGTCTTTCTCACATGTACATAAAATAAATTAACTCTAACCTCTTCTCTTTTTACAAATAAATTTACAATAATGTGCTTATCAATTAAGCAGATAAGAATTTAGTACAAATGGATGCTTCTCAAATAAGCAGATATTAATTTAAGAACAAATATATATATATATATATATATATATATATATATATATATATATAAGTTCAAAGACTTTTATATTTAAAGATATGCTTCTTTGAAAGCGGATAGAGATTTATATTTAGATCAAATGATGCTTCTGTTTAAGCAAATATATAAGATATACACAGTTATAAAAGTTCAAGTAACTTTTATGTTTTTGAAAGATGCTTCTTAAATAAACAGATAAGTTAATTTTAGATTTAGCTTAACAATGCTTCGGTTTAAGCAGATATATACGTTAAATGCAATTTATAAGGAATTATTAACTCTTTAAAATAAAGAGTGTTTTTCTAAGGATTATATAAAATTGTTTTTCAGATAATCTTTAACAAGTATTATATAAAAGATTTTTATGTATCAATACTTGTATAAAAAGAGTAAATCAATTCAAACAATATTTATTAAGTGTAATATTTAAGTCAGTTAAGCATAAACTGATAAAACAAATATTATTGTTTAACTCAAATAGTATATAAGAATAATTTATCTATTATGTGAACTTTTATAGATAATGTCACTTAGTACTATAAGGAATCGTACGGTTTGAATTCCTCTTTGTAGAGGTGTATCTTCATAGCCTTGCGGCGTCTAAGTACGACAAAATTTATAATTTTCACAATTGATATTTATATAAATATTTTCAATAGATCACTACGATTCTCAAATCTAGTTCAGATGACTCCTCTTTTTGGAGAAATATCTCAGTGTCATTTTATCCTATCAAGTGTCGTATCTATTTTATGATATTTATATATATAATGTCGATAAAAGGTTACTGAAGATTATAAGGAATCGTACGGTTCGAATTCCTCTCCATAGAGGTGTATCTTCATAGCCTTGAGGCCCCCAAGTATCATTTTATTTGACAAATAGATGAAATATAGATATATAATGTGACGCCATCAAAATAGGTATACATCACCCATTCTGAGTCGTCAAATATATGGTACATAAATCAAATACAAACTTCTTTTACACAATACGACAACAGCGTAGCTTAGAGTTTTTACATGAATATTGTCTCATAGACAGTATTCAAACTCAAATGAAGTCCTTATTACATTTATTATCACACTATTTCATAAAAATAGTGAGGACTACTATAGCCACCATCTCGGACCGTCACTCTATTCCCCGACTAGTCCCGGCTACATTCTCATTTCATGAAGTGAACAATGAAAGCAAAAGGGTGAGCTCAACTAGCCCAGTAAAAAATATTATGACTAATATAATGCATAATAAATTATCGTTAGCCTTCAACAGTGTTTAACTAATAAACAACAAGTTTAATTGCAGCGAAATAAGAAATCCATTAGAAGAGTCAAGTAGAGCATTATATCTACTATCTTATATGATTTAAAAAGGTTTTTTATCAACTTTATCGCTGAGACTCAGCTTAATAAATAAACCACATCATCGAATCATCCCTGCACCACAGCCAAGGATATTCATGTAATCATTAATGGTCGTGATTATACCGTATAATCCCTAGTCATAATCATACTAATAACTGTCCATCAATGCACTACAGGCTAACGAGAACTTTTACCACATCATTTATAACATTACGGGTCATGATTATACTGAATGATCCCTGGTCATAATCATACCAATCAAAAGTCCATCTATGCACGGAAGCCAAAGATGACTTTCATCACAATATAAGCATGAGGATGATGACAATGATATAAGAATTTAATTAAAAGAAACAAAGGATAAATTTTTAAAGATTTATAAATTAATTTATCCAGAATTCAATAATGTTCAAATTGCCAACATGATACTGTTTTGTGGAGTATAATTCAAGAATGATATTGTATCAAAAATGATTTGGACAGAAAAAAAATTAATTTTTGTCATGAATAGTACTCCGGGTGAATAGTACCCCATGAATAATACTTCAAAAATAGTACCCGTGAATAGTACTTTACAAATAGTACTCGTGAATAGTACTTCATGAATAGTACTTTTGTGAATAGTACCGTATAAATGAATGGTACTCATGGACAGTACTCCAGCATGAAAGGCTTAAAATTTAACAAGAATGTGCAGAAAATATCCTTGTGAGACGATACTAGTTGAATCGTAAATTTCAAGGATATTCTACTAATTTCACGGAGTATAGAAGCAATACTTTATCAAAATGAAGGTATAATCAGGAATACGAGACGAAATAATATTACTCACATACTACAGAGTATGGAATAAAATATTATTCCTTATGAATACTGAACAAAAATAAATATCCCTTACCTCAAAAGAAGACTGAACACTAGAATAGTGAGGTAGTAGACTTCTCTTCTTCTTTCTCTCTATAGCTTCTCTCTCTATAATTGCTCTTGTGAGTCTTAGTGAATTGGTGAGAATGAAAGAAGAATGAGCTTCTATTTATAGAAAAATATAGTTTCGATAATTGCACGTTTTGGGGCTCGAAATATTACAGTATAATACCTTCATCTTTTCCTTCATTTTTAATATCCTGTAAGTATTATCAAAATTGCACCACCTCCCCTAATAGTACCTCATGTGAATCAATAGTACATTCATGTGAATCAATAGTTCTATACATGTGAAAAAAAATAGTTACAGTATAGTACATTCATCTATACCTCTATTTTTAATTTAGTCATGCAAGTATTATCAATCTTGCACCACCTCCCCTAATAGTATATGCATGTGAATCAATAGGACACACATGTGAACAAATAGTTATAAATATGTGAATTAATAGCAATTAATTGCTCATTTAACCGATTAATCACCCAATTGGTCAGTATAACCTCCAGACATGAATTATTATCGAAATAAATGTTGATTTCCACTAACACTAATAATCTCAACACAATAGAACTATCAATTTCATCTTTAATCAATACGAACTTATTCATCATTAATTTCATAACTCACAATTTTTAACAACCAGATCATTCCCAGGAAAGAGGGGGCTTTCCGATAAGGATTTCTCCCTATTGGCGCGCAATTAGGTGACCAAACCTCTCATCGACAGAACTTTCTATACATCGTCAATATTGCAAATAATAATATTAATAACTTTATCGTCTCAATTATTGGTTTAATAATATAAAATATTGATACTGCGACAATCAATAATATGAGAGATATTATGCATCAATTACTGTAGCAATAATTAAGTATAACTGAGTGACTTCTTACGTAAGCATCAATAATCAATACCGTGTGCTAATATGCAACCACGCGTATTACTGTACTTTTACCACTGGGTAGTTCAACAGTTTAACGATAATTTTGTCGTTTTCTAACTACGACAATACTTCCATTGTGGGATCCACCAATGATTGTGTCGTCGTACGAATATTCCCTCTTAAAACGAATATTCCCCGACCAATCGAATATTTTATAACAACTTGCTTACTTTGCAAAATTTATAAATATTACCCACAACTATAATAATATAACAAAACCACACCATAATATTCAAAAATATATTTCGAGAAAAAAATTAATTTTTATTCATAAAAGTTGGGGTCTTACATATAAAATTGTGTATAACAATGTATATTCATATATCTATAGATATAATACAAGTAAGAAATAATTCAACAAAGATTAAACTTATCTCAATACTTGGACCAATTTTCCCTTTTAAAATAACCAAGATTTTTGAAAAAAGAGATGTAAAGCTTTTAGATAGAATGTAGGCAAGGAGGGTATGCTTATCTTTTCACTTAATTGGTAAAAACCAAATGAATGAAATTCTCCATATTTATAGATTTTTGAAGTCGGGGGCAAAAATATAATTTTGAAAATCTGATTTTGAATGCACGGTTCAGATGATTAATTTTTGAATTGAACGGTCCAAATGAGAAATGATTTTTACACGAAAGTACTCTCATTTCTGCCTAGGCCAAAATCAAATAACTTAGAATTTATTGAACCATTTGACCACATGTTTTGAAGCTAACAGACTGCCAGCACATTCACGCGGTTAGTCCCAAAATAAGTGACATAAAAACTTGCTAGCACACTTACACATACTTGCTCATTTAATACGCATGCCAGCATGACTTTAATATATATATATATATATATATATATATATATATATATATATATATATATATATATATATATATATATTAATAAGTTTGTATGATATATGCATGAAATAAAATATTTGTTGCCCAACTTTGGTTTTGAAAAAGAAATAGGATCTCCTTACCTTAATTAAATATATGAATCAATTTATTTAACACTTGACATTTAAATTATCAAGGTTAATAAAAATTAATTCAAGTAAAATCAGAAAATAGTTTAGAAAAAGTAATTAAATATTTAATTAATTAGAAAATAATTGTTATAATCAAAATAGATAAAATAAAATTATACATATCAACTTTCTAATCATACATTTCTAACTACCCAACATAATAAAATTTAAATAATAAAACTTCCCATTAAATGGTTACATCATTAAATCCAATAAAATCTCCCAAGTTATCTAACCTTAAACATTCATCAAATTCGGAAAAGTAAATAAATTACATCACAATAGTTAAAATGAAATCTGACATCATAAAAGTCAACAGATTACAAGTCTTCAACACTTGTTCATTTTTCCTTTCCCTTTGCTAGTGGTAGGTCCATCAACCTTCTCAACTTTAACTGCAATGATTATATATGCAAGAATCAGCAAAATAAATGCTCACTTGAAATGACAATAAATAATAACAGCATAATAAATGCCAATAAATAGGCTCAACAGAACTGAATAATACTCTCTATCAATGATAATCAAAAACTGAAATCAAAATATGAAATTTATCTGAGGGTCAAGAGACCATGAACTATGTCCAAGGTTATAAGTAATCTTTCAACTTAAACCTAAACAGTCATAAGACTATAGGGACTCCCCGTACTTAGGGTGATCATCCATTCGTACCATGTATTGTGCACAAACATCTAAACGCTTCGCGTAAATAATCCCCTATAATAGGGTTGTTCTTTTCAATTTTAGAGCACAAGTCCGCACCAAAGAAAGTTCAGTTTGGATAAGCTTCAAGGGTAATTTAGGGTTTAACGATCATCAACTAAGGATTAGTTGAATCAATAAAGTTCAATATCATTTCAAAAGTTTGATAACAACATGATATGGAATAGTCATGAATCATAGGTGAATCAACATTATATATCGAAGTCATGCTTAGAAATAAACTAGAAAGCATAAACATTGAATATTACAATAAACCTTGCTTGAACAATATTAAGCTTAAGGCTATAATCTTGTCTAATAAAAGAATTGAGTTATTGAAGATGCATAATGGACATCAAGTTAAGAACAAAACTTGTTCATCATAAGAATAATGGAATTTATATGTTTGCATAATAAGAAACAATTTTAAAATAGGAAACATTCTCAAAATAAGAGTTAAAGTAAAGAGCTTGCATTAATATAACAAAGTTATATAAGTAGGATTAGGAACTTGCTTAATATAAAAGTGAGGATCAGAAACTTGCGTAAAGTAAGTGAGGTAGGACAACTCAATTAGAGATTAGAGTTCAGAAACTTGCCTTGTGCGTAAGCTATTAGATTGTAACTCACGTTTACCTACACATATTATTAGAATCACAACGTCTATTAGGTATACCAACACTAACCTTACAAGTTAAATACCATTTTAGTTGAACTTATTATTTTAGTACAAGTTCCAATCACTGACACAATACACAATTCAGAAATCACAAGTCTTAGCATTACAACATTTAATCACCAACTTTAGATTTTAATAAATCACAACGTAAAGTTTTCACAACTCACTAATTTTACAACTTTGCAATTATTGAATACATGTTACACATCTATTATAACATCTTTATTACATGTTCAACACATTATCATTATCATTAAACTAGGTTATATAGGATTTTAAAGACTACACAATCAACAGGGCATCACTGCCACTGTTCTGGCTAGGGCGCAGCTGCACCGTTTATAGCTTTAGAACCAGCGCAGCTGCTGTGATGCCCCCAAATCTGGGTATCTTCTAACCCGACAGATGGTGCTATACGGTGCTACAGTTCACATATACATTTAATTAAAATACCTCAAAAGAGTGAATATGTCTTCTATATATTCCAAAACAATATTACCATTCCTAGGTTCTTTGTAACTATTACATGTGTTCTTTGTCATAATATCAAATAATTACATCATTCATACTATACTAATACAAAGGCAACTTAATGGTTCGTCTTAGCCTTCCCTTTATCTTTACTAGGTCCTTCAGTCCGTTCGGTCTTAGATGCATTCATATGGTTCAAGCAAGAGTGAGCATAACTAGCCCAGCAAATATGACAGCTTCATTTAAGCAATAGGTTTGAATTATATGAGTCGTATATCTTCTATAACTGAATCAATAGTTATGAAGTACTATAGATAATTCAAAATAGCACTTCTCTTTTCTTTAAAATGTTTCACAATAAATAACATTTGTTAAACATAAATTTGGGTCCAAGACCTTGAGCATTTCATTCTTTCTTTGAAAAGGAAAACCTGACACCAAGTCTGTAAGTCCGGTATATCTTAGGAGCACGTCTAGGTGATCAGCCTATAGTACCCTATGTTGTACAACACTACTTCTTCAAACATATCTACATTTAAGTTTTGGCAACCTCACGTGCCTTTACATTTGTTTATTCATACTCAATCTTTCTTTGAAATCAATACCAAAACAGTTTGGCAAAGATAGCAACATTGACAATAGTTTGATAGATTTATAAAGAAATCCACAAAACACACATTAAGTCTAGCCGAAGAAATTGGCTTCAACTTCAGTATACATCAATTCATGCGTAAGATACATGAATTACAAAGCTTGTCTATAAAGAACTTAGACAAGGGTTTAGAACACTTTCCTTCAACGTCTTCTGTAGTTAATACACTTTTCTTTTGAGTCGTTAAGGATTCTATAATATATAAGCACATAACATGCCACATTAGGTCATAAACAATCAAGTATGGTCATTAATTTATCTTACCCTTCTTCTCAATCTAATCATTCATTAGATTGGTTATCATTCGTTACGGTTTATCGTATTACTTTATGCTTACATTTTTGTAACTTTCGTCAACCTTTAGTTGTAATCCTTACGGTTATTATCATCTTTAATGAGTTTACTTTAAGTTAAATAAAGTTATAATTTATCTTTAACCAACTTTCACATGCATTACATTCATTTCCATTTATTATTGTTTCTTTTTCTAGTGCTGGCACTGCGGCGCCAGCTTCCCTTACAAGGCTCGTGCTGCGGCGCATGTTCACAGTACTTGGATATCGGGCTCGGTGTTGCGGCGCCACTTTACAGTTGGTGAGGATCTCGGTCTGGCACTGCGGCGCCGGCCCTGAGCCTCAAAGAATTTCTTAGTTTTGTTCTTCTTCAATATTTCCAACCTCGTAACTTACTCATTATAAGTCGGAATTGGCTCGTTCAAAAGCCGTTAGCTTAAATATCACGTGTACTACGATTCCGTTAGAAAATCTTACATTTTTAAATCAGTTAAGATGGAATTCACAGATTAAGTTCTTAATTGAGCGTTCATTAAACATTCGTGAATGTTTATAGCTCGTTTCTTCGTTCTAAGTCAGAATTTGACCATTTTCGAGTCCCCAACTCTAAAATGTAAATTTAGAATATTCTCAATAGAAAACCAATATTTCCGAGTTAAACGGTGACTTTTGAATTTCATTCTGAGAATTTCACAATTTCGACGATTATCGTCTAATCTCGTAAATTTCACCATGACTTCGTTACTTGAGATTTTTACATCGTTCAAAATGGATTTATTCCATATATCAATCAACCTAACTAAACATATTTCATCTAATCCTATACACGATGGTTTCAAACTTGTCCATCAACAACAAAATGACAATTCTTCATATGTTCTTCATTAATTCATAACTTCTATGATAATGATTCACTTGCAACATGGCTTATTAAGGTTTAAGTCCACTAATAGCCATCCTTGTTACTCCTTATCAAACATGTTCCACCAATAATCACTTCTCTATCACACTAATAATGAAGAGATGAAGATTAATGGTTTGAAGGTTTATTACCTTTGATGATCAAGCTTTCTTTCTTCTTCTTGAGTTAGGAAAATCTAGCTCTTACTTCTCTCAATATATTTGCTTAGATGTTGGTGGAAAATTAACAAGGCAAATGACAATCCAAGCCCTCTTATTTATAGGATTTCCAAGTGAGTGTATAATAGTCTTTTAGGCCATCCCACCTCCATACTATTCATTTCTTGTTCCCCATAACTCTTATCCTTTGCTTGGCCACCAAGTGGCCAGCTATGACTCACCTATGGGGCCCACATGGGTTACCCCATGGGTTTTGATAACTCGGTTACCCATCGATTCGATCCACGGGTCTGGTTCTTGGTTCGGGCTTTAGGTTTAATTACTTTAGGCATGACATTGGGCTTTCATTTCTAATCTTTGGGCCTTAACAAGTTTGCACTTGGGCTTGTCCAAATCCTACAAGTCCATTGCAATAGGATTAAAGCGTTTAACGTATAATTCTCGTATTCTTTACGTATACAAGTTCGTATAATCATTCACCATATACATCATACTATTTTCATATATACTTGTACAATACTTCGTATCATACTCGTATTCATTGCTTCGTATAATACTTACTTTTTATACGATCATCATTTATTCAATCTTTACTTTCCTTAACCTTCTCAAACTTAGTATGCAGGCAAAAAACTACGTTTGTCATAACTGAATTATTATTACATAATTCATTCTTTCTTATCAATCTATCGTTACGTATTTCTCGGAAGTTCAAAAAAAATTCCCAAACAGAAATTGATGAATAGTGTTTTTTAGAAAATTTTTTAGAAAGCTGTTATTTTCATCTTGGAAATTCAAACACCTTAATTCTACCACGTAGCCAGAATACTAAGATATTATGACACATTTAGGTTATAGAACAACATTCATCTTGCTAACTCAATATAATAACATATATTATAATTTTATTCATTATTTAATCAAATAAATCTGTTTTACAATTAATCCGATTTTCTCGGTTGTTACATTCTTCCTCCCTTATAAGGATTCTGTCCCCAGAATCTCGCTATAAATTAAATAAATAAATGAGGGTAATTCTTTTTCATCTTTTTTTCAAGTTCTCACGTTGCTTCTTCGGCATCGTGGTTCTTCCATAATACCTTTACCGAAGGTATAACTTTATTCCTCAGAACTTGCTCTTTTCTATCAACGATTTGAATAGACATTTCTTCATACGTCAAGCCTTTCTCAATATGAATAGGCTCATATTCTATTACGTGCTTATAATATGGCTTATAAGGACGCAACATAGAGACATGAAACACATTATGTATTCATTCTAGGTCTGGAGGTAATTCTTCCACATAAGCTACCTCTCCTACCTTTTTTAATATCTCAAAAGGTCCTATAAACCTTGGACTTAACTTTCCCTTCTTTCCAAAGTGTATCTTTTCTTTCCAGGGAGATACCTTTAGAAATACATACGAGCCTACTTCAAACTCTATGTTCACTAGATGCGAATCTGCATACTTCTTCTGTCTGTCTTGAGCTGCTACTGGACGCATTCATATCAGCTTGACTATATCCACTGTTTATTGCACCAATTTAGGTCCTATCATTCGGCGTTCTCCCATTTCATCCCAACACAATGGTATTTTGTACTTTCTTCCGTATAAAACTTTATAAGGCGGCATGTCTATGCTTGCATGAAAACTGTTGTTATATGCAAACTCTACTAGCGGTAGATGATCATCCCAACTACCTTTGAAATCCATAACGCAATATCTCAGCATATCTTCTAGCGTCTAAATTATCCTTTCGCTCTACCCATCAATCTATGGATGATAAGCCGTATTTAACTTCAACTGCGATCCCATCTGTTCTTGCAGACTTCTCCAAAAGTTTGATATGAATCGTGGATCACGATCTGACACTATCAAAATCGGTACCCCATGTCTGGAAAAAATTTATTTAACATAAATTTTAGCTAACTGATCTAAGTTAAACTTAACTCTTATTTGCAAAAAGTGAGCCGACATCGTCAACCGGTCCACTATTACCCAAATGGCGTCATACCCTTTCTATGTTGTTAGAAGCCCCACCTCAAAGTCCACCGTGATATGTTCCCACTTCCATTCCTGAATCACCAATAATTGTAACAAGCCACTAGGTCGCTGATGTTCGGCCTTAAGCACCTACTCACATATTCTGCTATCTCCCTCTTCATATTCGGCCACCAAAAACTCTATCGAAGGTCTTGATACATCTTAGTACTACCAGGATGAATCGAGTACCTCGAGCTATGAGCCTCTTATAACACTTCCTCCTTTAATTTGATCTCATTCGGAATCCAAATTCTTCCTTCAAATCTTAATAATCCCTCATTATCAAGACTGTACTTTAACTCTTTTACATTTGTTAGCCGCTTCTTCATCTGGTCACAGTCATCATTTCTGAGTTGTACCTCCTTGACTCTCTCTACAATGGTAGATCGAATTTCTGTCATAAATAATCTCTGATCCGACTCACTCGGTAACTTCGCCTCTAACTCCATCCTAGTCATCTTTGTTATTAACTCAGTTTGAGCTGTTAACATAGACAACTTTTTCCGACCATTCCTACTTAAGGCGTTGGCCACTACATTGGCTTTTCCTGGGTGATACAGGATTTCACAGTCGTAATCCTTTATCAACTCCAGCCATCTCCTTTGTCTCATATTTAAATCCTTTTGTGTGAAGATATATTTTAGACTCTTATAGTCCGTGTATATCTCACATTTCTCTCCATAAAGATAATGCCTCCATATCTTTAAGGCAAACACTACCGCGACCAATTCCAGATCATGAGTAGGATAAACTTTCTCATAATCCTTTAGCTGCCGTGATGCATACGCAATGACATTGCCATTCTGCATGAGCATGTACTCAAGTCCTATATGCAAAGCATCACTATAAACTACAAAATTCCCTGTATCATCAGGTAAAGACAATACAGGTGCTTCACTCAACCTTTTCTTCAACTCCTGAAAACTGTCTTCACACTTCTCCGTCCATACGTACTTCACTGTTTTCCTTGTCAAGTTAGTCAACGGAGTAGCTATCTTAGAAAAATCTTGGATAAACCTTCGATAGTATCCCACTAACCCTAGGAAACTTCACACCTCAGTCGGCGTTTTCGACTATTCCCAATTCATCACTGCTTCTGCCTTTGCTGGGTCTACTAAAATTCCATCATGGTCGATAACATGTCCTAAAAACTGTACCCTTTCTATCCAAAATTCACACTTAGTGAATTTCGCATATAACTTCTCCTTCCTTAGTGTCTCCAACACTAATCTTAGGTGTTCAGCGTGATCTTCTGGCGTCATAAAATAAACTAGAATATCATCGATAAACACTACGATGAACTTGTCCAAATATTGTTTGAACACTCTGTTCATCATATCTATAAATACAGCTGGTGCATTTATCAACCCAAATGACATCACCAGAAACTCGTAATGGCTATAACGAGTCCTGAATATCGTCTTAGGTACATCCTCCTTTCTAACCTTCAACTGATGATACCTTGTCCGCAAATCTATCTTAGAAAAATACTTTGCCCCTTTCAACTGATCAAAGAGATCATCAATCATGGGCAATGGGTATTTATTCTTTATCATTAACTTGTTCAACTCTTGGTAGTCGATACAAAGTTGTAACGATCTATCCTTCTTCTTTACAAATAGTACTGGTGCTCCCCACGGCAAAACACTCGGTTGAATGTACTTTCTATCCAACAGTTCTTGTAATTGAACCATCAGCTCCTTCATTTCTACTGGCGCCATATGATACGGTGCCCTTAAAACTGGTGCCGCTCCTGGCATAATATCTATTACGAATTCGGTCTCCCTATCCGATGGAAGACCTGGTAATTCGCTTAAAAATACATCCACGAATTCTTCAACTATAGGTATTTGTTCCATCGTTACTCCCACTCTCTGGATATCAACAACATAACACAAATAACCTACACATCCCTTCCTCAACAATTTCCTAGTTTATGTCATAGTAAGACAACTCGAATGTCCTAGTGATTTATTATCTTAAAACACTACATTTGGTTGTCTCAACGTTCTAATGTTTACACATTTCTTCTGACAATCTATAATTACCCCATGGTTAATCAACCTTTCCATCCCGAGAATTACATTGAATTCTCCCAACTTTATCGGTAACAAATCTACCGATAATTTACAACCTCATATATCTACGTAACAACTCCTATGAATATCTTTAATAGGAATTATTTCTTCATTTGCTGCCTTGTTATTCAAAGGTACAGACAATCTTTCATGAAGTAATCCTAGTCTTCTAGTAAAATCATATGCTATGAAAGAACAAGTAGCACCCGAATCAAACAGCACATAAGCATTTATATCGTAGATCGGGATAATTCCTACAACTGCATCTTGGACCGTCATGTTAAAGGTAAGGGCCATCAGCCTACCCGTCAGTGTTGGACCACCAATAGCTAACTTACCTCTATTAGTGCCCTTATTCTCGTCCGTCCCCTT
This sequence comes from Panax notoginseng, assembly GCA_016801055.1. Classification (NCBI taxonomy): domain Eukaryota; kingdom Viridiplantae; phylum Streptophyta; class Magnoliopsida; order Apiales; family Araliaceae; genus Panax; species Panax notoginseng. The sequence goes on from CM029013.1 coordinate 117,925,431, forward strand.
CTTCAGACAGTTCTTCTCTATATGATCAGTTGATCCACACACAAAGCATCCATGGTTTTTCTTTAGACTTGGACAGTTAAGCGAAATGTGCCCCTCCTATCTACAGTTGTAGCATACTGCCTTTTCCTTGAGACAGACTCCTAAGTGAGTCTTCCCACAATTTTTGCATGCCTCCATCCTCTTCTTAGGATCTCCCGGCTTCACTCCGATATTCCTAGAGCTAAAACCCTTCCTCTTCTTCCCGTTGCCACTACCACTGGCTCCCTCGGTTTTCACTCCCCCTCCTACCTTATTCTTGTTCTTCTTCTCTTTGTGGTATTGGCTTAAAGCCTCATTACCACCCTCGACAATTATTTCCTTTTCCAGAATGATTCCAAAAGAATTACTTTGGAACACTGATATCCGGCTATAGAGCCAGGGTTTCAAGCCATGCTCGAATCTCCTCACCTTCCTCACCTCCGTGTCCACCTGATGTGGAGTAAACCTCACCAGTTCATTAAACTTAGCAGCATATTGGGGAACTGTCATTTCCCCTTATTTAAGTTCTAAGAACCGCATCTCCATCCCCCCCTTCATACACGTGGGAAAGTAGTTCTCGAAGAAAATCTCCTTGAACCGTATCCATGTTAGGTTTTCTATACCAACCCTAGCCTACTTTGCTTCCCACCAAAAGTTAGCCTCTCTTTTCATCATGTAGGAAGCAAAAGAAACCTCTCTTCGGCATTTGAAATAGCAAATGCCTTCTCTATTTTGTTTACCCAAGTCTGGGCCTCTATAGGGTCCATAGTTCCTTTGAACTCCGGCTAACCGACACTCTTAAATTCCTTAAACGTAGTGGCCCGTACTACCGTAGGATTTACGGGTATATTCGCCCCATTCCTATTAAAAGCAGTCGTTAATAAATTAACAAACTCTTGCACTGGATTAACCGGTCCCCCTTCCGGTTGATTCACATTGGCTTCTTAATTTTGTTGTCTTCTTCTGGGCGGCATCTTTTTGTTAAAAAGTAAATAACACGTCATTATTACTTTCTTCATGTTAGTTAGTTATTATTTATGAATAAACAATAACTTCAAATTCCTAGCATAACATGTTTCATAAAAGGCTTATATTGATTTGCTTCATTGTAGTATAATACTACATCATTCATCATTACACAGCCTTAGCTGATTACATTACTTTTCGCAATTGCTTTCCAAAAATTGGGATTTACAAAAGACTACCCTTTGATATACAAAATAGGGTTTTATGTCACTACTTAGATACATCATATTTATATTTCTAACTCTACTCTAGCTACTAACTAGGTTACATTTGCCTTATGGCATTCTCATAGTCCGTATTGGCAAGACTAGCTATAACATCTCGATTGATAGTATGCCGAGTCTGCCCTACCTCTACCGGATACTCAGCCACTTACCGCTGAAAATCCCCATACTCGGTTGATAGTATCCATTCTGCTTATCTTCTGCTTCTTGGCCTTTAGCTCCTGTCTAAGCTTAAAGGCCTCATGTTTTAGCTCGTGGACCTTGTCCTTTGCCAAAACTCTCTCGTCGTGCTCTTCCTCCTATATCGTCTCCATGCTTTTCTTGTCCTTCAAGATATCATGGTTTTCCTCCTTCAAATCTCTTACCTCCTTCCCCAACAAAATATGTCTATCCAATATCGTCATGAATAAAGCCTTCATTGACTCCCCCGGAGTTATCTCTTCTGTAGGTGCTACCGTATTAAATAACACCCTCTCCACCTCCTCCTCTAACATACCATCAAACAAGGACATGAGTTCTAAATTCTTCGAGTCTTCTGACTCGATCACCACCACTTCTGGCACCTCAACTACAGGGTTCGGTAAGATCTCTACTTGATTTATAGACTCCTCATTAATGACATGTATATCCCTATACATTACGTTATCTCCTAACATCTACAACAAAACAAATTAGTTTGATTAGTACACATCATTAGAATAGTAAAAACACATATCACATTTACTGCATTTTTAGGGTTAACTTCATCTTCTACTTCTTTAACTCTTCTTAAGGTTATGGCTCAAGGTTATTTCCCCCCCTTAAGTTTTATAACCTACAGCTTTGATACCAACCTGTGACGCCCCCAAATTCAGGTATCTTCCAACCCGACAGATGGTGCTACACAATGCTACAGTTCACACATACATTCAATTGAAATACCTCAAAAGAGTGAATATGTCTTTTATATATTCCAAAACAATATTACCATTCCCAGGTTCTTTGTAACTATTACATGTGTTCTTTGTCATAATATCAAATAATTACAATATTCATACTATACTATTACAAAGGTAACTTATTGGTTCGCCTTAGCCTTCCCTCTATCTTTACTAGGTCCTTCAGTTCGTTCGGTCTTAGCTGCATTCATATGGTTCAAGAAAGAGTGAGCATAACTAGCTCAGCAAGTGTAACAGTTTCATTTAAGCAATAGGTTTGAATCATATAAATCGTATATCTTCAATAACTGAATCAATAGTTATGAAGTACTATAGATAATTCAAAATAGCAGTTCTCTTTATTTTAAAATGTTTCACAACGAACAACATTCGTTAAACATAAATTTGGGTCCAAGACCTTAAGCATTTCATTCTTTCTTTGAAAAGGACAACCCGGCACCAAGTCCGTAAGTCCGGTATATCTTACGAGTACGTCTAGGTGATCAGCCTATAGTACCCTATGTTGTACAACACTAATTCTTTAAACGTATCTACGTTTAAGTTTTGGCAACCTCACGTGCCTGTTGTTTGACGACAAAATATTTATTTATTCATACTCAGTCTTTCTTTGAAATCAATACCAAAATAGTTTGGCAAAAGATAGCAACATTGACAATATTTTGATAAATTTATAAAGAAATCCATAAAACACATTAAGTCTAGCCAAAGGAATTGGCTTCGACTTCAGTATACATCAATTCATGCGTAACATACATGAATTACAAAGCTTTTCCAGAAAGAACTTAGACAAGGGTTTAGAACACTTGCCTTCAACGTCTTCTACAGTTAATACACTTTTCTTTTGAGCCTTTAAAGATTCCCCAATGCATAAGCACATAACATACCACATTAGGTAATAAACAATTAAGTATGGTCATTAATTTATCTTGCCCTTCTTCTGTGACGCCCCCAAATCCGGGTTCTCAAACCTCGGGTTTGGTGCTCACAATCCATCGTCATCATAAGCATTCTATAAACTATTGCGGAATAATAAACATACATTGTTCATTATAATAAAGTCTTCTAACATTAACCCAAGGTCTATTAACCTTAACTTATACATACCTTAATTAAGTTACCATTAGTAACACAAAAGGTTTACATTACCAATGTACATAATATAATATAATACACAAACATTCTTATTATATATTCCTGCACTTTTCCTTTGCCTTTGTCCTTCTTGGACGTCTCTGGCATAGCTGAAATAAATGTCATGATATAGCAAGAGTAAGCAACAAATTTGCTTAGCAAGTTTAAATACAAGGAAGATATATCATGATTAGCAAGGAATTTATCGTTCAATGTTCAACAATAGAAATCAATTGCGAAAGAACATGAATTAAGTTTTGATAACTGAATATTCGAATAATTGAATAACAGATGATGAGTGGTCATAATGACCATGAACATATACTAAGGTTGTCAGTATTTAAACTGGTCCTTTTAATAAGTTTTGGTAATCAAGGAGATCAGCCTTTCATACCCGGTGTATTATGCATAAACACTTAATGTACGAGCAATGATTGTTTTTCAATCATGCTTTAATCAAGTTGTTCTTTTTCTCAGTCTTGAATCACTACCAAGTCAATTGGTAAAGAACAATTTTTAACAACATATTTGATTTAACAAATTTAAACATACTTGATATAGCTGATACAATAAGCATAGATCCATATCTTAAACAGTTCATGATTAAAAGAACTTTAACTAATTTACAGTTCAATAATAATAGAACATGAATTTAATTACACCTAGTGTGAGTATCAATAATCAATATGGATGTGAATAATAAACAACAATTATTCACTAACATGCTTTGAAAAGAATAACTCAAGTTTGAGTTAGAGAACTTGCCTCAATCGCGGTTTACTGCTAAGCAATTTACTTTAACTTCTTTAGAGAAAAGACCTATAATTGATCTTTCGATTAGTCAGAACATAACTCACTTATAATCTTATCATCCTATATTAAAATGTTTAACATTTTAACATATAGTAAGTATTAGACGTTACGCTAAGTCTTAATGTTATTGTTATACTTTGATAGTCTTTTAATCATATCATAACTTATACTTATAAGTTATCCCTTTTATATGTCATCTTAATAAGCTAGATAACATGTCAGTAAATTGAAATATCATTTCAGTAAACTAAAATATATTTCAGTATCCTGAAATCATCATTTCAGCAGACCAAAATCAGCTACAGTAAACTGAAATTATTTCAGTAACCCTAAATCCATTTCAGTACCCTGACTTCTCAATTCCATCTATTACAAACATAATATAGCTCATTCCCTACCAAATTCAATGACTACGATTAAAATAAAGTAATTTCTCTTATTTTAATCTCCCATTTAATATTATTAATTAAATAATAATATTTCAAACTAATGTTATTAACTTTTAATAACATTTAAGTCTAATATTACCCATAATATTTTAATCAAATATCATTAGTCATATAAAGATATTTTTAAATCATTTATTGAATTAATAAATAATTTATTTAATTACTTTTTCTTTCAGTAATTAACTCATTTAAATCTTTTTAAAACACCATACACAAAATCACTCCTCACCATTGACCGAAATCCACATCACAAATTTGCCTCAACCATACTTAAGGATCTCAATTCATGAAACCATATTTTTCACATTTTTGACATCATATAATTAATTAAATTCATTTAAGCATATAACATCAATAATATGAAAAATAGCAAAACAACTCAAAAACCATTTCTTTTCTGGCCTCTCATGAAAATAAATTTTTCTGGAATTTTTTTAAAATTCATTTACTATATTTAAATAATCCATACTGTCCAAATATTGTCCGATTTTTCATAAATCGAAATTAACTCCAAAAATTCTAAAATTTTCAGGGTAAGCTCCTATTGTATACATGTACTTCCAGTACGTATTTCATAATTTTTGGACCACTACACAGAGAGTTATTCGATAAAAGTTTTAAAAGTAGTCCTCGACCATAAAATGCATAACTCTCAAACCGTATGGCCAAAAATTCTCAAATTTTTACAGGAGCTACCCAACCTCTGATATTACCTCGCCAAATTTTCCTTGAATTTTTAAAGCACACGAATGGGACGAAACTGCCCTCGTGGTAGACATGCCATAAAACTTTTTAAAGCTTTTTTTCCCCACTACATGGACTGTTTTGAACAAATCTCATACCACAACTGTTAAACACGTGATTTTCATGTTCTACCACTTGGGTTAAGTAGTTAACACATATATCTAGTATCATTCTTCAACGGATCATGAAAAGAAGGTCTAGATTTATCATACCATTTATTCAAAGGAAGCGAAAGCTAGGGTTTTCTAGATTTCTAGAAACCTAGTTTCATTTCTCTCCTTTTGAACCACCTTTAAATACTTGAATAAGTTAGATTCATACATGAATCTACATAAAACACAAAAATAAAAGGGTTCTAACTTCCAAATCAGAAAACCCTTTCCTCCAATCAAATCCATAAAAAGAAAAAGAAAAGGAAAGAAAAGAAAGTCTAGAATTTAATTTTTGTACCTTGATTTCTTTGCTTCTTTCCTTCTATACCCGAAGTAGGTTATGAATTTTTTTGTGCATGAGCTTAGACTCTCTTCCCTTCTCCTTCTTCTTCCCACGAATTCTTCTCTCTCTCTTTCTAGTATTTTCTTTTTCTCTCTCTATATTTTTTTCTTTAGTAGCTAAAATGAGAGAAAAAAATGGAAGTTCTAGATTTTTGCTAGCATAATCCAATTGATTAGAGTACACCTCATCATCTCTTACCTACTCCCTCATCATGGAAAGGCTAGCTTGCAAGAAACAACTAATGTGTTGTCCAAATAAAAAGTGGCCAACTAAAAAGTTGTTTACCTAATAAAGTTAAACTCGTCATTACATTCCACTCCCTTTTCCCACTTTCTAAATTCGGCCACATACTCTCCTCCACCAATATTGTTGTTATTAGTTAGCTTAACTAATGACTAAAATAACCTTTCCAAGTGGGCTTAACAATTGGGATTATAATTAAATTATTAATGGGCTTGCACTTTATTATCATGCTTACTAAAAATTTTGAACTTGGGCTTCCCCATTAATTCAATTGGGCCATTACTATCATTATCTTATACATGACCTCTTGGGCTAATTTAATAACTTAATTGCCCTTCAATTAATTTTATCTACAAGTCCCACTAAAACAAAATATAATTGGGCTTGTTTAATAACCTATTTTTCTTTCATTAATAACTCTTGACCTTATGCTCATTATTATTAATATTCCCATATTATTATTCATTAATAATATTAATTCACTCACATAACCTAATTAGACTTATCTTACTCAAGTTTATTGAGGATTTAATTAGGGTTTAACACCTTATATCTATTCTCTAGATTAATAATATACTTAGGTTAGTTCACTAACTTATTTAACTTCTTAGTGAGACTTCCTTTAAATATTATAGCATATTATTCACATAAACACTTAATCATCCATAAATTATTACAGATTATTTAATATATTTATTTACAATGAACCACATAAATTCTTGGTTATTACATCTTCTCAATCTAATCATTCATTAGATTGGTTATCATTCGTTACGGTTTATCGTATTACTTTGTGTTTACATTTTTGTAACTTTCGTCAGCCTTTAGTTGTAATCCTTACGGTTATTATCATCTTTAATGAGTTTACTTTAAGTTAATTAAAGTTATAATTTATCTTTAATCAACTTTCACATGCATTACATTCATTTCCATTTATTATTGTTTCTTTTTCTGGTGCTGGAGCTGCGGCGCCAGCTTCCCTTACAATGCTCGCGCTACGGCGCGAGTTCACAGTACTTGGATCTCGGGCTCGACACTGCGAAACCACTTTACAGTTGGTAAGGGTCTCGGTCTGGCACTGCGGCGTCAAGGTTAATACCTTGGGCGGTGCTGTGACGCCGACCCTAAGCTTTAGAGAATTTCTTAGTTTTGTTCTTCTGCAACATTTCTAGCCTCATAACTTACTCATTATAAGTTGGAATTGGCTCGTTCAAAAGTCGTTAGCTCAAATATCACGTGTACTACGATTCCGTTAGAAAATCATACATTTTCGAATCCGTTAACATAGAATTCACCACCGATTAAGTTCTTTATTAAGCGTTCATTAAACGTTCGTGAACGTTCAAATCCCGTTTCTTCGTTCTAAGTCAGAATTTGACCATTTTCGAGTCCGCGACTCTAAAATCTAAACTTAGACTATTCTCAATCGAAAATCAATGTTTCTGAGTTAAACGATGACTTTTGACTTTAATTCCGAGAATTTTACGATTTCGACGATTATCGTCTAATCTCGTAAATTTGCCATGACTTCGCTACTTGAGATTTTTACACCATTCAAAATAGATTTATTCCATATATCTATCAACCTAACCAAACGTATTTCATCTAATCTTATACACGATAGTTTTAAACTTGTCCATCAATAACAAAATGTTTTTAAGACCATGAACTATGCCCTGAGGTTATTAAGTATTTGTACTTCAACCTTTAACAGTCAATAGACTATACAGACTTTTATGTTTGTACTTAGGGGGATCAGCCCTTCGTACCACGTATTGTGCACAAAAATCTAATCGCTAACGCGTACATAATCCTCTATGTTAGGGTTGTTCATCTCAGTTTAACTTTAGGATTTCTGCACTAAAGAAAGTTTAGTTTGGAACTAGCTTATCAGTGGTTCTAGAATTTTAGAACACTCATCAATTATGGATTAGTCCAACCAATAAAGGTTTATTTTTTATTCAAAAGTTCAACACAATAAGATGCGATTGAACAATAACAATGTACAATTGAGTAGTCATGGTATAATCAAAGTACTACGTCCAAAATAGTTAGAAAACCCATTCGGGACAATGAATGTAAACAGTTTATGCTTTGAATAGTAACAACAAGAGTTAGGAATGTGAAACTCGCTTGATGTAAAGAATTAGAATACATGAGCTTGCATTAACATAAACATGATGGAATCAATAAGCTTGCTTAACTATAATGCAAGGTTTATAAACTTGCATAATAATGAAGTAGAAAACTTGCTTGACAACGATAGGTAAACATGGTTATGAAATTTGCATTCATTATAAAGAGAATGAAGTTAGAAACTTGCCTCGTGTGTAAGCTACACAAGTATCATAAATGTTCGCCAATTACCCTATATATACCATTAGAATCACAATACCAATTAGTTATGTTAACATTAACTTCATGGGTTCACTTCTCATTTTAGTCAAGTCTATAATCTCTAGCTTAAGACTATATTATCCTACTCATACACATACAATGAATCTGAACTCCTAGTTATGTAACAGTACCCGACATGGTGATTGCATATCAACACAAATTCTCATAACATCACATTACAAACTTTCACAACTAACTAATTCATAATCTTTAGTTTCAACATTGTGATTTTAATATATGATTACGTCTTATAACATATTTTAAGTCCTTTTACAATCATTAAGATATGATAAGTTAACATTCTCCAAGTTATGCTATCAATAGTTCATAACTGTCTGCTAGACCACTGGCGCGGCTGCGCCATATCTACCTTAGAGTCTGGCGCGCCCGCGCTCGGCACTAGAACCAGTTTTGTAGAACACGAATTTAGACTATGTTCTAAGCCAACTATCACGAATTTCCTCACAATTGACATAGAACTCATATAAACATGGTTCCTCACATATATGCTAACTTGGAACAATTAAACAACTACAACTAATTTAAATCTTTTAAATTCCAAGTTTTATACAAAAACACTATTTTTGACATCCTTCACAAAATTTAACACTGAGGTCACAATTCTACACCAATTTAACTCGTTTAAATTTCGTTCTCTTCGTTTCTTACTGAATTAACATATTCAAGGCTCAATTTACAGAATAGTTCACAAACTAACTACCAAATTTTGTACTTTCACAAGCCATATCTATACATATATAAAACACTATTATTGAAATCTTGTTCTTCAACCCAATTTTCACGAATTTGATAACCAAATATTACTTATATGTGATAATTAACCGATTCTACAAACCATATGCACATATATACAACAATTCAACGTAACTTTCAAATCACAAAGAATAATCACTGAGAACCCAAAACATGGAAAATAGGAGTAAAATATACCTTTAATCCTTGATTGTATGTTAGCAAAATATAGTGACAAGGTTTAGCAAATCCTTCTCCTTCCTCTTGACAAACTCGGAGAATTCTATCACAAAATCACTATATTTCTCTATTCCTATCCAAACTCTCTATTCTTTAGCTTTTTAGGAGAAACACGTGTAAATTATAAACTGATTTCCCACGCACGTCAGGTAATAAAACCCAACAGGTTGCGTCAGTTAAAATAAGCCAAAGGCCACAAGGCCTTATTTGGCTAAACACAAACTCCCCATTCTAGTTTATTTAAATAATATTTATACTATATAGTTCCATGTGTCACACTTTAATTTAGTTAATTTAAATAACTTACAATTATAATTATAATAACTATAATTTTCATTATAATTATACTTATGCTTAATAAATTATTATATGTCTAATTTAATTACCAGAACACCACTTTATTTTAATTTAATTATTTTCTTAAATATTAAACAATTCATTGAATTTAATTATTTCATTAAATCAAATTTTCAAATAATAAAATTACCATTAATCAATTTAGTTAATGTACACACTTAACTAAATTATTGCACCACAATTTCACCAATTATTTATTTTTCTCAATAAATAAATTATTTAAAATATTTATTTAATTTAATAAATATTTAAATTAATTACAAAAAATTGCGATCGTTACAACTTCTGCACGCTGAGAAGCATTCTGTACGCGTCTTCAATTCTTGCTCTCTTGCCGGATTCTTCTTTCAATTTGTCCTTCAGCTTCGCAATCTCCTCCGTCAGCTGCTCATTCTCCCCCTCAGTGTGAATCAGCTTCTATTCAACATTACTCAGACACTCGTCAAGATCCCAAATCTCATCGTCTTTATGCGCCATCGAAGTCTAACGTTCAGCTACTATCTCCTCCAACTCCTCGACTCTATCTTGAAGCTCAATATTGCAGTCGTATACTTCGTCGTACATATGAGCTGCGATAGAGTTTGGTGGAAACTCCTCATCCTCATCCGACTATGGCAACTCAACGGGGTCTTCCTCATCCGTCTCTACCACATCCTTTTCATTAGGTATCCCCTCCTGCTCAACTACTGTAATCAACGGAGATGACTCCCTTGGCAGCAGTTGTTCCCAAACCACCTGAATATCTCGAGGCTCCTCCTCCCTAGTCATCTGAGGTCCCTCCTCCCTAGCCTGACTGGATTCACCCACATTAGTCATCCTGACAAAAAAAAATTTAAGTGTTTATTTACAAATCGTCATTATTTGATACTCACGAGCACATAGGTTGCGACCACACAAGCACACAAAGGGTTTTATTATTTCTTTCTTAAAACTTAATAAGAATTTACTCCACTATCTTTTCAATGTTTACTTCCTAAGGTTTTCCCTCCACCTAAGGTTTATAACCTGTCTTTGATACCAACTTGTGACACCCCCAAATGTGGGTACTTTATTCCCACACGATTTGGTGTTTACGTTCTAATCATACGTTTCTAACTGCCCAACATAATAAAATTTAAACAATACAACTTCCCATTAAACGATTACATCATTAAATCCAATAAAATCTCCTAGGTTATCTAACCTTAAACATTCATCAAATTCAAGAAAAGTAAATAAATTACATCACAATAGTTAAAATGAAATCTGACATCATAAAAGTCAACAAAGTACAAGTCTTCAACACTTGTTCATTTTTACTTTCCCTTTGTTAGTGGTAGGTTCATCAACCTTCTCAACTTTAGCTGCAATGATTATATATGCTAGAGTCAGCAAAACAAATGCTCACTTGAAATGACAATGAATAATAACAGCATAATAGCAGCCAATGAATAATAACATCATAATAGCTGCCAATGAATAGGCTCAACAGAACTGAATAATATTCTCTATCAATGATAATCAAGAACTGAAATCAAATTGTGAAATTTATCTGAGGATCACAAGAACATGAACTATGTCCAAGGTTATAAGTAATATTTCAACTTAAACCTAAACAATCATAAGACTGTAGGGACTCCCCGTACTTAGGGTGATCAGCCCTTCGTACCATGTATTGTGCACAAACATCTAAACGCTTAGCGTAAATAATCCCCTATAATACGGTTGTTCTTCTCAGTTTTAGAGTACAAGTCCGCACCAAAGAAAGTTCAGTTTGGATAAGCTTCAAGGGTGATTTAGGGTTTAACGATCATCAACTAAGGATTAGTTGAATCAATAAAGTTCAATATCATTTCAAATGTTTGATAACAACATGATATGGAATAGTCATGAATCATAGGTGAATCAACATTATATATCGAAGTCATGCTTGGAAATAAACTAGAAAGCATAAACATTGAATATTACAATAAACCTTGCTTGAACAATATTAAGCTTAAGGCTATAATCTTGTCTAACAAAAGAATTGAGTTATTGAAGAAGCATAACTGACAACAAGTTGAGAAACAAAATTTGTTCATCATAAGAATAATAAAATTTATATGTTTGCATAATAAGAAATAATTTTAAAGATAGGAAACATTATCAAATTAAGAGTTAAAGTAAAGAGCTTGCATGAACATAACGAAGTTATATAAGTAGGATTAGGAACTTGCTCAATATAAAAGTAAGGATCAGAAACTTGCGTAAAGTAAGTGAGATAGGACAACTCAATTAGACATTAGAGTTCAGAAACTTGCCTTATGTGTAAGCTATTAAATTACAACTCACGTTCACCTACACATATTATTAGAATCACAACATCGTATACCAACATTGACCTTACAAGTTAAATCTAATTTTAGTTGAAATTGTTATTTTAGTACAAGTTCCAATCACTAACACCATACACAATTCAGAAATCACAAGTCTTAGCATTACAACACTTAATCACCAACTCTTGATTTTAATAAATCACAACGTAAAGATTTCACAACTTACTAATTTTACAACTTTGAAATTATCGAATACATGTTACAAATCTGTAATAGCATCTTTATTACATGCTCAACACATTATCATTATCATTAAACTAGGTTATATGGGATTTTAAAGAATGCACAATCAATAAGGCATCACTGCAACTGTTCTGGCTAAGGCGCAACAGCGCCATTTATAGATCTAGAACCAGCACAGCTGCGCTGCAGCACAGCTACGTCATTTTTGCCTTTGACACCAGCGCAGCTGCGCTGGTGCGCAGATAGAAACTACGCAGACGGTTTTCATACTCTGTTCATAAACAAAACTCACGAACTTCATCAATTAAGCAGCAAATTACATACACCCAAATGATATAGGTTTCATATAAACATTACCCATCATATATATAGTGATTTAGAACAACTAAACAACAACAACAATCAAATTACATCCTTTGAATTCCATATTTTTGCCAAAACTCTATTTTTGATATCTTTAGCAAAAATCATCACTAAAACTTCGTTACTATACCAAATCAACTCATTCAAAATGTGTTCTTTTCGTTTCTTAATGAATTAACACATTCAAGAATCAATTTACAGTTTAGTTCACGAATCAACTATCAATTTTGGAATTCAACGAGCCATATTCATATACACACTCACTGTAATTAATTTCTTTTCTTTTTGAACGTGATTTCCTAAATTAATATACCAAATCCTTGTCTAGATGTTAGTTATAAAATTACAATTCCATATAAGCACAGTCAATCATTTATACACCAAAATTCATCAACAGTTGCATTACAAAGAGTTTGAAAACAATTTTATTTTACAGTGAAACTCAAGAACACAGAAAACATTTCATATATAGGAATTAAAGCTTTTGAAAATTAGAATTATACCTTCTCTTGCTTGATTAAACCTTGTTAGATGACAAAGAAGTGCTTGGATAATCCCCTATCTACTTCTTGATTCACAGAATTTCTCTATTCTCTCAAACTCTCTCTTCTTCTTTGTATTCTCTACTTCTTAGTCTAAGTATAAGCCAAATAACATTAGCCACTTATGCGTGAAAATAAAAACTGACAGACATAATACATATAATTAAATCCTATCAGTTACAAAATTTAAACATAAGTTATCAATTAAAAATTTTTAAAATAATTTGTCAGTTAATATTTCAAAAGCCACAAAACTTTGTTTGGATAAAACTAATTAAAAAATAAAGACTTAATATCTTTAAGCCTTGTTTGGAAAAACTAAATTAAAACTCTCTAATTTATTTTAATAAATCACTTGCTATATAGTTTAATGGTCACCCTATAATTAATTAAATTCCAATATTTTAATTAATCGTTTAAAATTATAATTTTACTTAACAAAACTTTAAAATCTCTAATTCATTTATTAAATGAAATTAACACATAATTATTCAACAACTCAATTAATTATTACTAACTTTCTCTAATTTAATTATTAAATTAAATTAGAAAATTACCATTATATAATATGATAATTAGTTAACCACTCATTTAATTTAATTAACCTATTAAATTAAATTTCAACCCACAAAATTATTGAACATCAACTTAATTAATATATTACACTTATTTAAGTTAGTCCACAATTATTCATGAATTATTTATTTAACTAATAAATAATCCAACAAATATTTACTTAACCACAAACACATCAATTAAAATATTTATTTAATTCAATAAATATTTAAATTTACAAATAAAATTCTGGATTGTTACATCCTTCCCTCTTTGCAAAGATTCTGTACATATAATCACAACTCAAACAATTCATTCATCATATCCTTCCCTCCTTACAAAGATTCTGTCCCCAGAATCGAAGATATAGATTAAACAAATAACTCATGATAATTGTTCTTCATTTTGTCTTCGAATTCCCACGTAGCTTCTTCGACATTATGGTTCATCCATATTACCTTCACGGAAGGTATCACTTTATTCCTGAGCACTTGTTCTTTTCTGTCAACTACATAGATAGGAACCTCCTCATAAGACAAGTCCTTATCAAACTGTAGCGGTTCATACTTGATCACATGTTTGTAGTTGGATTTATACGGTCGTAACACTGACACATGAAAAATATTATAAACATGTTCCAACTCTTGAGGTAGAACTACCTCGTAAGCTACTTCACCTACTCTTCGCAGCACCTCAAAGGGTCCAATAAACCTTGGGTTTAGCTTTCCTTTCTTACCAAAACGAATATTTCCCTTCTAAGGTGAAACTTTTAGGAAAACAAAATTTCCTATGTCGAATTTGCGATCATGTCTGTGTTGATCAGCATACTTCTTCTGTCTATCTTGCGCAGCTACCAGTCTTGCCCTGATGAGTTTGACAACCTCAGCAGTCTGTTGTACCAGTTCTAGTCCTAACAGTTGACGTTCACCAACTTCATCCGAGCATAGTGGTGTTCTGCACTTCCTTCCATACAATGCTTTGTAAGGCGGCATGCCAATGCTTGTGTGGTAACTGTTGTTATAGGCGAATTCAGTCAACGATAAGTGATCATCCTAGTTCCCTTTGAAATCCAAGATTCATGCTCTAAGCATATCTTCCCACGTCTGGATTGTTCGTTCGCTTTGGCCATCTGTTTGAGGATGGTACGCCGTACTCAATCTCAATTGTGTTCCTATGCATTCTTGTAGTCTCTTCTAGAAATTTGATGTGAATCTCGGATCTCTGTCTGACACAATTGACAATAGAACTCCATATCTCGAAACGATCTCTTTAACATACAACTTTGCTAACTGAGCAAGATTGAATCTAATCTTTATTGGCAAAAAGTGTGCTGATTTCGTCAACTTGTCTACTATCACCCAAATCGCATCGTATCCTTTCTGAGTAGTTGGAAGGCCTACCACAAAATCCATTGTGATATGTTCTCACTTCCATTCTGGTATCTCTAACAGTTGAAGTAATTTGCTGGGTCTCTGATGCTCGACCTTGGCTCTTTGACACGTCAAGCATTTTGCGACATATTCTGTAACATCTCTTTTCATATTTGGCCACCAAAAATGTCATCGTAAATCTTGATACATCTTTGTACTTACCAGATGAATGGAATATCTTGAGTTATGACCTTCAGTCAAGATTTCGTCTTTAATATCCGGTACTGCTGGAACCCAAATTTGTTCCTCGAACCTTAGCAATCCCTCAGTATCAATCTTGTATTTCTTCTCACTACCCTCGACAACTATTTCCTTGATTTTTTCGCATTCTTCATCTTGTCGTTGAGCATTCTTCACTTTTTTCACTAAAGTTGGACTAGCTTCCATCTGGAACAATCTTTTATCGGATTCTTTTGGAAATTTTATTTCCAACTCTAGCCTTGTCATTGCTGAAATTAGCTCCTCCTGGTTAGTTAACAACATCAACTTTTCCTGACCCTTTCTGCTCAAGGCATCGGCAACCACATTGGCTTTACCCGAATGATAAAAGATTTCGCAATCATAATCTTTTATAAGTTCTAACCATCTCCTTTGACGCATGTTTAGATCCTTCTGTGTGAAAATATACTTCAGACTTTTAAGGTCCGTGTATATTTCACATTTCTCCCCATAGAGATAATGTCTCCATATCTTCAAAGAAAACACCACCGCAGCTAACTCTAAATCATGAGTCGGGTATCCTTTCTCATAGTCCTTCAGTTGCCTTAATGCATACTCAATGACTTTACCGTTTTGCATAAGCACACAGCCTAGTCCTTTATGTGATGCATCGCTATACACCACAAAATTTCCTGTATTATCTGGAAATGACAACACAGGGGCCACACTAAGCTTTTTTTCAATTCCTGAAAACCCTCTTCGCACTTTTCTGTCCAAATAAATTTTACAGATTTCCTTGTCAAATTTGTTAACGGAGTGGGAATCTTGGAAAAGTCCTGAATAAACTATCTATAGTAATCTGCCAGTCCCAAGAAACTCCTCACCTATGACGGTGTCCTTGGTTGTTCCCAATTTATTACAGCTTCGACCTTTGATGGATCCACTGAAATCCCATCTTTCTCAATCACATGCCCAAGAAATTGTACACGTTCTAGCCAAAATTCACACTTAGAAAACTTCGTGTACAACTTTTCCTTTCTTTGCATCTCCAATGTCAAACGTAAATGTTCCACATGTTCCTCTTGAGATTTAGAGTACACTAGAATATCTTCGATGAATACCACCATAAACTTATCTAAGAATGGTTTAAACACCCTGTTCATCAAATTCATGAATGATGTAGGGGCATTGGTCAAACCAAAAGACATTATCAAAAACTCGTAATGTTCATACCGAGTTCTGAACAACGTCTTAGGTACAACCTCCTTTCTTACCTTTAATTGATGATACCCACTTCTCAAATCTATCTTCGAGAAATACTTGGCTCCTTTAAATTAATCACACAAGTCATCTATTCTTGGAAACATATATTTATTCTTAATAGTGACTTTTTTTAATTCCTTATAATCAATGCAAAGACGCATTGACCCGTCCTTCTTCTTCAAAAATAACACTTGTGCTCCCCACGATGATACACTCGACTAAATGTATTTCTTGTCTAGCAGTTCTTACAATTGTACCATCAGTTCCTTCATCTCTACCGGACCCATCCTATACGGGGCCTTTAATATCGGAGCAGTTCCTGGCGCTAAATAGATAACGAGCTCGATCTCTCTGTCAGGCGGAAGTCCTAAAAAATCTTCCAAAAATACGTCCACAAAATCCCTAACCATTGGTATTTGCTCCAATTTCACACCCTTTCTCTGAGTATCGACTATGTAAGCTAAGAACCCTACACAGCCTTAACTCAATAACTTCTTAGCATGCATAATCGTCAGACATATCGTTTGTCTAGGTGATTTGCTACCATAGAAAACTACCTTTGACGGAGTCATAAGGTTTACACATTTCTTTTGGCAATCAATTATCTCTCTATTATAGAATAGCCAATCCATTCCTAATATAACATCAAACTCTCTTAGTTTTATCGGGATCAAATCTACTCTCATAACAGTCCCCTTAATATTCACACTACAATTCTTGTATAAGAACTTAACTGGAATTACCTCCCTATTCGCAATTTCTATGTTTAAAGGGAAATTTAACTCTTCACTAGGCAATCCTAACTTCATAGAAAATTCATCAGATATAAACGAGCAAGTCGCACCCGAATTAAATAATACATATGTATTTATATCATTGATCGGGATAATACTTAACACAACATCTTTTGATTGCACCGCATCCTGCACTGTCATGTTGAAGGTTCTGGCTATGGTTCTGTTTGATGACGTTGGTCCAGCAATAGCCAATGTACCTCTACTGCTACCTCCCTTACTTCCTATTGTTTCTCCAGCTTTCTTCTTAGGACACTCGCGAGCAAAATGATCCTTTGACTCGCATGTGTAGCAAGCATTCTTCATTGGTTGATGGCAATTTGGGGCAATGCGATCCTCCTGGCCATAGTTGAAGCATACTCGCTTACCCCTAAACATACGCCAGTGTGATTCTTTCCGCATGTAGCATATGCTTCAAACTTCTTTTTTGTTGGCTACCCCATTGACTTCCAACACTAACACTCGCATTCCACTTCCTCTTCGGGTTATTGTTATTCCCACCACTACTACCACCACTCTTAACTTCACCCTCACTCTTCTTTTTTCTTTGTTTTTGATTGTACTTTGTAACACCCTCGCCTCTACCCTCAGCAATAATCGTCTTCTCAAGCACCACTAAAACGTCTTTAACTGAAACATGGAGACTCTGTTGTATAACCAGGGCTTCAGTCACTATTCAAACCTCTTCACCGTGCGCTCATCTGTGTTAACTTGATATGGCACAAACCTCGCCAACTCATTAAACTTTGCGGCATACTCTGACACCGTCATTGTGCCCTGTTTCAGCTCTAGAAACTGCACCTCCATTTGATTCTTTAAACTCTCTAGGAAATAGGTCTCGAAAAATATTTCCTTGAACCTATCCCAAGTCATCACTCCCTGACCTCCTCGAGTTTTATTGGCTAGCCACCAATAACTGGCCTCTACTTTCAATATGAATGTTGCAAATGAAATCTTCTGATTCTCACCAACTCTAGCAACATCGAAAACCTTCTCTATTTCCATGATCCAGGTATGTGCCTCAACCGGATTCATGGACCCACAGAATTCTGGTGGTCCAACCGCCTTGAAGTCCTTAAAGGTTGCAGCTTGGTTCTGCAGCTGATTCTACAATGCTCCCATCAAAAACGTCACCAACTACTAAACTAGGTTAGCATTGGCTTTGTTGTTATTGGTAGATCCCTCAGGGGTTCTTTGTCATGGTTGACATCTTAGAGGCATTTTTTTGTTAAAATACACTTACTAGATTATTACTCAATCTTTGCAAGTATTTTCTACTTAACTTGCACATCATAAAAGATCACCACATAACACATAACATCTTAAATAAATATTAACTTTTATTCATACATCATCTTTTAAAACATAATAACGATAGCATCCCTGCTATCTACATCACTTTCTTGAACTACTAAAGTTTCAGGATAACAACATCATCATATCCCATTGATTACATAATACTTGGAATTTACATCTTATTTATTATATCGTTAATCACACAACAATTACATTCTTTATGATGACCTACTAATATGTTACATAGCCTTACGGCACTCCTCTTCCATAATACGGAACATTGTTTTGCTATCTAACATATACCATGGCAGCGTCTCGAACTGAATCGGATAATACATAACTTGGTCTTAAGCTCGGTTTATCACGGTGTTGAAAACACCATTCATCTCCTCCATCTTGATCTTCTTTACTTGCACCAAATTTCTCAACTTTAGCTGCAGTGTTAAATGCAAGAGTGAGCAAACAATTGCTCACTGATATAAAGAGTGATAATAGCAGTAACATAAGAGTAAGCAATGAATACTGATTAAATAAGAACTTGTTCTTCGAGACAAAACTAGTAAACAAGTTTGAGGTTTTTATCTGAGGGTCTTTAAGACCATGAACTATGTCCTGAGGTTATTAAGACCATGAACTATGTCCTGAGGTTATTTGTCCATTATGGATTAGTCCAACCAATAAAGGTTTATTTGTTATTCAAAAGTTCAACACAATAAGATAAGATTGAACAATAACAATGTACAATTGAGTAGTCATGGTATAAACAAAGTACTACGTCCAAAAGAGTTAGAAAACTCATTCGGGACAATGAATGTAAACAGTTTATGCTTTGAATAGCAACAACAAGAGTTAGGAATTTGAAACTCGCTCGATGTAAAGAATTAGAATACAAGAGCTTACATTAACATAAACACATTGGAATGAATAAGCTTGCTTAACTGTGACACCCCCAAATCCGGGTACTTTATTTTCGCCGAATTTGGTGCTCACTATCAAAAATATTTACATCTAACTACCCATGATAAAGGATAAAACATTAAATAACTTAAACAATAATCTTTCCCATTAAAGGGTTATATCATCTCATAAACAATCCCAGGTAATCTAACCTTAAAATTATTACATCAGTTTTGCAGAATACATTATAAAATAAAACAACTCTTATAACTTCAAGCATATAAATAAACTTTAACTAATTTTCATCACTTGGACATCTTGCCCTTTCCCTTGCTAGTAGATGGCTCATCACCTCTTTCAACTTTAGCTGCATTGTTTAATTGAAGGAGTGAGCAAACAATTGCTCACTGACATAAAGACAGCATAATAACAACATGAGAGTGAACAATGAATACTGATTAATAAAGAACTTGTTCTACGAATCAAAATAGAAAACAAGTTCGAACTTTAATTATCTGAGGGTCTTAAGACCACGAACTATGTCCACGGTGTTTAGGTATTATTACCTTAACCTTAACAGTCATTAGATTGTACAGACTCTTCTTAACGTACTCAGGGGGATCAGCCCTTTGTACAATGTATTATGCACAAACATCTAAACGTTACACGTACAAAATCCCCTATGTTAGGGTTGTTCGTCTTAGTTTGAATTTAGAATTTCCGCACTAAAGAAAGTTTAGTTTGGAACTAGCTTATCAGTGTTTCTAGAATTTTAGAACACTTATTCAAATTCCAACAATAAAGGTTTAATACAAGAGTGTATAACTGAACAAGGCTATCAAAGTCAAAGATCGAATATCAACAATATATAATTGAATAAACATGATATACATGCAAAATGCTATAACCAAAAGAGTTAGAACAATCTCACTTGAATCGATGTATTAGAACAATATGTGCTTTGAACAATAATAATATAGGAATGGAAACTTGCATTCAATACGGAAAGAATGAAGTTCGAAAGCTTGCTCAATGTAAAGAATTAAGGTTTAGAAACTTGCACAATTATAAATGTAGAGTTAGAGAACTTGCCTTGATTGCAAGCTACACAAACGTAAAAAAAATCTCCAATTACCCTACACATATCATTGAAAACGCAACAACAATTAACTGTATGAATATTAGCTTTATGGGTTTAGCCCATCATTTAGGTCATAACCTTAATTTAGCATCTAACAATGTTGGTTAACATACTTAACAAATCTGAAATCTCATTACGAGCCAACATAGCCTAACCGTTCATCTCTAACCTATGGAAAACATCACATTTAGTTTAATTTTATAAGTTATTTAAATAATTATTTCAAATCTTTACACTTTGCATTACAACACATTACAATATGTTATTGTAAATCCACTTAATGTTTTAGTATCCTTTACATGCATGTTAAACTAACCAAAGTCCATTACACATGACCTGCAATTAAGCAGGCTTTACTGTCTGTGACAAGCCACTCGTGCGCCCGCGCATGTATTAAACTGGTTAACCGCGCACCCGCGCGACGTAGCGCGCCCGCACCCACATGTTGTGCTCCCGCGGGAGAGCCGCGCGCCAGACCGCGCACCTACGCGACGACTCAGCACCAGTTTTTACAGAAGCTCGAAACAGACTTTGCTTTGGCCATAAAATCCTAATTCTACCAAATTACACCAAATTACAACATCTTCACTTTGTCATATTATAGTTACACATACTAAACACCACTTTATATACAAAACATTATATAAACACCATTTTTGAGAATCAAAAACTATACTTTTCCCAAATTTCCTCATTTTATACTTTTAACGAATTTGATTGCCACGACTCGTTTCTTAATCAATTGACATAATTTAAATTGCGTTGTTTTCGTTTCTCACCATAGCAACACAATCCAACAATAATTACATATTACATCACATATTGGACAAGAAATTTGGTACTTTCTAAGGCTATTTTTTTCCAAATATGAACACTGTTAATTATATTTCCTTCCTACAACCCAATTTTTATAAATTTGACACAAGTATCCACCATACATGATGATTATCAGTTTATAACCATATCTACATGTATATTTCAACACAACATGACTTAGTAATTTACAGAGAATGAACATGAAAACTCAAACATAAACCTTAGAAGTAGAATATACCTTGATTTAGCAAACCCTTGTTGTACGCTAGCAAGAAATGGTGATTCTCTCTCAAAACCACTGTGATCGTCCTTCTCTAAAAATCTCCGTGTTCTCTTCTTCCAAGCTCTCTCTCTCTCTCAACACTCTATGATATCTAGCTAAGCCTTAGAAAAGTAGACGCATAGGAAAAATATAAACTAGCCACTCCTACGTTCCCTTTCGTTAGAAAATTAAAAGGTTTGCGTCAGTTACACAAGACCAAAGGCCACAAGGCCATGTTTGGCTAACCAAAAACTCCCTCAAATTAAATTATTATTATATTATTATATTATATAGTTTCCAATTGTCACACTATAGATAATTTAAATAACTTAGTTTAGTTAATTTAAATAACTTGTATAATAATAATAAAATTCTTATTATCATTATACCTATAATTAATAAATAATTATATATCCAATTTAATTAATAAATTAGACACATCACTTTATTTAATTTATTTATTTCCTTTAAATTAAACAATTCATTTAATTTAATTATTTTTCTTAAATATTAAGCAATTGGTTTAATTTAATTATTTCCTTAAATTAAATCCATTAAATAAAATTATCATTACTCAATTTAATTAATCAATTTAGTTACTAAATTAATTCACCATATTTCATCAATTATTTATTTTCCTCAACAATAAATTATTTAAAATATTTATTTAATTCAATAAATATTTAAATTAAATTATAAATTTCTCGATCGTTACATCCTTCCCTCCTTAAAAGGATTCTGTCCCCAGAATCACAACTCGAAAAAATTTATTTGTTACATTCTTCCCTCCTTAAAAGGATTATGTCCCTAGAATCATCATACAAGATTAATCAAATAACTGAGGATAATTCTTCATCATAACGCTTTCAAGTTCCCACGTAGCTTCCTCAGCATTATGGTTCCTCCAAATTACCTTAACAGAAGGTATCACATTATTCCTCGGTACTTGTTCTTTTTTGTCAACAATTTGAATAGGGACTTCTTCATAGGACAAATCTTTCTCAAACTGTAAGGGCTCATATTCTATAACATGCTTATAATCAGGCTTATATGGCCTCAACACCGAGATGTGGAAAACATTATGGATATGCATCAATTCTAGAGGTAAAGCTACCTCGTATGCCACTTCACCAACTCATCGAAGTACTTCGAAAGGACCTATTGTGACATCCTAGATTTTTAGAATTTATAAATGATAATTTTATAAATAAAAGTATTATTTATGAGATATGTTGGTGTGTGAGTATGTGTATGTCATATATTGTAAAATATATGAATTGATGTGAAGAGAATGTTATATATTAATTTTAATATATATAAATATTTAATTGAATTATTTATTGAGTAAATAAATAAATTTTGTTTTGATTATAGAGTAATGTAATTAAGTATAGTAGATTAATTAAATGAATATTTAGTATTTAATTTAATTAATATAATAATTTTATGTTATAGTTCTAATTTAATTGAGATAATTAAATTTAATGAGTTATGTGATGATTGTTACACGAAATTATAATTAACAAGTAAATATAATTATGTGACAATTTGACGAGATTGATTGATGTTATGCTATTGATTAATTAAAATAATGAGTATTTGCCAAACATGGTCTTAGGCTTTTCACGTTCAAGTTGGTGTAAACTATGTATTAACTAGTAATTAGTATATCTAATAATTACTAGGAGTTACATATATTATATATTACTAGTATTGTATATTATATGTATATACTACAAGTTAGTATGTTAGTTTTAGAAAACAAACAAAAGAAAGAAGAAGAGAGTTAGAGAGAATTGTAGGAGAAGAAGAACAGAAAGAAAAAGAAGAAAGGAAAATTTTTAGAAGACAAAACAAGACCCATCATCATCATCATCATCTCCATCTCTCTCTTAAATTCATACTAATAAGGCTATAATCTAAATTCATTGTTTTAATTATATTTTTATGTTCTTCATAATGTAGGATAATGGTTATATAGAAGTTGTATTGAGAAATTGAGAGAGATAGAGAGAAATAGAGGAATTGAGATGAGCTTGAAGAAGAAGAAGAAGAAAAAGCTAGAAGAAGATAACTTCTAAACTCTTATTTAATCTTTGATTTTTGGGTAGATTTATGTTCTAGGGTAATAGATCATGCTTAATCTTGTTTGTATTGGTTTAATCTTGGATTATCAAGAATCAAACAAGAGGATTCAAGAAAGAAAATGAAATGGAAAGAAAATTTGAAAAACAAAATTCGTAGGTTTTGAGTAATTGTGGACATATCTTGTGAAATTCATATCTCTTTGGATATAATGAGTTAGAAAGTGAGCCTTATATCAAATCGAAGATATGGAAGCAATCTATATTCTGAAAGTGGAATCACATGAACACTCTTTGTATATTTCTTGCAATGTCTATTTTAGTAAGGCTGGTCCGAAGGGAAAATAATCTGTCCAGAAAATCAAAACTGTTACGATTTTTGACTTTGAAAATTTCATATAAATTCGTGTGTTTTGAATCTGAAAAAACTTAAAACTACAAAGTTGTAGATATGGAAGTTTACTAGCTAGATTCACGAGATTGAGCCATTTTATGGACCGGATCATGTCCGAAATAAATTGTTTAGTAAGGATGTCCAGAAAATGAAATTTTCTACACTAGTTGATGAATTGCAGAATCTGGTTGAGATGGATAAGAGTCTGACTTTAAGGCCTAGATGAGGTTGTAGTACGCTGAGTAAGGGTTAATTCTATATAAGAAGGAACAAAAACGGACATGTAACGATGGAGATACGTTAAAAACGAAAGCAACGTTTTGTTAAAAAAAATTGTGAAGATGAGTTTTATAATTATGTTTGAATTAAGATTTTGGGTGATGGTATATTTTGATGATTAAAAATATGTTTTGACATATGTAATAAATATAGATATGTGTTATCATATTCTATGCATAATTAACCATTTAAGATCAAGAGTTGAGAAAAGTTAATGTGTGCACATAACGTGCTCGATAAAATGCCTAAAAAGTAATAGTGTTTCTAAACTTTAGTATACAAAGTGTCTAACTAATGGCTAATATTGGATATCTAAGTATGAAAAGATGATAATACAGGAATAATAATGGAAAGAAATCAAAAAAGGGTAATTTTTGATTTATGAAGGAAAATTAAACATGTAAATAATGTGTTGAATATGCATTTTTGAAACCAAATTGGTAAAAATAAAATGGTGTGATATACGCACATTAAACTACAAGTGAGATAGTCTAGCATGTGTGATGATGAAAATAAAAATAAAACCGAGTTGCATATAAAACACAGTTAGATGTCTATAAAGATATTATAAAGGATAATAAGATAAAGTAAGGTCTTAGAATAAATTTGACCATGAGATTGATTATTGATTTTATTTATTATCAATATCACATACAGTGTAGGTTGTGCAAGGACACGAAGTATTAGCGTGTTGGTAAAACGCCGGTAAAGGCAAGTCTTTCAGTTCCTTTTTGCTATGTGAACTTGATGATGATCTGTTTTAAAATTTTAGTGTATGATGTATTATATATGTCAAAAGTATGAAATGTGAAAGTCAATCTATGACTATGATGATTGAACTATGAATGTTGATTGAGTAAGGAACTCAATCTTTATAGTTGTTATGTGAACTACAACATGTATGCTATGTTTGTTTGTGATTATTCTTGTATGTTGAGCATGTTATTATGTGTTACGTGATGCATGAAAACTGTTAGATTTTGCTGAGCTGTCGAGCTCATTCTTGCAAATAACCATTTTTGCATATTCAAGAATTGAAGGTAACGCTATGTGATACTTGATTGTTATGGATCAAAAGTGATATATGAAGATTTAATATCCTAGCTAAGTTATTATTCTTGTAAACCATGTCTAATGTTTCAGTAAATGTATTAATGTTGTAATTATAATATTGTTTTGCGAATGTAAACTATTGTAGTATTAAAATGATTCTGAGATATTTAGATGTAAAGGTTGAAGGTTTTGGGAACAAGGATAGTTTGTAATAGAAAATTTTAATTATTCCGCAAATTTCAATGGTTGTATTATCATTTAATAATGTAAAATTAAAGGTTGAATGTATTATTAACGACCAAAGTCGAGAATTAAACTGTATAAATTTTGGGGTCGTTACACCTATAAACCTAGGGCTTAATTTTCCTTTCTTACCAAATCGAATTTTTCCTTTCCAGGGAGATACTTTCAAGAAAACATAACTACCAACATCGAATTCTCGATTTTGACAATGTTGATCGGTATATTTCTTCTGTCGATCTTGTGCGGCTATTAATCTCGCTTGAATCACCTTGATGATCTCGACAGTCTGTTGTACCAATTCTGGACCCAATAGCTGACGTTCACCTACCTCATCCCAGAATAACAGAGTTCTGCATTTTCTGTCGTATAACGCTTCGTAAGACGGCATGCTAATACTCGCGTGATAACTACTATTATATGAAAATTCAACCAATGGTAAATGATCATCCCAATTTCCCTTGAAATCCATAATACATGCTCTGAGTATATCTTCTAGTGTTTGGATAGTTCTCTCACTTTGTCTGTCGGTCTGAGGATGGTACGCTGTGCTCATTCTCAGTTGTGTTCCCAAACAATCTTGTAATCGTTTTCAGAAATTAGATGTGAAACATGGATCTCTGTCTGATACAATGGATACAGGTACACCATGTCGTGAAATAATTTCCTTCATGAATAGTTTTGCTAACTGATCTATGGTAAATCTAATCTTGATTTGTACGAAGTGTTCCGACTTCGTCAATCGATCGACAATCACCCAAAAGGAATCGTATCCTTGTTAGGTCATTGGAAGACCTACCACAAAATCCACTGTGATATGCTCCCATTTCCATTCTGGTATCTCTAACGGTTGTAACAATCCGCTTGGTCTTTGATGTTCAGCTTTAACTCTCTGACACATTAAGCATTTTGCCACACACTCAGCCACATCCCTCTTCATATTCGGCCACCAAAAGTGATGTCTAAGATCTTGGTACATCTTTGTACTCCCAGGGTGAATTGAATATCGTGAGTTGTGAGCTTCATTCAGAATTTCTTCTTTAATTTCTGGTACTTGCGGAACCCAAATTCTCCCTTCGAACCGAAGTAACCCTTCCGAATCAATTTTGAATTTGCATTCCTCCCCTTCAAATATTTTCTGTCTTATCTTTTTGCAGTCTTCATCATGAAGTTGCGCATTTCTCACCTTATCCACCAACGTTGAATTGTTTCCCATCTGGAACAACTTTTCATCGGATTCTGTCGGATATTTAATTTCCAACTCCATCCTAGATATTTCCGACACTAGTTTCTCTTGAGCAGTCAACAACATTAACTTTTTCCGTCCCTTCCTGCTTAAAGCATCAGCAACAACATTCGCTTTTCCAGGATGATAGAAAATCTCGTAACCATAGTCTTTGATCAGCTCCAACCATCTTCTCTGCCTCATATTCAAATCTTTTTGTATAAAGATATACTTCAGACTTTTATGGTCGGTATATATCTCACACCTCTCTCCATAAAGATAATGTCTCCAAATCTTCAGGGCAAACACCACCGCATCCAACTCTAAATCATGAGTCGGATACCCCTTCTCATAATCTTTTAATTGTCGTGATGCATACGCAATAACTCTGCCATTTTGCATAAGCATACAACCTAGTCCTTTATGTGATGCGTCACTATATACTACAAAATTCCCTGTATCATCAGGAAATGACAACACAGGTGCTATACTTAACCTCTTCTTAAATTCGTGAAAATTTTCATCACACTTCTCCGTCCAAACAAACTTAACCGCCTTCCTGGTTAAATTCGTCAACGGGGTCGCGATCTTAGAAAAGTGCTGAATAAAATGCCTATAGTAACCTGCCAACCCTAAGAAACTTCTTATCTCTGGCGGTGTTTTTGGCTGATCCCAGTTTACTACAGCTTCAACTTTTGATGGATCTACTGAAATTTCGTCTTTATCAATAACATGCCAGAGAAACTTTATACGTTCCAACCAAAATTCACATTTTGAGAACTTAACGCACAACTTCTCTTTTCTCAGCATTTCCATCGTCACCCTTAAGTGTTCAACATGTTCCTCCTTGGTCTTAGAATACACCAAGATATCATCAATAAACACCACCACAAATTTATCTAAGAATGGTTTAAACACCATGTTCATCAAATCCATGAACGCTGCAGGTGCGTTGGTTAAACCAAATGACATAACCAAAAACTCGTAATGACCATACCGAGTTCTGAATGCCGTCTTCAGTACGTCTTCTGGCCTCATCTTTAGTTGATGATAACCACTCCTCAAGTCTATCTTTGAAAAATACCTCGCACCCTTTAGTTGATCAAACAGGTCGTCGATTCTTGGTAATGGATACTTATTTTTAATCGTAACCTTATTTAATTCTCGATAGTCAATGCAGAGCCGCATCGATCCATCTTTTTTCTTAACAAATAACACTGGCGCTCCCCATGGCGATACACTCGGCTGGATATACTTTTTGTCGAGCAATTCTTGCTATTGCACCATCAACTCTTTCATCTCTACCGGGGCCATTCTGTATGGTGCCTTAGATATCGGACCTGTTCCTGGTACTAAATCAATCACGAACATAATTTGTCGATCTGGCGGAAGACCCGGCAAATCGTCTGGAAATACATCTGTAAAATCTCTTATGATCGGTATCTCTTCTAACTTCGCACTTTTCTTCTGTGTATCCACTATGTAGGCTAAGTATCCTACACATCCTTGTCTCAACAACTTCTTGGCTTGCATCACCGTCAGACAACTTGCTTGTCGAGGTGATTTACTACCATAGAACACAACCTTTGACGGAGTCATAAGGTTAACACACTTTCTTTGGCAATCAATTACTGCTCCGTGATTGAATAACCAATCCATTCTGAGTATAACATCAAACTCACCAAGTCTAATTGGAATCAAGTCTACCCTCATCTCTTGACCCTTTATAACCACTCTACAATTCTTATATACGAATCTCACAGGAATCACTTCCTTAATCGCAATCTCTATACTTAAGGGAAATTCTAATTCTTCTTGGGGCAAAACTAAGTTTTGAGCAAATTCATCGGATATAAATGAACAAGTAGCACCCGAATCAAACAGTACATAAGCATTAATACCATTAATCGAAATGATACCTGACACCACATCCTTAGATTGAACCGCATCCTGCACGGTCATATTGAAAGTTCTCGCAGTAGGTCGGCTTGACTGAGCTGGTCCAGTGATAGTCAATGCACCCCCACCATTGTTGTTTCCCTTTCCTCCACTTGCACTCCCCGCTGGCTTTTTAGGGCAATCACAAGCCATGTGATCCTTTGAACCGCAGGTAAAATATACTCCTTTCTTCTGACTAAAACAGTTTGGTGCAATGTGTCCCTCCTGACCACACTTGAAACACACCCGTTTTCCCTTCAAACATACCCCAGTATGGTTCTTTCCACAAGTAGCACAAGCTTCAAACTTTTTCTTCTGCTGATTTCCCTGTTGTCCTCCCGTAGTCAAACTCTCATTCCACTTCCTCTTTTGATTGTTACTTCCAACGATACTTCCACTAGCCTTATTCTCGCTATCATTCTTTCTCTTCTTGTGTTCTTGGTTGTATTTGGTCAAGGCATCGCTTCCACCTTCTGTGATGATTGCCTTTTCCAGTACAGCCGTAAATGTATTTAACTGGAACATTGAAACCTTGCTGTAAAGCCAGGGCTTCAATCCTTGTTCGAACCTTCTCGCTTTACATTCATCGGTATTGACTTGATATGTAGCAAACCTTGCCAACTCGTTAAACTTCGCAGCATATTCTGGCACTGTCATCATTCCTTGCTTTAACTCCAGAAATTGCACTTCCAACTGATTTCGAGAACTCGCTGGAAAGTACATTTCAAAGAACATTTCCTTAAATCTATCCCACGCTATCACACCTTGTCCTCCACGAACCTTATTTGCCTGCCACCAGTAGCTAGCTTTAGACTTCAGCATAAACGTCACGAATGCAGTCTTCTGATCTTCGTTAACTCTAGAAATGTCGAACACCTTCTCCATTTCCACAATCCAGGTTTGGGCATCCACCGGATTTATAGAACCTTGAAACTCTGGCGGTCCAACCGCTTTGAATTCCTTGAAAGTCATAGCTCGAACTTGCGGTTGATTCGCAAGTGCACCTGTCAACAAAGCTACCAACTGCTGAACTGGATTAGCGTTGGCCTCGTTGTTATTATTAGTAGACCCCTCGGGAGGTGCTCGCTGACATGGTTGTCTTCTTCTAGGAGGCATTTTCTGTTAGAATATACGCTTATTAGTTTGTTACTCAACTTCTTGGGTATTTGAAGTTTAACATAAACATTCCAAGATTGAAGCTTTAACACATAACATTTCAAATAAACTCTAATATTTTATTCATTCATAAAGTTCTATAACATCCTCAAAATAGCATAACTGCTATAAACATTCACTTTCCTGAACTAGACAAGTTTCAGGATTACATACTCATACTATCCCTTTATTCATCTCAAAATAAGGGATTCATAACTTATTTATTCACATAAATAACCACATATTATTATCACTCTTATTCTCTATCTACGCATATTAAGACGTCGCAGGGCTTCTCGACTCTCTTCCTCCATGATACGGTAAGCCGTTCTACTATCCATCACGAACTATGGTGAGTCCTCAAACTGAGGTGGGTAATAATGGACTCGATCCTGGGCCCTATCAATTGCAGAATTAAAAACATAATCCATCTCCTTCATCTTGGCTTTCTTCACTTGAACCTTAGCCTCAACACGGTCTGCACGTTGAGTCGCCTTCATCCTAGCATCCTCTGATCTTGCACGCTTAACGGATTCCACTTTGAAGTCATCTTTTATCTTCCCTATGTCTGTCTTCATTTTCTCGTTCACTGCCAACAGATCTTCATGCTGACCCTAAGTATGAACTAGGTCCCACTCTGTGTTTCCAAGTTTTGACTTAAGTTCCTGAATCTCTGCATCCTTCTGCTCCATCGAAACGTGATGCATCTTAACCATCTCCTTCAGTCCCTCTACATCATCCTGTAACTCTATGTTACGGTTGTATAAAGCATCATACATCTCAGCCGGTACAGAGTTTGGTGGGAACTCCTCAGGATCCTCTTCCTCATCATCATCCTCCTCTAACTCCTCAAGATTATCCTCCTCGAGATCGGTCACAGGCTCATCCTCCTGGATCAACTGTTCCCGCACTATGTGAATATCCTGGGGTTCAACATCTCTAGGTAACTGAGGTATCACCTCCCTAGCTGGACTAGATCCTCCTTCGTTAGACATCCTGACAACAAAATATTTTAAGTTTTACTTAACATTATCGATACTCGCGAGCACATAAGTTATTAACATATAGCACATAATGTCTTTTATTGTTTAGCTTCAATGGATACCTTAATTCATTCCTTAAAACTCGATAAGAGTTAAACACCTCTATATTTTCTATCTCCTTAAAGGCTTCTTCCTAAGGTTTTCCTCACCTAAGGTTCATAACCAAAAGCTTTGATACCAACCTGTGACACCCCCAAATCCGGGTACTTCATTTCCGCCGAATTTGGTGCTCACTATCAAAAATAATTACATCTAACTACCCATGATAAAGGATAAAACACTAAATAACTTAAACAATAATCTTTCCCATTAAATGGTTACATCATCTCATAAACAATCCCATTAATCTAACCTTAAAATTATTACATCAGTTTTATGGAATACATTATAAAATAAAACAAGTCTTATAACTTCAAGCATTTAAATAAACTATAACTAATTCTTCATCACTTGGACATCTTGCCCTTTCCCTTGCTAGTAGATGGCTCATCACCTCTTTCAACTTTAGCTGCATTGTTTAATTGCAAGAGTGAGCAAACAATTGCTCACTAACATAAAGATAGCACAATAACAACATGAGAGTGAACAATGGATACTAATTAATAAAGAACTTGTTCTACGAATCAAAATAGAATGATTAATAAAGAACTTGTTCTACGAATCAAAATAGAAAACAAGTTCGAACTTTAATTATCTGGGGGTCTTAAGACCATGAACTATGTCCACGGTGTTTAGGTATTATTACCTTAACCTTAATAGTCATTAGACAGTACAGACTCTTCTTAACGTACTTAGGGGGATCAGCCCTTTGTACCATGTATTGTGCACAAACATCTAAATATTACACGTACAAAATCCCCTATGTTAGGGTTGTTCGTCTCAGTTTGAATTTAGAATTTCCGCACTAAAGAAAGTTTAGTTTGGAACTAGCTTATCAGTGTTTCTAGAATTTTAGAACACTTATTCAAATTCCAACAATAAAGGTTTAATACAAGAGTGTATAACTGAACAAGGCTATCAAAGTCAAAGATCGTATATCAACAATATATAAATGAATAAACATGATATACATGCAAAATGCTATAACCAAAAGAGTTAGAACAATGTCACTTGAATCGATGTATTAGAACAATATGTGCTTTGAACAATAATAATATAGGAATGGAAACTTGCATTCAATATGAAAAGAATGAAGTTCGAAAGCTTTCTCAATGTAAAGAATTAAGGTTTAGAAACTTGCACAATTATAAAAGTAGAGTTAGAGAACTTGCCTTGAATGTAAGCTACACAAACGTAAAAAAAATCTCCAATTACCCTACACATATCATTGAAAACGCAACAACAATTAATTGTATGAATATTAACTTTATGGGTTTAGCCCATCATTTAGGTCATAACCTTAACTTAGCATCTAACAATGTTGGTTAACATACTTAATGAATCTGAAATCTCATTATGAGCCAACATAGCCTAACCGTTCATCTCTAACCTTTGGAAAACATCACATTTAGTTTCATTTTATAACTTATTTAAATAATTATTTCAAATCTTTACACTTTGCATTACAACACATTACAATATGTTATTGTAAATCCACTTAATGTTTTAGTATCCTTTACATGCATGTTAAACTAACCAAAGTCCATTACACATGACCTGCAATTAAGCAGGCATTACTGTCTGTGACAGCCCACTTGCGCGCCCGCGCGAGTATTAAACTGGTTAACCGCGCGCCCACGCCGAAATGATGTGCGCCAGCGCGAGAGCCGCGAGCCAGACCGCGCGCCCGCGCGATGACTTTGCACCAAGTTTTATAGAAGCTCGAAACAGACTCTGCTTTGGCCATAAAATCCCAATTCTACCGAATTACACCAAATTACAACATCTTCACTTTGTCATATTATAGTTACACATACTAAACACCACTATATATATAAAACATTATATAAACACCATTTTTGAGAATCAAAAACTATACTTTTCCCAAATTTCCTCATTTTATACTTTTAACGAATTTGATTGCCACGAACTCGTTTCTTAATCAATTGACATAATTTAAATTGTGTTGTTTTAGTTTCTCACCATAGCAACACAATCCAACAACAATTACAGATTACATCACATATTGGACAAGAAATTTGGTACTTTCTAAGGCCATTTTTTTTCCAAATATGAACACTATTAATTATATTTCCTTCCTACAACCCAAGTTTTATAAATTTGACACAATTATCCACCATACATGATGATTATCAGTTTATAACCATATCTACATGTATATTTCAACACAACTTGACTTAGCAATTTATAGAGAATGAACATGAAAACTCAAACATAAACCTTAGAAGTAGAATATACCTTAATTTAGCAAACCCTTGTTGTACGCTAGCAAGAAATGGTGATTCTCTCTCAAAACCACTGTGATCTGTGGCACCCCCAAATTCGGAAACTTCATTTTCGCCGAATTTAGTTCTCACTATCAAAAATAATTACATCTAACTACCCATGATAAAGGATAAAATATTAAATAATTTAAACAATAATCTTTCCCATTAAAGGGTTACATCATCTCATAAACAATCCCATGTAATATAACCTTAAAATTATTACATCAGTTTTGCGGAATACATTATAAAATAAAATAAGTCTTATAACTTCAAGCATTTAAATAACCTTTAACTAATTTTCATCACTTAGACATCTTGCCATTTCCCTTGCTAGTAGATGGCTCATCACCTCTTTCAACTTTAGCTGCATTGTTTAATTGAAAGAGTGAGCAAACAATTGCTCACTGATATAAAGATAGAATAATAACAACATGAGAGTGAACAATGAATACTGATTAATAAAGAACTTGTTCTACGAATCAAAATAGAAAACAAGTTCGAACTTTAATTATCTGAGGGTCTTAAGACCACGAACTATGTCCACGGTGTTTAGGTATTATTACCTTAACCTTAACAGTCATTAGATTGTATAGACTCTTCTTAACGTACTCAGGGGGATCAGCCCTTTGTACAATGTATTATGCACAAACATCTAAACGTTACACGTACAAAATCCCCTATGTTAGGGTTGTTCGTCTTAGTTTGAATTTAGAATTTCCGCACTAAAGAAAGTTTAGTTTGGAACTAGCTTATCAGTGTTTCTAGAATTTTAGAACACTTATTCAAATTCCAACAATAAAGGTTTAATACAAGAGTGTATAACTGAACAAGGCTATCAAAGTCAAAGATCGAATATCAACAATATATAATTGAATAAACATGATATACATGCAAAATGCTATAACCAAAAGAGTTAGAACAATCTCACTTGAATCGATGTATTAGAACAATATGTGCTTTGAACAATAATAATATAGGAATGGAAACTTGCATTCAATACTAAAAGAATGAAGTTCGAAAGCTTGCTCAATGTAAAGAATTAAGGTTTAGAAACTTGCACAATTATAAAAGTAGAGTTAGAGAACTTGCCTTGATTGTAAGCTACACAAACGTAAAAAAATTCTCCAACTACCCTACACATATCATTGAAAACGCAACAAAAATTAACTGTATGAATATTAGCTTTATGGATTTAGCCCATCATTTAGGTCATAACCTTAACTTAGAATCTAACAATGTTGATTAACATACTTAACGAATCTAAAATCTCATTACGAGCCAACATAGCCTAACCGTTCATCTCTAACCTTTGGAAAACATAACATTTAGTTTCATTTTATAACTTATTTAAATAATTATTTCAAATCTTTACACTTTGCATTACAACACATTACAATATGTTATTGTAAATCCACTTAATGTTTTAGTATCCTTTACATGCATGTTAAACTAGCCAAAGTCCATTACACATGACCTACAATTAAGCAAGCTTTACTATCTGTGGCAGGCCACTCGCGCGCCTGCACGAGTATTAAACTGGTTAACCGCGCACCTACGAGACGTAGCGCGCCCGCGCCCACATGCTGTGCACCCGCGAGAGAACCGCGCACCAGACCGCGCGCCCGCGCTACTACACAGCGCGCCCGCGCGACTACACAGCACCAGTTTTTACAGAGGCTCGAAACAGACTCTACTTTGGCCATAAAATCCCAATTCTACCGAATTACACCAAATTACAACATCTTCACTTTGTCATATTATAGTTACACATACTAAACACCACTTTATATGCAAAACATTATATAAACACCATTTTTGAGAATCAAAAACTATACTTTTCCCAAATTTCCTCATTTTATACTTTTAACGAATTTGATTGCCACGAACTCGTTTCTTAATCAATTGACATAATTTAAATTGCGTTGTTTTCGTTTCTCACCATAGCAACACAATCCAACAATAATTACAGATTACATCACATATTGGACAAGAAATTTGGTACTTTCTAAGGCTATTTTTTTCCAAATATGAACACTGTTAATTATATTTCCTTCCTACAACCCAATTTTTATTAATTTGACACAAGTATCCACCATACATGATGATTATCAGTTTATAACCATATCTACATGTATATTTCAACACAACATGACTTAGTAATTTACAGAGAATGAACATGAAAACTCAAACATAAACCTTAGAAGTAGAATATACCTTGATTTAGCAAACCCTTGTTGTACGCTAGCAAGAAATGGTGATTCTCTCTCAAAACCACTGTGATCGTCCTTCTCTAAAAATCTCCGTGTTCTCTTCTTCCAAGCTCTCTCTCTCTCTCTCTCAACACTCTGTGATATCTAGCTAAGCCTTAGAAAAGTAGACGCATAGGAAAAATATAAACTAGCCACTCATACGTTCCCTTTCGTTAGAAAATTAAAAGGTTTGCGTCAGTTACACAAGACCAAAGGCCACAAGGCCATGTTTGGCTAACCAAAAACTCCCTCAAATTAAATTATTATTATATTATATAGTTTCCAATTGTCACACTATTGATAATTTAAATAACTTAGTTTAGTTAATTTAAATAACTTATATAATAATAATAAAATTCCTATTATCATTATACCTATAATTAATAAATAATTATATATCCAATTTAATTAATAAATTAGACATATCACTTTATTTAATTTATTTATTTCCTTTAAATTAAACAATTCATTTAATTTAATTATTTTTCTTAAATATTAAGCAATTGGTTTAATTTAATTATTTCCTTAATTTAAATCCATTAAAGAAAATTATCATTACTCAATTTAATTAATCAATTTAGTTACTAAATTAATTCACCATATTTCATCAATTATTTATTTTCCTCAACAATAAATTATTTAAAATATTTATTTAATTCAATAAATATTTAAATTAAA
This sequence comes from Panax notoginseng, assembly GCA_016801055.1. Classification (NCBI taxonomy): domain Eukaryota; kingdom Viridiplantae; phylum Streptophyta; class Magnoliopsida; order Apiales; family Araliaceae; genus Panax; species Panax notoginseng. The sequence continues at coordinate 117,962,039 of CM029013.1, forward strand.
TTATAAATTTCTCGATCGTTACATTAACTATAATGCAAGGTTTAGAAACTTGCATAAAATGAATTAGAAAACTTGCTTGACAACGACCGGTAAACATGGTTATGAAACTTGCATTCATTATAAAGAGAATGAAGTTAGAAAACTTGCCTCATGTGTAAGCTACACAAGTATAATAAATGTTCGCCAATTACTCTACATATACCATTAGAATCACAACACCAATTAGTAATGTTAACATTAACTTCATGGGTTCACTTCTCATTTTAGTCAAGTCTATAATCTCTGGCTTAAGACTTGATTATCCTACTCATACACATACCATGAATCTGAACTCCTAGTTATATAACAGTACCCGACATGGTGATTGCATATCAACACAAATTCTCATAACATCACGTTACGAACTTTCGCAACTAACTAATTCATAATCTTTAGTTTCAATATTGTGATTATAATATGTGATTACGTCTTATAATATGTTTTAAGTCCTTTTACAATCATTAAGATATGTTAAGTTAACATTCTCCAAGCTATGCTATCAATAGTTCATAACTGTCTGCTAGACCACTGGCGCGGCCGCGCCATGTCTACCTTAGAGTCCGGCGCGGCCGTGCTCGGCTCCAGAACCAGTTTTGCAGAACACGAATTTAGACTCCGTTCTAAGCTAACTATCACGAATTTTATCCCCAAAATAGTAAATTAAACATACCCAATTGATATAGAACTCATATAAACATGGTTCCTCACATATATGCTAACTTGGAACAATTAAACAACAACTACAACTAATTTAAATCCTTTAAATTCCAAGTTTTATACAAAAAACACCATTTTTGACATCCTTCACAAAATTTAACACTGAGGTCACAATTCTACACCAATTTAACTCGATTAAATTTCGTTCTCTCCGTTTCTTACTGAATTAACATATTCAAGCCTCAATTTACAGATTAGTTCATAAACTAACTACCAAATTTTGTACTTTCACAAGCCATATCTATACATATATATAGCACTGTTATTGAAATCTTGTTCTTCAACCCAATTTTCACGAATTTGATAACCAAATATTACTTATATGTGATAATTAACATATTCTAGAAACCATATGCACATCTATACAACAATTCAACAAAACTTTCAATACACAAAGAATAATCACTAAGAACCCAAAATATGAAAATTAGGAGTAAAATATACCTTTAATCCTTGATTGTATGTTAGCAAAATATGGTGACAAGGTTTAGCAAATCCTTCTCCTTCCTCTTGACAAACTCAGAGAATTCTTTCTCAAAATAACTATATTTCTCTCTTCCTATCCAAACTCTGTATTCTTTAGCTTTTTAGGAGAAACACGCATAAATTATAAACTGATTTCCCACGTACGTCAGGTAATAAAACCCAACTGGCTGCGTCAGTTAAAATAAGTCAAAGGCCACAAGGCCTTGTTTGGCTAAACACAAACTCCCTATTCTAGTTTATTTAAATAATATTTATATTATATAGTTCCATGTGTCACACTTTAATTTAGTTAATTTAAATAACTACAATTATAATTATAATAACTATAATTTTCATTATAATTATACTTGCGCTTAATAAATTATTATATGTCTAATTTAATTACCAGAACACCATTTTGTTTTAATTTAATTATTTTCTTAAGTATTAAACAATTCATTGAATTTAATTATTTCATTAAATCAAATTTTCAAATACTAAAATTGCCATTAATCAATTTAGTTAATGTACACACTTAACTAAATTATTGCATCACAATTTCACCAATTATTTATTTTTCTCAATAAATAAATTATTTAAAATATTTATTTAATTCAATAAATATTTAAATTAATTATAAAATTTCTTGATCGTTACATCATTCCCTCCTTAAAAGGATTCTATCCCCAGAATCACAGCTCGATAAACTCATTCGTCACATTCTTCTCTTCTTATCAGGATTCTGTCCCCAGAATCGCTATACAAGACTAAAAAAATAATTGAGGATAATTTTTCATCATAACGTCTACAAGTTCCCACGTAGCTTCTTCAGCAGTGTGGTATCTCCAGATTACCTTAACAGAAGGTATCACTTTATTCCTTAGTACTTGTTCTTTCCTGTCGATAATTTGATCAGGGACTTCTTCATATGACAAATCTTTGTCAAACTGTAATGGCTCATTTTCTATAACATGCTTATAATCAGGCTTATATGGCCTTAATACCGAAATACAGAAAATGTTATGAATATGTCCTAATTTTAGAGGTAAAGCTACCTCGTACGCCACTTCACCAACTAGTCACAGCACTTCAAAGGGTTCTATAAACCTAGGGCTTAGTTTTTCCTTTTTGCCAAATCAAATTTTCCCTTTCCAGGGAGACACTTTCAGATAAACAAAACTACCGACATCGAATTCCCGATTTTATCGGTGTTGATCGGCATATTTCTTCTGTCTGTCATGTGCAGCTATCAATCTTGCCTGAATTACTTTGATGATCTCAACAGTCTGTTGTACCAATTCTGGACCTAGCAGCTGACGTTCTCCACTTCGTCCCAACATACCGGAGTTCTGCATTTTCTGTCGTACAAAGCTTCGTAAGGCGGCATACCAATACTCGCGTGATAACTATTATTATAGGCAAATTCAACCAACGATAAATGGTCATCCCAATTCCCTTTAAAATCCATAATACATGCTCTGAGCATATCCTCCAGTGTCTGGATGGTCATCTCACTTTATCCGTCGGTTTGAGGATGGTACGCTGTGCTCATTCTCAACTGCGTTCCCAAGCATTCTTGTAGTCGTTTCAAGAAATTTGATGCGAAACGTGGATCTCTGTCTGATATAATGGACACCGTGTCTTGAAACAATTTCCTTTGCGTATAGTTTTACCAGTCAATCTAGGTTAAATCTAATCTTGATTGGCAAAAAGTGATCCGACTTCGTCAATCGATCGATAATCACCCAAATGGCGTCATAACCCTGCTGAGTCATTGGCAAACCTACCACAAAATCTATTGTGATATGCTCCCATTTCCATTTTGGTATCTCTAATGGTTGCAAAAATCCACTTGGTCTTTGATGCTCAACTTTAACTTTCTGACACGTTAAGCATTTCGCCACACACTCAGCCACGTCCTTTTTCATATTCGGCCACCAGAAATGATGTCTGAGATCCTGGTACATTTTCGTACTTCCAGGGTGAATCGAATATCGTGAGTTATGGGCCTCGCTTAAAATTTCCTCTTTAACTTTCGGTAATGGCAGAACCCAAATTCTCCCTTCGAATCGAAGTAACCCTTCCGAATCAATTTTAAATTTGTTTTCCTCACCTTTAGACACTTTTCTTCTTATCTCTTCACAGTTCTCATCCTGAAGTTGTGCATTCCTCACTTTATCTGCCAACGTTGAATTGTTTCCCATCTGGAATAATTTTTCATCTGTTTATGTCGGATATTTAATTTCTAACTCCATCTTTGCCATTTCTGATACTAGCTTTTCCTGAGCAGTCAACATCATTAATTTCTCCCGACTCTTTTTACTTAAGGCATCGGTAACAACATTCGCCTTTCCCGAATAATAAAGAATCTCACAATCGTAATCTTTAATCAATTCCAGCCATCTCCTCTGTGGCATACTCAAATCTTTCTGTGTAAAGATATACTTCAGACTTTTATGGTATGTATATATCTCACACCTCTCTCCATACAAATAGTGTCTCCAAATCTTCAGGAAAAACACCACCGCAGTCAACTCCAAATCATGAGTCGGATATCCTTTCTCATAATCTTTCAATTGACGTGATGCATACGCTATAACTCTGCCGTTCTGCATAAGCACACAGCCTAGTCCCTTATGCGATACATTACTATACACCACAAATTTCCCTGTATTATCAGGCAATGATAACACAGGTGTTGAACTCAATTTTTTCTTTAATTCTCAAAAACTTTCCTCACACTTCTCCATCTAAATAAACTTAACTGCCTTCTTAGTTAAATTCGTCAATGGAGCTACGATCTTGGGAAAGTCTTGAATAAAATGCCTATAGTAACCTGCTAATCCCAAGAAACTCCTTACTTCTGACGGTGTCTTCGGTTGATCCCAGTTTATTACTACTTCAACTCTTGATGGATCTACTGAAATTTCGTCCTTATCAATAACATGCCCAAGAAACTGTACACGTTCCAACTAAAACTCACATTTTGAGAATTTAGCATATAACTTCGCTCTTCTCATTGTTTCCAACATCACCCTTAAGTGTTCAACATGTTCCTCCTTCATCTTAGAATACACCAGGATATTATCAATAAACACCACTACACATTTATCTAAAAATGGTTTAAACACCCTATTCATCAAATCCATGAACGCTGCAGGTGCATTGGTTAAACCAAATAACATTACCAGAAATCGTAATGACCATACCTAGTTCTAAATGCTATTTTCGGTACATCCTTTGGCCTTACCTTCAGCTAATGATAAATGCTTCTCAGGTCTATCTTTGAGAAATATCTCGCTCCCTTCAGTTGTTCAAACAAGTCATCGATTCTCGGTAACAGATAGTGATTTTTTATCGTGACCTTATTCAATTCCCGGTAATCAATGCAGAGCCGCATCGATCCATCTTTTTTCTTAACAAACAACACCGGCGCTCCCCATGGCGATACGCTCAGCTGAATATACTTCTTGTCGAGAAATTCTTGCAACTGCACCATCAACTCTTTCATCTCTACTGGGGCTATTTTGTATGGGGCTTTAGACATCGAGGTCGTTCCTGGCACTAAATCAATTACGAACTCGATTTCTCGATCCGACAGAAGTCCAGACAAATCGTTTGGAAATATGTCTGCAAAATCTCTAATGATCGGTATCTCTTCCAACTTCGTGCTCTTCTTCTGTGTATCTACTATGTAGGCTAAGTATCATACACATTCTTATCTCAACAACTTTTTGGCTTACATCACCGTCAAATAACTTGCTTGTTGAGGTGACATACTGCCGTAAAACACAACCTTTGACGGAGTCATAAGGTTTACACATTTTTTTGGCAATCAATTACTGCCCCGTAATTTAATAACCAATCCATTCCTATTATAACATCAAATTCCCCAAGTTTAATTGGTATCAAATCTACCATCATCTCGTGATCCTTAATAACCACTCTACAATTCTTGTATATAATCCTAACAGGAATCACTTCCTTATTCGCAATTTCTATGCTTAAAGGGAAATCTAATTCTTCTTGAGGCAAATCTAGGTTCTGAGCAAATTCATTGGATATAAATGAACAAGTAGCACCCGAGTCAAATAGCACATAAGCATTAATACCATTAATCAGAATGATACCTGACACCACATCCTTTAACTGTACAGCATCTTACACGGTCATATTAAAAGTCTTCGCAGTAGGTCGACTTAATTGTGCCGGTCCAGTGATAGTTAATGTACCACCACCGTTGTTTCCCTTTCCTCCACTTGTACTTCCATTTGTCTTTTTAGGGAAATCACGAGCCATGTGATCATTCGATCCGCAAGTGAAACATTCTCCCTTCTTTGGACTAAAACAGTTTATCGCGATGTGACCCTCGTGGCCACAGTTGAAGCATACCCGCTTACCCTTCAGACACACCCCCGTGTGGTTCTTCCCACAAGTAACACAAGCTTCAAACTTCTTCTGTTGTTGACTTCCTTGTTGTCCTCCCATATTCGAATTTTCATTCCATTTACTTTTCTGGTTGTTACATCCACTATTGCTTCCACAAACCTTATTTTCATTCTTATTCTTTTTCTTCTTTTGTTCTTGATTATATTTAGTTAAGGCATCGCTTCCACCTTCTGCGATAATTGCCTTTTCCAGTACTGCCGCAAATGTATTTAGCTGAAACATCAAAACCTTACCATACAACCAGGGCTTCAACCCTTGTTCGAATCTTCTCGCCTTACGCTCATCGGTATTGACTTGGAAAGGAGCAAACCTTGCCAACTCATTAAACTTCGCAGAATACTCTGGCACCGACATGGTTCCTTGCTTCAATTCTAAGATTTGAACTTTCATCTGATTTTGAGAACTCGTCGAAAAATACATCTCGAAAAACATCTCTTTAAACCTATTCCATGCTATTACTCCCTGTCCCCCATGAACCTTATTCGCCTGCCACCAATAGCTAGCTTCAGACTTTAACATAAATGTCACAAAGGCAGTTTTATAATCCTCGTTGACTCTGGCAACACCGAAAACCTTCTCCATTTCCATTATCCAGGTTTGGGCTTCAACTGGATTCATAGATCCTTGAAACATCGAAAGTCCTAGCTTGAGCTTGTGGTTGATTCGTAAGTGCTCCAATTAACAGAGTCACCAACTAATGAACCAGATTAGCATTGGCCTCGTTATTATTGTTAGTAGACCCCTCGGGAGGTGGTTGTTAATGTGGTTGCGTTCTTCTAGGAGGCATTTTCTGTTTAAAATATACGCTTATTAGATCAATATTCAATTCCTTGAATATCCTAAAGTTTAACTTTAAACATACTAAGATTAAAGCTTAACACATAACATTTGATAAGTGGATTTTATACCTATGAATCGGTGTCTAATTCGAGCTTAAACGGTGTTAATTCTTTGTGTTTATGTTTTTCTTTTACTTATTTAGTGTTTTTTTGTGTTTAGGTATGGTGGAGTGGCAATTGGATTAAAAGGGCGAAATTATGGCAAAATTTGGCAAGTTTAGAGCTAAAGAGGACAAACTAACAGAACATAGGCCAGCCGGGGCGGACTTTCCATGTGTAAAACCCCTACCGGGGTGGGGGGTGCAAGTCAGTTAACAGAGGACATGCTCGCCGGGGTGGGCTACGTATAAGGAAAAACCCCCGCCAGGGCGAGTCTACGGGAAATAGAAGTGACCTGATGAGTATTGGACTGCTGCAACAACGTAAAGAATAGTGATTGGCTCGGATTGGAACTCATTTTGGCGAGGAATAAGAGTCAGAATACATGTCTTAGTCATATAATGAACAACAAACACAAGATTGAAGTATCACACAAGCAATTAACATCAAAGAGGATAGTTTTCTGAGCAAGAGCATTAGAGGAAGATTTTGAAGAAGATTTTCACAACAATTGCAGATTGGGCTAGAGAGAAGGGTGGTTCTGGATTTATTCTTATTCTTTAGGTTATTATTTGTAATTGGGATGATGTTTACTTTATTTAATTCAGTTTTTATTTCATTGACGATGAACTAAATTCTTTATTAAGCTTATAACGGATCTTTGGGTTGAACAATAATTTTGTAATCTTTGATTTTCAGTTTAATAAGCTATATTTCGATTTATCTATATTGATTTGTGATTGAATTTATGAATTTTCTGATCACCAATTTTATGTGGACTTGTATGGATTCGAGAGAGGAAATACGAGTCTAGACTTAGTCAATATAGAATGTGTTCTTGAATTCTGTGAATGAATGGAATCTTGATGAATGTTAGGGTAGAGATATGCCTAGCGTCGCATGTAATCGGTTAAAGAACTTGAACTTAAACCTTCTTTGATTGTAATTCACATAGAGATATAGTGAGTTAGTTAAGTAAGGTGTTTAACTTAATTCTATCTAATTTATGGATTTGAGCTAATACGGTATTAGTGCATCGAGAGGTGGCTAGTTCTACTTGAGTGTTCTTGATTAATAAACTTTGATAGTGAATTAAACTAGAATAGGGTGTAATAATTAGAGTTATGCATAGATTGAAGTTGTAAGCCTAATTCTCTAATATTTGTTTGAGAATTCAGTTTTTAGGGTTGTTGATTGTTTGGTAATAAAAATATTTTTAATATTTTTAATTATAATTCTAAAATTGGAAAGTTTAATAGAATTTGGATTAATATGAAATTAGTAATTGTGAGGGTTATTTTCTAGTTAATCTCTGTGGGAACAATACTTGACTTATCACTTTATTACTTGTTGACCACGTATACTTGCGTGTTGTGCGTATATAGATTTTACGCAACAAGTTTTTGAAAGTAGTATGCATAAAAGCCGATCATGTATGATGATAAAGCATATACTTTGTAATCAATCTTATTTATTTATTAATAAAAAAATTATTTATTATAGGCTTTCATTGTGACGCCCCCAAAATAGGTATACAACACCCATTCTGAGTCGCCAAATACATGGTACAGAAAGCAAACTACAACTTCAATAATACAATTGTCGTGCAAAATACGACAACACATACTGTGAGTTTAAATACAAATATTGTCTTCTAGACATTATCCACACTCAAATAAGTCATCAATACAATTATTCAAATACTATTTTATAGAAATAGTGAGGACTGCTAAAACATCTTTCTAGAACCATCACTCCATACCCCGACTAGATCCTGCTATGTTCTCACCTCCTGAGAAGAAAAATAGAACAAAAAGTAAAAGGGTGAGCTCAACTAGCCCAGTAAAGAATATTATGACTAAGATAATATACAATAAATTATCATTAGTATTCAACAGGGAAAAATCTGATAGAATATAATCGACAACAAGTTTTAGATCAACAACTGCAGCGGAAACAGCAAACCATTAGAAGAGTCAAGTAGAGAAAGAATTCTACTATCTTCTAAGATTTAAAATTCCATCATCAATATTTTATCCATGTAACATCAATTAATAATCATCTTTAACCAAATAATCATCTTTGCCCTACAGGCCAAAGATATTCATTTGTATCACCAGTCAGTCATGTTCATCTCAACACCTGTTCATCTTTGCACTACAGGCCAAAGATATTCATCAGATAATCATACATCATTGCACTACAGGCCAAAGATATTCAGTAATATCATCATTTAGGACTGAGGATGATGAAAAATATCTTAAAGAAAACGAATCCAGTGAGACAGAAGGACAAATAGTAGGGATTCGTATAACAGTTTATCCAAGATCAATAATACATCATAATAATCAATTGTGAAGCAGAATTCAAAAATAAAGATCAAAACATGGATACAATCAAAGATAGTAACCATAATAGACATCTTGGACAAAAAGGAAAAATTTTATTTTTCGGTGAATAGTGCCGTATTCGTGAATAATGTTGTATACGTGAATAGTGTCGTATACATGAATAGTAACCCCGACACAAAAAGTTCTAAATTTGATAAAAACTCATATCAATATTTCAGCATAATGATATTGAAGAAAATAATATCATTTAAGAAGAAAATAATATTCCTTACCTCAAAATATCAGTACTTCTGGTCGGAATACCGGTATAAGGTTGAAAGAAACTTGCTCTGATGAATAGAAACTCTCAAAGTATCTAAATACTCATAAAATACACTCAATAATCTAGAGAGAGAAAGAGGGAAAACTTATTTCTGGTGTGATTTTTAATTCTAACTTAGCCCTCTATTTATAGGAAAATGTTAGCACGCCGAAGCAGACTTAACCTACAACCTGATGGCTTTACCTGCTATTATTCCCACCCACCACATTTGAATAAAAATCTCAGCACATTTCTTCACCAACCAATAGTGGGGCCCACCAATTCTAGAATTTTCAACCAAAATGATTAACTCCGAAAATTCAACAATTTTTGAACCAGTCATCTCGTAAAATTCATAATAAATCATACGTTCATTTTTAACGGTTCAAAATTTGTGGACATATACTCAACTTATATGTGTATAACATATCCAAAAATTACCACGATCCAACGGTCGGATTACAAATTATAACCCCCGCAAAATATCTCAAAAACCCTGATTTTTAATACCTCCATTCTGACAAAAATACTGATAAAAACCTCAACATTAACTCCTTCATTTTTAACCACAAAAATATATCCTTCATTTATATCCACATAAAATAAATATTTCCTTGTCATATGAATTAATAATTAATTATTCGTAAATAATATTACAGAATCACATTTATGACAACCAGGCCGTTCCCAGGAAAGAGGGGGCTTTCCAATAAGAATTTCTCCTTACCGGCGCGCAATTAGATGACCAAACCTCTCCTTAGACAGAACTTTCTAGACATTGCCAATAATGTTATCTAATAATATTATTCAAATAATATGAATTATTGATCTGATAATGGAAAATACTGTGCAGTGACAATTATTGAATCAACAATAATATAAAATATCAATGCAGCAATTATTGAATCAATAAAATAAAATATTGAACAGTAACTACTGTAACAATTATTGAGTAGTGTCTTCCTTCGTAAGAATCAATAATTGGTGCAATACCGTGTGCTACTGTATTTTAACCACCAGGTATTCCAACAGTATTAACGGTAACAACTACGCCGTTAATTATAAACAACTTATACTTGTCATTTTTTTCATCCAATCGCTTTCTATTATGGGGCCCACACAAGGCTGCGTCGTCGTGCGAATATTCCCCGACAGCAAGAATTATTCCACGACCAAACGAATATTCCCCGACAAAATGAATATTTTATAACCACTTGCTTATTTTGTAAAATTTGCACATTTCACCCATAACCAAAGTATTATATCAAAATAACCCCTTATTATTCACAATAATATTTAGAGAAAATTTGATTTTATTCATTAATAAGTTGGGGTCTTACAACCTCCCCTCCTTATGAAATTTCGTCCTCGAAATTGACGTACGTACCTGATATTTCGAAAAGGTGAGGATACCTCGCTTTCATTTCTTATTCCAACTCCCAGGTCATTTCTTCAATAGCATGGTTTCTCCACAAAACCTTAACTTGTGGTATAACCTTCGTGCGTAGGACATGCTCTCTCATATCCAAAATCTTAACAGGTACCTCCTCGTACGTTAAATCTTCAGCTATCTCGTCTAGTTCTAACTCAATAATGTGGTTCGGGTCTTTAACATATTTACGAAGCATAGATATGTGAAAAACATTATGAACACGAGACATGCTTGGAGGTAATGCGAGTCTATATGCCACATTTCCTATTCGCTCAAGAATCTCAAATGGACCAACAAATCTTGGATTGAGCTTTCCTCTCTTTCCAAATCTTGTAACTCTCTTCCATGGTGCAACACGTAACAATACATGATCCCCAATATTAAATTCCACGTCCTTCCGATGAAGATCCGCATAACTCTTTTGTCGATCCTGTGCCATTTGTATACGTTGTCGAATAATTTGGATCTTCTCTGTAGTCATGCGTACCAACTCTGGTCCCAACAATGTTGCTTCACCCACCTCATCCCAGCATACTGGAGAACGACATTTTCTTCCATACAACGCCTCGAATGGAGCCACACCTATGCTCGCCTGATAACTGTTGTTGTAGGAGAATTCCACCAATGGTAGGTAGTTATCCCAACTCCCTTTGAGATCTAGGACACAGAGTCTTAATAGATCTTCAAGAGTTTGAATAATCCTCTCTGATTGTCCGTCTGTTTGAGGATGGTATGCCGAACTGAATCGTAAATCTGTGCACATAGCTTTCTGCAAGCTAATCCAAAATCGTGAAGTGAATCTTGGGTCACGATCCGAAACTATGGATACTGGCATGCCATGCAATCTCACAATCTCATTCACGTACATACTTGCAAGACGTTCAAGGGAATAAGTCTCACGTATAGACAAGAAATGGGCAGACTTGGTTAATCTATCAACAATAACCCAAATCGCATCTATACCTTGAGAACCCTTGGGAAGACCCGTAACAAAATCCATAGTAATGTGTTCCCACTTCCATTTCGAAATCTCAAGTGGTTGCAATGGACCCTTTAGTACTTGATTCTCCGCTTTTACACGTTGACAAGTTAAACACCTCGAGATAAACTCCGCGATCTTTCTTTTCATATTGCTCCACCAAAATGTATGTCGAAGATCGTGATACATTTTCGTACTCCCAAGATGGATTGCAAACGGTGTGTTGTGTGCCTCCATCATTATTCTATGCTTCAAGTCAAAATCGTTAGGAATACAAAGTCTGGAGTTGACTCAAAGTATTCCTTCTTCATCGATTCTTGCTTCTGGAATAGCACCTTCTTGCACTTTCTTCTTCATACGCATCAGCTCTATGTCCGTAGCTTGAGCAGCTTTAACTTTATCGATTAAAGTCTGTTCTACTCGTATATTTGATATCATCATGTGGGTACTTGGAGCCTTCATCTCTATCTCCATCCTTTGCAAGTCATACAAAATGGGTCTTTGTGTTAACAACATTGCACTCGTACCCGCATATGATCTTCTACTCAATGCGTCAGCTACTACGTTTGCTTTTCCAGGATGATATTGGATGGTATGATCGTCATCTTTCAACAGCTCGAGCCAACGTCGCTGCCGCATATTGAGTTCCTTTTGGGTGAAGAAATATTTGAGGCTTTTATGATCTGTATAGATCTCCACTTTCTCCCCATACAGGTAGTGTCTCCAAATCTTCAACGCAAAAACGACTGCAGCCAACTCCAAATCATGAGTAGGATAATTCCTCTCATATTCTTTGAGTTGTCGCGAGGCATAGGCTATGACTTTCCCATGTTGCATGAGAACACATCCTAACCCTTTGCCTAAAGCATCGCTGTAGATAACAAATCCATCCGAACCAGATGGTATTGTCAGAACAGGTGCCGAAATGAGTCTTCTTTTGAGCTCTTGGAAACTCTTCTCGCATTCCTCGCTCCAACCGAATTTTGTATCCTTCCGAGTCAGCTGAGTTAACGGAGTAGCGATTCTAGAAAATCCTTCCACGAATCTCCGATAATAACCAGCTAAGCCCAGAAAGCTACGTACTTCGGTTACCGACTTTGGTTGCTCCCAACTTTGTATGGCTTCAATCTTCGCCGGGTCGACAGATACTCCATGTTTTGACACCACGTGCCCAAGGAATGCTACTTCCTCAAGCCAGAACTCGCATTTCTTCAGTTTGGCATATAGCTTATTTTCACGAAGCCTTTGCAATACCAGCTTCAAATGGCGCTCATGATCTTCACGGCTTTTGGAATAGATGAGGATGTCATCAATAAAGATAACAACGAACTGATCTAAATATTCTTTGAATACACGGTTCATCATATCCATGAAAGCAGTAGGAGCATTAGTCAATCCAAAAGACATGACTAAGAATTCATAATTCCCGTACCGAGTTCTGAAGGCAGTCTTTGGAATATCCTCAGTTTTAATCTTCAGCTGATGATATCCAGAACGAAGATCGATCTTTGAAAAGAATTGTGCTCCTTGCAACTGGTCAAACAGGTCATCAATGCGAGGTAGCGGATACCTATTCTTGATAGTGACATAATTCAATTCTCGATAGTCGATACAAAGTCGCATACTCCCGTCTTTCTTCTTTACGAATAACACAGGAGCACCCCAAGGAGATGTACTAGGACGAATAAAACTGATGTCCAACAACTCCTGTAGTTGGACTTTTAACTCCTGAAGTTCAATAGGAGTCATTCGATATGGGGTTTTAGAAATGGGCTTTGTACCGGGTTCAAGGTCAATAAAGAATTCAACTTCACGTTCTGGGGGTAGACTAGGAAGTTCTTCAGGAAATATATCGGGAAATTCTCTAACAATAGAAATATTATTTAAATCTGACTTGTCTTTGTTCAAATCCATAACATGGGCTAAGAAAGCTTGACATCCGTTTTTCAATAAACGAATAGCTTTGTGGCTTGATATAACAGTGACTGATTTTAGTGGTTTAGTAGTTTGAATTCGTATGACAGGTTGGTTAGGAATATGAAAACTAACAACCTTACGAAAACAATCAATTTTAGCATGATGAGTGGTTAACCAATTAATTCCTAAAATCACATCAAAAGCAAGTATCTTTAAAGAGATAAGATCAACAAGTAATGTGATAGTGCAAACTTGGATCATGCAAGATTTATAAACTGTAGATGTAATGAAGGTTTCACCCAACGGAGTTTCAACAGATAAGTCAAAGTCCAATTTCTCCTGAGTCAAGTTTAAACATTGAGCACAAGCAGGAGAGATAAAAGAATGGGTAGAACCGGTATCTAGTAAAGTATAAACTTCGCAAGAATTCAAGATTAGCTTACCCGTGATCACCTCGTTCGGGTTTCTCGCATTTTGGCCAGTCACGACAAACGCTCTTCCAGGAACCGCTGATTTTGACTTATCCAGGACAGCTTTTGGAGTCACCATTCTCGCTAAACTTGGTTTTGCTATAGAACACTCTCGAGCTATATGACCCTCCTTTCCACAGTTATAACATACCTTGGATTGTTGTGGGCAGTTTGGGCTGATATGTCCTTCTTTTCCACATTTGTAACATACGACCGGTGGTCGTTCTCCTCCCCTAGAAACAGTTGATGTTTGTGCTGACGTCTTCACGTTATCATTGTTGTACCTTCTCTTCTTGAAATTTTCTCCCGACTCGCTCCTTTTATTATCACGACCACGATTACCACCAGAGTGGTTATTGCTTTTGTCCGAATGTTTTTCTCCCTGCTGGTTTTTATTGCTTCGATGACTATCGCCACCGGTATGACCCTGGTTGTGGTCCCTCAGTTGCACATACTCATTATCTCGCTCTAATAATTGAGCCATGTTTACAACATCTGAATATAAAGAAAATTTATGAGAGATAAGATATTGCAGAATCTCAGGTTTCAGACCTCTTAGAAACATCATTGTCATTCGTTCCTCATTTTTGACCAAATGAGGTACAAACCTGGATAACTCTGCAAACTTCACCTCGTACTGGGACACCGTCATGTTGTTTTGTTCTAGTCTGATAAACTCCACCTCCTTCATATGACGAATACTTTCAGGAAAGTACTTGTCATTGAACAATTTTTGAAATGTTTCCCAGGACATGTTGAGTGCGTCAGGCTGGGTACGCTTCACAGACTCCCACCAGTAGTCTAGCTCACCGCGGAACATAAAGGTGGCGAATGGAACCTTCTGTTCCTCCGTGCATCCCAAGACATCGAATATCATGGTAATTTGCTTGATCCATGTTTCCGCTATGATCGGATTCGGCTTTCCCTTAAATTCTGGTGGTCCCAATTCTTTGAACTTCTTGGCTGTGACAAACCGCGCATTGTTATCATTTCCACCCGTATTCTGCACACGAGTCTCCCTCGTCTGATTTTGCATGAACTGTAAAAAGCTCCTAAACATTCCATCATTCATCGTTTGCTCGGTAACGTTGTTTACAGGAGGAATATTGCCTTCCTGTTGAACGTTCTCCAGGGTGGTGATCAAAGGTGTCTCCACGGTCTGATTTACTCCATTATTAACGTTCTCAGCTGCCATTCTTAAATACTGCCATAAAACAAGGGTTAATAGTCATGTCATATATTATCCCTATACTCTGACCGACCAAATAAACACCAAATAAACTTAGTCAGATCATACTAGCGAAGGAATTCCCCGTCTCTCCCCTCCTATTTCTTGTCACACATCTCAGCCAGGGATCATATCCCTAAGCTTTGATACCAACTGTGACGCCCCCAAAATAGGTATACAACACCCATTCTGAGTCGCCAAATACATGGTAAAGAAAGCAAACTACAACTTCAATAATACAATTGTCATGCAAATTACGACAACACATACTGTGAGTTTAAATACAAATATTGTCTTCTAGACAATATCCACACTCAAATAAGTCCTCAATACAATTATTCAAACACTATTTTACAGAAATAGTGAGGACTGCTAAAATATCTTTCTAGAACCATCACTCCATACCCCGACTAGATCCTGCTATGTTCTCACCTCCTGAGAAGAAAAATGGAACAAAAAGGAAAAGTGTGAGCTCAACTAGCCCAGTAAAGAATATTATGACTAAGATAATATACAATAAATTATCATTAGTATTCAACAGGGAAAAATCTGATAGAATATAATCGACAACAAGTTTTAGATCAACAACTGCAGCGGAAACAGCAAACCATTAGAAGAGCCAAGTAGAGAAAGAATTCTACTATCTTCTAAGATTTAAAAGTCCATCATCAATATTTTATCCCTGTAACATCAATTAATAATCATCTTTAACCAAATAATCATCTTTGCACTACAGGCCAAAGATATTCATTTGTATCACCAGTCAGTCATGTTCATCTCAACACCTGCTCATCTTTGCACTACAGGCCAAAGATATTCATCAGGTAATCATACATCATTGCACTACAGGCCAAAGATATTCAGTAATATCATCATTTAGGACTGAGGATGATGAAAAATATCTTAAAGAAAACGAATCCAGTGAGACGGAAGGACAAATAGTAGGGATTCATATAACAGTTTATCCAAGATCAATAATACTTCATAATAATCAATTGTGAAGCAAAATTCAAAAATAAAGATCAAAACATGGATACGATCGAAGATAGTAACCATAATAGACATCTTGGATAAAAAGGGAAAATTTTATTTTTCGGTGAATAGTTCCGTATTCATGAATAGTGTCGTATACGTGAATAGTGCCGTATACGTGAATAGTAACCCCGACACAAAAAGTTCTAAATTTGATAAAAACTCATATCAATATTTCAACATAATGATATTGAAGAAAATATCATTTAAGAAGAAAATAATATCCCTTACCTCAAAATATCAGTACTTCTGGTCTGAATACCGGTATAAGGCTGAAAGAAACTTGCTTTGATGAATAGAAACTCTCAAAGTATCTAAATACTCACAAAATACACTCAATAATCTAGAGAGAGAAAGAAAGAAAACTTGTTTCTGGTGTGATTTTCAATTCTAACTTAGCCGCCTATTTATAGGAAAATGTTAGCACGCCGAAGCAGACTTAACCTGCAACCTGATGGCTTTACTTGCTACTATTCCCACCCACCATATTTGAATAAAAATCTCAGCATATTTCTTCACCAACCAAGAGTGGGGCCCACCAATTCTAGAATTTTTAACCAAAATGATTAACTCCGAAAATTCAACAATTTCTGAACCAGTCATATCGTAAAATTCATAATAAATCATACGTTCATTTTTAACTGTTCAAAATTTGTGAACATATACTCAACTTAAATATGTATAACATATCCAAAAATTACCACGATCCAACGGTCGGATTAAAAATTATAACCCCCGCAAAATATCTCAAAAATCCTGATTTTTAATACCTCCATTCCGACAAAAATACTGATAAAAACCTCAACATTAACTCCTTCATTTTTAACCACAAAAATATATCCCTCATTTATATCCACATAAAATAAATATTTCCTTATCATATGAATCAATAATTAATTATTCGCAAATAATATTACAGAATCACATTTATGACAAGCAAGTCGTTCCCAGGAAAGAGGGGGCTTTTCAATAAGAATTTCTCCTTACTGGCGCGCAATTAGATGACCAAACCTCTCCTTAGACAGAACTTTCTAGACATTGCCAATAATGTTATCTAATAATATTATTCAAATAATATGAATTATTGATCTGATAATGGGAAATATTGTGCAGTGACAATTATTAAAATAACAATAATATAAAATATCAATGCAGCAATTATTGAATCAATAAAATAAATTATTGAACAGTAACTACTGTAACAATTATTGAGTAGTGCCTTCCTTCGTAAGAATCAATAATTGGTGCAATACTGTGTGCTACTGTATTTTAACCACCAGGTATTCCAACAGTATTAACGGTAACAACTACGCCGTTAATTATAAACAACTTATACTTGTCGTTTTCTTCATCCAATCGCTTTCCGTTATAGGGCCCACACAAGGCTGTGCCTTCGTGCGAATATTCCCCGACAGCAAGAATATTCCACGACCAAACAAATATTCCCCGACAAAATGAATATTTTATAACCACTTGCTTATTTTACAAAATTTGCACATTTCACCCATAACCAAAGTATTATATCAAATTAACCCCTTATTATTCACAATAATATTTAGAGAAAATTTGATTTTATTCATTAATAAGTTGGGGTCTTACATTTATTATATACATGGTGCTGTTTTAATAATATGTGATAAACCCATAGTTTTAAGCAATGACTTTAGAATCATAATGAGATCATGCTAATGAGATCTAAATTCTTAAAAAACTTAAAACTAAAATGTTTGCAATCAATGGATTACAAAAAAGGGGATTAGTGAATCTGGATAGATTGGTACGTACGTTGCTTGCTCATTGGATGAGGATGATTGTTCTCATGATCATTTGTGTGGAGACACTAAAGCAAGTATGTAGGTGCTTATTAGAGAATAAGTTCACTGAACGTGACTCGCTAAGGAATACCTAATAGAGTTTTACTTGTCTGTCAATAAGAATTTATATAGTGATAGTAGTACAAATGATCCTTAGACTTGAGATCATCCTAGTATCTTATATATAATGAATTACACTTTGACTTATTCCTTAAGACTCTTAGAGTATATCAAAGGGTATGTTTGGGTGTAATAAGTTATATATGGAGATAATGAATGCTCAATAAAGAATCTACCACTTCTAGTAAAAGAAGAGAAATGTCTTATGTGATTCGATATATAACAACCCAGGAATCCTTGGCCAAGGTGGAATGAAATTAGAAAGTAGTTTCTAATTTGCATTCATTAGGAGTAATGCATTTAGGAATCGAAATACATATAATTAAATTACATAAGACTTGACAGTAGTTACATGTCTTATATTTAATTGGGACATTGAATGGTGGAAGGATTGAATTGTACGGTAATTATTAACTCAAAAGTTCTTTTATGATTAATGTTGAAATCTATATTATCTGAAAAGTCGTTGATCGCTAGGGAGGCTTATCCCTATTGTAGAATAAATATTATTTATTTAAATAAATTAATCGTTTAATTTATTTATTTAAATAAGGTCAGAATTGTTCTAATTAATTTATTCACAACCGGTTTAATATGGAGAACCTAAAGGGTCACACTATAAAAGGAATAATAATTATTTAAGAAGTTAATGGCATAATCGTAATAATATGTTAAGTATATTTAATTTAATCTATGGTGATCGAATAAATTAAATAGCTTAATATTTAATGTTTAATATTTTAGAAATATTAAATATAAATTAATAAGAGGAGTCTTATTAATATTATTACAATTATTATTATTTTAATTTCTAAAAGAGTTTAGGAATTGATTTAATATAAGTACTCCCATTTATTCCTAATAGGATTATGGAGCCCATTTAATTAAAAGAGTTTAATTAAATGAATAATACCTTATTTTAATTTAAATAGGGTTACCTGATATCTTTATAAGAGGAGTCTTATATCAGATATCAAATATATGTAATTTCAAGTTGTTGGAGAGTACGCCCCTTTTTTCTATAGAGATAGAAAAAACTAGGGTTTGAGCCAATACACCCTTCTTCTTAAAAATTGTTCTTTCTTGATGGATCACCTCTAGAGGTCATACACTTGGGTGGCTTACATTGATCAAAGGAAGGAATCTACCCGGAGATTCAAGGAGATCGCGAAGAAGTAGGAGGTGAACTCATACTTGAGGAAGCTCGTTTCTACAAGGGTATGATTTCATAATTTCTTATTCTTCGTTTAATTAATAATATGCATAAAAGATGATCCGGGTAATTGGTTTGTGAAAATTTTTTAAATTTAATTTTATTATGCTTCCGCTATTTTTTGTAATTTAATTGCAACTTTGATTTTCACAAAATCTTACAGTGGTATCAAGTGCCAAACTTTATGCTAATTATTAATTATTTTCATTCCATATATGTATGGGTATGTATTTAGAATAATTTATTGGGCATAATTTGTTGTATAAAATTAGTATTTTATGAACAAAAAAATATGGCGTAAATCTATTGCTATTTTTTTTTATTTTTTTTACGCTGAACATTTTTTTAAAAAAAACAACTTTCCGTGTAAGGCTGAGTCGGTTTATATATATATATATATATATATATATATATATATATATATATATATATATATATATATATTATGCAGCGAAATCATGTTTTTAAAAAAAAAGTTTCAGCGAAACCTGAATAAGGAATTCCTGTACGGCTCATAAGTAATCATTCACTGATTCACCTGATATTAGGTGAATTGATTTTTTTTTCAAAAAACGTGCCCAGGTGTAGATTATGATTATATATATATATATATATATATATATATATATATATATATATATATATATATATATATATATATATCATAATAATTTTATAATTAAAATAAAGAGTTTATTTTAATCTTGAAATTGGATTTCATGCAACATAAAATTTCCCATTAAATGATATTCATATATATATAGAATGATTTTATTTATTGATACATATGGTGATATGTATGATAATAAATGGGATTGATTATGGACTATTGACCAATGTGATTGGATTTATTTTGGTTGGATGTTTGAATGAATGGGTTTTATTAAATGGGGTCTGCGTACCTCGTCTTTTCTGATTTTCTTCTGATGTAAATTCTATCTCTCTCATATGTACTTCCCCTTGACTGCTAATCAAGGTTTCTATTTAAATTAAATAGTTTATGTAATAGGATTAGTTAGAATTTTTTCGAAGAATCGGAGATCAAGGAGCAAGAAGCGCTTGAAGACTCATTTGTAATGGAGCCCGTGTTTAAATCTAATAGTTATATTTAAATGTTTATTCTTGCACCCTAGGGTTTGACCTTTTAGTTCACTTGGTGGCTCTAGTGAACCAAACTAGAATAAAAATCCATAATCAATCCGGGTAGAATATAGTATTCTATATGTGCATGCTAGTATTATATATATTATATATTATGCAAACATGCTTCGCATGTTTAATAATATGACGTGTATTTTATATATATATTTGCATACGCGCTAAACAAGATGAGACTAATAATAACAAACCCCTCAATGAAATTATATTAAGTTGTAACGTTCAAAGATATTTGGAATATCGAACGTCGCCTTCTAGCATGATAAAAATAATAGAGCATTGAATATTTAATATGAGTTTGTTGTGCACACACAAGGCGAGTATTAAATATTTGAGATGTTATTTTTATTACATTTGATGTTTATAAGGAATTGAACATTACTGCTTTGTTGTGCACACACAAGGGCTGTAGTTTTCTCTTCACATATATGGAAATGCTGGGTATGACTTAACTTAAATCATTTTAGTTCGGATGTGCACACACTTGACCATTATGATTTAAGAGGCAAAATATAAGGAGTTACATGATGATATAATTGACAAGAGTTGTCTACCTATTTATTTATATATAGTTTGTTGTGCACACACAAGGCTATATACATTTGAAATGGGATCTTTATTCTCACTAGCAAATCTTTAATTAGATATTGCCGAACTATATTCATGAGGGTAATATAGTTTGAAGAAAATAGTGGGAGATACCAATATAAAATAAGACCTAATTTATTTTGATAATTAATTAAATGAATGTTTGCTAAAATATTGTCTTTTTACATACAGAATTTTGAAAATGTCACATTCACTAATTTCACTGTGTAGCATACTTGATGCTAACAAACTGACCGTACCGAATTACACGGACTGGTTAAGGAATCTGAGAATTGTTCTCGCTGCTGAAAAGATTTCTTATGTCCTAAATTCGCCCGTACCTACAAAAGTTGCAGAGACAACCTCTGAGGAAGAGATTGTTACTTTTAAACAGTGGCAAGATGATGCATTTGTGGCTTAATGCATCATGCTCGCATCCATGAGTAACGAGCTTCAGCGTCAGCATGAAACCATGGATGCTCCTACTATGCTACTGCACCTTCAAGAGTTGTATGGTGAGCAAAGTAGGACTACTAGATATGAAATATCTAAGGATCTCTTCCGATCTCGGATGACCGAGGGTACTACTGTTGAGACTCGTGTTTTAAAGATGATCAATCTGATTGAACGTCTTGGACAGCTTGGGTTCGTTATGGATGGGGAGTTGAGTCAAGATTTGATCTTGCAGTCACTCCCTGACACCTCTTCACAATTTGTTGTGAATTTTCACATGAATAAGTTGGACGTCAGCTTGCCTGAGTTGCTTAATATGTTGAAAACTGTTGAAGGTCACTTCCCATCCAAGAAGAACCATGTCTTACTGGTGGATGATTCTTCCAAGAAAAGGAAGAGGCCCAAGGTATCTTCTGAAAAGAAGAAATCTAAGAAGGCTAAGGGAAAGGCGAAAGTGAAGGATCAAAAGAAACCTGATCCAGCTGGCAAAGGAATTTGCTTCCATTGCAACAAGTCAGGTCACTGGAAGAGGAACTGCAAGGATTATCTTGCAGAACAAAAGCAGAAGAAGCTTGGAGAAGCTTCAAATCCTAATCAAGGTTTGTTTATGATTGAAATTAATTTTTCTAAAAGTCAATCTTCTACTTGGGTATTGGATACCGGCTGTGGTTCTCAAATATGTAATAATATGCAGGGAATGGTCAGAAGTAGAAAGCTGAGCAAGGATGAGGTCGTCCTACGAGTGGGAAATGGAGCAAAGGTTGCTGCATTAGCTGTAGAGACTTATTGTTTAGCACTACCTACGGGCAAATCCATTAGTTTAAATAATTATTATTTTGTTCCGTCACTTATTAGAAATATTATTTCAATGTCTGTATTGGATATGGATGGTTTTGACGTTATAATAAAGAACAATAGTTGTTCTATTTATAATAATAATGTTTTATATGGTGTTGGTAATTTACGAAATGGACTTTACATTCTTGACTTGCATGAAAATATACTTCAAATTGAACAAACTAAGAAAAGAAAAAGAGATTATGTTAATTATACCTATATGTGGCACTGTAGACTTGGTCATATTAATGAAACAAGATTATCCAAGTTGTATAAAGATGGGCTCCTAGAGCTATCGGATTATCAATCAAATCCAACTTGTGAATCTTGTCTCATGGAAAAAATGACTAAATCTCCTTTTAGTGAAAAAAGAGAAAGAGTTACAGAGTTGTTAGCGTTGGTACACACGGATGTATGTGAACCTATGATAACGAATGCACGGGGAGGGTATTCTTATTTTATTACATTCACTGATGATCACTCAAGATTTGGATATGTGTATTTAATGAAATACAAATCTGAATTATTTGAAAAGTCCAAAGAGTTCAGAAGTGAAGTAGAGAAACAAACGGGAAAAAGTATCAAGATTCTTCGATCAGATCGAGGTGGTGAATACTTAAGCAGTGAGTTTCTCAATTGTCTCAAAGAAAATAGTATAATCTCACAATAGACTCCACCAGGGATGCCACAGCTGAATGGTGTCTCTAAAAGGAGAAATCGAACATTGTTGGACATGGTTCGTTCCATGATGAGTTTTACCGATCTTCCGGTGTCATTCTGGGGATATGCCCTAGAAGCGACTACATATCTACTAAATAAGGTTCCCTCAAAATCCGTCCCTAAGACTCCATATGAGATGTGGACAGGGAGGAAGCCTAGTCTTAAGCATGTTTAGATTTGGGGATGTCCAGCTTATGTGAAAAGATTTTAGAATGATAAGCTTGGAACAAGATCTGATAAGTGTACTTTTGTGAGATATCCTAAAGAAAGTTTAGGATATTATTTCTACAATCCTACTGAACAAAAGGTGTTTATTCCCAAACATGCTGCCTTCTTGGAAAAGGAGTTTATCCTTGAAGGGTCAGTGGGAGGAAAATAGATCTTAAAGAAATTCAAGGACCACAAACCACTACAGATCAAATGGATGAACCTGTCCAAGTAGAGATTCCTTCTGTACCACACCCTATTCGTAAATCTGAAAGAGTACCAAAGACACCTGAAAGGTATGGACTTGTCATAGAGGATGACGATGAGGTACGCATCATAGATGATGATGATCCATTGAATTACGAACAGGCTATGAGTAATAAAGACTCAGAAAAGTGGCAAGAAGACATGAAATCCGAGATGGACTCCATGTATGAGAACCAAGTATGGACTTTGGTTTCACCACCTGAAGGCATTAAGCCTATTGGGTGTAAATGGGTCTTTAAAAGAAAGACTGGAGCAAACGGCAAGGTAGAGTCCTAAAAGGCCCGACTGGTCGCAAAAGGTTTCAAACAAAGACAAGGAGTTGACTATGACAAAACTTTCTCACCAGTAGCAATACTCAAGTCCATTCGAATTTTGCTTACGATTGCAGCTTACCATGACTACGAAATCTGGCAGATGGACGTGAAAACGGCCTTCCTCAATGGGAAACTTGAGGAAGATGTGTATATGACACAGCCAGAGGGATTTATTTCAAAGGTTGGAACAAATCAAGTCTGTAAGCTACAACGATCCATTTATGGATTGAAGCAAGCTTCTCGTAGGTGGAACATCCGTTTTGATGAGACAATCAAATAGTTTGATTTTATCAAAAATGAGGATGAACCATGTGTGTACAAGAAGGTTAGTGAGAGCGCTGTTTCATTCCTCGTATTATATGTTGATGATATATTACTGATAGGGAATGATATTCATATGCTACAATAAATTAAAATATGGTTATCTAAACACTTCTCCATGAAGGACTTGGGAGAAGCATCCTATATTTTGGGGATAAAGATCAATAGAGATAGATCTAAAAGGATGCTTGGATTGTCCCAAGGAACGTACATTAACTCGATGCTAAAGAGGTTTAGCATGGAAGATTCCAAAAGAGGTCTCAAGACGATGAGCCATGGAATACATCTCTCCAAGAAACAGGCCCCAAAGACACTTGAGGAGAGAGACCTTATGAGTAAGATTCCTTATGCTTCAGTAATAGGATCTATCATGTACGGTATGATATGTACTAGACCAGATGTTGCTCATGCACTTAGTGTAACAAGCAGATATCAGTCAAATCCAGGAGAAGAACACTGGAAGGCAGTGAAAAATATCCTAAAGTACTTAAGAAGAACTAAGGATGTATTTCTTGTCTACGGTGGGTCTGAATTGAAACTAGATGGCTTCACAGACTCAAGTTTTCAAACGAACCAAGATAATAGTAAATCCGTTTCGGGGTATGTGTTTACCTTAAACGGTGGCGCAGTGAGTTGGAAGAGTTCCAAAAAATAAACAGTTGTTGATTCAGTGACAGAGGCAGAGTACATAGCTGCAAGTGAAGCTGCAAAGGAAGCTATTTGGATGAAGAAATTCATTTCTGAACTTGGTGTGGTTCCTAGCATTACAGGACCAGTGCCTTTATTTTGTGATAACACTGGAGCTGTTGCGCATGCTAAGGAACCTAGGTCTCATCAAAAATCCAAACACGTGTTGCGGCGATTTCATTTGATCAGAGAGATCATTGAAAGAGGAGACGTCACCCTGGAGCGTGTGCACTCTCAAGACAATATTACAGATCCATTTACTAAAGCGTTAACACAACAGCAGTTCGATCGTCACTTAGAGAAGATGGGTATGAGATACCAAGGCGATTAGCTTTAGTGCAAGTGGGAGATTGAAAGTAGTATGCATACAAGCCAATCATGTATGATGATAAAGCATATACTTTGTAATCAATCTTATTTATTTATTAATAAAAAAATTATTTATTATAGGCTTTTATTTTCTACATGGTGATGTTTTAATAATATGTGATAAACCCATAGTTTTAAGTAATGTTTTTAGAATCATGATTAGATCATGCTAATGAGATCTAAATTCTTAAAAAGCTTAAAACTAAAATGTTCTCAATTAATGGATTACTAAAAAGGGGATTAGTGAATCCGGATAGATTGGTACGTACATTGCTTGCTTATTGGATGAGGATGATTGATCTCATGATCATTTGTGTGGAGACACTAAAGCAAGTATATAGGTGCTTATTAGAGAATAAGTTCACTGAACGTGACTCGCTAAGGAATACCTAATGGAGTTTTACTTGCATGTCAATAGGAATTCCTATAGTGATAGTAGTACAAATGATCCTTAGACTTGAGATCATCATAGTATCTTATATATAATGAATTATACTTTAACTTATTCCTTAATACTCTTAGAGTATATCAAAGGGTATGCTTGGGTGTAATAAGTTATATATGGAGATAATGAATGCTCAATAAAGAATCTACCACTTCTAGTAAAAGAAGAGAAATGTCATATGTGATTCGATAAATGACAACCCAGGAATCCTTGGCCAAGGTGGAATGAAATTAGAAAGTAGTTTCTAATTTGCATTCATTAGGAATTGTACATTTAGGAGTCGAAATACATATAATTAAATAAAATAAGACTTGACAGTAATTCTATGTCTTATATTTAATTAGGACATTGTATGGTGGAAGGATTGAATTGTGCGGTAACTATTAACTCAAAGGTTCTTTTATGATTAATGTTGAAATCTATATTATCTGGAAAGTCGTTGATCGCAAGGGAGGCTTATCCCTATTGTAAAATAAATATTATTTATTTAAATAAATTAATCGTTTAATTTATTTATTTAAATAAGATTAGAATTGTTCTAATTGATTTATTCACAACCGATTTAATATGGAGAACATAAAGAGTCACACCATAAAAGGAAGAATAATTATTTAAGAAGTTAATGGCATAATCGTAATAATATGTTAAGTATATTTAATTTAATCTATGGTGATATAATAAATTAAATAGCTTAATATTTATTATTTAATATTTTAGAAATATTAAATATAAATTAATAAGAGGAGTCTTATTAATATTATTACAATTATTATTACTTTAATTTCTAAATGAGTTTAGGAATTAATTTAATATAAGTACTCTCATTTATTCCTAATAGGATTAGGGAGCCCATTTAATTAAAAGAGTTTAATTAAATGAATATAACCTTATTTTAATTAAAATAGGGTTACCTGATATCTTTATAAGAGGTGTCTTATATAAGATATCAAATATATGTAATTCCAAGTTGTTGGAGAGTACGCCCCTTTTTTCTATAGAGATAGAAAAAACTAGGGTTTGAGCCAATACACACTTCTTCTTGAAAATTGTTCTTTCTTGGTGGATCACCTCTAGAGGCCACACACTTGGGTGGCTTACATTGATCAAAGGAAGGAATCTACCCGGAGATTCAAGGAGATCGCGGAGAAGTAGGAGGTGAACTCGTACCTGAGGAAGCTCGTTTCTACAAGGGTATGACTTCATAATTTCTTATTCTTCGTTTAAATAATAATATGCATAAATGATGATCGGGGTAATTGGTTTGTAAAAAATTTTAAAATCTAATTTTATTATGCCTCCGCTATTTTTTGTAATTTGATTGCTATTTTGATTTTCACAAAACCTTACCGTTTTTGGCGCCGTTGCCGGGGATCTAGTATAGATTTTAATAATTTTGCAATATCAGTTTAATTAGTCCAGTTTTACTTAAACATTTTTTCTTTTTGTTTCGTTCTTTCTATTTCAGGTTCTTGAAGTCAGTTTATACAAACTCGTTCCAAAAACCCAGATTTGCTTCCTTTGGAGGACGACATCGAAAAACGGTTTCAAAGGTTAAGTAAGTGGATCAAGGACACTAGGGAAGACTTTGAGAATTCTGAAAAAGAAGAAATAATGGCTGCCGAAGACCGGAAAGCGTTGAGAGATTTTGCTTCACCTAAGGTGACTGAGCTTCAGATGAGTATGACTAGGCCAACGATTGCTGCAAATACGTTTGAAATCAAGCCTGGGACGATTCAGATGATCCAAAACTCAGTTTAGTTTGGGGGACTTGCAAATGATGATCCGAATGAACACTTAATCAGCTTTTTGGAGATATGTGACACTTTCAGGTATAATGGGGTGTCGGATGAAGCAGTCAGGCTTCGCTTGCTCCCATTCACTTTACGAGACAAGGAGAAGAGTTGGTTACACTCACTACCATCGGGATCAATAACTACATGGGAAGACCTCGCCCAAAAAGTTCTAGCCAAATTCTTCCCCCCAGCAAAGACTGAAAAAATGAGAAATAAGATTACTATATTTGAACAGCAACACGGGGAATCATTATATGAGGCATGGGAGAGATACAAGGAGTTTCTTAGGAAATGCCCACATCATGGATTACTAAAATGGCTGCAGATGAACACATTCTATAATGGGTTTAATGGGAATCTCAGGATAAATATCGATGCAGCTTCGGGTGGAGCATTTATGGCTAAGAGATATGACAAAGCGTATGAGTTAGTTTAGATAATGGCAGCTAACAAATACCAGTGGCCTACTTTGAGGATGACACAACCTAAGGTGGCTGGGGTTTTAGAGGTAGATGGGGTAACCGCGTTGACAGCACAGATTGTCGCCTTATCAAAGAAAATGGATACCTTGACAGGTGCACAACCACTGCAGGTGGCATATGTTTGTGAGCTATGTGCAGGAGAACATCCTACAGATCAGTGTGCCATCAACCCAGCATCGGTTCAGTTTGTGGGAAGCTACAATAGGATTCCGCCACAGAATATGTATCAAAATGTCTACAACCATGGGAATAGAAACCATCCCAATTTTTCATGGAGCAACAACCAAAATCAGCAGGCTCCACAACAATCTTATCCCTCGGGGTTCTATAATTAACATCAACAAATAACTCAGCATCAAGAGAAAATAATAGATTTAAAAGAGTTGTTGTCGAAGTATATAACGAGCAACGAGGTAGTTATGAAGTCACAAGTAGTAGCCATCAAGAATCTAGAAAATCAGATGGGACAGCTTGCTCCTGCATTAAATAATAGACCGCAAGGGACTCTACCAAGTGACACAGAAAAAAATCTGAAGGGAAATCACGAGCAGTGTTAGGCAATCACCTTGAGAAGCGAAAAATAGTTAGATGGGATAATTATAAAAAATTTAGTTAGAACGGATGACAAGGTTGATGAAAACAAAGTGGTTGAAGAGAAACAGGAGAGGAAAAGTAAGTTGAACAGACAAAGTCAAATGATAAGCTAGTTTTGTATCCTCCACCGCCGTTTCAGCAGAGAGTCCAAAAATAGAAATTAGATAAGCAATTCGCTAAATTTTTAGAAGTTTTTAAGAAACTTCATATTAACATCCCTTTCGCAGAAGTCCTAGAGCAGATGTCAAGTTAAGCTAAATTCATGAAGGAAATTTTGTCAAGGAAAAAGAAGTTGGAAGATTTCAAAACTGTGGCATTAACAGAGGAGTGTAGTGCAGTTTTACAGCGAAAGTTACCGCCAAAGTTAAAAGATCCGGGGAGTTTTACTATTCCCTGCATAATTGGGAACATGGCGTTTAACAAATGTTTATGTGATTTGGGGGCAAGTGTGAACCTCATGCCGTTATCAGTATACACCGAATTAGGTTTACCAGCTCTGAAACTGACCAATATATCTCTAAAGTTGGCGGATAGATCAGTCATGTACCCAAGAGGCATTATGTAGGTTATTTTGGTCAAGATAGACAAATTTATATTCCCCACGGACTTCATAATTCTAGATTTTGAGGAAGATAAGAACATCCCAATCATCCTAGGGTGACCATTCTTGGCTACGGGTAGGACTCTCATCGATGTGCAAAAAGGTGAACTAACTATAAGGGTCCAAGATCAGGAAGTAAAGTTCAACGTATTTAAAGACATGAAGTTCCCTACGGATGAAGAGGAGTGTTTCAAGATGGATGTCATTGATCAGATAATAAATGAAGACATGGTTAAAAGTTTGGCTAACGACCCATTGGAATCTACACTACTGGGGGATGAAGATTTAGATGATCCAGAGTTCGTAGATTATTTGCATATGCTGGATTCCTTGCCACGAGTTAGTAGTTTCAAGGCACCATTTGAGCCATTACACATGGAAGAGAAAGCCATGGCAAGGATGAAACCTTCATTGGAGGAGCCACCTACACTTGAGTTTAAGCCACTTCCTAAACACTTCAGGTATGCATATTTAGGCAATTCTAATACTTTACCTGTTATTATTACTTTTGTACTTAACAAAATGCAGGAAAATAAGTTGCTGAGAGTGATAAGAGAATACAAATCGACTATCGAATGGACAATCACAGATATCAAGGGAATCGGTCCATCCTTCTGCATACACAAAATTCTTATGGAAGAGGATGCAAAGCCAACAGTGGAACAGCACGGACGGCTAAACCTGATCATGAAAGAAGTAGTGAAGAAATAGATTCTGAAGTGGTTGGATGCGGGAATCATCTACCCAATTTCAGACAGTGCTTGGGTTAGCCCCGTTCAAGGTGTACTGAAAAAGGGCAGAATGACCGTAGTAAAGAATGACGACAGCGAATTAATTCTGATGAGGACAGTGACCGGTTGGAGGGTTTGCATGGACTATAGGAAGCTGAATAAGGCAACCCGCAAAGACCACTTTCCTCTACCTTTAATCGATCAGATGTTGGATAGATTGGCAGGGCACGAATTTTATTACTTACTGGGTGGGTATTCGGGATATAATCAGATAGTCATTGCTCATGAAGATCAAGAGAAGACCACTTTCACGTGCCCATACGGCACCTTTGCATTCAGGAGAATGTCTTTTGGCTTATGTAATGCACCCGCTGCCTTCCAACGGTGTAAGATGACCATCTTTTCAGACATGGTGGAGAAAAATATGGAAGTCTTCATGGACGACTTTTCTATCTTTAGGGATAGTTTTGATGTCTGCTTAGAAAACTTGGTCATGGTTCTAAAGCGATGCGTAGAAATAAATTTGGTGCTAAACTGGGAGAAATGCCATTTCATGGTTGAAGAAGGAATAATTTTGGGGCACAAGGTCTCAGTGAAGGGATTAGAGATTGATAGAGTGAAGATGGAAACCATTGAAAATCTACCACCACCAACTTCAGTAAAAGGAATCCGTATCTTTCTCGGACATGCGGGGTTTTATCGGAGATTTATAAAGGATTTCTCTAAGACTGCAAAACCATTGTGCAGTCTCTTAGAGAAAGATTCAGTTTTCAAATTTGATGAGGAGTGTAAGTTAGCATTTGAGCTATTAAAGAAGAAATTGACTACAGCGCACCAAATTAGAATATGCCTTTTGAGTTAATGTGCGATGCAAACGACTATGCGGTAGGGGTTGTTTTGGGTCAACGTCGAGAGAAGACATTCCATGCCATATACTATGCAAGTAAAACCCTTACAGATGCCCAATTAAACTACACAATTATAGAAAAGGAGTTACTTGTAGTAGTATATGCCTTTAACAAATTCTGGGCATAATTAATTGGGACAAAGATTGTGGTTTATACGGATCACTCGGCAATCCGATTTCTAATTTCGAAGAAAGATGCTAAGCCACGACTTATCAGATGGATCCTCCTTCTACAGGAATTTGATTTGGAAATAAAAGATAGAAAGGGGACGAAAAATCAAGTTACAGATCATTTATCGAGATTGGAAAATCTGGGTAAAGATGAATAGGATAAGAGTATAATCAATGAGTCATTTCCGGATGAGCAGCTATTTGGGGTCAATGTAGAATTTCCATGGTATACAAATTTTGCTAACTATTTGGTGAGCAACATCCTTCCCCATGATCTTACATAACAGCAGAAAGAGAAATTCCTACATGATGTCAAGTGGTACATGTGGGATGAACCATACCTATTCAAATAGTGTTCCGATAAGATGATTCTAAGGTGTGTACCCTATAGTGAGGTGAAGAATATATTGCATAAGTGTCATGCATCTGCATACGGGGAACATTATGGAAGTGAGAGAACTGTGACAAAAGTTCTTCAAGCAGGGTTCTATTGGCCTACAGTATTTAAGGATGCCCACCAGTTCGTAAAAAGTTGTGATAGATGTCAAAAGGTGGGTAACATATCGAAAAGGAATGAGATGCCACTACAAACTATCTTGAAAGTTGAAATTTTTGACGTTTGGGGCATAGATTTTATGGGGCCATTTCCTTCATCGTTCAACAATTAGTACATCTTGCTTGCGGTTGACTATGTATACAAATGGGTTGAAGTCGTAGCACTCCCCACAAATGATGCCAAAGTGGTTCTTAAGTTCTTGCAAAAGAATATTTTTACAAGATTTGGCACGCCAAGAGCTATTAAAAGTGATGAGGGTAGCCACTTCTGCAACAGATCGTTCACAGCTCTTTTTGCAAAATATGGGGTCAACCATAAAGTGGCGATGGCATATCATCCCCAAACAAGTGGGCAAGCTAAAGTTTCGAACAGGGAGGTGAAGAGATTTTTAGAGAAGGTAGTAAATTCAAATAGAAAAGACTGGTCTCTCAGATTGGATGATGCATTATGGGCTCAAAGAACTGCTTACAAGACGCCAATTGGGATGTCACCATATCAGTTGCTCTACGGGAAAGCATGTCACCTACCTGTCAAGTTACAACATAAAGCCTACTGGGCAATTCAGAAACTTAACTTCGATCAAGCAATAGCAGGTGAAAAGAGGCTACTTCAATTAAATGAACTCGATGAATTCAAACTTCATGCCTATGAGAACTCAAAGTTGTACAAAGAAAAGGTAAAGAAATGGCACGACAAGAAAATCATGCAGAGAACGTTTGAACCGGGGCAATCAATACTATTGTTCAATTCAAGATTGCGGTTGTTCCCAGGAAAGTTAAAATTAAGGTGGTCGGGTCCATTTACCATCAAAAAGGTGCTCCCAAATGGCACCGTTGAACTATACAGTAGGAATCCATTAGAGACGTTCAAGGTCAACGGCCAACGGTTGAAGCATTATTAGGGTGGCGAATCCAATTGGGATGTCATCGCAATCACACTTACCGACGCACCATAAACAGGGAGTAGTCAAGCTGAACGACTTAAAATCAAGCTCTAGTTGGGAGGCAACCCAATTTTACTTTTATTCTCATTATTTTTATTTATGCTACTTAGATTGTAGTTTAGAATAATAATTAGTATAGAATAAATTCATTTTAATTCATTAAGTAGTTAGTTAAGTTATACTTTTTAGATAATCTTACCTTCCATGCTTAATTTACTCAATATTGACTTATATTCATGTTTACTGATGTTTCAGGTACTCAAATAGATCATGGATTGGTGTTGGACGCTACGAAGGGGCAAAAATCAAGTGGACTTGCAGAAGGCATGCCCGTCGGGGCGGGCGTTTTTGTGAAGGAAACCCCCGCCTGGGCGGGGGTACTGATTTTAATAATAGGAGGCAAGCCAGCCGAGGTGGGCCTTTTAAGCCTAATATCCCCCGCCGGGGCGGAGGTCTCAAACTCTCAATAATAGACTGCATGCCAGCCGGGGCGGGCCTCTAAGGCGTATCACCCCCCGTCGGGGCGGGGGTACAAAAACTGAAGGGACGATTTTTGACAGTTAAAGAGCTACAGTTGCCATCTTCACCACTCTTTCACTTCAACTTCCTACCACCCCACTACTCCTATACGCTTTCAACACAGGATTTACCAATTAAATCACCACCTCCCCCCCCCCCACTCCATTAAACCACTACTTCAACCCATAATTATTTACATCACATCTCCTCTATAAAACCATCCCTTCACAACACTCTCTAACCATCTCAATTCATAAGTTCAAGGAAAGGGTTTTTGAGCGAATTTCTACAGTAATAAGGGAGGGGATAATCAACAACTTGGAGATTTATAGAGAGTGAGTCGTTTGTCTTACAATTTCTCCACATCTATCACCACAGTTGAAGCCACGTCACTAAGTTTGGGGGATTGCACGTCTTGCACACCAAGTGTTCAACGATTTATTCGATTGAAGTTTGGGGGAATTTGTGTTGAAGCTGACCAAATCCAATTCCATGGCACCTAAACCGGCATCAAAATGACAACGTAGAGAGAGTTCAGGGTCCACACCACCAACACGGACCTTTGACAGGTGAAAATTCATAAATGTCACCGCCGCCAACCGTTACGACTACCTTGTGACAAAAGCACTCACACCAGAGCGGGGGTTGGCACCTGAACACATCAACGATGAAATGATGCAACATATCTATCAAAAAGGTTAGAATAAGTTCATGGAAGAGCCCGAGGTAGCATTTGTAAATGTGGTAAAAGAATTCTACGCCAACGAAGAGTATAAGGCCCCATTCATAGCATTTGTATGCGGCAGGTTAGTTCCTTTCAATGCCGACGCCAACAACACGTACTACCAATTACGAGCTCCTATACATTGCCAGTACACTTACTTGCATGACCATGTTCCCAACTATGAGGCTATTGTGACGAAAATGACAAAACCAAGTACCATATGGTTCAAAGGCTGAAAAGGGGGCACTGTCTTCCACAGTAAGGATCTCAGTCGGTATGGAAAGATATGGTACGCATTCATGTACGCGAAGCTGTTTCCATCCACACGCACGTCAGATGTGCCTAGGGAGAAGGCATTGGATTTATATGTCATTGTCCAAGATTTTATCATCGATGTGGGTGCCATAATCAATTTTTATATCTGAAGATGCATGCGAGGACCATTCTCTAGCGGCTTGCCACACCCATCGCTCATTTGTGGGTTGTGTAGACAAGTGGGAGTACGATGGTCAGATGATGAGACCACCCAGATGCCACTTCAAACCTTAGACACGAGGATGATTGTGCGGTATTCAGTGTGGCCCGGGGGCAAGCCGTACCCTAGAGGAATTGGGTTCAGATTTCCACCAGCTTCAGAGGATGAGGCTGAAGCTAAAGACACCTCGGATGGCGACGAGTTTCAGGGGGATGAGACGATGGGCGAGCAAGGAACGGAGGCGATACCACAACCAGATGCTACATCTAGCCTTCAAATTCAGAACCTCCAAAGACAAATAGATGGGTACAACAAGGATGCCCAACGACAGATACAAAGACTTGCAGCGAGGCAGGACCATATGTTCGGAGCAATGAATATGTCCTTTGCATCATTGAAAGCAACGCTCCAAATTTTTAATCCCAATGCGCAATTCCCATACCAGCAACCAGCCCCGATGCCAAGGTTTCCACCCAGTGATTCAGATGAAGAACAACAGCCACCACTACCTCCAGCTTAGGCGATATAGGGAAGTCCTCATACATTTTACTACTTTATTTTTTACAATAAGGACATTGTAGTTTTCAAGTTTGGGGGAGTTAGTTAATTTTTATGTTTGCATGTTTCATTTTATTAGTTAGAATTGCATATGTTAGTTTCATGTTTAGTTTAGGATAAGTAAATGTTTGCATTGATGCAGTGATTTAGTGCATAATAGTATAGGATTGTAAATAGTTCTTTTCAGTTTCAATCATGTTATGTTTACCACATATATAACAAAAAATTAGTTAAGTATTGTGTTATATTGCATATGTCCAGCGGTTTGATATAGTTCATATTATTTTGACTTATGATGAGACTGGGATTAAGTAGACAAGTTCAATACCGAATATTAGAACTGTGATGTAATTTTCTGTTATGAATTGGATCTTTTGCATGTTTAAAACTGGTATAAAAAGGTTAGCATGTTAATGACACCTATGTGGACTGATTAGTTCAAATTGATACATAAGGAATTTCGAAAGGATAATGATAGATTAAATGAAAGAATGACAAGGATAGGCAGTGAAGATGAAGAATTAGGCAATAACCTAAGTTTGGGGGGGAAAGTGGGGTATATAAGTATTTTTTTTAAAAAAAAGGAGTTGAATAATTGAGTCTTGTGGTGGGTCAAGAAGGAGCGTGAAACGCACTTCCCATAAACACAGGCATGAGATAGAACATAAAACGCACTCACTATCCATCTATCTAATAATAAAAAAAAGAATAAAACGGGTAATAAGAGCAAAGTGCCCCCGTGAATGAAAAGGAAAGCATGAGTACCCTAATTGGACCCCTAATCTTGGTGAATGTTTAATTTTAGTTGAATATTGTCTGTTTTTGAAATTCTCGATTTTATGCTATAAGATGTCTTCTAAGAGGCTTGTTGTGTATTAAATTTGAAAATTGCATCAGTTAACATGGATGTTGAGTGCACACAAACACTATATCAGTAATAACGGTTTAAGATTTGATGAATGATGGGCATTATTGATTAGTTTGATATGAAGTATTGTCGAGTTTGCTTGATTTCTCTGAGGTCGGATGAATAAATTTGATTCTGTGATTACTGCTGGATTCGTAGGCATATAGATTAGATGCATTACATCTCATTGCATTGCATTGTCTAGCATGTTTGTTTTGTTTCGTGCTCGAGGACTAGCACGGTTTAAGTTTAGGGGATTTTGATATGTGGGTTTTATACCTATGAATCGGTGTCTAATTCGAGCTTAAACGGTGTTAATTCTTTGTGTTTATGTTTTGCTTTTACTTGTTTAGTGTTGTTTTGTGTTTAGGAATGGTGGAGTGGCAATTGGATTAAAAGGGTGAAATTATGGCGAAATTTGGCAAGTTTAGAGCTAAAGAGGACAAACTTGTTAGGTTTGTAATATTCATGGACGCAATCAAATTGCAAAAAATAAGCGGAAGCATCGAAAATCAGAGTTTTAAAAATTTTACAAAATATATACCCGGATCACCCTTTATGCACAATTATTAATTAAACGAAAATATGAAGAACAAGAATCATACCCTTGAAGATTCGAGCTTCCTCAAGTACAAGTTCACCTCCAATATTTTTCACGTTCAACTTGAATCCACCGGGTTTGGTTCCCTCCTTTGATCAACGTTAGGCACCCAAGTGTTTGGCCTCTAGAGG
Organism: Panax notoginseng; assembly: GCA_016801055.1. Classification (NCBI taxonomy): domain Eukaryota; kingdom Viridiplantae; phylum Streptophyta; class Magnoliopsida; order Apiales; family Araliaceae; genus Panax; species Panax notoginseng. The sequence goes on from CM029013.1 coordinate 117,998,563, forward strand.
TGATCCACCAAGGAAGAAGAAATATTCAAGAAGAAGGGTGTTTGGCAAAACCCTAGTTTTTCTATCTCTCATAGAAAAGGTGCATACTCTCCAACTATTGAAATTACGTATGTTGTGAAAAAAGTCAGCAACCATTCTCACCCATAATAAGACTCCTCTTATTTATAAATGTGGGCAACCCTCCTTAACAATTAAGGAATTTGGTTTTATTTTAATTAATTAAACTACTTTAATTAATTAGGCTCCTAATCTTATTAGGATTAATTAATTAAACTCTTTTAATTAATTAGCCTCCTAATCTTATTAGGATTATGAGAGTACTTTTATTAATTAATTACCAAACTCTTTTAGGAATTAACTAATAATAATAGTAATAATAATAATAAGACTCCTCTTATTAATTTATATTTAATATTTCCAAAATATTAAATAATAAATATAAGCTATTTAATTTATTCTATCACCATAGATTAAATTAAATATACTTAACTTATTATTACGATTATGTCATTTGCTTCTTAAATAATTAGTCTTCCTTTTATGGTGTGACCCTTTAGGTTCTCCATATTAAACCGGTTGTGAATAAATCAATTAGAACAATTCTAATCTTATTTAAATAAATAAATTAAGCTATTAATTTATTTAAATAAATAATATTTATTCTACAATAGGGATAAGCCTCCCTAGCGATTAACGACTTTACAGATAATATAGATTTCAACATTAATTATAAAAGAACCTTTGAGTAAATAGTTACCGTACAATTCAATCCTTCCACCATATAATGTCCCAATTAAATATAAGACATGGAATTACTGTCAAGTCTTATTTTATTTAATTATATGTATTTCGACTCTTAAATGCACAACTCTAAATAATGCAAATTAGAAACTCCTTTCTAATTTCATTCTGCCTTGGCCAAGAACTACTGGGTTGTCATTTATAGAATCACATAGGACATTTCTCTTCTTTTACTAAAAGCAGTAGATTCTTTATTGATCATACATTATCTCCATGTACAACTTATTATACCCAAGCATACCCTTTGATATACCCTAAGGGTCTTAAGGAATAAGTAAAATTATAACTCATCATACACAAGATATTATGATAATCTTAAGTCCAAGGATCACTTGTACTACTATCACTACAGGAATTCCTATTGACAGGCAAGTAAAACTCCATTAGGTATTCCTTAGCGAGCCACGTTCAGTAAACTTATTCTCTAATAAGCACCTGCATACTTGCTTTAGTGTCTCCACACAAATGATCATAGATCAATCATCCTCATTCAATGAGAAAGCAACGTATGTATCAATCTATCCGGATTCAGTAATCCCCAATTTTGTAATCCAACGATTGAGAACTATTTTAGTTTTAAGCTTTCAAAGAATTTAGATCTCATTAGAATGGTCATCATCATTATTCTAAAAGCATTGCTTAAAACTATGGGTTTATCACATATTATAAAACAGCATCATGTAGAAAATTTAAAAGCCTTTAATAAATTAATATTTTTTATTAATAAATGAATAAGATTGTTACAAAGTTTATACTTTATCATCAAACATGATTGGCTTGTGTGCATACTACTTTCAATCTCCCACTTGTACTAAAGCCAATCGCCATGGTATCTCATACCCTTCTTCTCCAAGTGACGATTATCCTGTTGTTGGATAAGCTTCAGTAAATGGATATGTAATATTGTTCTTGAGAGTCCACTATCTCTATAGTGATTTTCCATCTTTCAATAATTCCTATAATCAAATGAAAGTGCCACAACACATGTTTAGATCCAAGATGAGACTTAGGAACTATTCCTTGTTCTGTAATGAACTTATCATCCAAACAATTAACTTGCAGCTTCATTTGCAGCTATATACTTTGTCTTTATCACTAAACCAGCAACACTTTGCTGTTTGAAACCTTTCCAATTCACTACACCATCGTTCAAGGTAATGCTTTACCTTAAAGTGGATTTTCTGTCATCTTGGTCTGTCTGAAGAAAAATTTGAGTCTGTTAAGCCTTCTAGTTTTAATTCAGACCCATCATAAATATGATCACATCCTTAGTGTCGGTAAAGTACTTTCAGATGGCTTTCACTGTCTTACAGTGATCTTTTCCAGAATATGACCGATCAACATCAGGTCTCATACATTTCATTGCATACATGATTGTTACTCATGCGATCTCTCTTTTATTAGTCTATGGAGACTATTAAGAGAGATACACTCCATGGCTCATCAACTTGAGACATCTCTTGGAGTTTGCCATGCTAAACGATTTTAGCATCAAATGAATATACGTTCCTTGGGTTAAGTCGAGCATCCTCTTAAATCTATCTATATAGATTTGTATCCCCAATTACGATACTCTTCCTAAATCATTCATGAAGGAATGTTTAGACAACTTTAATTTTACTGATTATAGCATTGGTATGTCATTCCTTATCCGTAGTATATCAATATATAATACTAGAAATGTCACGACGCTCCCACTGACCCTTTTGTACACACTAGGTTCATTCTTATTTTTGATAAAATCAAACTCTTTTGATTGTTTCATCAAAACGAGTGTTCCATTTTTGAGAAGCTTGCTTCAATCCATTTCTCTGAGTGTCTACAACTCTTACCTCATCGTATGTAACTGGATTATCATATTCTATGATGCATACCTTATCATCATCTATGATGAATCCATACCTCCCAGGTATTTTCGGTACTATTCTAAATTTACAATTCGGTTGTGATACAGTAGGTCTATCAACAAGTTCCTCTTATTTAACTTTTAGTGTTTTGTGGTTCTTGAACTCTTCAATATTCTATTATCCTCCCACTAACCCCTTCAATGGTAAACACATTTATCTTAGAAGGTAGCGAGTTTCGCAATAAACACCTTTTGCTAAGTAGGATTATAGAACATATGACCTAAACTTACTTTAGGATGTCCCACAAATCTGTACTTGTCAAATTTTGTCCCAAGCTTAACCTTTGAAACCTTTTCACATAAGTTGGACAACCCCTTATCTTAACATACTTAAGATTAGGAATCCTCCCTGTTCATAACTTTTATGGAGTCTTGGGGCCGGATTTTGAGGTTACCTTTTTCGTAGATATGCAGCCATTTCTAGGGCATGACCCTAGAAGGATACTGAAATGTTAGTAAAATCATTATGGATCGCACCATGTCCAACAAGGTACGATTTTTCCTTTCAAATACATCAATCAATTATTACGTATCAGGAGGCGTCCATTATAAGAAAACCATTTGAGATAATCTAAAAACTTATTTCACAAGTATTTATTACTTGATCTAATCAAAGAATCTTAATACTTTGTCAATTTGTTTCACTTCTGAATTCTTTGAACCTTTCAAATAATTCACACTTGTATTTCAACAAATACACACATTCAACTCTTTGAATGATCATCTCCTTTTCTTATACTAATTTGTTCAATATTCAAAATTATTTTCACACAAGTCAAGTATACAAAATCTATTAAGTAATATTCCAGTTCTATACAAAATATTATTATTATAAATAGAACATTAATTGTTCTTAAATATAATACCAAAGATTTCATTATCCAACAATAAAATGGAAATAATGTTTCTAACAAGAATTGGAATACAATAACAACTTATTGACTTAATAGATTTGCCCGTAGGTAATGCTAAACAATAAGTTCCTATGGCTAATGTAGCAACCTTTGCTTCATTTCTGACATAGGACTACTTATCTTTATTTAGCTTTCTACTTCTGCTTGGTCCCTTCATAAATATATATTTATGATAACCAAAGTAGGTATCTAATACCCAAGTAGAACCTTGACTTAAAGAAAAATTTATTTCATTTATGAACAAAACTGTATTTGTAACCGAAGCTTCACTAAGCTTCTTCTGGTTAGCTCTGCAAGATGCTTCTCGCAGTTTCTTTTCCAATGTCCTGGCTTATTGAAGTGGAAGCAAACTCTTTTGTTATCCGTATCAGTTTTGTTCTTATTATCCTTTATTTTTGCCTTTTGTATTTACCTTCATAGAATCATTCTTCTTTTTAGAAGATCCTTTGACCCCTACCAGTAAGACTTGGTCTTTCTTGGTTGGAAAGTGACTCTCAACATTTTTTAACATGTTAAACAAATCAGCGAGACTGATATCTAACTTGTTCATATAAAAAATTCACAAAAATTGTGAGAAGAGTCCAGGAGTGAGTGCAAGATCAAATCTTGGCTCAACTCTCCATCCATGATAAAACATGTTGTCCTAATTGTTCAATCAAATTGATCATGTTTAGGACATGTGTCTGTACTGTAGTGTCGTTGGTCATTCTAGATCGGAAGAGCTCCTTAGATATCTGATATCTATCAGTCCTACTTTTCTCACCATCAACTACTTGATGTGCAGGAATATAGTAAGAGCACCCATAGTTTCATGCTGACGCTGAAGCTCGTTACTCATGGATGCGAGCATGATGCATTGAGCCAACTTTGCATCATCTTGCCACTTTCTAAAAGCAGCAATGTCTTACTCAGAGGCATTATTTGCAACCATTGCGGGGTTAGGCGTATTAAGGACATAAGATAGCTTTTCAGTCTTGAGAACTATTCTCAATTTCCTTAACCAATCCGTTTAATTCGGTCTGGTTAATTTAGCATCTAATATGCTACGCAATGATAGTAATTTAGACATTGTAAAATTCTATAAATGAATTTGTAATTAACAATATTTTAGCATATATTCTTTTATTAATTACCATAATAAATTAGGTCTTATTTTAAATTGGTATCTCCCACTATTTTCATCAAACTGTATTACCCTCACTTATATAGTACGGTAAAATCTAATTAAAGATTTGCTAGTGAGAATAAGGATCCCATTTCAAATGTATATAGCCTTGTGGTGACACAACAAACTATATATAAATAAATAGGTAGACAACTCTTGTCAATTACATCAACTATGCAACTCCTTGTATTTTGCCTCTTAGATTATTTTGATCAAGTGGTGGCACATTCGAATTAAAATTATCCAAGTTAAGTCCAACCTAGCACTCCATATATTTAAAAAAGAAAAGTATTATCCTTGTGGTGACACAACAAAATAACATTGTTCAATTTTCTTTATATGCATCAAATGTGATAAAATTAACATCTCAAAGAATTAAGATAAGCCTTGTGGTGACACAACAAATTTATAATAATTAATTGATACTCTATTATTTTTATCATGCTAGAATGCGACCTTCGACATTCCAAATATCTTTGAACGCTTAAGACTTAATATAAAAAATTTGAGGGGTTTGTTATTAATTTGTCTCATCTTGTTTAGTGCGCATGCACATATATATATATATATATAAAATACGCGTCATTTTAATTAACATGCGAAGCATATTTGCATAATATATGAAATATATAGTATAAGCATGCACATATAGAATACTATATTCTACCTGGATTGATTATGGACTTTTATTCTAGTTTGGTTAACTAGAGCCACCAAGTGAACCAAAAGGTCAAACCCTAGGGATGCAAGAATTAATATTTAAATATAACTATTACATTTAAACTCGGGCTCCATTACAAACGGGTCTTCAGACGCTCCTTGCTCCTTAATATCCAATTCTTCAAAATTAATTCTAACTATTCATATTACAAAACTATTTAAAATAAATAGAAACCTTGATCAGCAGTCAAGGGGAAGTACATAGGAGGGAGATAGAATTTATACTAAGAAAAAATTAGAGAAGACGAGGTACGTAGACCCCATTTAATAAAACTCATACATTCAAGCATCCAACTAAAATAAAATCCAATCACATTGGTCAATAGTCCATAATCAATCCCATTTATTATCATACGCATCACCATATGTATTAATAAATAACATTCATCTCATGAATAATAAGCATCCAATATATATATTGATATCATTTGTAAGACCCCAAATTATTAACAAATGAAATTTAAATTCCCTCTATTTATTATTTTAAAATAGTAAGGGTTAAATTAATTAATGAGGTTAGTTATGGGTAAAATGCGCAAATATTTCAAATAAGTATGTGGTTATAAAATATTCATTGTTGTCGGGGAATATTCGTTTGGTTGTGGAATATTTTTCCTGTCGAGGAATATTCGTACGATGGCGCAGTCTTTTGTGGGCCCCATAACGGAAAGCGATTGGATAAAGAAAACGACAAGTATAAGTTGTTTATAAATAACGGTGTAGTTGTTACCGTTAATACTGTTGGAACACCCGGTGGTTAAAATACAGTAATATGCGTTGTTGCACAGTAGCACATTGTATTGCACCAATTATTGATTCTTACGTAAGAAGGCACTACTCAATAATGGTTGCAGTAATTACTGTTCAGTATTTTATTTTATTGATTCAATAATTACTGTGTTGATATTTTATATTATTGTTGTTTCAATAATTGTCACTACACAGTATTTCCTATTATCAGATCAATAATTCATATTATTTGAATAATATTATTAGATAACATTATTGGCAATGTCTAGAAAGTTCTGTCTAAGGAGAGGTTTGGTCATCTAATTGCGCGCCAGTAAGGAGAAATCCTTATTGGAAAGCTCCCTCTTTCCTGGGAATGGCCTGGTTGTCATAAATATGATTCTGTAATATTATTTGTGAATAATTAATTATTGATTCATATGATAAGGAAATATTTATTTTATGTGGATATTAATGAGGGATATATTTTAATGGTTAAAAATGAAGGAGTTAATGTTGAAATTTTTATCAGTATTTTTGTCGAAATGGAGGTATTAAAAATCAGGGTTTTTGAGATATTTTGCGGAGGTTATAATTTTTAATCCGACCGTTGGATCGTGGTAATTTTTGGATATGTTATACATATATAAGTTGAGTTTATGTCCACAAATTTTGAACCGTTAAAAATGAACGTATGATTTATAATAAATTTTACGAGATGACTGGTTTAGGAATTGTTGAATTTTCGGAGTTTATCATTTTGGTGGAAAATTCTAGAATTGGTGGGCCCCACTCTTGGTTGGTGAAGAAATGTGCTGAGATTTTTATTCAAATGTGGTAGGCTTGAATAGTAGCAGGTAAAGCCATCAGGTTGTAGGTTAAGTCTGCTTCGGCGTGCTAACATTTTCCTATAAATAGAGGGCTAAGTTAGAATTAAAAATCACACCAGAAACAAGTTTTCTCTCTTTCTCTCTCTAGATTATTGAGTGTATTTTGTGAGTATTTAGATACTTTGAGAGTTTCTATTCATCAGAGCAAGTTTCTTTCAGCCTTATACCGGTATTCCGACCAGAAGTACTGTCTTTACGAGGTAAGGGATGTTATTTTATTCGAAAATGATATTATTTCTTCAATATCATTATGCCGAAATATTAGTTGGAAATTTTTATCAAATTTGGAACTTTTCACGTCGGGGTTACTATTCACGAGTTACTATTCACGAGTTACTATTCACCAAAAAATGAAATTTTCTGCTTTTCGTCCAAAATATCTATTCTGGGTACTAGCTTTGATTGTATCTATGTTTTGATCATTCTTAAATTTTACTTCACTATGAATAATTATAAGATATTTTTGGACATGGATAAATCGAAACACGAATCCTTAATATTTGTTATTTTGTTTCACTGGATTCGTTTTCTTTAAGATATTTTACATCATCCTCGGTCCTAAATGATGATATTACTGAATATCTTTGGCCTGTAGTGCAAAGATGAATGATTAACTGATGAATATCTTTGGCCCGTAGTGCAAAGATGAACAGGTGTTGAGATGAACATGACCGACTGGTGATTCAATTGAATATCTTTGGCCAGTAGTGCAAAGATGAATATTTGATTAAAGATGGTTATTGATTGTTGTTACAGGGATAAAATATTGATGATGGACTTTTAAATCTTAGAAGATAGTAGAACTCATTCTCTACTTGACTCTTCTAATGGTTTGTTGTTTCCGCTGCAGTTTTTGATTTAAAACTTGTTGTCTATTGTATTCTATTAGATTTTTTCCTGTTGAGGACTAACGATAATTTGTTCTGTATTATCTTACTCATAATATTCTTTACTGGGCTAGTTGAGCTCACCCTTTTTCTTTTTGTTCCATTTTTCTCAGGAGGCGAGAATGTAGCGAGTACTAGTCGGGGTATGGAATGATGGTTCTACAAGTTATTTTAGTAGTCCTCACCATTTTTGTGAAATAATGTATCAATAATTGTAATAAGGACTTATTTGAGTGTGGATATTGTCTAGATGACAATATTTGTATTTAAACTCACAGTTCTTATGTTGTAACAGTAAAGATGTAGTTGTTTCTGTACCATGTATTTTGGCGACTCAGAATGGGTGTTGTATACCTATTTTGGGGGCGTCACAGTTGGTATCAGAGCTTAGGGATATGATCTCTGGCAGAGATTGGAGAATAGAACTAGGAGGGGAGAGACGAATAAATCCTTCGCTGGTGTGTCCTACCTAAGCTTATTTATTGGTTAGTCATAATATAGGGGTATTATGTGATTTGTTAATTTATTTAATTAACCCTTGTTTTATGGCAGTATTTGAGAATGTCGACTGAGAATGTTAACAGTGGAGTAAATGAGACCGTGGAGACACCGGTGCTTACCAACGAGGAGAACGTGCAACAAGTTGGCAATGTTCCTCCTATGAACAACACCAATGAGCAGATGATGAACGATAGAATGTTTAGAAGTTTTTTTCAATTCATGCAAAACCAGACGAGGGAGACTCGTGTTCAAAATACAGGAGGAAATGATAGTAATTCACAGTTTGTCACAGCCAAATAGTTCAAAGAATTGGGACCACTAGAATTTAAGGGAAAGCCAGATCCGATCATGGTGGAGACGTGGGTCAAGCAAATTACCAAGATATTCGATGTCTTGAGATGCACGGAGGAACAGAAGGTTCCATTCGCCACCTTTATGTTCCGTGGCGAGGAAGATTACTGGTGGGAGTCTGTGAAGCGTACCCATCCAGCCGCACTCAGCATGTCTTGGGAGACATTTCAGAAACTGTTCAATGACAAGTACTTTCCTGAAAGTATTCGTCATATGAAGGAGGTAGAGTTTATTAGACTGGAGCAGAATAACATGACGGTGTCTCAGTACGAGGCGAAGTTTGCAGAGTTGTCCAGGTTTGCACCTCATTTGGTGGAGAATGAGGAACGTATGACGAGGATGTTTCTGAGAGGTTTGAAACCCGGCATACGTCAATATCTCATTTCTCATAAATTTTCTCTATATTCAGATGTTGTCAACAGGGCTCAATTATTAGAACGAGATAATGAGTACGGTCAACTGAGGGACCACAACCAGGATCATATCGGTGACAGCAGTCATCAGAACAATGATAACTAGCGGAGAAAGAAAAATATAAACAAGAACGGCAACCACTCTGGTGGTAATCGTGGCTATGAAAATAGAAGAAGCGAGTCGGGAGGAGATTTTAAAAAGAGGAGATTCAACAATGACAATACGAAGACGTCAGCACCAGCAGCAACTGGTTCCAAGGGAGGAGAACGACCACCGATTATATGCTATAAGTGCGGAAAAGAAGGACATATCAGCCCAAACTGCCCACAACAGTTTAAGGTATGTTATAATTGTGGAAAGGAAGGACATATCGCTCGAGATTGCACTGTAGCAAAACCAAGTCCGGCGGGGATGGTGACTCAAAAAGTTGTCCCAGAAAAGATAAAGTCAACGGTTCCTGGAAGAGCGTTTGTCGTGACTGGTCAACATGCGAGGAACCCAAACGAGGTGATCACGGGTAAGCTAATCATAAATTCATGCGAAGTTTATACCTTATTAGATATCGGTTCTACCCATTCTTTTATCTCTCCTGCTTGTGCTCAACGTTTAAACTTGACTCCGGAGAAGTTAGACTTCGATTTATCTGTGAAGACTCCATTAGGAGAAACTTTCATCACATCCACTGTTTATAAATCTTGTTTGATCCAAGTTGGCACTATCACATTACCTGTTGACCTTATCTCTTTAAAGATACTTGCTTTTGATGTGATTTTAGGGATTGATTGGTTAACTACTCATCATGCCAAAATTGATTGTTTTCGTAAGGTTGTTAATTTTTATATTCCTAACCAACCTGTTGTACGAATTCAAGCAACTAAGCCATTAAAATCAATCACTGTTATATCAAGCCATAAAGCCATTCGTTTATTAAAAAACGAATGTCAAGCTTTCTTAGCCCATGTTATGGATTTGAATAAAGACACGTCAAATTTGAATAATAGTCCTGTTGTTATTGACTTTCCTGACGTATTTCCTGAAGAACTTCCCGGTCTACCCCCGGAACGTGAAATTGAATTCTTTATTGATCTTGAACCTGGTACAAAGCCCATTTCTAAAACCCCATATCGAATGGCTCCTATTGAACTTCAAGAGTTAAAGGTCCAACTACAAGATTTGTTGGACATCGGTTTCATTCGTCCTAGTACATCGCATTGGGATGCTCCTATTTTATTTGTAAAGAAGAAAGACGGGAGTATGCGACTTTGTATTGATTACCGAGAATTAAACCATGTCACTATTAAGAATAGGTATCCGCTACCTCGTATTGATGACCTGTTTGACCAGTTATAAGGAGCACAATTATTTTCAAAGATCAATCTTCATTTTGGATATCTTCAGCTGAAGGTTAAAACTGAGGATATTCTAAAGACTGCCTTCATAACTCGGTACGGGCATTATGAATTCCTAGTCATGTCTTTTAGATTGACTAATGCTCCTGCGGCTTTCATGGATATGATGAACCGAGTATTCAAAGATTTTTTGGATCAGTTCGTTGTTGTCTTTATTGATGACATCTTCGTATATTCCAAAAGCCGTGAAGATCATGAGCATCATTTGAAGCTGGTACACTAAAGGCTGCGTGAAAACAAGTTATATGCTAAGTTGAAAAAATGCGAGTTCTGGCTTGAGAAAGTAGCATTCCTAGGGCACGTGGTGTCAAAACATGGAGTATCTGTTGACCCGGCGAAGATTGAAGCAATACAAAGTTGGGAGCAATCAAAGACGGTGACCGAAGTACGTAGCTTTCTGGGCTTAGCTGGTTATTATCAGAGATTCGTGGAAGGGTTTTCTCAAATCGCTACCCCGTTAACTCAGCTGACTTGGAAAGATATCAAATTCGTATGGAGCGAGGAATGCGAGAAGAGTTTTCAAGAGCTTAAGAGGAGACTCATTTCGGCACCTGTTTTGACCATACCATCTAGTTCGGATGGATTTGTTATCTACAGCGATGCTTCAGGCAAAGGGCTAGGATGTGTTCTCATGCGATGTGGGAAAGTTATAGCCTATGCCTCGCGACAACTTAAAGAATATGAGAGAAAGTATCCTACTCATGATCTAGAGTTGGCAGCAGTCGTTTTCGCGCTAAAGATCTGGAGGCACTATCTATATGGGGAGAAAGTGGAGATTTATTTAGACCATAAAAGCCTCAAATATTTCTTCACTCCAAAAGAACTCAACATGCAGCAATGACGTTGGCTCGAGCTGTTAAAAGATTACAACCACACTATTCAATACCATCCTGGAAAAGCAAACGTGGTAGCTGACGCGTTGAGTAGAAGATCATATGCAAGAACGGGTGCGATGATGTCAAGTATACGCATAGAACTAACTTTAATTGATAAAGTTAAAGTTGCTCAAACCACAGACCCAGAGCTGATGCGTATGAAGAAGAAAGTGCAAGAAGGTGTTATTCCAGAAGCAAGAATCGATGAATAAGGAATACTTCGAGTCCACTCCAGACTTTGTGTTCCTAACGATTCTGATTTGAAGTACAAGATCATGATGGAAGCACACAATACACCATTTGAAATCCATCCTGGAAGTACCAAAATGTATCATGATCTTCGACATACATTTTGGTGGAATAATATGAAGAGAAAGATTGCAAAGTTTATCTCGAGGTGTTTAACTTGTCAACGTGTAAAGGCGGAACATCAAGTGCCAAAGGGTCCATTGCAACCACTTGAGATTTCGAAATGGATGTGGGAACACATTACCATAGATTTAGTTACAGGTCTTCCCACAGTTTCTCAAGGCATAAATGCTATTTGGGTTATTATTGATAGATTAACCAAGTCTGCTCATTTCTTGCCGATACGGGAGACTTATTCCCTTGAACGTCTTGATCGTATATACGTAGATGAGATTGTGAGACTACATGGCATGCCAGTATCCATAGTTTCGGATCGTGACCCAAGATTCACTTCAAGATTTTGGGTTAGCTTGCAAAAAGCTATGGGCACAGATTTATGATTTAGTTCAGTATACCATCCTCAAACGGACGGACAATCAGAGAGAACTATTCAAACTCTTGAAGATCTATTAAGACTTTGTGTCCTAGATTTCAAAGGGAGTTGGGATAAGTACCTACCATTGGTGGAATTCTCCTACAATAACAGTTATCAGGCAAGTATAGGTGTGGCCCCATTTAAAGCATTATATGGACGAAAGTGTCGCTCTCCAGTATGTTAGGATGAGGTGGGAGAAGCAACGTTGCTAGGACCAGAGTTGGTACGAATGACTACAGAGAAGATCCAAACGATTCGACAATGTATACAAATGGCACAGGATCGACAAAAGAGTTATGCGGATCTTCATCGAAAGGACGTGGAATTTGACATTGGGGATCATGTATTGTTGCGTGTGGCTCCATAGAAAAGAGTTACAAGATTTGGGAAGAAGGGAAAGCTCAATCCACGATTTATTGGTCCATTTCAGATTCTTGACCGAGTAGGAAATGTGGCCTATAGACTCGCGTTACCTCCAAGTATGTCTCGTGTTCATAATGTTTTTCATATATCTGTGTTACGTAAATATGTGAAAGACCCAGACCACGTTATTGAGTTAGAACCGGACGAGATAGCTGAAAACTTAACATATGAAGAGGTACCTGTCAAGATCTTGGATAGAAAGGAGCATGTCCTACGCACGAAGGTCATACCACAAGTTAAAGTTTCGTGGAGAGACCATGCTATTGAGGAAATGACCTGGGAGTTGAAAACAGAAATGAAAGCGAGGTATCCTCATCTTTTCGAAACATCAGGTACGTACGTCAATTTCGAGGACGAAATTTCATAAGGAGGGGAGGTTGTAAGACCCCAAATTATTAATAAGTGAAATTTAAATTCCCTCTATTTATTATTTTGAAATATTAAGGGTTAAATTGATTAATGAGGTTAGTTATGGGTAAAATGCGCAAATATTTCAAATAAGCAGGTGGTTATAAAATATTCATTGTTGTCGGGAAATATTCGTTTGGTCGTGGAATATTCTTCCTGTCGGGGAATATTCGTACGACGGCGCAGTCTTTTGTGGGCCCCATAACAGAAATCGATTGGATGAAAAAAATGACAAGTATAAGTTGTTTATAAATAACGGCGTAGTTGTTACCGTTACTACTGCTAGAATACCCGGTGGTTAAAACACAGTAATACGCGTTGTTGCACAGTAGCACACTATATTGCACCAATTATTGATTCTTACGTAAGAAGGCACTACTCAATAATGGTTATAGTAATTACTGTTCAGTATTTTATTTTATTGATTCAATAATTGCTGCGTTGATATTTTATATTACTGTTGTTTCAATAATTGTCACTACACAGTATTTTTCGTTATCAGATCAATAATTCATATTATTTGAATAATATTATTAGATAACATTATTGGCAATGTCTAGAAAGTTCTGTCTAAGAAGAGGTTTGGTCATCTAATTGCGCGCCAGTAAGGAGAAATCCTTATTGGAAAGCCCCTTCTTTCCTGGGAACGGCCTGGTTGTCATAAATGTGATTCTGTAATATTATTTATGAATAATTAATTATTGATTTATATGATAAGGAAATATTTATTTTATGTGGATATTAATGAGGGATATATTTTTGTGGTTAAAAATGAAGGAGTTAATGTTGAGATTTTTATCAGTATTTTTGTCGGAATAGATGTATTAAAAATCAGGATTTTTGAGATATTTTGCGGGGGTTATAATTTTTAATCCGACCGTTGGATCGTGGTAATTTTTGGATATGTTATACATATATAAGTTGAGTTTATGTCCACAAATTTTGAACCGTTAAAAATGAACGTATGATTTATTATGAATTTTACGAGATGACTGGTTCAGGAATTGTTGAATTTTCGGAGTTTATCATTTTGGTGAAAAATTCTAGAATTGGTGGGCCCCACTCTTGGTTGGTGAAGAAATGTGCTGAGATTTTTATTCAAATGTGGTAGGCTTGAATAGTAGCAGGTAAAGCCATCAGGTTACAGGTTAAGTCTGCTTCGACGTGCTAACATTTTCCTATAAATAGAGGGCTAAGTTAGAATTGAAAATCATACCAGAAACAAGTTTTCTCTCTTTCTCTCTCTAGATTATTGAGTGTATTTTGTGAGTATTTAGATACTTTGAGAGTTTCTATTCATCAGAGCAAGTTTCTTTCAGCCTTATACCGGTATTTCGACCAGAAGTACTGTCTTTACGAGGTAAGTGATGTTATTTTATTAGAAAATGATATTATTTCTTCAATATCATTATGCCAAAATATTGGTTAGAAATTTTTATCAAATTTGGAACTTTTCACGTCGGGGTTACTATTCACGAGTTACTATTCACCGAAAAATGAAATTTTCTTCTTTTCGTCCAAAATATCTATTCTGGGTACTAGCTTTGATTGTATCCATGTTTTGATCATTCTTAAATTTTACTTCACTATGAATAATTATAAGGTATTTTTGGACATGGATAAATCGAAATACGAATCCTTAGTATTTGTTATTTTGTTTCACTGGATTCGTTTTCTTTAAGATATTTTACATCATCCTCAGTCCTAAATGATGATATTACTGAATATCTTTGGCCTGTAGTGCAAAGATGAATGATTAACTGATGAATATCTTTGGCCCGTAGTGCAAAGATGAACAGGTATTGAGATGAACATGACCGACTGGTGATACAATTGAATATCTTTGGCCAGTAGTGCAAAGATGAATATTTGATTAAAGATGGTTATTGATTGTTGTTACAGGGATAAAATATTGATAATGGACTTTTAAATCTTACAAGATAGTAGAACTCATTCTCTACTTGACTCTTCTAATGGTTTGTTGTTTCTGTTGCAGTTATTGATTTAAAACTTATTGTCTATTGTATTCTATTAGATTTTTCCCTATTGAGGACTAACGATAATTTATTATGTATTATCTTAGTCATAATGTTCTTTACTGGACTAGTTGAGCTCACCCTTTTTCTTTTTGTTCCATTTTTCTCAGGAGGCGAGAATGTAGCAAGTACTAGTCGGGGTATGGAATGATGGTTCTAGAAGTTATTTTAGTAGTCCTCACCATTTTTGTAAAATAATGTATCAATAATTGTAATGAGAACTTATTTGAGTGTGGATATTGTCTAGATGACAATATTTGTATTTAAACTCATAGTTCTTATGTTGTAACAGTAAAGATGTAGTTGTTTCTGTACCATATATTTTGGAGACTCAGAATGGGTGTTGTATACCTATTTTGGGGGCGTCACATCATTTAATGGGCAAATTTAGTTAGTATAAAATCTAATTTTTGAATAAAAATAAACTCCTTTATTTTAATCCAAATTTAAATCAAAATAAACCTCTTTTATTTTAATTTATTCAATTTTGAATAAAATAAACTATTTTATTTTAATCAAAATCTTTAATCAAAATAAACTCCTTTATTTTAATTAATTATGAAATCCAACTCCAAGTAATAAAAAACTCCTTTATTTAAAGAAACATAGATTCTCTTTCCTATTCACAAATAAACTCTTTTATTTTGAATAATATGAAATCTTATTTCATATCTAAATAAACTCCTTTATTTAAGAAAATACAGATTCTCTTTCCTATTCACAAATAAACTCTTTTATTTTGAATAATATGAAATCTTATTTCATATCTAAATAAACTTCTTTATTTAAGGAAACATGGAATCTAATTTCAACTCTAATTAGTTATCATGGAATCCAATTCTAACTCTAATTAATTAGCATGAAATTTAATTTTAAAATTAATATAAACCTTTTATTTTAAGATTAAAATAAACTTTTATTTTAATTATAAAATTATTAAGAATATTATATATATATATATATATATATATATATATATATATATATATATATATATATAATACAACTATATATGTTACCATAAACACATGCACCTGGCACGTATTTGAAAAGAAAAAAAAATATCCACCCTTGATATCATATACCAGGAAATTGACGGCTTATAATTTTATTTTTTTATTTTTTTTAAATAAATTTTATACAATAAAATTATGCCCAATTAAATTGTTCTAAATACATATCAATATACATATTAAATTAAAACAATTAATAATTCGCATAAAGGTTTAGCTCTGATACCACTGTTAGGTTTGTAATATTCATGGACGCAATCAAATTGCAGAAAATAATCGGAAGTATAGAAAATCAGAGTTTTAAAAATTTTACAAACTATATACCTGGATCACCCTTTATGCACAATTATTAATTAAACGAAAATATGAAGAACAAGAATCATACCCTTGAAGATTCGAGCTTCCTCAAGTACAAGTTCACCTCCAATCTTTTTCGCGTTCAACTTGAATCCACCAGGTTTGGTTCCTTCCTTTGATCAACGTTAGCCACCCAAGTGTTTGGCCTCTAGAGGCGATCCACCAAGGAAGAAGAAATATTCAAGAAGAATGGTGTTTGGTAAAACCCTAGTTTTTTTATCTCTCATAGAAAAGGTGCGTACTCTCCAACTATTGTAATTACGTATGTTGTGAAAAAGTCAACAACCACTCTCACCCATAATAAGACTCCTCTTATTTATAGATGTGGGCAACCCTCCTTAACAATTAAGAAATTTAGTTTTATTTTAATTAATTAAACTACTTTAATTAATTAGGTTCCTAATCTTACTAAGATTAATTAATTAAACTCTTTTAATTAATTAGCATCCTAATCTTATTAGGATATATGAGAGTACTTTTATTAATTAATTACCAAACTCTTTTAGGAATTAACTAATAATAATAGTAATAATAATAATAAGACTCCTCTTATTAATTTATATTTAATATTTCCAAAATATTAAATAATAAATATTAAGCTATTTAATTTATTCTATCACCATAGATTAAATTAAATATACTTAACTTATTATTACGATTATGTCATTTGCTTCTTAAATAATTAGTCTTCCTTTTATGGTGTGACCCTTTAGGTTCTCCATATTAAACCGGTTGTGAATAAATCAATTAGAACAATTCTAATCTTATTTAAATAAATAAATTAAGCTATTAATTTATTTAAATAAATAATATTTATTCTACAATAGAGATAAGCCTCCCTAGCGATTAACGACTTTACAGATAATATAGATTTCAACATTAATTATAAAAGAATCTTTGAGTAAATAGTTACCGTACAATTCAATCCTTCCACCATATAATGTCCCAATTAAATATAAGACATGGAATTACTGTCAAGTCTTATTTTATTTAATTATATGTATTTCGACTCTTAAATGCACAACTCTAAATAATGCAAATTAAAAACTCCTTTCTAATTTCATTCTGCCTTGGCCAAGAACTACTGGGTTGTCATTTATAGAATCACATAGGACATTTCTCTTCTTTTACTAGAAGCAGTAGATTCTTTATTGATCATACATTATCTCCATGTACAACTTATTATACCCAAGCATACCCTTTAATATACCCTAAGGGTCTTAAGGAATAAGTCAAAGTATAACTCATCATACACAAGATACTATGATGATCTCAAGCCCAAGGATCACTTGTACTACTATCATTACAGGAATTCTATTGACAGGCAAGTAAAACTCCATTAGGTATTCCTTAGCGAGCCACGTTCAGTGAACTTATTCTATAATAAGCACCTACATACTTGCATTAGTGTCTCCACACAAATGATCATGAGATCAATCATCCTCATCCAATGAGCAAGAAACGTATGTACCAATTTATCTGAATTCACTAATCTCCAATTAAGTAATCCAACGATTGAGAACTATTTTAGTTTTTTGCTTTCTAAGAATTTAGATCTCATTAGAATGATCATCATCATTATTCTAAAAACATTGCTTAAAACTATGGGTTTATCACATATTATAAAACAGCATCATGTAGATAATTTAAAAGCATTTAATAAATTAATAATTTTTATTAATAAATGAATAAGATTGTTACAAAGTATATGTTTTATCATCAAACATGATTGGCCTGTGTGCATATTACTTTCAAAACTAACATAACATAGGCCAGCCGGGGCGGGCTTTCCATGTGTAAAACCCCCACCGGGGCGGGGGGTGCAAGTCAGTTAACAGAGAACATGCCTTCCGGGGCGGGCTACTTATAAGGCAAAACTCCCTCCGAGGCCAGGGTACGGGAAAGAGAAGTGAACTGATGCGTATTGGACAACTGCAACAACGTAAAGAATAGTGATTAGCTCGGATTGGAACTCATTTTGGCGAGGAATTAGAGTTAGAATACATGTCTTAGTCATATAATTAACAACAAACACAAGATTGAAGTATCACACAAGCAATTAACATCGTAGAGGACAGTTTTCTGAGCAATAGCATTGGAGGAAAATTTTGAAGAAGATTTTCACAATAATTGCATATTGGGCTAGAGAGAAGGGTGGTTCTGGATTTATTCTTCTTCTGTAGTTTATTATTTGTAATTAGGATAAGGTTTATTTTATTTAATTCAGTTTTTATTTCATTAACGATGAACTAAATTCATTATTAGGCTTAGAACGGATCTTTGGGTTGAACGATGATTTTGTAATCTTTGATTTTCAGTTTAATAAGCTATCTTTCGGTGTATCTATATTGATTTGTGATGGAATTTATGAATTGCCTGATCACCAATTTTATGTGGACTTGTATGGATTCGAGTGAGGAAATACGAGTCTAGACTTAGTCAATATAGCATGTGTTCTTGAATTCTGTGAATGAATGGAATCTTGATGATTGTTAGGGTAGAGATATGCCTAGCGTCGCATGTAATCGGATAAAGAACTTGAACTTAAACCTTCTTTGATTGTAATTCACATAGAGATATAGTGAGTTAGTTAATTAAGGTATTTAACTTAATTCTATTTAATTTGTGGATTTGAGTTAATACGGTATTAGTGCATCGAGAGGTGGCTAGTTCTACTTGAGTGTTCTTGATTAATAAACTGTGATAGTGAATTAAACTGGAATAGGGTGTAATAATCAAAGTGATGCTTAGATTGAAGTTGTAAGCCTAATTCTCCAATATTTGTTTGAGAATTCAGTTTTTAGGGTTGTTAATTGTTTGGTAATAAAAATATTTTTAATATTTTTAGTTATAATTCTGAAATTGGATAGTTTAATAGAATTTGGATTAATATGAAATTGATAATTGTGAGGGTTATTTTCTAGCTAATCTCTGTGGGAACGATACTTAACTTATCACTTTATTACTTGTTGACCACATATACTTGCATGTTGTGCGTATATAGATTATACCCAACAACATTTCAATAAACTTTGATATTTATTCATTCATAATTCTCCAAAACATCATAAGGATAGCATCTCTGCCATTAACATCCACTTTCCTGAACTACACAAGCTTCAGGATTACATACCCATACCCCCTTTATTTATCTCAAAATAAGGGATTTACAATTTATTTAATCACATACTTAACCACATATTATTATTATTATTCCTATCTTGGCATATTAAGGCGTCGAGAGGCTTCTCTACGTTCTTCCTCTATAATACGATATGTCGTCCTATGATCCATCACGAACCACGACAAATCTTCAAACTGAGGTGGGTAATAAAAGACTCGATCCTGGGCCCTATCAATCGTAGAAAGAAAGGCATGATCCATTTCGTTCATCTTAGCCTTCTTCATTTGAACCTTAGCTTCAACACGGTCTACACGCTAAGTCGCCTTCATCCAAGCATATACTGCCCTCACACGCTTAGTTGACTCCTCTTTCAAGTCATCTTTTAACTTCTCCACATCAGTCTTCATTTTCTCATTCTCAGCCAACAGATCCTCTTGATGACCCTTTGTATGAACTAGGTCCCACTCCGTGTTTCCAAGTTGTGAGTCTAGGTCCTGAATCTCTGCATCCTTCTGCTCTATAGTAGCTTGACGCATCTCAGCTAACTCTTTCAGCTCCTCAACATTATCCTGTAATTCTATGTTTTGATCATACAGCACATCATACATCTCAGCTGATATGGAGTTTGGTGGAAACTCCACAGGATCCTCTTCCTCATCTTCCTCCTCTATCTCATCCTCAGGATCAGATACAGGCACATCCTCAGCAACCAATAGAAAAGGCTCCCTCTGAATCAACTGTTCCCACACCACGTGGACATCTCAGGGCTCCTCATCTCTAGGTATCTGAGGTATCATTTCCCTAGCTGGACTGGATCCTCCAACGTTAGACATCCTGACAACAGAATACTTTTAAGTTTATTGATTATGTAACACTCTTCGATACGCGCAAGCACATAAGTTATTAACACATAGCACATAATGTCTTTTATTGTTTATCTTTTAATGAATTTCCTCAATTAATTCCTTAGAACTTGATAAGAGTTTGACACCACTATATTTTATGTCTACTTAAAGGTTACTTCCTAAGGTTCCCGCCTAAGGTTCATAACCTAAAGCTTTGATACCAACTTGTGACACCCCCACATCCGGGTACTTCATTCCCACAAGATTTAGTGCTCACTTTCCAAAATATTTACATCTAACTACCCATATACAAGGATAATTAAAGACATAACTTAAATAAATATCTTTCCCATTAAAGAGTTACATCAACTTAAAACATTCCCAGGTAATCTAACCTTTAATTATTACATAAGTCTGCGGAATACATCATATAATAACATAAGTCTCATAACAGAATTCTACTAAATAAAATCAAACAGGTCTTCATCATTTGGACATCTTGCCCTTGCCTTTGCTAGAAGACGGCTCATCAAATTTCTCAACTTTAGCTGCAGTGTTAAATGCAAGAGTGAGCAAACAATTGCTCACTGATATAAAGAGTGATAATAGCAGTAACATAAGAGTAAACAATGAATACATATTAAATAAGAACTTGTTCTTCGAGACAAAACTAGTAAACAAGTTTGAGGTTTTTATCTGAGGATCTTTAAGACCATGAACTATGTTCTGAGGTTATTAAGTATTTCTACTTCAACCTTTAACAGTCACTAGACTATACAGACTTTTACTTTCGTACTTAGGGGGATCAACCCTTTGTACAATGTATTGTACACAAACATCTAAACGCTAACGCGTACATAATCTCCTATTTTAGGGTTGTTCATCTCAATTTGACTTTAGGATTTCCGCACTAAAGAAAGTTTAGTTTAGAACTAGCTTATGTGATAACCCGAGATTTCAAATAATCCGAATTTTACGAATAAATTTTTTTTATTTAATATTAATATTGATTATCAATTTTCTGCCGAGTATCTGTGATACGAGTCTTGAGATGTGGTCAATTTGTGTATTGACTGAGAAAATAAGAGTAGAATTATGCTTAGCAGATTTAGAAACCCTAACCAAAGTTACGGATAGGGATTCAATAGAAGATACAATTACAATAATTGTATTAATGAGTACGTCTTTGTACTGTATAGAATTAATGATCAATGATTGATCGGATAGGGTATAAATTTAGTAAACCCTAATATGAGATTAAAAACCCTAATCTCAAATTGAGAAACCCTAATATACAGTTAGGAACCCTAATCGAATGCTGAGAAACCCTAATTTTTAAATTCGGGAACCCTAAGCATTAATTAGGAAACCCTAATCCTAATTAGTAAGCCCTAAGGTGATTAGTAAACTTTAATATAATTAGGAAACCCTAATTATAGTTTAGAAATCTTAATTTTTTATTTTAAAATCCTAATTAGAAAATCCTAGAAATTTAAGGTAGCAAAACCTAAGGGTTAGAACCTTAGGGTTAAACCTTAAGGGTTGGATCAAAGGTCAAGAATGCCATTAAAATTACATTGTAAAAAACCAAAATACCCTTTTTGCATTTCTTTATTAAGTAACTTGTAAAATTTGCTAAAACTTTAGTTGGTGGCCAACTAATATTGACCTTGTGACTAAAAACAACTCCAATCAGTCACTTATTGCCAGCAACCTCAGCTATATGCATTGCATCTAAGTATTATATAGATTAAAGAGAGAGAACGTCCATAGAATTTGTTCATTTCCTATCTAGCTCTCAACAAACTCTCTCTCTCTCTCTCTCTCTCTCTCTTCAAACCTCCGAAAATATAAAGTGTATCAGTCCCTAAAACACCTCCTAAAACATCAAGATCAGTTAAGGAGATCAAAGATCAAAGCATATTCAAGAGAAGGTATAAACCCTAGCTAACACTTTGATCATATATGCTTAAGACAAGTTCATGTTTATATGTTTATCTATGTGCTAGAAGATGTTTCATGATGATCTATCATAGATCCATAGCATCAAAGTGGGTAAAAATTGAAGTTTTCAAAAACTATTCTTGAACCCCAAAGTGGTCTGACAACCATATGTCAGTGGCCTTAGATCTCTGCCTGTTTATAATTTTTGTTGTTTTAAGTTTTGAATATGTAGTTTGGCATGAGGTCTGTGATCTGGAAGTGGAATCATAGTAATTCCATGTCCAGATTGTAAGTTATTAATAGTCAAAACCTATTGACCGAGCATGACTGGATGATTTCTGGGTAACCCAGAAATCCATAAACCGAGTCTGACAAGATTTCTAAGCCTGTGATTTGTCAGGTTTTATGCATTTTGATGATGTTGTTGTAACCAACTCGTAGCCTGTAATATGGACTTTATATCCATACCTTTATATCTCTTAAACAATCAACAGTATCAGTGTAGTGGATGGTCAAACTAGACCATTCGATCACTGTTAGCGTTTCTGGAAAATCTAGAAACTAAATGAACTAGTTTTCTGGCAGCCTTTGACCGAACTAAATCTGGAACGTGTGATGTGCTCGGACTGATCTGTTGATTCCTATGTGTTCCTTGACATGTGGACTATAGACTTGAACCATAATAACACCGATTTGATGACCAGAACTTGTGATTAATTGAGCCACAAAGTAGGCAATCGAAGCTGTCTGGGTTTCTAGGTAACCCAGAAAGCCCAGAAAGCTTCTGACAGCTACTTTGAAGCTCCGGATAGTGCAACTGTGATGTTGTATGACCGAGTTGATGATTGATACTTGTAGTACTACATACCTACTACAAGATCAATGTTCAAACAAGCCCAAAAACATGATAGACAAAAAATTAAACGTGGTCAAACCTAGAACCTTGCTAGCTGCTTATCAGTGTTCTTAAGCCCCAAGAACACCAACAGTGACGGTTACTGTCGCTACAGCCTATAGCGATGATTTTATTAATTTTTATTTTCTGATTTTCTGAAAATTGATTAAAAATAAAAAATAAAATCTAAAAATTACAAAAATAGTTTTAAAAATTATTTTCAGTTATGAAAAATAACTTTTGATAATTTGGGGTATTTTTCATTAATATCTATAATTATTTGGATATTAATGATATTTAATTTATTTATTTAGTGTATTAAATAAATTAGAAAAAAATAATTTTAATATTATAAAAATTATTTTAAATAGGAATAAAGTGTTTAAAAATATTTTGAATTATAAAATGTAATTTTTAATATTTTTGGAGAATTCTCATTAATAAATTAATATTAATGATATTAGATTTATTTAATTAGTATATTAAATAAATGAGTTAAAAATAGTTTTATTGAGTTAAAAATAGTTTTATTGATTTAAAAATCATTTAAACATGAGAAAAATGATTTAAAAATATTTTAAGTTATAATTTATAACTTTTAATATTTTGATGAGAATTTCATTAATATTTAAATATTAATGGTGATGGTTTAAAATGATTTTAATTATTTTAAAAATCATTTAAGTAGAATATTGATGATTAAAAATATTTTAAATTTTTAATAATAACTTTAATATTTTGACAAGTATGTCATTAATATTTTAATATTATTAAATATTAATGATGATGGGATTATTTGATATTTAAATCATTTAAAAATGATTTCGATGTTTGAAAAATTATTATAAATTATAATAATTGTTTGAAAATTATTAAAACCTTCCAAAAAATATTATAAATGATATATGACTTATCTAATATAATATTGAAGCTTTGAGACCGAGTTTAATTGACAATAAAGGTGATTAATTGTCGGATAGGGTGATTAGGACACCGAGAATAGACCGAAGTCCAACCAGACCGAACTAGTTAGACTTGATAAGTGTTTATATAGGTTATAAACACTGATGTGACTATGTGGTAATGTGTCTGAGAGAAGTATTGACTGTAAATTATAGTATTGTGTGTTGTGAATTATTGTGCTAATTGTGAGACCGATATTGTGATTATAGGTCTTTTAAACGCAGATAAGTATTTTGTGTAGCAGTAATCAACGCAGAAGGCAAGTTTTCTTAACTCAACCTTGAGTTAATACTTTTTAAATAATATAGTGGTTAATTATTGTTGATTAGACCACGTCTGAGAATTATTGTTGATTATTTGCAGTTAGTGCATGTTTATTAATTCAAATTGAATTAGTGATTTCAGAATATACTTGGAGAATAACTGTTGTTGGATACTTACATCCGTAGAAGCTATTTTTGATTGCATATAGTACAGATAAATATTGTCTATTGTGGAATCGTGTTTAGAAATATCTTAGCTAATTATTCTGGCTAGACGAACATTTGTTAGAACTTGGTAGGTTCGAGAAGAGAATTTAATTATTATTGACAGATCGATACCAATTATTTCGGCTAGATCAAGAAGTGATTAGATATTGAAATCGTAATATTTCGTTGTTATAAGTCAAACTTTGATTATAAGACTGAGAAGAACAACCTTTTATACAAAGGAAACATTTTTGTCGTATATTCGGCCGTTGCGCATGTGTAAGTATTATGCATAATATAGGGTACAAGGAGTTGGCCGCTCTAAGTACTTGCTGAGGGGTATAATTTATTCTATATAATTATCTGATATACCTTGGTATATCAAAGTCAAATCTTTGATAGTTATTTTAGAAGAGAAATTCAAGATCCAATGGATCGCTCAGCATAAATCTGGAAAACATTCTACTTTGTTATTACGTAGAATTGATTCTTGATTATTCATTAGAATATCGTAGAAACTTTGAAAGTGTTGTACTCTTTCATTATCAGATTATTGCGTTGCATAGAATGCGAGAAGACTTGTTAGTTATTAAAGATTTGTTCAGCTATTTCAAAGTTCTCCGAACTTTGGTGTTATTCTATCAAAATAGATAGTCTGTTATTCTTGATTCTTATACATTCATTGTATGTCTTAACTTGCAGGGAAAATTTGTTGCTCACCCTTGCTAAATAAAATATTTCAGCTAGGAACAAAGAGACTAGCGGGACTAAGAAGAACAAAGGCAAAGGTGTTTTGCTGGAATAGTATGATAAACATTATTATTATGTTGTATTTGTAAACCCTTTTTGTATATCTAAAGGGTATGTTTGTAATGTTAAGGTTAGATAACCTGGGACGAATGTATTAACAATATATGTTAATGGTATATATATTGCTATTTTTAAATGAATGGGTAGTTAGATGTTATTTATATTGTGGATCGTGAGCACCAAACTAGGGGGTCATGTAACCCGGATTTGGGGGCGTCACAGCTTATCAGTGGTTCTAGAATTTTAGAACACTTATCTATTATGGATTGATCCAACCAATAAAGGTTTATTTGTTATTCAAAAGTTCAACACAATAAGATAAGATTGAACAATAACAATGTACAATTGAGTAGTCATGGTATAAACAAAGTATTACGTCCAAAAGAGTTAGAAACCCCATTCGAAACATTGAATGTAAACAGTTTATGCTTTGAATAGCAACAACAAGAGTTAGGAATGTGAAACTCGCTCGATGTAAAGAATTAGAATACAAAAGCTTGCATTAACATAAACACAATGGAATCAATAAGCTTGCTTAACTATAATGCAAGGTTTAGAAACTTGCATAATAATGAATTAGAAAACTTGCTTGACAACGACAGGTAAACATGGTTATAAAATTTGTATTCATCATTATAAAGAGACTGGAACTTGCCTCGTGTGTAAGCTACACAAGTATAATAAATGTTCGCCAATTACCCTACATATACCATTAGAATCATAATACCAATTAGTAATGTTAACATTAACTTCATGGGTTCACTTCTCATTTTAGTCAAGTCTATAATCTCTGGCTTAAGACTTGATTATCCTACTCATACACATACCATGAATCTGAACTCCTAGTTATATAACAGTACCCGACATGGTGATTGCATATCAACACAAATTCTCATAACATCATGTTACGAACTTTCACAACTAACTAAGTCATAATCTTTAGTTTCAATATTGTGATTATAATATGTGATTACGTCTTATAACATGTTTTAAGTCCTTTTACAATAATTAAGATATTTTAAGTTAACATTCTCCAAGATATGCTATAAATAGTTCATAACTGTCTGCTAGACCACTAGCGCGGCCGTGCCATGTCTAACTTAGAGTCTGGCGCGCCTGCGCTCGGCACCAGAATAAGTTTTGCAGAACACGAATTTAGACTCTGTTCTAAACTAACTAACACAAATTTCATCCACAAAACAGTAAATTAAACATACCCAATTGATATAGAACTCATATAAACATGGTTCCTCACATATATGTTAACTTGGAACAATTAAACAACAACTACAACTAATTTAAATCCTTTAAATTCCAAGTTTTATACAAAAATACCATTTTTGACATCCTTCACAAAATTTAACACCGAGGTCACAATTCTACACCAATTTAACTCATTTAAATTTCATTATCTTCATTTCTTATTGAATTAACATATTCAAGGCTCAATTTACAGATTAGTTCACAAACTAACTACCAAATTTTGTACTTTCACAAGCCATATCTATACATATATATAACAATATTATTGAAATCTTGTCCTTCAACCCAATTTTCACGAATTTGATAACCAAATATTACTTATATGTGATAATTAACAGATTCTACAAACCATATGCACATATATACAACAATTCAATGTAACTTTCAATTCACAAAGAATAATCATTTAGAACCCAAAACATGGAAATTAGGAGTAAAATATACATTTAATCCTTGATTGTATGTTAGCAAAATATAGTGACAAGGTTTAGCAAATCCTTCTCCTTCCTCTTGACAAACTCAGAGAATTCTCTCTCAAAATCACTATATTTCTCTCTTCCTATCCAAACTCTCTGTTCTTTAGCTTTTTAGGAGAAACACGCGTAAATTATAAACTGATTTCCCACGTACGTCAGGTAACGAAACCCAACAGGCTGCGTCAGTTAAAATAAGCCAAAGGCCACAAGGCCTTGTTTGGCTAAACACAAACTCCCCATTCTAGTTTATTTAAATAATATTTATACTATATAGTTCCATGTGTCACACTTTAATTCAGTTAATTTAAATAACTTACAATTATAATTATAATAACTATAATTTTCATTATAATTATACTTACACTTAATAAATTATTTTATGTCTAATTTAATTACCAGAACACCACTTTATTTTAATTTAATTATTTTCTTAAATATTAAACAATTCATTGATTTTAATTATTTCATTAAATCAAATTTTCAAATAATAAAATTACCATTAATCAATTTAGTTAATGTACACACTTAACTAAATTATTGCACCACAATTTCACCAATTATTTATTTTTCTTAATAAATAAATTATTTAAAATATTTATTTAATTCAATAAATATTTAAATTAATTACATAATTTCTCGATCGTTACAACTTCTGCACGCTAAGAAGCTTTCTCATATGTGTCTTCAACTCTTGCTCTCTTATCGGATTCTTCTTTCAATTTGTCCTTCAGCTTTGCAATCTCCTCCATCAGCTGCTCATTCTCCCCCTTAGTGTGAATCAGCTTCCATTCAACATTACTCAAACACTAGTCAAAATCCCAGATCTCATCGTCCTTCTGCGCCATCGAAGTCTAACGTTCAGCTACTATCTCCTCCAACTCCTCGACTCTATCCTGAAGCTCAATATTGCAGTCGTATACTTCGTTGTACATATGAGCTGCGTTAGAATTTGGTGGAAACTCTTCCTCCTCCTCATCCTCATCCGACTGTGACAACTCAGCGGGGTCTTCCTCATCCGTCTCTACCACATCCTCTTCATCAGGTATCCCCTCCTACTCAACTACTATAACCAACGGAGATGACTCCCTTGGCAGTAGTTGTTCCCAAACCACCTGACTATCTCGAGGCTCCTCCTCCCTAGCCTGACTGGATTCTCCCACATTAGCCATCCTGACAACAAAATTTTTAAGTGTTTATTTACAAACCGTCATTATTCGACACTCACGAGCACATAGGTTGCAACCACATAAGCACATATAGTGTTTTATTATTTCTTTCTTAAAACATAATAAGAGTTTATCACCACTATCTTTTCAATGGTTACTTCCTAAGGTTTTCCCCCCACCTAAGGTTCATAACCTGGCTTTGATACTAACTTGTGCCACCCCCAAATCTGGGTACTTTATTCCCACACGATTTGGTGTTCACGTTCTAATCATACATTTCCAACTACCCAATATAATAAAATTTAAACAATAAAACTTCCCATTAAAGGGTTACATCATTAAATCTAATAAAATCTCTCAGGTTATCTAACCTTAAACATTCATCAAATTCAGAAAAGTAAATAAATTACATCACAAGTTAAAATGAAATCTGACATCATAAAAGTCAACAAAGTACAAGTCTTCAACACATGTTCATTTTTCCTTTCCCTTTGTTAGTGGTAGGTTCATCAACCTTCTCAATTTTAGCTGCAATGATTATATATGCAAGAGTGAGCAAAATAAATGCTCACTTGAAATGACAATGAATAATGACAGCATAATAACTGCCAATGAATAGGCTCAACAGAACTGAATAATACTTTCTATCAATGATAATCAAAATGTGAAATGTATCTGAGGGTCACAAGACTATGAACTATGTCAAGGTTATAAGTAATCTTTCAACTTAAAGCTAAACAATCATAAGACTGTAGGGACTCCCCGTACTTAGGGTGATCAGCCCTTTGTGCCATGTATTGTGCACAAACATCTAAATGCTTCGCGTAAATAATCCCCTATAATAGGGTTGTTCTTCTCAATTTTAGAGTACAAGTCTGCACCAAAGAAAGTTTGATTTGGATAAGCTTTAAGGGTAATTTAGGGTTTAACGATCACCAACTAAAGATTAGTTGAATCAATAAATTTCAATATCATTTCAAATATTTGATAACAACATGATATGGAATATTCATGAATCATAGGTGAATCAACATTATATATCGAAGTCATGCTTAGAAATAAACTAGAAAGCATAAACATTGAATATTACAATAAACCTTGCTTGAACAATATTAAGCTTAAGGCTATAATCTTGTCTAATAAAAGAATTGAGTTATTGAAGATGCATAATTGACAACAAGTTGAGAAACAAAACTTGTTCATCATAAGAATAATGGAATTTATATGTTTGCATAATAAGAAACAATTTTAAAGATAGGAAACCTTCTCAGAGTAAGAGTTAAAGTAAAGAGCTTGCATGAATATAACGAAGTTATATAAGTAGGATTAGGAACTTGCTCAATATAAAAGTAATGATCTGAAACTTGCGTAAAGTAAGTGAGATAGGACAACTCAATTAGAGATTAGAGTTCAGAAACTTGCCTTGTGCGTAAGCTATTAAATTACAATTCACGTTCACCTACACATATTATTAAAATCACAACGTCTATTAAGTATACCAGCATTAACCTTACAAGTTAAATCCCATTTTAGTTGAACTTGTTATTTTAGTACAAGTTCCAATCACTAACACCATACACAATTCAGAAATCACAAGTCTTAGCACTACAACACTTAATCACCAACTCTAGATTTTAATAAATCACAACGTAAAGTTTTCACAACTTACTAATTTTACAACTTTGGAATTATTGAATACATGTTACAAATCTGTTATAGCATCTTTATTACATGCTCAACACATTATCATTATCATTAAACTAGGTTATATGGGATTTTAAAGACTGCACAATCAACAGGGCATCACTACCACTGTTCTGGATAGGGCACAATAGCGCCATTTATAGCTATAGAACTAACACAGCTACGCTGCAGCGCAGCTGCGTCGTTTCTGCCTTTGACACCAGCGCAGCTGCACTGATGCATAGATAGAAACTATACAGACGGTTTTCATACTCTATTCATAACCAAAACTCACGAACTTCATCAATTAAGTAGCAAATTACATACACCCAAATGATATAGGATTCATATAAACATTACCCATCATATATATAGTGATTTAGAACAACTAAACAACAACAACAATCAAATTAAGTCCTTTGAATTCCATATTTTTGTCAAAACTCCATTTTTGATATCTTTAGCAAAAATCATCACTAAAACTTTGTTACTACACCAAATCAACTCATTCAAACTGTGATCTTTTCGTTTCTTAATGAATAAACACATTCAAGAATCAATTTACAATTTAGTTCACTAATCAACTATCAATTCTGGACTTCAACGAGCCATATTCATACACACACTCACTGTAATCAATTTCTTTTCTTTTTGAACGTGATTTCCTAAATTAATATACCAAATCCTTATCTAGATGTTAGTTATAACATTACAGTTCCACATAAGCATAGTCAATCATTTATACACCAAAATTCATCAACAGTTGCATTACAGAGAGTTTGAAAACAATTTTATTTTATAGTGAAACTCAAGAACACAGAAAACATTTCATATATAGGAATTAAAGTTTTTGGAAATTAGAATTATACCTTCACTTGCTTGATTAAACCTTGTTAGATGACAAAGAAGTGCTTGGATAATCCCCTATCTACTTCTTGATTCACAAAATTTCTCTCTTCTCTCAAACTCTCTCTTTTTCTTTGTATTCTCTACTTCTTAGTCTAAGTATAAGCTAAATAACATTAGCCACTTATACGTGAAAATAAAAACTGACAGACATAATGTGTATAATTAAATTCTATCAGTTACAAAATTTAAACATAAGTTATCAGTTAAAAATTTTCAAAATAGTTTGTCAGTTAATATTTCAAAAGCTGCAAGACTTTGTTTGGATAAAACTAATTAAAAATATAAAAACTTAATATCTTTAAGTCTTGTTTGGAAAAACTGAATTAAAACTCTCTAATTTATTTTAATAGATCACTTGCTATATAGTTTAATGGTCACCCTCTAATTAATTAAATTCAAATATTTTAATTAATCATTTAAAATTATAATTTTACTTAACAAAACTTTAAATCTCTAATTCAATTATTAAGTGAAATTAACATATAATTATTCGACAACTCAATTAATCATTACTAACTTTCTCTAATTTAATTATTATATTAAATTAAATTAGAAAATTACCATTATATTATATGATAATTACTTAACCACTCATTTAATTTAATTAACCTATTAAATTAAATTTCAACCCACAAAATTATTGAACATCAACTTAATTAATATATTACACTTAATTAAGTTAGTCTACAATTATTCTTGAATTATTTATTTAGCTAATAAATAATCCAACAAATATTTACTTAACCACAAACACATCAATTAAAATATTTGTTACAAGAGTTGCGTCACTCATAGTACGCGTGTCATATGAAATTAATTCTGCGAAGAGTAACGTCTAGAGCAAAGATGAAGTATCTCTGATATAGGGAGATAAGTTTTTTGAATCTAATCCTACCCATGAACAATGACCATGGATGCTTCAAAATTTTCTCGCGATTTCATAACTCATTCAATTTCATAACTTTTACTTCAAATGTCTTATTCACCAGAGTTTACTAATCCTGATGGTCGAGCCGTCAAGCTTTTGGTGTATTTTGTTCTTTTGGTATGCAGGATATTGCTCACTCTCGATTTGATCAACAAAGAGACTTTCTTATATGAATCCCCGACAACAATATGCGAAAGGACTTGGGCATTTTTCGAGCTTAAGGCGGGATTAAACCTCTCATCAAAAGAAAGGGGAGAACTCCTAAAAGAAATCATGGTGACATAAGCTTGCCCCTACAAAAGAAGGGGAAAATTCTCAAGAAAGTCCTTAACTCAAAAGTAGAAGCCCAATGACAAAAGGTCTAGCGAATGAAATTCTCGTCATCAAATGTGTCAACCTGCGTCAAGTCCTCACAAGTCGAGGCCTCTACATTGAAGTTCAAATCTGGGCAATGAAAGAATGGGTTGCACCCTCCAGGGATGTCAGCGGCACTCAGGTCATCAGTTCAGCCAGGTTATGATTTAAAAGCGCAAAGAAATGGGGGCACAAGCACCTAACAGTGAAAAGAATCTCCAAATCACCTCAGAAAAGGTGAGGTAAGTTTCTACTCTAGACAAATTAAAATGTGCATCAACCTAGGACAATAGACGCCTAAGGATAAATCTAGATCATCACATCATGCATGATTTGCACATGTACAAATGCACTACATCAGCATATATCTCCATCAAGGTTTAGCATGCATCTGCAGTAGATTTAAATATGCGTGCACATTAAATGCCTAGATTAGAGAAAAATTTTGTCGCAGACATCATTTGGTATTGTAAGTCGTTGTCATCAATCCAACGTAACATCAGGCAGAGTTTGGTGAAGCAAGTCGTTGAATATTACTTCAACAAAGGTATCGAAAGATCCGGTATTCTAAACCATTGTCATCAATTCAACGTAACATCAAGACAATTCAGTGATGAAAGCTTTATATACCACCGTTCGAGTGAGAATAGAAATAGTTTGGTGATGTCAACATAGTCAACTACCAACAGGTCAGGTTTCGTTGTCAAATTACCAGTAGGGTAGGCACTATTGTAAACTACCAGTATATACATCAGGAAGGTCCAGTGATTTTAGAACTTCATCCCCAGCAGAGACGTAGAAAACATCTCAATTTCTCTTCATCAAATAAGCATCGGTAACACCGACAAAAAACCAAACTGTTGGAGTCAACACCAGCATAGGCATCAGTAATAAGCGATAATGGTAAAATGATTTACGATGTGCGAGTTACGAAGTGCGATTGGCCAAATGCGAAGTGCGAAGTGCGAAATGCGATGTGCGATTTGAGAACTGTGATTTGTGAAAGCATTTTAACATTCATCATAACATTCATTGCATTGAGATTTGCATCATTAGATATACCTTGTCATATTTCAAGTGTCTAGTATTGTTTATCATATTCATTCCATTACATTGCATAAACATAATAAAGAGGGACATCTGTAGACACTTGAAATTTCATTTTCCTATTACTTACTATGCAGGAGAACAAAATCATCTTTTTCACATTCCAGAGATGACCCTAAAGGACCACAACATCAGTTTCAACCCTAGAGATAACCCCGAGAGATCCAGTTTCTAACCCCAGAGATAACACCGGGAGATCCAATTTCTAACTCCGGAGATATCCCATGGCGATCAAGTTCAAAGCACAGAGTAAACCTCGAGAGGTTAAACCAACCTCAGAGATAACCCTAGGGACTGTCAGAGTTAACAGCAGGCTGATCTCGAAGATAGCCCTAAGAAAAGACTACTACAATTGCATCAAAGTCGAAGACAACCGCGAGAGGGGGAAAATGGTTATTTTTCCAACTCAACATCATTTCAACTCATTTAAATGCAAATTACGTCAAAAGATGTCCCACAAGAACCATAGCTTAACTTCCAAGCGCAAACTATGCAAAGCAGCTCAACGGACTACCTGCGGAGACCCAGAGATGCTATTTCGATTATGAACCCATCTTCTTGGATTCGAAAAAGGTCAAGCCCTATTTCAATGCGTAGCTCTCAGAAAGAACTTTCCGGAGTGGTATGGCATGCTTCCACCAGACTCCCGGATTGAAAGTTATGAAAGTTCAAGCAGACAGTGCGTCGTTCGAGTGCACGTACTTCGAGACGATGAGACCCACATAGCCCGGGGCAGCCCGGGCAGTCGCAGGTAAACCTGCTGCTGCCGCGGGTTGACCCGCGACACATTTGGTCTATAAAT
Source organism: Panax notoginseng (assembly GCA_016801055.1). Lineage (NCBI taxonomy): Eukaryota > Viridiplantae > Streptophyta > Magnoliopsida > Apiales > Araliaceae > Panax > Panax notoginseng. Next base: position 118,032,885 of record CM029013.1, read on the forward strand.
AGACCCCCCATCAGCCATAAAATGGAAGAAAAAAAGAAGAAAAGTGAGAAAACTCTGTCAATTTCAACCTTTAACCTCTTCTAGAGTGCTCCAAACTGAGTGATTCTTCTTTCTAAACACTTGTAAGCTCGTGTACTATAATATATTAAAGTTTAACTGGTGGAAACCAAGTTTTCAAGCCCCAAAACCTATTTGGAGTCTTCTTGGTAGTCCATTGTAAGATTTTTCAAATTTTTAAGCTTTCTACTACTTTAATATATATATATATATATATATATATATATATATATATATATATATATATAGAGAGAGAGAGAGAGAGAGAGTTCCGATCAGGTCCGGACTCCCGGACTGGACCAAAATTCGGACTTTTTTTTTAAAAAAAACAACTAAAAAAAATAAATAAATAGTTATGGAATTAAAAAAAATTCATAATACAGCGTTTTTGGTGTGATTTGGGTACGTATAACAAAAAATGGTGGTATAGTCTGTGCAGACTGTACCACCATTTTTTGGTATAGGTATCCAAAACACGTCCAAAATATTGTATTATGAAAAAATTTCAGTTCCATAAAATATTAAATTTTTTTTAGTTGTTTTAAAAAAAACCAAAAAAAAATATAATTGATCCGTTTTTGATCAGGTCCGGACTCCCGGACCTGATCAGTGCTGTATATATATATATATATATATATATATATATATATATATATATATATATATATATATATATGCTTTAACTGCTTTAGCAATGTAGATATTTAATCTTCCAGCTTGTGGACTATATTTGTCTAAATCTAGCTATCTCTAACTTTAACCGGTTTAAAAGTGACTAAATTGGAACCGTTGAAGCTAGAATGGCTTAGATTTATTTAAATCTAGTTTTATTTCTAGCTTTTGTACATATTTCTCTATCATGTGAACCTAGGAGCCATGATATCAAAGATTCAGCCTGTGAATCTAGATTCGGTTCCCACGATGGACATTTCTCAGCTGCATCCAGCTTGTAAATTATCTACGGTGTCTGGATATCCTTAGATGGTTATCATGCCCATAAGGAGTTCGGTACTGCTATGTATCTTAATTTCTCGAATATGCTTCGCATCTCAAAAATAAAATCAATCAAGCCGAGTACAGAATAAAATGAAAGTATCAAAGGCCTCAATTACTATTGAGCATAAGGGAAAACCTGTTTTTCAAAACATCACTGCTATATCTTGCCTAAAACTGAACTTTTATATACAAGTCAAACCCTTTGTATATAGGTACAAACGAGGCATAGCACTACTTCTAGATAATTGCACATAGGCCCAATAAATACACACACACACATGCAGATAAATAAGGTAATTGAAAAGTTGTGGTAACCATGTTTTCACAGAAGTTAGAGGGTGCCTAACACCTTTTCCCCGCTTAATCAAGTCCCCCGAACCTAATAAATCTCGGTTTCCAAGGTCATTTAAATAATGTCCAACCATTGGGCCTTTGTGTAAACCTTTACAAAATCGGTTAAATTGGTACAACCATTTCAAATCTACCAACTGGCGACTCTAAAAGTCAAATCGTCGACATTCACATGTCGGACCTTTTCAAACTCGTCTTTTCAGACAAAATTCAAACAAACGAGAACACAAAAGGGTAAGCACAAAATGGACACAAATCTTCCTGACGTCAACAGAAGGCAGTAGGAGGAGCAGGACCAGGTGGAAGTAAGGGAAACAACGGTGGTAGTACTCTGACTATCACTGGATCAACACCATCAAACCGACCTACTGCCAGAACTTTCAACATGACCGTGTAGGATGTTGTCCAGTCGAGGGATGTGGTGTCAGGTATCATTCAGATCAATGATATAAATGTTTACGTATTATTTGATTCGGGTGCTACTTGTTCATTTATATCCGATGATTTTTCTAAGAATTTAAAATTGCCTAAGGAGGAATTAGAATACCTTTTGAATATACAGATTGCGAATAGGGAAGTAATTGTTGTTAGGTTTGTACATAAGAACTGTAGAGTGGATATTAAGGGAAACGTGATGATTGTAGATCTAATCCCAATTAAACTTGGAGAATTTGATGTTATTTTAGGAATGGATTGGTTATTCAATTCTAGGGCGGTAATTAATTGCCAAAAGAAATGTATTAACCTTATAACTCCGTCTAAGGTAGTATTTTATGGCAGTAAGTCACCTAGATAAGTGAGTTGTCTGGCGATGATGCAAGTTAGGAGGTTGTTGAGACAAGGTTGTGTAGGGTATTTAGCCTACATAGTCGATACTCGAAAGGAGAGTGCAAAATTGGAAGAAATACTCGTCGTTAGGAATTTTGTAGATGTGTTCCCAGATGATCTGCCAGGACTGTCACCTGACAGAGAGATTGAGTTCGTGATTGATTTAGCACCAGGAACTGCCCCGATATCAAAGGCCATGTACCGTATGGCTCCGGTGGACATGAAAGAATTGATGGTACAACTGTAAGAACTTTTAGACAAAAGGTATATCCAACTGAGCGTATCGCCATGGGGAGCACCGGTGTTGTTCGTTAAGAAGAAGGACAGATCGATGCGGCTTTGCATTGATTACAAAGAGTTAAACAAGGTCACAATTAAGAATAAGTATCCATTGCCAATGATTGATGATTTGTTTGACCAGTTGAAGGGAGCTATATACTTCTCGAAGATAGACTTAAGAAGTGAGTATCATCAGTTGAAGGTCAGGAAAGATGATGTACTGAAGACAGCGTTTGTGACGCCCCCAAAATAGGTATACATCACCCTTTTTGAGTCGCCAAATACATGGTACATAATTCAAATATAACTTAATTTATACAACTGTTAAGTGTCGTGCAAAATACGACAAAACATAAGCTGTGAGTTTTAATATAAATATTGTCTCCTAGTCAATATCCAAACTCAAAATAAGTCCTCATTAAAATTATTATCACACTATTCTTATAGAATAGTGAGGACTACTATAACAATCATCTTGGACCATCACTCCATTCCCTGACTAGTCCCAGCTATATTCTCATTTTCTAAAGAGAACAATGAAAGAAAAGGGTGAGCTCAACTAGCCTAGTAAGAAATATTATGACTAAGATAATGCAGAATAAATTATTGTTAGCTCTCAATAGTGTTAAACTGGTAGAATAAAATAGACAACAAGTTTAACTGCAGCGAAACAAGCAACCCATTAGAAGAGTCAAGTAGAGCATGATATCTACTATCTTCTATGATTTAAAAAGTTTATCATCAATTTTATAGCTGAGACTCAACTTAATAAATAATTCACATCACTGAATTATCCATGCACTACGGGCCAAGGATATTCATTAATATCACATCCACGAATTATCCATGCACTACGGACCAAGGATATTCGTGCTATCACCAATGGTCATGATAATGCCAAAAACCAATTCATCTTTACACCCTTGGCCGAAGAGAACGCATGGTCATGATCATACCAACATCTGTCCATCAATGCACTACGGGCCAATGAGGACTTTTATCGCATTATTTGTAATATTACAGGTCATAATTATACCGAATAATCCATGGTCATAATCATACGAACAGTCCATCTGTGCACTATGGGCCAAAGATAACTTTTATAACAATATAAGCATGAGGATGATGACAATGATATAAACATTAATCAAAAAAAATTAAAGATAAATATTAAATACTTTAAATTTATCTAGAGTTTGAAAATGTCCAAATTGTCGATATGATAACTGCTTTGTGAAGTAAAATTCAAGAATAATATTGTATCAAAAATAATTTGGACAGAAAAGAAATTAATTTTTATCATGACTAGTACCTCAGGTGAATAGTACTCGAGTAAATAGTAGTCCGTGAATAGTACTTCGTGAATAGTACCCGTACGTATGAATAGTATCGTACGTATAAATAGTGTCGTATAAATGAATAGTACCCATGAATAGAACTCCGACATGAAAAGCTTAAAAATGAACAAGAATGTTCAGAAAAATATCATTGTGAAACGATACTAGATGAAACGCAAATTTCAAAGATATTCTACTAATTTCAAGGAGTATAGAAGCAATACTTAACAAAATGAGTGTAGAATTCAGAATCTGAAATGAAATAATATTACTTACATATTACAGAGTATGGAAAAAAATATTATTTCTTACGAATATTGAACAAAAATAACATCCCTTACAATTGTTGAACGAAAATAATATTCCTTACAAATATTGAACGAAGATAATATTCCATAGGAATATTAAACGAAGATAATATTCTTGCGAATATTGAATGAAATAAAATTTCTTACGAATACGAAAAATAATATCGTAAGCGAATATGAGATAAATAATACCCCTTACCACAAAAGAATAGTATTTCTGACTAGTATAGCGTATATATTCTTGAAGAAAACTTTCACTATTTTCTATACTCAAAGTTTCCTTAAACTCAAAAGAAATACGCTCAATATTATAGAAGAAGAATTCTCTGATTCTGGTGTGATTTTCTTTTCTAAACTGAGCATTATATTTATAGGAGGATGGAAGCATAATATTTGAACGCACAGTACACAAAGGTCACGGGTGAAATTCTTCCTAAGGATTCAAGTGAATTTTTCTGATTTCACTATGCAAATACTATGCAGATACTATGCAAACACTATGCATAATAAAATATAATATATTCTATTTTACATAAAAAAATAAAACTTATTATAATGTATATATATATATATATATATATATATATATATATATATATATATATATATATATAGATTATCACACTCATAGCACACACTATTTTAAAAAATGGGTAAGTGGGGGTCCATATAATAAACCAAATTTATAACAAATACTTCATAAAAATCTCCTCTATTTATCTCAATTCACTTGGTTTCACAAAATACATTTTTAATAATATCTATTCATCATTATTATAACTCGTAATATTAAAAACCATATCGTTCCTAGAAAAGAGGGGGCTTTCTGATAAGGATTTCTCCCTATTAGCGCGCAATTGGATGACCAAACCCCTTTTCTCGACAGAACTTTCTAAACATTGTCAATAATATAAATAATAATATGTATAACTTTGTCGTCTCAATTATTGATTTAATAATATAATATATTGTGACAATAATTGAATCAATAACGTGAGATACTATGCAACAATTACTGTGGCAATAATTAAAATAAATTGAGTGACTTCTCACCTAAGCATCAATAATAAATACTGTGTGCTACTATACAACCACGCGTATTACTGTACTTTTATCACCGGGTATTTCAACAGTTAACGGTAAAACTTTCGCCGTTATTTTTATAAAAATATATTTCTGTCATTTTCTAACTCCGACAGTAATTCCGTTGTGGGGTCCACCAATAATTGCGTCATCGTACGAATATTCCCTGACCAATCGAATATTTTATGACAACTTCCTTACTTTGCAAAATTTATAAATATTACCCACAACTATAACATTATATCAAATCCACACCATAATATTAAAAAAATATTTCGAGAAAATTAAATGTTTATTCATAAAAGTTAGGGTCTTACAACCTCCCCTTCTTATGAAATTTTGTCCTCAAAATTGGCGTACGTACCTAGTATACCGAAGAGGTGAAGATACCTTGTTTTCATTTCAGATTTTAACTCTTGAGTTATAACCTTTGAGCGTAGAATATGTTCCTTCTTATCCAAGATTTTAGCAAGTACCTCTTCATACGTTAAATCTTCCGCTATCTCGTCCGATTCTAAATCAATAATGTGGTTCGGGTATTCCACATATTTAAGCAACATAGATATATGAAAAATGTTGTGAACACGAGACATACTTAGTGGTAAGACGAGTCTATAGGTCACAGTTCCTACTCGACCGAGGATTTTAAATGGACCAATAAAATCGAGGGTTGAGATTTCCTCTCTTCGTCGATTCTTGCTTCTAGAATAACGCCTTCTTGCATCTTCTTCTTCACATTCATCAGCTCTGAGTCTGTAGCTTGAACGGCTTTAACTTTATCGATTAAATTTGGTTCTAATCGTATTTTCACTATCTTCACGTAGGTTCTTGGAGTCTTTAACTTTATCTCCATCTTTTTTAAGTCATACAAAATGGGTCTTTGTGTTAACAACATCGCACTCGTAACCGCATACGATCTTTTACTTAACGTGTCAGCTATCACGTTTGCTTTTTTTCCACGATGGTATTATTGTAATCTTTCAACAGCTCGAACCAACGTCTTTGGCGCATGTTACGTTTGTTCTGGGTGAAAAAATATTTGAGAGTTTTGTATTGGGTTCAAGGTCGATACAAAATTTGATTTCACGCTCTGGGGGTAGGCTAAGAAGTTCTTCGGGGAATACGTCAGGAAATTTATTAATAATAGAAATATCATTCAAAACTGTGACTCTCATCCAAGACTTGGATAGCACCTCACATTGATACCTATCAACTTGCCACCGTTATTCACGGTGTCCCCTACGGAAAGTTTGGCTTTGGTGCATCCCACATAAGGAAGTCACCAGTGAAAGGCTCGGGGCTCTTCACTTATGGCTTGATATGACAGTGATTGACTTTAGTGGTTTGGTTGCTTGAATTCGCATAACAGGTTAGTTAGGAATTTGAAAGCTAACAACCTTACGAAAATAATCAATTTTAGCATGATGAGTAGTTAACCAGTCGATTCTTAAAATCATATCAAAGGTAAGTATTTTCAAAGAGATAAGATCGACAGGTAACATGAGGGTATCAATTTGAATTAAATAAGATTTATAAACAGTGGATATAATAAAGGTTTCTCCCAACAGAGTTTAAACAGATAAGTCAAAATCTAATTTCTCTGAAGTTAAATTTAAACGTTAAGCGCAAGTAGGAGAAATAAAAGAATGGGTAGAACCGGTATCGAATAAGGTATATACTTCGCAAGAGTTTATGATTAACTTACCCATAATAACTTCGTTCGGGTTCCTCGATAAACGCTCTTACTTAAACTACCGGCTTTGACTTGTCTGGGACAACCTTTGATGTCACCATCCCAGCTAGACTTGACTTCACTACACGATAAAATCGAGCTAGGTGACCTTCTCTTCCTCAATTAAAACATGCTTTGGGTTGCTGCGTACAGTTTGGATGGATGTGTCCCTCTTGTTCGCATTTGTAACATACGACTGGTGGTCGCTCTCCTTCCTTGGAAATGGGTGTCGGTGCTACTGTCGACGTCTTTTCATCATTGCTGAATCTTCTCTTCTTAAAGTTGTTCCCACTTACCACCGAAGTGGTTACCATTCCTGGCATGATAATTTCCTCCACAATGATTATCGTTGTTCTGATGGCCTTTGCCACCGGTATGATTATTATCGTGTTGTTGGTCATTGTCTTTTGTTTGAGCTGACTTATAATCGCGTTCCAATAACTGAGCCCTATTCACAACATTTAAATACAAACAAAGTTTGTGAGAAATGAGGTATTGACTTATTTCGAGTTTCAAACCTCGCAAAAAAATTCGTGTCATTCACTCCTCATTGTCAACCAAATGGGATGCAAATCCCACCAATACAAAGTACATATAACTAGCTACAAGTATGACACAACAACATTATCATAACACTTAAACACTGACAGATCTGGGCTTCACAAAATCTTGTCAGACTCGGATTTAGCCTTTCTAGGTTGCCCAGAATTCTATTGGTCATGCCCGGTCAACGGGTTTTGACCGTTAATAACTTCCAATCCAGACATCAAATGGTACTGATTCCACTTACATCTTAAAGACCACATACCAGGCTACATGTAACAACTTTAAAACAACAAAAATAGTAAACACAGAAAGATCTAGAGCGACTGACATTTCTTGTCAGACCACTAAAAATGTTCAAGAACAGATTTTGAAAAACATGGTTTTTATCCATTTTGATGCTATAAATCTATGTTAGATCAACATATATCAACTAAAAATATATTTTAACACTTGATTAAACACAAAAACACAAAATTTTTCTTAGCAACTTGGATCAAAAATAAAATTAGGGTTTATACCTTCTAGTTCCAATCTTGATCTTGATCTTCCTAAATGATATTGGGTGATCTAAGGGTTGTAATTGGGACTGATTTACTTTGCAATTTCAGAGGTTCTTGAATGAGGGAAAGTAGGTGAGAGCAAGATAGCAAAATAAGCAAATTTATGTACTTTCCCTCTCTTTGATCTCTTATATATTGCTTGTGGCAATTAATCACTTGTTGTGCTGTCAATTGGAGTGTTAAAATGCTGAGATTTTAGAAGTCACAAAGTCAAGTGGGTTGGTCACCAACTAAAGCTCTTGACAATTTTACAAGTTTCCTTAAAAAAAATCCAAAAAGGGCACTTTTGTCATTTACAATTTAAACTTAATGGCATTCTTGACATTTGATCAAACCCTTAGGGTTTAACCTTTAGGGTTTAACCCTAAGGTTCTAACCCTTAAGTTTTAAAATACTAACTTTCTAAGATTTTCTAAATTAGGGTTTTAATTTAGAAAATTAAAATTTTGAAACTAAAATTAGGTTTTCCTAATTAAATTAGGTTTTCTTAATCATATTTAAGTTTAATAAACACATTAAGCTTACTAATTAGGATTAGGGCTTCCTAATTAGGGTTTTAGAATTCTCGAATATAAAATTAGGATTTTTCAGCTTTCGATTAGGGTTTCTAACGGTACGTTAGGGTTTCTAATCCTGAGATTAGGGTTTATAATCTCTTATTAGGGTTTATTAATTACAAACCTTATCCGATCAATTATTGATCAACATTTCTATACAGTACAAATACATACTCTTTAATATAATTATTTTAATTATATTTTCTATCGAATCCCTATCTAAAAATTAGGGTTAGGATTTCTAAAGCTGTTAAGCACAACTCTACTCTAATTTCTCAATCAATACCCAAATTGACTACTTCTCGAGACTCGTATCACAGATACACAGTACAATATTAACAGTCAATATCAATATTAAATAAAAAAAATCGTAAATTTTGATTATTTAAAATCTCGGGATATCACAATGATTTAAGAGGCAAAATATAAGAAGTTACATGATGATGTAATTGACAAGTGTTGTCTACCTATTTATTTATATATAATTTGTTGTGCACATACAAGGCAATATACATTTGAAATGGGATCATTATTCTCACTAGTAAATCTTTAATTAGATATTGTCGAACTATATTTATGAGGGTAATATAGTTTGAAAAAAATAGTGGGAGATACCAATATAAAATAAGACCAAATTTATTTTGGTAATTAATTAAATGAATGTTTGCTAAAATATTATCTTTTTACATGCAGAATTTTGAAAATGTCACATTCACTAATTTCACTGCGTATCATACTTGATGCTAACAAACTGAACTGACCGAATTACATGGACTGATTAAGGAATTTGAGAATTGTTGTCACTGCTGAAAAGAATTCTTATGTCCTAAATTTGCCTGCACCTGCAAAAGTTAAAGAAACAGCCTCTAAGGAAGAGATTGCTACTTTTAAACAGTGGCAAGATGATGAATCAGTGGCTCTATGCATCATGCTCGCATCCATGAGTAACGAGCTTTAGCGTCAGCATGAAACCATGGATGCTCCTACTATGCTACTGTACCTTCAAGAGTTGTATGGTGAGCAAAGTAGGACTGCTAGATATGAAATATCTATGGAGCTCTTTCGATCTCGGATGACAGAGGGCACTACCGTTGAGACTCATGTCTTAAAGATGATAAATCTGATTGAACGTCTTGGACAACTTGGGTTCGTCATGGATGGGGAGTTGAGTCAAGAATTAGTCTTGCAGTCACTCCCAAACATCTTCTCATAATTTGTTGTGAATTTTCACATGAATAAGTTAGATGTCAATTTGCCTGAATTACTTAACATGTTGAAAACTGTTGAAGGTCACTTCCTATCCAAGAAGAACCATGTCTTACTGGTGGATGATTCTTCCAAGAAAAGGAAGAGGCCCAACGTATCTTTTGAAAAGAAGAAATCCAAGAAGGCTAAGGGAAAGGCGAAAGTGAAGGATCAAAAGAAACCTGATCCAGCTAGCAAAGGAATTTGTTTTCATTGCAACAAGATATGTCACTAAAAGAGGAACTGCAAGGATTATCTTGCAGAACAAAAGCAGAAGAAGCTTGGAGAAGCTTTGAATCCTAATCAAGGTTTGTTTATGATTGAAATTAATTTTTCTAAAAGTCAATCTTCTACTTGGGTATTGGATTTTGGTTGTGGTTCTCACATATGTAATAATATGCAGGGACTGGTCAGAAGTAGAAAGTTGAGCAAGGATGAGGTCGTACTATGAATGGGAAATGGAGTAATAGTTGCTGCATTAGCTATAGGGACTTATTGTTTAGCACTGCCTACGGGTAAATCCATTAGTTTAAATAATTGTTATTTTGTTTCGTCACTTATTAGAAACATTATTTCAATATTTGTATTGGATATGGATGGTTTTGACGTTATAATAAAGAACAATAGTTGTTCTATTTATAATAATAATGTTTTATATGGTGTTGGTAATTTACGAAATGGACTTTACATTCTTGACTTGCATGAAAATATACTTCAAATTGAACAAACTAAGAAAAGAAAAAGAGATGATGCTAATTATACCTATATGTGGAACTATAGACTTGGTCATGTTAATGAAACAAGATTATCCAAATTGTATAAAGATGGGCTCCTAGAGCTATCGGATTATCAATCATATCCAACTTGTGAATCTTGTCTCATGGGAAAAATGACTAAATCTCCTTTTAGTGGAAAAGGAGAAAGAGTTACAAAGTTGTTAGCGTTGGTACACACGGATGTATGTGGACCTATAACAACGAATGCACGGGGAGGGTATTCTTATTTTATTATATTCACTGATGATCACTCAAGATTTTGATATGTGTATTTAATTAAATACAAATCTGAATCATTTGAAAAGTTCAAAGAGTTCAGAAGTGAAGTAGAGAAACAAATGGGCAAAAGTATTAAGATTCTTCGATCAAATCGAGGTGGTGAATACTTAAGCAGTGAGTTTCTCAATTGTCTCAAAGAAAATGGTATAATCTCACAATGGACTCCACCTGGGATGCCACAGCTAAATGGTGTGTCTGAAAGGAGAAATCGAACACTGTTGGACATGGTTCGTTCCATGATGAGTTTTACAGATCTTCCGATGTCATTATGAGGATATGCCTTAGAAGCGGCTACATATCTACTAAATAAGGTTCCCTCGAAATCCGTCCCTAAGACTCCATATGAGATGTGGACAGAGAGGAAGCCTAGTCTTAAGCATGTTAAGATTTGGGGATGTCCAACTTATGTGAAAACGTTTCAGAATGATAAGCTTGGGACAAGATCTGATAAGTGTACTTTTGTGGGATATCCTAAAGAAAGTTTAGGATATTATTTCTACAATCCTACTGAACAAAAGGTGTTTGTTGCCAAACATGCTGCCTTCTTGGAAAGGAGTTTATCCTTAAAGGGGTCAGTGGGAGGAAAATAGATCTTGAAGAAATTCAAGAACCACAAACCACTACAGATCAAATGGATGAACCTGCCCAAGTAGAGATTCCTTCTGTACCACACCCTATTCGTAAATCTGAAAGAGTACCAAAGATACCTGATAGGTATAGACTTGTCATAGAGGATGACGATGAGGTACGCATCATAGATGATGATGATCCATTGAATTACGATCAGGCTATGAGTAATAAAGACTCAGAGAAATGGCAAAAAGACATGAAATCCGAGATGGACTCCTTGTATGAGAACCAAGTATGGACTTTGGTTACACCACCTAAAGGCATTAAGCCTATTGGGTGTAAACGGGTCTTTAAAAGACTGGAGCAGACAGCAAGGTAGAGACCTATAAGGCCCGACTGGTCGCAAAAGATTTCAAACAAAGACAAGGAGTTGACTATGATGAAACTTTCTCACCAGTAGCAATGCTCAAGTCCATTAAGATTTTGCTTGCGATTGTAGCTTACAATGACTACGAAATTTGGCAGATGGACGTGAAAACGGCCTTCCTCAATGGGAAACTTGAGGAGGATGTGTATATGACACAGCCAGAGGGATTTGTTTCAAAGGTTGGAACAAATCAAGTCTGTAAGCTACAACGATCCATTTATGGATTGAAGCAAGCTTCTCGTAGGTGGAACATCCGTTTTGATGAGACATCAAAGAGTTTGATTTTATCAAAAATGAGGATGAACCATGTGTGTACAAGAAGGTTAGTGGGAGCGCTGCTTCATTCCTCGTATTATATGTTGATGATATATTACTGATAGGGAATGATATTCCTATGCTACAATCAATTAAAATTTGGTTATCTAAACACTTCTCCATGAAGGACTTGGGAGAAACATCCTATATTTTGGGGATAAAGATCTATAGAGATAGATCTAAAAGGATTCTTGGCTTGTCCCAAGGAACGTATATTTACTCGATGCTAAAGAGGTTTAGCATGGAAGATTCCAAAAGAGGTCTCATACCGATGAGCCATGGAATACATCTCTCCAAGAAACAGGCCCCAAAGACACCTGAGGAGAGAGACCGTATGAGTAAGATTCCTTATGCTTCAGCAATATGATCTATCATGTACGGTATGATATGTACTAGACCAGATGTCGCTCATGCACTTAGTGTAACAAGCAGATATCAGTCGAATCCAGGAGAAGAACACTGGAAGGCAATTAAAAATATCCTAAAGTACTTAAGAATAACTAAGGATGTATTTCTTGTCTACGGTGGGTCTGAATTGAAACTAGAGGGCTTCACAGACTCAAGTTTTCAAACAGACCAAGATGACAGTTAATCCGTCTCCGGGTATGTGTTTACCTTAAACGGTGGCGCAGTGAGTTGGAAGAGTTCCAAATAGCAAATAGTTGCTGATTAAGTGACAGAGGCAGAGTACATAGCTGCAAGTGAAGCTGCAAAGGGAGTTGTTTGGATGAAGAAGTTCATTACCAAACTTAGTGTGGTTCCTAGCATTACAGGACCAGTGCCTTTATTCTGTGACAACACTGGAGCTGTTGCGCAAGCTAAGGAACCCAGGTCTCATCAGAAATCCAAACACGTGTTGCAGCATTTTCATTTGATCAGAGAGATCATTGAAAGAGAAGACGTCACCATGGAGTGTGTGGACTCTCAAGACAATATTGCAGATCCATTTACTAAAGCGTTAACACAACAGCAGTTTGATCGTCACTTAGAGAAGATGGGTATGAGATACCACGGTAATTGGCTTTAGTGTAAGTGGGAGATTGAAAGTAGTATGCATACAAGTCAATCATGTATGATGATAAAGTATATAGTTTGTAATCAATCTTATTTATTTATTAATAAAAGAATTATTTATTAAAGGCATTTATTATCTACATGATGTTGTTTTAATAATATGTGATAAACTCATAGTTTTAAGCAATGCTTTAGAATCATGATGAGATCATGCTAATGAGATCTAGATTCTTAGATAGCTTAAAACTAAAATGTTTCCAATCAATAGATTACTAAAAAGGGGATTAGTGAATCCCGATAGATTGGTACGTGCGTTGCTTGCTCATTAGATGAGGATGATTGATCTCATGGTCATTTGTGTGGAGATACTAAAGCAAGTATGTAGGTGCTTATTAGAGAATAAGTTCACTGAACGTGACTCGTTAAGGAATACCTAATGGAGTTTTACTTGTCTGTCAATAGGAATTCTTGTAGTGATAGTAGTACAAATGATCCTTAGACTTGAGATCATCATAGTATCTTATATATAATGAATTACACGTTGACTATTTCCTTAAGACTTTTAGAGTATATCAAAGGGTATGCTTGGGTGTAATAAGTTATATATAGAGATAATGAATGATCAATAAAGAATCTACCACATCTTGTCTAGCTAAACTAGTAACCAAGGTATAATCTTAGTTTTTTAAGGATTTAGTTTTTTATTTTATTTTTCCTTTGTGTTTGAGTTTCATGAACAATTAGTTGAGGATATAGGTTAAATATGTTAATTTGTTCATATAAACTATTTTTATATGATTTTTATGTGATGAAAAGTTGTTTAATTCATGGAAACATGATATATGTGAAGAAATCATGTTTACAGTGAATTACATTGATATATGTATGATATAACTTATTTTAGAATCAAAATTGATACTCAATTCATGATATAAAGTGTAAATTGATTTTTGATTGTATAAATACATGAAGAAATGAAAAAAAAAAGTGATTTAAACGGACTGTTTTAGTTGAAAAACGAATTCACAATGATTAATTTCGCTAAGAACATTTAAAAGTGAAGAAAGAGAAAGAGCAATGAAATTTAAAGGTTTTAAATTGTTGTTTATGTTGTTTATATGGTTAGAAATATGTTAGAAACATTAGTTTATGTTTCTATGAAGTTTATGTGTATTATATGTGCTAAATATGTTGTTAGAAAGAAGTTTTTAGACTAATTTGGCTTTATTTTGTGTTCCTCGCTAACACTGTCTACGTGAAACTGTGTTGCGGCACTACAGCGCCTGTTTTGTGAAGAAATAGGGCGCTGCAGCGCCACTCAGTGTCTGTTGACAAGTACAGGCGCTGCAACGCCGGTTGCGTGATTAAACAGATGCACTACAGCGCCAAGACCGAGTTGCAGCGCCAATTTCAAGTCTTTATCTCGCGCAACAATGCCAGATTAGCGTTGCAGCGCCGGTCCTCAATACAAACTGGGGTGCTACAGCGCTAGTTAGCAGTTTGGCCCAGAAAATTAATTTTTAATATACAACTCTGTAAATGTTAATGTAGCATGATCTTGTGACTATAAAATATGAGTAATCATGTTATATGATGAAAGAGCAAATTGTGGTGTTGTTATAATATCAAATGTAAAAATTATTATTAGTTGTGTGATAACTAAAATTTGGTGGTAATAAATGAGAAGTGTGGATTAACCATGTGGTTAAACCTAAGACTAAGAGGTGTAAATGAAATAGATATTCAGTTATGTACCGTGATCATGTGGCAACTAATTATGTCATAATGACATATGTATAGGATATTTGGGAACGTAAGTTATAGTTGTTTAGCTTACACGTAAGGCAAGTTCTCTAACCCTAACTTTATTTGAGTAAGTTTCCGAACCTTACTTTTATCTTAAGCGAGGTCTTAAATTATGTTGAGCAAAGTTTTTTTAAAACCATATTTTCTTGTTAGAAATTGTAACCTTAGCTTACCATTTTGTTCAACCAAGGTTTATTATATATTTTCAATGCTTTGAACTTTATTCTTAAAGAATGAATTTGTTGCTTTACAATATTCATTTATGGTTCATAACTGCTTTGTATTACGTTGTTGTTGAACCTTGGCATTGTCATTAAACATTCGATTCAACTAATCCTTAGTTGATGTACGTTGAACTCTAAATTACCCTTAAAACTTATCCAAACCAAACTTCATTTGGTGCGGACTCGTATATTAAAACTAAGATGAACAACCCTATTATAGGGGATTATTTACGTGAAAGCGTTAAGATGTTTGTGCACAATACATGGTACGAAGGGTTGATCCCCCTAAGTAAGAGAAGAAGGTCAATATAGTTTAACGACTGTTAAAGATTTAAGTAGATATACTTATAATCTGGGACATAGTTCATGGTCTTGCGACCCTCAGATGATTTTCAATATCAGTTCTTGATTATCGATATTAGAAAATGTTATTCAATTCAATTGAGTTTATTCATTGCCAGATATTATGTCCTTTCAAGTGAGCATTTGTTTTGCTCACTCTTGCATATATATAACCATTGCAGCTAAAGTTGAGAAGGTTGACGAGCCAACCACTAGCAAAGGGGAAGGAAAGATGAACAAGTGTCGAAGACTTGTTAATTTGTTGAGACTTATGTTTTTAGACTTAGTTCTATTTATGAGATGTAATTAATTATTTTTTCGCATTTGATGAATGTTTTAAGGTTAGATGACCTGTGATTTATTGGATTTAATTATGTAACCCTTTATTGGGAAAATTTATTGCTTAAGTTTTTATTAAATTTGGGTAGTTAGAAATGAATGTTAGACAGTGAACACCAAATCTTTTGAGAATGAAGTACCCAGATTTGGGGGTGTCACACGTTAAGCCAAGCAGCTGGCAGTAGCAGGCCAAGCAGCGCCAGGTGCTTGCCAGCACCTGTTGTGCAATGTGTGCTGCTGGTGCAGTTTTGACGTGCCATTTTGCTCGATTTTCGTGACTTATTTTCACGGTTAGAAAATTATGAAAAATACTATGACATGAAGTCTATAAAATGCTAGAAATTCGCCACGATTAGATTAATGGTTTGAGAATTCAAATTGAGTGAAAGAGCATGTCAGAACTTGTTAACGGGCGACACCGAACTTAGCCGCTATGGGCTGTTTTGATGCTCGACATTCTGAATCGCATTCGGGCTAGATTTTTAGCAATGCTCAGTCTAATAAAGTCCCAATATAAAAGTATTGAAGTTATGTGATAATTTATGCCATGAAAACTCAGTCCGTGCATAAATAAGTCAATAAAATATAATGTAAACATAAATTTACATATTTAAGCGAATGTAAGCTAGATATGATATGTAAAATGGTTTCGTAATGATATGAAAAGTATGGAACTATTAAAAAGTGTAACGATCATAAAAGTGATGAAACGAAGGTTTCTGAAGTTCGAAACGAAGATTTTGAACGAAGATTTACATAATGGGGTGTGTGTGTGTGTGTGTGTGTGTGTATATATATATATATATATATATATACAGAAATGATCAAGTAAGGGATCCCTTACTTTCTTAAAATAAGGGACTTTTTTTTTTTGCTTTTTTTTTTAAAACAACTAAAAAAAAAAGTTTAATATTTTATGGAACTGAAATTTTTCCATAATACAATATTTTGGGCGTGTTTTAAATACCTATACCAAAAAGTGGTGGTACAGTCTACCCAGACTGTACATACATGTTTTGTTATGCGTACCCAAATCACACTCAAAACACTGTATTATGAAAAAATTTCAATTCCATAAAATATTAAACTTTTTTTTTTAGTTGTTTTAAAAAAAAAAGCAAAAAAAAAAGCAAAAAAAAAGTCCCTTATTTTAATAAAGTAAGGGATCCCTTACCTGATCCTGACCCTATATATATATATATATATATATATATATATATATATATATATATATATATATATATATATATATATATATATATATATACACGAGTTATTTGCAATCCAAAATGCGAAACTAACTTGCTAATGAAATAAGATATTTGTGCATGAGGCAATAGCATGAGTTAACTCACGCACTATTGAAAAAGTATAAAATTATATAAATAAAAGAAATAATATAGTAAGTTCTGTTTTACTATAAAAACTATATATTAATCATTTAAATCCCGAATTTACGAGTAAAAGTAAAAGATATTTCTAAGAAAGAATATGGATGGTTTAAGCTTCATTATGTAAAATATTTATATATTAAAAATGTGAGAGATCTTTATAAAGGATTAAAGTGAATAAACTTTCTAAATAAACCACGATTGGTTTTAAATTAAGAATAAAAGATTATAGTTTATATAACTAATAATCATGTATTAAATATATGCATGCATGTTTTGTGACATAGTTGCCTAATGTGCGTATATATGTAAACACAATTGTGTAGGATTTGTGGAGAGAAGCTAAGGGAAGTTTTTCAGTTCTGTTATCTTTGTGGATTAAATGTTTATTATATGTTGAATTACATACCATACTCTATGAATTGCTAAAGTCAAATTATGACCAAGTCAATTGGGTTATGAAATTCAATTTACATGTGATATAATATATCATATGTTGTATGAGAATTTGAGATGTACAAAGCATGTATAGGTGTATTGCATGAAATTATAATGCATAAAATATATTCCTATTAGAAGAATTATGTTGCATGCAAAGTATATAAAGTCGGTGCTATGTAAAACATAATAGACTGTTAAATTTGCTGGGCTGTAGAGCTTAATCTTGCAAAAATAAATTTTTTGAAGGTTAATGATATAGTGCAATATTACTTGCTATACGGATGATGAAGGTTGAACGAGTACAAAATGAATACATTTTCGTGAGTTAGAAATTGTATAAAGCTATGATTGATGATTTTGATAGTTTAAAATATTCACTAAAGAATATTTATTGTGGATATATTGTAATGATTACTTTATATAAATAAAGTGATATAGCAACATTAATATATAACAAAGAATTTGTATTGAGGATTAAGTTGTATAGATATAAATATAACTCTGATAAAATGAATCGTAAATAAATATGATTCTAAGATATGAAATCGTAAAGGTTGTGGTTCGGGGAAAGAAAGAAAGAAAAGTTTTCAATTATCCGTATTTTTATTAGTTTTATCATTGAATAATGATGCAAAGCTAGTATAAGATAGTTTTTAATGCACAAGGTCAGGCTTACGTTAGTCTTAATTTGGATTAAGTTGGTCTTGATTTTGGTGGCGTCACAAGTGATGCCAAAGCTTTAGGTTATAAACTTTAGGCAGGAGAACCTTAGGCTATAACCTTAGGCTATAACCTTACGTAAATAATAAAGATATCAATAAGAAAAACTCAAAAAGAGTTTTAAGAGATGAATGGAGGCATTCATCATAAGAAAATAATAATAAACATATTATTATTTGGAGGTGTTATTTGAGTTATTAAGCTTGAATTTAGAATGTCAGAAAAGACAAAAGATAGTAAACTCTAGAGTGAGTTAGAAATGATCAACCCTAAATAAAAAAGGGTATGATTAATCCGATATTAGAAAAAAGACATAGAGGATGTCAGGATAAGAAAAAAGAAACTTGTGTTGTGTCATAGACATTGGTGATATGTCATAACAAAGCTAGACACTGGTGATGTGTCATAACAGAATAGACACTGGTGATGTGTCCTAATAAAATAGACATTGGTGATATTGGTAAGTGGGTTTTATACCTACGAATCGGCATCTAATTCGAGTTTAATCTGTGTTAATTCTTTGTTTTTATGTTTAGTTTTACTTGTTTAGTGTTGTTTTGTGTTTATGTGTGGTGGCGTGGCATTTGGACTTCAAAAGTGGATTCATGGCAAAATTTGGCAAGATCAGGAGCTAAACTTGGATGATAGCAGAAGGCATCCCCGCCGGGGCGAACCTTGTATATGCAAAACCCTCACCGGGGCGAAGGTACGGGAAAATCAAAGAGTCATGTTTCTCTTGTATTGCTGCAAAGGCGTGAAGGGGAAAGATTGGCATGATCTGGAATTGTGATTGACGTCGAATTACACTGAGAATATGTGTCCTAGGCTGGTTATTAACAAGATACAACAAGGGAGATAACAACTAACAATCAAGGAACAATTAAGAAGATCGAATTGAAGCACTAACATTGGAGAGAAGATTTGAAGATTATTATTCACGATAATTATGAGATTGGAGCAAAGGAGAAGGGTGGTTCTGGATTCATTCTTTTTCTTTAATTCAATACTTGTAATTGGGATGATGTTTAGTTTGATTATTTTAGTTTTTATTTCATCTATGGTGAACTAAGTTACTTATTAGGCTTATGACGGATATTTTGGTTAAATGATGATTATGTAGCTTTGAATTTCAGTTTAATAATCTATCTTTGAGTTTATCTATAGTGATTTGTGCTTGAATCTATGAATTACTTGATCACCAATTCTTTGTGGAATTATATGGACTCGATGTGACACCCCCAAATCTCGGTACTTCATTTCCTCAGGGTTTAGTGTTCACGTAATCAAAACATTCATTTCTAACTACCCAATTATAATAAAATTGAATAACAAAACCTGCCCATACAGGATTAAACTTAAATAAATCTCCCAGGTTAACTAACCTTTACAAACAATCATTCATGCGAAAAAAATAAAATAAATTTCATTACAATCTTTAAACCAAGTCTAAAAATAAACTATTCAACTATTACAAGTCTTCAGCATTGCTTCGTCTTTCCTTTCCCTTTACTGGTACTAGGCACACCACCAGTTTCAACCTTAGCTGTAAGAAATTTTACAGGTAAGAGTGAGCAAACAAGGCCCACTTGAAATAACAATAATTAAATCAGTAACTTTTACATCATTTGTCAACATTAAGCTCAATAGAATTTAACAATATATTCTATTAACTTTTGGAAAGCTTTAACCTTTACTGAGGGTCTAATGACCACGAATCATGTTCACAGTTATAAGTAATTTTTCAACTTAAACTTTAACAGTCATAAGACTATAAGGACTTCACGTACTTAGGGGGATCAACCCTTCGTACAATGTATTGTGCACAACCATTTCAACGCTAAGCGTAACCTCTTATAAAAGACTTGTTCTTCTCAGTATTTAGAATACAAGTCCGTACCAAAGTGAGTTTGGTTTGGATACATCATGGGGTAATTTAGAATTCAACGGTAATCAACTAAGGTTTAGTTGATTACAACGACATAACTGTATACTATGGAATAATCATAGTTTAATTGATGTTTATAAATTGACATCATGCTTTAGGGATAATCTAATAGCATACAATTTGAATAATTATAACCTACCTTTCTTGAACAATAATAAGACAAGGTTAATTGAATAATAAACATCCACAACATGTATATAATTGTACATGCTAAACCACAAGTTAAGTACAAGAATAACTTGCTCCAAATAAATTTACACCATTATATGATAATCGAAATTGAAATAATAATTAGTTCAATAACACAAATGATTAGAAAACTTATACAATAAAGAACTTGCTAAATATCAAAAGTTAAGGCTTAGAAACTTGCTCAATGTAAAAGGTAGGTTTAGGAAACTTGCCTTTAGCACAAGCTACACTTTTACCACTTGAATTGATACCCTAAACATATGTCATATTGACATAATTAGTCCTAACCAACATTGTACATTTATATAAACAATTACATTCCTCATATGGGTTGAATTACCCATTCACATAATAAATTATATTTCAAGTAGATAATACTTCATAACATGATATTTCATAGTCTAATAATACTGAAATTATCATTTAACATTATTATAATAAATACATAACATTTATTTTCAAGTTTTGTACATTTAAACAAAACTGTCAGACAGTTCTGCCAAGCCGCGCCGTGGCGCCACAGTTTGTATTGTGGCTCGCGCTGCGGCGCTGAGTCGGCGCTGCGGCTTAGTGATTATACTATAAGCCGGCGCTGCGGCGCAGTGATTGTGCAACAGGCCGCTTACGTCATGGTGATGGCGCTGCGGAGCCAGCAATGAACTGCTGGGCCGCACCGCGGCATGAACTGTCAGCGTCGACTGACAGCTTCGGCAACCATGAAAGAAAAGCCAAATTGGCCAAAAAGCTCGAATCTAATAGACTAGTTACACTCTATTTTGCACATAAACTTCATACAAACACATTGTGACAATTCCTAACGTGTTTCTATTCATAATTTGTCTAAACATCAACTATAAAACACCTAATTTCAAGGTTTTTGGCAAAACTCCATTATTGATATTATTTTTCATTAAAATTACCACTGTGATTTTGTTATTCAATCAAAATAGAAATTTCTAACTATCATGATTATGATTCTACCTATTCTAACAATTCTAACAATCAATTTATCAAAATACAACTAATTAAACCTTAATTTCCATTTTAAAAATAACCCATTCTCATTCATAAAATTCTCTATAAAACAATTTCTTCATAATATATACATATATGAATTAAACTCTATATAATCATGCATAACTCATGAAACACATCTACAATTGCTAATCATATAAACTTATAACCAAAACAACAAAATTTCTTTTCATAAATTTTTCACAGAGACTTTTTGGGAAGAAAAACTTTTAAGAGTTTTGTAAAGAAGAAGATGGCCTACCTTGGATTATGAAGAAGATGATGGTCCTAACTCTTTGATTATCACTTTTCTCCAAAACCTGAAAAACAAACACTCAATCTCTCTAAAAAATCTCTTATTTTTTTCTTCTTTTCTTCTTCTTCTTCCTCTGAGTTTTTCTTTCTTTCTCTCTAACCTCTCTCCTCTATCTTACGTATTATAATATAACGTATAAGATATAATGTATATATTAAATATATAATATAACTCTCACATAACTGACATCAGTTATTTTTATTTTGAAAATCAAAAGCCATAAGGCTTGTTTGGTTAAGCTTAATAAAATAACCCATTAATTCTTACTCCTTGTTTGGTAAATTGAATAAAAACAAATGGATTAATCCTTATACCTTGTTTGCTAAAACACTATTAGATTAAAGACTTATTATACAATAAGGCATGTTTGGCAAAACTAAATTAAACTCTTTTAATTTATTTTAATAACTACTTTATAACAAGGTTATTAATCACCCTTTATTTAATTAAATAAATCAATTAAAACATTAATCTACTAAATTACTTTGACACATAAATCATTATCATATAATTATAATTTCTTTTATAACTATAATTTTATTTAACCAACTAATATTTTAAATTATAATTTTCCATTTAAAATAGTATTACCTATTTAAAATCACTATAAGCTCTCTAGCTTATTTATTAAATAAATTTGGTATATAACCTCATAACAATTAATTTATTTAGCTCCTTAATTATTTACTCAACAAATAATTAATTAAATCACATCAACTTAAATTGCCATATAATTCAATAAATATTTAATATTGCCAATAAATATTTAATATTTAATATTTAATTATTTATTCAACAAATAATTAAATAAACCACATCCCTCAAATTGAACAATTATTTATTCAACAATAACAATTTTATTAAATACTTAAATAAATCAATAAATATTTAATATCACACTTTAAAATTATGGAATGTTACACTCGAGAGATGAAGTATGAATCTAGACTTAGTCATTATAGCATGTGTTCTTGAATTCTGTGAGTGAATGGAATCTTGATGAATGTTAGGGTAGAGATATGCCTAGCATCGCATGTAATAAGATAGAGAATTTGAACTTAAACTTTCTTTGATTGTAATTCACATAGAGATATAGTGAATTAGTTGATTAAAGTGTTTAGCTTAATTCTATCTAATTTGTGGATTTAATTTAATATGGTATTAGTGCATCGAGAGGTGGCTATTTCTACTTGGGTGTTCTTGATTAATAAACTGGGATAGTGCATTAAATTGGAATAAGGTGTAATAATCAGAGTGATACTTGGAGTGAAGTTGTAAGCCTAATTCTTCATCATTTGCTTGAAATTACAGTTTTGTGAGTTTGTTAAGTGCTTAGTATTTTTATGTTTTTAGTTTTTAATAAATATAATCATTGAATCGGATAGTTTAATAAAATTTGGATTAATATAAAGCTGGTAATTGTTAGGATTAATTTCGTAATAATCTCTGCGGGGACTATACTTGACTTATCATTATATTACTTGTTAACCACGTGCACTTGCGTGTGGGTGTATATAGAATTCGACCAACAAGTTTTTGGCGTCGTTGTTGGGGACTTAGTATAGATTTTAATAGTTTTCAATATCAGTTTAATTAGTCTAGTTTTACTTAAACATTTTTTCTTTTATTTTGTTCTTTCTTATTTTAGGTTCTTGAAGTCAGTTTATGCAAACTCGGTCTAAAAAACCAGACTTGCTTCCTTTTGAGGACGATATCGAGAAAATGTTTCAAAGGCTAAGTAAGTGGATTAAAGATACAAGGGAAGACTTTGAGAATTCTGAAAAAGAAGAAATAATGGCTGCGGAAGACCAAAAAGCGTTGAGGGATTATGCTACTCCTAAGCTGACTGAACTTCAGTCGATTATCACCTGGCCGGTGATTGCTACAAATACATTTGAGATTAAGTATGGGACTATTCAGATGATTCAGATTTCAGTTCAGTTTGGCAGACTAGCCAACGACGATCCAAATGAACACTTGGTCAGCTTTTTGGAGATATGTGACACCTTCATATGCAATGGGGTGTCCGATGACGCAGTGAGACTTCGCTTTTTCCCGTTCACACTGTGAGACAAGGTGAAGAGTTGGTTACACTCTCTACCACCAGGATCAATAACTACATGGGAAGACCTTACTCAGAAATTTTAAGAAAAATTTTTCCCACAAGCAAAGATTGCAAAAATGAGAAATGATATTACAATGTTTGAACAGTAGCATGGGGAATCTTTGTATGAGGCATGGGAGACATACAAGGAATTACTCAGAAAGTGCCCACATCACGGACTACCTAAATGGCTGCAGATGAACACATTCTACAACGGGTGGAATGAGAATCTTAGGACGAGCATAGATCCAACTTCGGGTGGAGCATTTATGGCCAAAAGTTACGAGGAGGCATATGAGTTAGTTAAAACTATGGTAGCTAATAATTACTAGTGGCCTACATCAAGGATGACATAACCTAAGGTAGCTGCAGTTTTAGAGGAAGATGTGAAAACCTCAAATCTGAGTTCCAAATCACCACGAATAGGGTATACTAATTCTATAACTGTTGCGAAAGATATAAACATAAATTATTTATACAATACATTTACACACTAACCCCAAGGTCGAGTAACCTTACCTTATACACAATTCAAAACCTATCTAACATATAATATTATTATCATACTATATTATTACAATTTAGCTGCACATATTATCCCAAGCTGGACTTGGCTTTATCCTTTCCTGTATTCGAACGCATTAGTCTTAATCTGCAATGTTAATCATGATATAGCAAGGGTGGGCAATAAGTTTGCCTAGCAAGTTTAAGTTCAATAAATTAAGGATATATTATGATTAAAAGATTTGAACAAAAGCTGGCTACAGTTCTATAATATAATTGCGAATTAGCATGAACAAATTTTACATAGCTGAACGAACATGGAACATGAACAAATATATCTGGACCGAATGGTAATGAAGGTGGTCAGCCTTTCATACCTGATGAATACATGTAATATGCACTGAGTACGATTCAAAAATTCATAGACATGATAATCAGTAATGATTATCCACAAGCATATTTGAATAAACAACTCGAAGTTGAGTTAAGAAAAACTTGCATGTTCGGTCGATTACGGTTACGCAATTTATTTAGCTTTGCCTGAAGACCTATTATAAATAATATTGATATACAAATATTAGAATAATATCATCACAATATAATACTGTTATATACAGTTATAAAATAACCTAAGCACATTATCATATAATCCTATCAATCTATAAAACACATAAAACCTTATCCCAAGTCAAACTATTTCAGTCTTAGTTGAGTTCGATATTATTCCGACATCCCGATTGCCTAATCGGATAAATATCGAGCCTAATAATAATAAGACTCTACTTAAAAGCTTAATTATTATCTTAGATAATTTATTTATTAGTCAAAATAATTTTCAAAGGCTTATAATATTTTCCAAACAATTATTATCATTTAATAGTATTTTTATTCATTATCTAATATTATTAATCATGTAATAATATTTTACTTGTTTCATAAATAATAAAGGTCTCACACATTTTAAGATATAAATATTTTACATCTCGAACCTTAAATAATTTATATTCCTTTTTAGAAATATATTTTACATTTGCTCGCAAATTTGAGGTTTAAACAGCTAATACATAGCTTTTATATTAAAACTCAACTTACTATATTATTTCTTTAATTTAAACAATTTTTTTACATCACTTTGTCCGTTAATGAGTCAACACAGACTATGGCCTCATATACAAATTTTTTATCTTGCTAGCACATTTGCTTTATTTTTTGTTTTACAAATATTTGCATTTTTTTGCTTTATATATTAAATATATATATTCCGTTACGTCAATCTCAACTCAAAAACCACAGTTTGAGCACCGAAAAATATCATTTTTATGATTAATACAATTTTTAAAAATTTTACGTTCTTTGTTGCATCATAAAATAAATTTATAGGCAATTGTAGTTTTTATTTAACTTAAATATATAATTTATATTTATTACATATTTTTATTGCTTTATTTATGCCTGAAAAGAAGTTTATCGGCGTAAAATATCATTTATAGCCAAATCTCGTCCCGTAGGACTTTATTAGATTTATTAATACTTATTATTTCGCCGGAACGCGATTCGGAACGGCGAACGTCAAAGTCGCTCGACGCGCTGACGCTCGGCGTTCGCTCAAATTTTAGTTCCGACATGCCTGTTCGCCCATTTTTAATTCTCAAATCATGAGTCATATAACAGTGAAAATTTGGGCCTATTATAGACCTCACAGCATAGTATTTTAGAAAAATTTTACACCGCGAAAATGGATCACGGAAACTAATCAAAATAGTGTACGAAAAGGACGTCGAACCACAACACAACACAATGCCGCGTGGCCGGGTAGGCTTGCGCGGGCGCTGCCTGGCTGCTGCTGCTGCCCTGCCGTGTGCTTATCAACCTCGCTAATTCGCGATTTTCTCACGCCTTACTCGTTTATCAAAAAATTCCCAACTTTGGAGATGTTATACATGGTATGCCAAAGTATTTTTAAAAAATATAACCCAGTAATTTCGGACCTCTTAGGCAGCCTAAAACAGACCCAGAAAATGTCTACTCGCAATAGTTTTCATCTTTTACCCAGATTTACCCTCTTTCGCTAGAATAGTCATAACTTTTTCGTTTTAAAACATTTTTAGGCGATTCTTGAGACCACATGAAGCTAACTTCCGGGAATACAACTCTTCCCTACTGATATTTTCTCGATTCCGAACGTATCAGCCCAAAAATTCTGTTCAAGTGGACTGCACCACACTTGTTGGACAGTTTTGACACTACAACTTTGAAATCTCATAACTCTCTCCTCCGATAACGGATTTATTCCATTCTGGAGTCTATAGAAAGTTTATTCAGTGTACTATAACATACCAAAAGCCCAAAATTTTTAGGGCATTCTAGCTAATCCCAAAATCTCTGTTTAGGGGCAGCAGTCACAAATTTTTTTCTAAGTTAAAAACTGATTTGGTTCTTCTTTCTTTAGACCAAACTTTTAACGCCTAAAATGTCTTCATCTACACATAACACACCATTTAACATGTAGATCTAAAGTTTTAAAGTTCAAGAAAATAAGTTTTTTATCAAATCAAACAAAATAAAACAAATAAACTAAACTAGGATTTTATACCTAGATCATGCAGCTCTTCTCCTTCTCTTTACACAATATAAGATGAAGCTAGGGAGCATGAAAAATTTCTCTTCTTCTTCCTCCATAGGGCTGCCGACTTTGCTCTCTCTCTCTCTCTCTCTCTATATATATATATATATATATATATATATATTTTCTTTCTCTAGCTTTTGTGGAAGCTTTGAAATAAATGAAGTAAAAAAGTATTTTGTCCAAAGAGAGAAAGTATTGGTAAAATGTGTGTATATATAACTTGTATATCTATAGCAAATCTTCCACAAACTTTCATCTTCACTCTCTTAATCTTTGAGGTTACTTGCAAATCTAAACAAATAATAAGGCTTACATTATAGAGAGACACATGGCTTGGAAAAATATTTACCCACATGTTATTACTCCCTCATTTACCCGATTCATTGCACCCTTCTTTGTCAAATGTTTATTTGCTTTCTCTCTCATATATCTTGTATAATCTTGGGCAAAAACATATGGCTAGTCTAATAAGGTGACACTTGGTCAATGGAGTGTAAAACGAAACTTTGAAAGAAACAAAATTACACCATGTGTGCTTATTCCTCCCCTTTTTAGCCGATTGAAGCCCCCCCTTAATTTGCTCCATATTTTATTTATTTCTCTCTCTCATAAGCTTGCTTGCAAACCTAGCCAATATCCCTTCTCTTTCCTATCTTGAATAAATCTTCCAAATAAAATCACATGTCATAAACTTCCTATTTTTACCCGGCACATGCTCCTCCATTTTGCCCATTTGTGATTTATTTTAATTTGCCTTTTTTCTTACTTAAATAATTAAATCAGTTATTCTTTTAATGCTTTTGTTAAGTAATTTAATTACCCAACCTTAATAACTTAATTTAATCAAATAAGTTACTACATAAATCTCTTTAATTTATTTTATCCTATTGGAATCATATAATTTACATAACTCATCTTTGATATATAAATTATATAAAACATAATATAACATACTTAAATTACATATTTATTTTATAATTATAAAATAAATATGTTACACATAATTTCTTATGCAAATACAATTATTTATATAACCAAAATATTATAATATAAGATCCTTACCTATTTTCTAGTCTAGGTCTTATTATTCAACATTTATTCAATCAGCTAATATTCTAATAATTATCTAAATTACCGGGTTATCACATTCACCCCTTCTTCTTTAAATTTCGTCCCCAAAAATAAAATTTACCTTACACCTTATACCTTTTATACACAACATCACATGCTACCTGAAACATCTCTTACAAGAGTTAAAATTTTGAAATAGTGCTGAGGAGTCATACAGACTACGAACTTTCATTTTCGAAAAGGTTATATGGAAATTCATCCGCAAACCGCTCTGATCTTATGGACATAGTGGGTAATTAGCCCGTTGTGCCCGGTACTTATTAAGTACTTCTGGTCTGATCTATTTCTCGTCACTGTCATAGGCACAAAAATTGTACCTCAGTCTTATCGGATTCCTAACCAAAATAATTTGGTTCGGGAAAATTTTCAAAGAACGCTTAAAATTTTATAAACGTGGGTCTAGCCGAATCAAATAGCATAGACTCATATCAATAATTCAATTCAATCGAAATATTTAGGTATAGCAAACCCCATTGGCAAATTAAAATTTTAAAATTAGTTTAAAAATGACGTCATGATGACGTACTGTATTAACAGCCTGTTTGAGGATGCCGTCATCGAGTGACTTTGTCATAACACATCATACAATAGTGGAATAATGATTTTAGATCAAATTCAACACTAAGTATTCCTGTATTTATAACTCTGTTAACTTTTTATCATCTCTGCATCAGGTTACATGGTACATAAGTGATAAATAAAAATATATTCTGATATTTCAAATCATTATCGTCTAGCCGAAACAAATAGCATAGACTATACTTTAAACCGTTCAAAAATCATTGTAATTCTATTTTATCATCTCAACAAGTAACGAGGTGTAGGTGGCCCGAAGTTCAGGCATACACAAGGGTCACCAGAAGTTGAGAATAAAAATTCATTTTTTTTAAAAGCACATAGAAAATAGCGTGACTCAGACATTTCAATACTTATCCTAACTCCCTTCTCAATATGAATTTCATTTAATCCGTATTCATAATCCTTTCCTGAATCTGTACCAATTCATAGTACAACTAACACACAATAATCCTGCTGTAAACTTTTCAATCAATAGATTGGTTCTTCTCCCTACTATCACCTTATCAGATCACGGGGTGATCTCATTGTATAATTTACGATTCCTTTCTATATCTTGATCGTTTTGTTTTACGATCTCCTATCCCTGTACTTTTAGTTTTTTGGACTCTATCTATTAACCAATACTGTTCACCTTTATTATCAGAGTTAGGGAACTCTATAACTTTATAACTCGCCCGGATTCGTCTTTGAATCTTACAGACTCACTAACTCTATTTGAGTTAGTACTTATCCTAATCACTGCGATTATTAGTCTCAGGTATTCCTACCTAAGCTTCATAACCTACAGCTCTGATACCAACTGTGAAAGCCCCAAATTGGAGTCCAAAATCACAACGGATATAGTATACTAATTCTATAACTGTTGCGGAAGATATAAACATAAATTGTATGTATAATACATTTACACACAAACCACAAGGTCGAGTAACCTTAACTTATACACAATTCATAACCTATCTAACATATAAGGTTATTATCATACTATACTATTACAATTTAGCTGCACATATTATCCCAAGTTGGACTTGGCTTTATCCTTTCCTGTATCCGAACGTATTCGTCTTAATCTGTAATGTTAATCACGATATAGCAAAGGTGAGCAATAAGTTTGCCCAGCAAGTTTAAGTGCAATAAATTAAGGATATATCATGATTGAAAGATTTGAACAAAAGCTGGCTACAATTCTATAATATAATTGCGAACTAGCATCAACAAATTTTACATAGCTGAACGAACATGGAACATGAACAAATATATATGGACTGAATAGTAATAAAGGTGATCAGCCTTTCATACATGATGAATACATGCAATATGCACTGAGTATTCAACAATTCATAGACATGGTAATCAGTACTGATTATCCACAAGCATATTTGAATAAACAACTCGAAGTTGAGTTAAGGAAAACTTGCCTGTTCGGTCGATTACGGTTACACAATTTATTTAGCTTTGCCTGAAGACCTATTATAAATAATATTGATCTACAAATATTAGAATAATATCATCACAGTATTATACTTTTATATAAAGTTATAAAATAACCTAAACACATTATCATATAATCCTATCAGTCTATAAAACACATAAGATCTGATCTCAAGTCAAACTATTTCAGTCTTAGTTGAGTTCGATACTATTCCGACATCCCGATTGCCTAATCGGATAAATATCGAGCCTAATAACAATAAGACCCTACTTAAAAGCTTAATTATTATCTTAGATAATTTATTTATTAGTCAAAATAATTTTCAAATAATTATTATCATTTAATAGTATTTTTATTCATTATATAATATTATTAATCATGTAATAATATTTTACTTGTTTCATAAATAATAAAGGTCTCAAACATTTTAAGATATACATATTTTACATCTCGAAGCTTAAATAATTTATATTCCTTTTTAGAAATATATTTTACCTTTACTCGCAAATTTGAAGTTTAAGCAGTTAATACATAGCTTTTATATTAAAACTCAACTTACTATATTATTTCTTTAATTTAAACAATTTTTTTACATCAGTTTGTCCGCTCATGAGTCAACACTGACTGTGGCCTCATATACAAATATTTTATCATGCTAGCACACTTGCTTTATTTTTTGTTTTACAAATATTTGCATTTTTTTGCTTTAAATATTAAATATATATATTCCGTTACATAAATCTCAACTCAAAAACCACATTTTGAGCACCGAAAAATATCATTTTTATGATTAATACAATTTTTAAAATGTTTTACGTTCTTCGTTGCACCATAAAATAATTTTATAAGCAATTGTAGTTTTTATTTCACTTAAATATGTAATTTATATTTATTACATATTTTTATTGCTTTATTCATGTTTGAAAAGAAGTTTATCGGCGTAAAATATCATTTATAGCCAAATCTCATCACGTAAGACTTTATTAGATTTATTAACACTTATTATTTCGCCGGAACGCGATTTGGAACGGCGAACGTCAAAGTCGCTCGACAGGCTAACGCTCGACGTTCTTTCAAATTTTAGTTCTGACATGCCCGTTCGCCCATTTTCAATTCTTAAATCATGAGTCATATAACAGCGAAAATTTGGGCGTATTATAGAGCTTATGGCATAGTATTTTAGAATAATTTTACACTGTGAAAATGGATCACGAAAACTAATCAAAACAGTGCGTGAAAAGGATGTCGAACCACAGCACAGCACGGCGCCGTGCGGCTGCGCAGGCGTGCGCGGGCGCTGCCTGGCTGTTGTTGCTGTCCTGCCGTGCGCTTATCAATCTAGCTACTTCGCGATTTTTCTCACGCCTTGCTCGTTTATCAGAAAATTCCCAACTTTGGATATGTTATACATGGTATACCAAAGTATTTTTAAAAAATATAACCCAGTAATTTCGGATATCTTAGGCTGTCTAAAACAGACCCCAAAAATGTCCACTCACAACAGTTTTCATCTTTTTTCCAGATTTACCCTCTTTCGCTAGAATAGTCATAACTTTTTCGTTTTAAAGCATTTTTAGACGATTCTTGAGCCCACGCGAAGCTATCGGGACTACAACTCTTCCCTACTTATATTTTTCCAGATTTTGAATGTATCAGCCCAAAAATTCCGTTCAACTGAACTGCACCGCACTTGTTGGACAGTTTTGACACAACAACTTTGAAATGTCATAACTCTCTCCTCTGATGTCAGATTTAGTCCGTTCTGGTGTCTATGGAAAGCTTACTCAGTGTACTATAACATACCAAAAGTTCAGAATTTTTAGGGTATTCTAGCTAACCCCGAAATTTCTATTTAGGGGCAGCAGTAACCAATTTTTTTCTAAGTTAAAAACTGATTTGGTTCTTCTTTCTTTAGACCAAACTTTTAACACCTAAAATGTCTTGATCTACACATAACACACCATATAACATGTAGATCTAAAGTTTTAAAGTTCAAGAACATAAGTTCTTTATCAAATCAAACAAAATAAAACAAATAAACTAAACTAGGATTTTATACCTAGATCATGTAGCTCTTCTCCTTCTCTGTACACAATATAAGATGAAGCTAGGGAGCATGAAAAAATTCTCTTATTCTTCCTCCATAGGGCTGCCGACTTTGCTCTCTCTCTCTCTCTCTCTCTCTCTATATATATATATATATATATATATATATATATATATATATCTTTCTCTAGCTTTTGTGGAAGCTTTGAAATAATAGAAGTAAAGAAAATCTTTTGTCCAAAGAGAGAAAGTATTGGTAAAATGTGTGTATACATAACTTGTATGTCTATAGCAAATCTTCCACAATCTTTCATCTTCACTCTCTTAATCTTTGAGGTTACTTGCAAATCTAAACAAATAATAAGGCTTACATTGTAGAGAGACACATGGCTTGGAAAAATATTTACCCACATGTTATTACTCCCTCATTTACCCGATTCATTGCACCCTTCTTTGTCAAATGGTTATTTGATTTCTCTCTCATATATCTTGTATAATGTTGGGCAAAAACATATGGCTAGTCTAATAAGGTGACACTTGGCCAATGGAGTGTAAAATGAAACTTTGAAAGAAACAAAATTATACCATGTGTGCTTATTCCTCCCCTTTTTAGCTGAGTTAAGCCCCCCGTTAATTTGCCCCATATTTTTTTTATTTCTCTCTCTCATAAGCTTGCTTACAAACCTAGCCAATATCCCTTCTCTTTCCTATCTTGAATAAATCTTCCAAATAAAATCACATGCCATAAACTTCCTTTTTTTACCCGACACATGCTCCTCCATTTTGCCCATTTGTGATTTATTTTAATTGGCCTTATTTGTTTACTTGAATAATTAAATCAATTATTCTTTTAATGCTTTTGTTAAGTAATTTAATTACCCAACCTTAATAACTTAGTTTAATAAAATAAGTTACTACACAAATCTCTTTAATTTATTTTATCCTATTGGAATTATATAATTTACATAACCCATCTTTGATATATAAATTATATAAAACATAACATAACGTACTTAAATTACATAATTATTTTATAATTATAAAATAAATATGTTACACATAATTTCTTATGCAAATACAATTATTTATATACCCAAAATATTATAATATAAAATCCTTACCTATTTTCTAGTCTAGGTCTTATTATTCAATATTTATTCAATCAGTTAATATTCTAATAATTATCTAAATTATCGGGTTGTCACATTCACCCATTCTTCTTAAAATTTCGTCCCCAAAAATAAAATTTACCTTACACCTTATACCTTTTATACACAGCATCACATGCTACCCGAAACATCTCTCACAAGAGTTAAAATTTTGAAATAGTGCTGAGGAGTCATACAGACTATGAACTTTCATTTTCGTAAAGGTTATATAAAAATTCATCTGCAAACCGCTCTGATCTTTTGGACATAGTCGGTAATTAGCCCGTTATGCCCGGTACTTATTAAGTACTTCTGGTCTGATCTGTTTCTCATCACTGTCATAAGCACAAAAATTATACCTCAGTCTTATCGGATTCCTCACCAAAATAATTTGGTTCTGGAAAATTTTCAAAGAACGCTTAGAATTTTATAAACGTGGGTCTAGCCGAATCAAATAGCATAGACTCGTATCAATAATTTAATTCAATCGAAATATTTAGGTATAGCTAAACCCCGTTGGCAAATTAAAATTGTAAAATTAGTTTGAAAATGACGTCATGATGCCGTACTGTATAAATAGCCTGTTTGAGGATGCCGTCATCGAGTAACTTTATCATAACACATCATACAATAGTAGAATAATGATTTTAGATCAAATTCAACACTAAGTATTCCTATATTTATAACTCCGTCAACTTTTTATCATCTCTGCACCAGGTTACATGGTACATAAGTGATAAATAAAAATATATTTTAATATTTCAAATCATTATCGTCTAGCCGAAATAAATAGCATAGACTATATATACTTTAAACCGTTCAAAAATCATTACAATTTTGTTTTATCATCTCAACAGGTAATGAGGTGTAGGTGGCCCGAAGTCCAGGCATACACAAGGGTCACCAGAAGTTGAGAATAAAAATTCATTTTTTTTAAAAGCACATAGTGCATTTTTAGCTTGATGACAAAAATTTTGAGCCTAGCATAGCTAGAAGATTTTGGAAAACATATGTCTCCACTAATGATCAATTTCTTAGTAATCTATCTATTCCTATTATCCTCAATATTTCATTCACACAATAGT
The DNA here is from genome assembly GCA_016801055.1 of Panax notoginseng. NCBI lineage: Eukaryota > Viridiplantae > Streptophyta > Magnoliopsida > Apiales > Araliaceae > Panax > Panax notoginseng. The sequence continues at coordinate 118,067,527 of CM029013.1, forward strand.
TCTACCCAGTTCGTCAAACTTACCACACTTATGGGTTCAAAAACTTTCCACAGTCATATGAGTTTAAGAACTTGTCCTAGACAGACCTTTGGCGTCCATTGGCTGAGGGGTTCATAAATATTTCATATAATCATGAGTCACTAACGTACCATAAGTATGAGTTTTAAGAACTCGTACTTAACGTGATATTCTCTACATATAACCTATCTATCTGTTATACGCATGAGAAAAGAATCATCTTCTCAACACACATATAGCAAATAGCGTGACACAGATATTTCAATAATTATCCTAACTCCCTTGTCAATACGAATTTTATTTAATCCGTATTCATAATCCTTTCCTGAATCTATACCAATTCATAGTACAACTGACACACAACAATCTTGCTGTAAACTTTTCAATCAATAGATTGATTCTTTTCCCTGCTATCACCTTATCAGATCATGGGGTGATCTCATCGTATAATTTACGATTCCTTTCTATATCTTGATCGTTTTGTTTTACGATCTCCTATCGCTATACTTTTTATTCTTTTAGACTCTATCTATTAACCACTATTGTTCACCTTTATTATCAAAGTTAGGGAACTCTGTATCTTTATAACTCGTCGAGATTCGTCTTTGAATCTTACAGACTCACTACCTTTATTTGAGTTAGTACTTATCCTAATCACTGCGGTTATAAGTTTCAGGAATTCTTATCTAAGGTTCATAACCTACAACTCTGATACCAACTGTGAAAGCCACAAATCCGAGTCCCAAATCACCACGGATATGGTATACTAATTCTATAACTATTGCGGAAGATATAAACATAAATTGTTTATACAATACATTTACACACTAACTCCAAGGTCGAGTAACCTTAACTTATACTCAATTCATAACCTATCTAACATATAATGTTATTATCATATTAAACTATTATAATTTAGCTGTACATATTATCCCAAGCTGGACTTGGCTTTATCCTTTCCTGTATCCGAACGTATTCGTCTTAATCAGCAATGTTAATCATTATATAGCAAGGGTGAGCAATAAGTTTGCCCAACAAGTTTAAGTTCAATAAATTAAGGATATATCATGATTGAAAGATTTGAACAAAAGCTGGCTACAGTTCTACAATATAATTGCGAACTAGCATGGACAAATTTTATATATCTGAACGAACATGGAATATGAACAAATATATATGGACCGAATGGTAATGAAGGTGATCAGCCTTTCATACCTAATGAATACATGCAATATGCACTGAGTACGATTCAACAATTCATAAACATGGTAATCAGTAATGATTATCCACAAGCATATTTGAATAAACAACTCAAAGTTGAGTTAAGGAAAACTTACCTGTTCGGTCGATTACGATTACACAATTAATTTAGCTTTGCCTGAAGACCCATTATAAATAATATTGATCTACAAATATTAGAATAATATCATCATAGTATAATACTATTATATACAATTATAAAATAACCTAAACACATTATCATATAATCCTATCAGTCTATAAAACACATAAGACTTGATCTCAAGTCAAACTATTTCAGTCTGAGTTGAGTTCGATACTATTTCGACATCTCGATTGCCTAATCGGATAAATATCGAGCCTACTATCAATAAGACTATACTTAAAAGCTTAATTATTATATTAGAAAATTTATTTATTAGTCAAAATAATTTTCAAAGGCTTATAATAATTTTCAAATAATTATTATCATTTAATAGTATTTTTATTCATTATCTAATATTATTAATCATGTAATAATATTTTACTTGTTTCATAAATAATAAAGGTCTCACACATTTTAAGATATAAATATTTTACATCTCGAAGCTTAAATAATTTATATTTCTTTTTAGAAATATATTTTACCTTTACTCGCAAATTTGTGGTTTAAACAGTTAATACATAGCTTTTATATTAAAACTCAACTTACTATATTATTTCTTTAATTTAAACAATTTTTTACATCAATTTGTCCGTTCATGAGTCAATACTGACTGTGGCCTCATATACAAATATTTTATCCTGCTAGCACATTTGCTTTATTTTTCGTTTTACAAATTTGCATTTTTTTGCTTTATATATTAAATATATATATTTCGTTACTTAAATTTCAACTCAAAAACCACATTTTGAGCACCAAAAAATATCATTTTTAGGATTAATATAATTTTTAAAAAGTTTTACGTTCTTCTTTGCACCATAAAATAATTTTATAGGCAATTGTAGTTTTTATTTCACTTAAATATTTAATTTATATTTATTACATATTTTTTATTGCTTTATTTATGCCCAAAAAGAAGTTTATCGGCATAAAATATAATTTATAGCCAAATCTCGTCCCGTCGGACTTTATTAGATTTATTAATACTTATTATTTTGCCGGAACGCGATTCGGAACGACGAACGTCAAAGTCGCTCGACGCGCCGACGCTCGGCGTTCGCTCAAATTTTAGTTCTGACATACCTGTTCGCCCATTTTTAATTCTCAAATCCTGAGTCATATAACAGCGAAAATTCGGGCGTATTATAGACCTCATGGCATAGTATTTTAGAAAAATTTTACACCGCGAAAATGGATCACGGAAACTAATCAAAAAAGTGCGCAAAAAGGACGTCGAACCACAGCAAAGCACGGCGCCGCGCGGCTGGGCAGTCGTGCGCAGGTGCTGCCTGGCTACTACTGCCCTGTCGTGCGCTTATCAACCTAGCTACTTCGCGATTTTCTCGCACCTTGCTCGTTTATCAGAAAATTACCAACTTTGGATAAGTTATACATGGTATACCAAAGTATTTTTAAAAAATATAACCCAGTAATTTCGGACCTCTTAGGCAGCCTAAAACAGACCCCAAAAATGTCCACTCGCAACAATTTTCATCTTTTTCCCAGATTTAGCATCTTTCGCTAGAATAGTCATAACGTTTTTGTTTTAAAATATTTTTAGGCGATTCTTGAGCCCACGCGAGGCTAAATTCCGGGACTACAACTCTCCCCTACTGATATTTTTCCAAATTCCGAACGTATCAGCCCAAAACTTCCGTTCAAGTGGACTGCACCGCACTTGTTGAACAATTTTGACACTACAACTTTGAAATGTCATAACTCTCTCCTCCGATGTCCGATTTAGTCCGTTCCAGAGTTTATGGAAAGATTATTCAGTGCAGTATAACATACCAAAAGCCCAAAAATTTTAGGCCATTCTAGCTAACCCCGAAATTTTTGTTTAGGGGCAGCAGTCACTAATTTTTTTCTAAGTTAAAAACTGATTTGGTTCTTTTTCCTTTAGACCAAACTTTTAACACCTAAAATGTCTTGATCTACACATAACACACCGTATAACATATAGATCTAAAGTTTTAAAGTTCAGGAACATAAGTTCTTTATCAAATCAAACAAAATAAAACAAATAAACTAAACTAGGATTTTATACCTAGATCATGTAGCTCTTCTCCTTCTCTTTACACAATATAAGATGAAGCTAGGGAGCATGAAAAATTTCTCTTCTTCTTCCTCCATAGGGCTGCCGACTTTGCTCTCTCTCTCTCTCTATATATATATATATATATATATATATATATATATATATATATATATATATATATATATATTCTTTCTCTAGCTTTTGTGGAAGCTTTGAAATAAAAGAAGTAAAGAAAGTGTTTTGTCCAAAGAGAGAAAGTATTGGTAAAATGTGTGTATACATAACTTGTATGTCTATAGCAAATCTTCCACAATCTTTCATTTTCACTCTCTTAATCTATGTCTCCACTAATGATCAATTTCTTAGTAATCTATCTATTCCTATTATCCTCAATATTTTATTCACACAATAGTTCTACCTAGTTCGTCAAACTTACCACACTATGGGTTCAAAAAATTTTCACAATCATATGAGTTTAAGAACATCTCCTAGACAGACCTTTGGCGTCCATTCGCTAAGGGTTTCATAAACATTTCATATAATCATGAGTCACGAATGTACCATAAGTATAAGTTTTAAGAACTCGTACTTAACCTGATATTCTCTACATATAACCTATCTATATGTTATACACATGAAAAAAGAATCACCTTCTCAACACGCATATAGCAAATAGTGTGACACAAATATTTTAATAATTATCCTAACTCCCTTGTCAATACCAATTTCATTTAATCCGTATTCATAATCCTTTCCTGAATCTGTACCAATTCATAGTACAATTGACACACAAAAATCTTGCTGTAAACTTTTCAATCAATAGATTGATTCTTCTCCCTGCTATCACCTTATCAGATCACGGGGTTAACTCATCGTATAATTTACGATTCCTTTCTATATCTTGATCGTTTTGTTTTACGATCTCCTATCGCTGTACTTTTAGTCTTTTAGACTCTATCTATTAACCACTACTGTTCACCTTTATTATCAAAGTTAGGGAACTCTGTATCTTTATAACTCGTTGAGATTCGTCTTTGAATCTTACAGACTCACTAACTTTATTTGAGTTAGTACTTATCCTAATCGTTACGGTTATTAGTCTCATGTATTCCTACCTAAGGTTCATAACCTACAGCTTTGATACCAGTTGTGAAAGCCCAAATCCGAGTCCCAAATCACCACGGATATGGTATACTGATTCTATAACTGTTGCGGAAGATATAAACATAAATTATTTATACAATAAATTGACACACTAACCTCAAGGTCGAGTAACCTTAACCTATACACAATTCATAACCTATCTAACATATATTGTTATTATCATATTATACTATTACAATTTAGCTGCACATATTATCCCAAGCTGGACTTAGCTTTATCCTTTCCTGTATTCGAACGTATTCGTCTTAATCTGCAATGTTAATCATGATATAGCAAGGGTGAGCAATAAGTTTGCCCAACAAGTTTAAGTTCAATAAATTAAGGATATATCATGATTGAAAGATTTGAACAAAAGCTGGCTACAGTTCTACAACATAATTGCGCGCTAGCATGGATAAATTTTATATATCTGAACGAACATGGAACATGAACAAATATATCTGGACCGAATGGTAATAAAGGTGATCAGCCTTTCATACCCGATGAATACATGCAATATGCACTGAGTACGATTCAACAATTCATAGACATGGTAATCAGTAATGATTATCCACAAGTGTGACTCCCCCAAAATAGGTATAAATCACCTATTCTGAGTCACCAAATACATGGTACAAAATACAAATACAATATTAAATATACAACATGAGCTATGAGTTTTAATACAAATATTATCTTTTATACGACCACAGTTAAACTATTGTATAAATGAAGTTTGTATTTAATTTTTATAGTGTGATACCTGGCGACTCAAAATGGGTCGTGTGGACCTATTTTGGGGGCATCACAACAAGCATATTTGAATAAATAACTCAAAGTTGAGTTAAGGAAAACTTGCCTGTTCGGTCGATTACGGTTACGCAATTTCTTTAGCTTTGCCTGAAGACCTATTATAAATAATTTTGATCTACAAATATTAGAATAATATCATCACAGTATAATACTGTTATATGCAGTTATAAAATAACCTAAACACATTATCATATAATTCTATCAGTCTATAAAACACATAAGACCTGATCTCAAGTCAAACTATTTCAGTCTAAGTTGAGTTCGATACTATTCTGACATCCCGATTGTCTAATCGGATAAATATCGAGCCTAATTAATATCAATAAGACTCTACTTAAAAGCTTAATTATTATCTTAGATAATTTATTTATTTGTCAAAATAATTTTCAAAGGCTTATAATAATTTTCAAATAATTATTATCATTTAATAGTATTTTTATTCATAATCTAATATTATTAATCATGTAATAATATTTTACTTGTTTCATAAATAATAAAGGTCTCACACAATTTAAGATATAAATATTTTACATCTCGAAGCTTAAATAATTTATATTCCTTTTTAGAAATATATTTTACCTTTACTTGCAAATTTGAAGTTTAAACAGCTAATACATTTCTTTTATATTAAAACTCAACTTGCTATATTATTTCTTGAATTTAAACTATTTTTTTACATCAGTTTGTCCGTTCATGAGTCAACATTGACTGTGGCCTCATATACAAATATTTTTTCCTGCTAGCACATTTGCTTTATTTTTCATTTTACAAATATTTGAATTTTTTTGTTTTATAGATTAAATATATATATTCCGTTACGTAAATCTCAACTCAAAAACCACATTTTGAGCACCGAAAAATATCATTTTTATGATTAATACAATTTTTAAAAAGTTTTACGTTTTTCGTTGCACCATAAAATAATTTAATAGGCAATTGTAGTTTTTATTTCACTTAAATATGTAATTTATATTTATTACATATTTTTATTGCTTTATTTATGCCTGAAAAGAAGTTTATCGGCGTAAAATATCATTTATAGTCAAATCTCGTCCCGTAAAACTTTATTAGATTTATTAACACTTATTATTTCGCTAGAACATGATTCGGAACGGCGACCGTCAAAGTCGCTCGACGCGCTGACGCTCGGCGTTCGCTCAAATTTTAGTTCTGACATGCCTGTTCACCCATTTTTAATTCTTAAATCATGAGTCATATAGCAGCGAAAATTCAGGCGCATTATAGACCTCATGACATAGTATTTTAGAAAAATTTTACACCGTGAAAATGGATCACGGAAACTAATGAAAACAGTGCGCAAAAAAGGACGTCGAACCATAGCACAGCACGGTGCCGCACGACTGGGCAGGCGTGCGCGGGCGCTGCCTGGCTGTTGCTGCTGCCCTGCCGTGCGCTTATCAACCTAGCTACTTCGCAATTTTCTCACGACTTGGTCGTTTATCAGAAAATTCTCAACTTTGGATGTGTTATACATGGTATACCAAAGTATTTTAAAAAATATAACCCAGTAATTTCGGATATCGTAGGCTGCCTAAAACAGACCACAAAAATGTCGACTCGCAACAGTTTTCATCTTTTTCCCAGATTTACCCTCTTTCGCTAGAATAGTCATAACATTTTCGTTTTAAAATATTTTTAGGAGATTCTTAAGCCCACGGGAAGCTAACTTTTGGGACTACAACTCTTACCTACTTATATTTTTCCAGATTCCGAACGTATCATCCCAGAAATTCCGTTCAAGTGGACTGCACCGCATTTCTTGGACAGTTTTGACACTACAACTTTGAAATGTCATAACTCTCTCCTCCGATGTCAGATTTAGTCCGTTCCAGAGTCTATGGAAAGCTTATTCAGTGTACTATAACTTACCAAAAGTCCAGAATTTTTAGGGCATTCTAGCTAACCCCAAAATTTCTGTTTAGGGGCAGCAGTTACCAATTTTTTTCTAAGTTAAAAACTGATTTGGTTCTTCTTTCTTTAGACCAAACTTTTAACACCTAAAATGTCTTGATCTACACATAACACACCATATAACATGTAGATCTAAAGTTTTAAAGTTCAAGAACAAAATTTCTTTATCAAATCAAACAAAATAAAACAAATAAACTAAACTAGGATTTTATACCTAGATCATGTTGCTCTTCTCCTTCTCTTTACACAATATAAGATGAAGCTAGGGAGCATGAAAAATTTCTCTTCTTCTTCCTCCAGAGGGCTGCCGACTTTGCTCTCTCTCTCTCCCTCTCTCTCTCTCTCTCTATATATATATATATATATATATATATATATATATATATATATATATATATTTATTATCTCTCTAGCTTTTGTGGAAGCTTTGAAATAAAAGAAGTAAAGAAAGTGTTTTGTCCAAAGAGAGAAAGTATTGGTAAAATGTTTGTATAGATAACTTGTATGTTTGTAGCAAATCTTCCACAATCTTTCATCTTCACTCTCTTAATCTTTGAGGTTACTTGCAAATCTAAACAAATAATAAGGCTTACATTATAGAGAGACGCATGGCTTGGAAAAATATTTACCCACATGTTATTACTCCCTCATTTACCCGATTCATTGCACCCTTCTTTGTCAAATGTTTATTAGCTTTCTCTCTCATATATCTAGTATAATCTTGGGCAAAAACATATGGCTAGTCTAATAAGGTGACACTTGGCCAATGGAGTGTAAAATGAAACTTTGAAAGAAAAAAAATTACACCATGTGTGCTTATTCCTCCACTTTTTAGCCGATTGAAGCGCCCCTTAATTTGCCCCATATTTTATTTATTTCTCTCTCTCATAAGCTTGCTTGCAAACCTAGCCAATATCCCTTCTCTTTCCTATCTTGAATAAATCTTCCAAATAAAATCACATGCCATAAACTTCCTCTTTTTACCTGGCACATGCTCCTCCATTTTACCCATTTATGATTTATTTTAATTTGCCTTATTTGCTTACTTAAATAATTAAATCAATTATTCTTTTAATGCCTTTGTTAAGTAATTTAATTACCAAACCTTAATAACTTAATTTAATCAAATAAGTTACTACATAAATCTCTTTAATTTATTTTACCCTATTGGAATCATATAATTTGCTTAACCCATTTTTGATATATAAATTATATAAAATATAACATAACATACTTAAATTACATATTTATTTTATAATTATAAAATAAATATGTTACACATAATTTCTTATGCAAATACAATTATTTACATACCAAAAATATTATAATATAAAATTCTTACCTATTTTCTAGTCTATGTCTTATTATTCAACCTTTATTCAATCAGTTAAGATTTTAATAATTATCTAAATTCTCGGGTTGTCACAATAGATGGGGTAACCGCGTTAGCAGCACAGATTGCTGCCTTATCAAAGAAAATGGATACTCTGACGGGTGCGCAACCACAGCTGGTGGCATATGTTTGCGAGTTATATGTTGGAGAACATCAGACGGAGCAATGTGCCATCAACCCAGCATTAGTTCAGTTTGTGGGCAGCTACAATAGGATTCTACAAAATTTGTATCAAAATGCCTACTGTGATGCCCCCAAATCCGGGTCTCTTCCAACCCGACATATGGTGCTCCACGGTGCTACAGTTCACACAAACATTCAATTGAAATGCCTCAAAAGAACGAATATGTCTTATATATATTCCAAAACAGTACTACCATTCTCTAAGTTCTTTATAACCATTACATTTGTTCTTGTCATAATATCAAATATTATCATTACAAACATATACTATTACATAAGTAATCTACAAGTCCGCTTTAGCCTTCCCTTTATCCTTGTCGAATCCTTTGGTCCATTCGGTCTAAGCTGCATTCATATGGTTTAAGCAAGAATGAGCATAACAAGCTCAGCAAGTACAACAATTTCATTTAAAAAGCATGCTTGAAACATAGGAATCTTATATCTTCAGTAAATGAATAATAGTTACGAAGTACTATCCATAACTTAAAATAACATTCATTTTACTTCAAAACTTTTCACCATAACAATATTCAGTAAAACACCAAATCTGGTCCAAGACCATGAGCGTTTCATAATTTCTTTGAATAGGACAACCCGGCACGAAGTCCGTAAGTCCGACATATCTTACGAGCACTTCTAGGTGATCAGCCTATAGTACTCTATGTTGATCAACACTACATCTATTAAACGTGTGTACGTTTAAGTTGTGGCAACCTCACGTGCCCATCGAATACTCGATGAAAATACATTTGTTTATTCATATTTAGGCTTACCTTGAATCCGTACCAAACGATTGGCATAGGATAGCGTTATCAATTATATATTGAAAGACTTGTAAATAAATCAATCAATCAATCAAGATTAGTCTAACCGAGTTAAAACTGACATCGACTCTTTCTTTAAAACCATACGTGCATCTCATAACTTGAATCATTTGAAAACCTGGCTAACACGAAGGTTAGACAAGCGTTTAGGAAAAAATTACCTTCAGCGTCTGTTACAGTAAAATTACATTTCCTTTGAGTCTTTACGGTCTCTACAACACATAACCACATAACATACCACATTAGGTCATGAATGAACATACATGGTTCCTAATGAATCTTACCCTTCTTCTCAATCTAATTACATATTAGATTTGTTATTATTGGTTCTGGCTTTCTGTTATATCATTCTTACGTTCACATGCACTTGACTTTCTTTAACCCTAAGTGATCATACTTAAGGCTTAAATATGTCTTAACAATATTACATTAAGATCATTAGTTAATTGTTCATCAATTTCTATTCATTCTCTACATAGAAACTTTCTTTATTGTCTAGATCCTAAGGCTGGCTCAGCGGTGCCAGCTATTCTTCTTTGTGCCGTGTTGTGGCGTCACACATTAGGGCTTGAAGACCAGACTCGGCGCTACGGCGCGAGTCTCCTTTATTAGGGCCGCGCTGCGGCACCAACTAACAGTGGTTGAGGGACAGTTTGGCACCGCGGTGCCGGACTTTTGGCTTGGAGTCACGCCGCGGCGCAGACTCTGTGCCACAGATAATTTAGATAGATTTTTCATTTTGTGAGACTCCCGGGCTTGTAACTTCTTCGTTATAAGTCTGAATTGGCTCGTTCAAAAGCCTACGGTTCACAAATCATGTACTCTACGTGTTCATGCAAGTATTTTATCTATTTGACTTCATTTACTAAAAATTCACCTATTAGTCCATTTTTAACGAAAACGATAAACGTTCGTGAACGTTTAACGCTCGTTTCTTTGTTCTAAGTCGGAATCCGACCATTTTTGAGTCTGCAACTCTATAATGCCAAATAAGACTTGTCTCCATTGAAAACCAACGTTTCTAAGATTAATATCAAAATTCGACGTCCATTCCGAGAATTTCACGAATTCTACAATTATCGTCCAATCGTGTGAATTTCGGCAAAACTTCGTTACTTAAGATTTGTTCATCATTCTAAATGAATTCAATCCATTATATAGACATCTCCACCTACATATTACAACATCTTATTTTCATGTGAAGTCATTACATATTCTTCATGAACTTATTTACTTATTAAAGTATAACATACTTGATTTCATTGCTTATGACTTAGTAATGAGTTAAATCCTTTAATCACTATTCTTACATCTCATTAATCATACTAACTTCTTAAAGTAAACATATGATAAATTCATCATTATTCTTCATAAGTTCATAACTTATTTAGGTTTGAATTACTCATTCGTAACTTACACGGCTTAAGTTCATTAAGTTGTTCATTCTCTTCATTTCTTAGCATACAAATCCTACCACTACCCACTTCTCTAATAATGGAAGAGAAGAGAAACATGGTTCAAGATTGCTTACCCTTTGATGATCACTTGCTAAACTTTAATATCCTTCTTGCTTCTTTGAATTAACAAAGGCTAACTTCTAGCATTTCTAGCTTTTTCTCTCAAGTAAATAAGCTCTCAACTTATAATGTATAAGGTGTTGGATGAAATAAACAACCAACAAAAGAAATGTAAGCTTGTTATTTATAGGAAATCCTAAGTGAGGGTATAATGGTCATTAAGCCACTTCCACCTCCTTACTATTCATTACTTTGTCCCTAAGTAAACTTGGCCTCCACACCTTTTGCTTGGCCATCACAACACCTATCCAATACTTGGGCACCACATTTACTTAGCCTTTAAGTTTGCTTGCTCCCTACTTTGGATCATCCATGGGTTGCCCCATGGGTTTAAACCATCCCATAACCCATTAGTTCATAATTTGGGCCTTTAGCTTAATTAATCTTAACTTATCCATTAGGCTTGCAATTAAACAAATACTTGGGCTTGTTTATTAATTCACATTGGACTTAACCATTTCTACATTTGGGCCTTATCAAATCCCATTGGACTTTAATATTTCCTACAAAATCCTACAAATTCAATACATTTGGCTTAAAGCCTCATAATGTATTCTATACGTATTATTTTCGTATTCTAACTCGTATATTAATTTAACATATACAACCTACCATTATTCATACACACTCGTATAATATCTCATATCGTACTCATATTCATTACTTCGTATAATACGTAGGTATTATACGATCATTGATTAATTCATTAATCGCATTACATTTTCTTCTCGTAAATCACTTTCTCCTAACCGTCAGGTTTTAAGTCCGCAGGCAAAAAATTATGTTTTTCATAATTGAAATATTATTGGATATTCTATCTCATCTCGATATTCTATCATTACGTATTTCTCGGAAGTTCAAAAATAATTCCCGAGCAGAAATGCGTGAATAGTGTTTTTCGGAAAATTTCTCGAAATTTTTTTATTTTTGTCTTGAAAATTCAAACACTTTAATTCTATTACGTAGCCAAAATACTACGACATTCCGATATGTCTAGGTCATAGAACGACCTTCAATTAGCTTACTCCATAATTAATCAATTAAATTCATTTAATCCTTATAATTAAATAAAAATTTAATTCTCCTAGAAATCCGATTTTCTCGGGCATTACACCTACAACCCGGGGAATAGGAACCATCCAAATTTTTCATTGAGCAACAATCAAAATCAGCAGGCTCCACGACCTTCTTATCCCCCGGGGTTCCAAAATCAGAATCAACAGGTAGCTCCTTAGCATGAGAAAAAGTCAGAGCTGGAAGAGATACTGATGAAGTACATAACGGGTAACGAGGCAGCCATGAAAATGCAAGCGGTAGCGATTAAGAACTTAGAAAATCAGATGGGACATCTAGCATTAGCTTTGTACAACAGACCTCAAGGAACGTTACCTAGCGATACAAAAAAGAATTCGAGAGGAAATCACGAGCAATGTAATGCGATTACATTGAGGAGTGGTAAGGCCTTAGGTGCCAACTGTGATGGGAAAGTAGGTAGACAAGAGGTTTATGAGAATGAAGAGAAGGATTTTATAAGAAAAACTGAGGAAAAATTTGTGGGAAAGCCGAAAGAAGATAAACAGAAGATAGCCACACAACCGATACATTTTCCCCAAAGATTAGAAAGTCAAAAGTTAAAGGATCAATTTTCAAGATTTATGGACATATTCAAGCAGTTGCATATTAACATTCTGTTCGCCGAAGGACTTGAGCAAATGCCACGTTACGTCAAATTCATGAAAGAAATACTTTCAAAGAAACGCAAGCTCAAGGATTTCGAAATAGTGGCGTTGACTAAAGAATGCAGTGCAATACTACAGAAAAAACTTCCTCCTAAATTGAAAGATCCAGGAAGCTTCACAATTTCGTGCGCAATTGGCAATCAAGATGTAGGGAGAGCTCTATCAGATTTTGGAGTGAGTATAAATCTTATGCCACTATCCATTTACCGAAATCTGAGGTTAAAGGAAGGAAAACCAACCAACATAAGTCTACAGCTCACAGATAGATCAGTAACATACCCACTAGGAATAGTTGAAGATGTGTTGGTAAAAGTTGACTCGTTGATCTTTCCAGCTGATTTTGTTGTCTTAGATTTTGAAGAAGATAAGAACATCCCTATCATCTTGGGACGCCCATTCCTTGCGACTGGGCGAACACTGATTGACGTATCGAACGGAGAATTGATTATGAAAGTATTTGATTAGGTAGTGAAGGTGAAAGTATTCAAAGAAATCCCAATCCCAACTGACAAGGAAGAGTGTGAGTTACTCGAGGAATCTACACATGTCAAATTCGGGGATTGGAGAGGGCGGTGGTCTTAAGGCACTAATTGAGGATAATAAGTCAACGTCATTCTCAAATATGTAAGTGAACGGGAATGCAATACGATGATGTTGGGTATGTGCTATAAACAAACAAATGTCGCGGATAGCCCAACCAATCCTGGATAACACATGTAGTAGTCAGGCTGAAAGACTTAAAATCAAGTGCTAATCGGGAGAGAACCCAATTTTACTTTTATTTTTAATATTTTAATCATGCTAATTAATCTGTAGTTTAGAATATAATTTTAGTTTAATGTAAGTTTATTTTGCTATATTAAGTAGTTAGTGAGTAAGTAATTTAACTGAATTCAACCTTCAATGTTCAAATTTTTATGTTGTTATCTTAATATTATCATTTTAATATTTCAGGTACTTAAAAAGATCATGGATAAGTGTTGTAAGCAAAGAAGTGGACAAATCAAGTGCAATTGTAGTACAACCCCCCGCCGGGGAGGACTTTGCAAGAAGGAAAACCCCGCTGAGGAGGGGGTCTTGATGCAATAACAGTACACCCCCCCCCCCGCTGGGGCAGGCCTCTACAGCTCATAACCCCCGCCGGGGTAGGAGTACGGGATTTGAACAAGCAAAATTCGGCAGTTGTAAACAATAACCCATCTTTTCCACTTCTTTTCCCTTTAAGCATAACTGATATCCACTCCTATACCCCCAAAACCCACAATTTCATCAGTTGCCACCCATTACCTCACTTAATCCCCACTTCCCAACTACATTAACCCACTACATACAAATACTATATCTCTCCCTATAAATTAAACCTCTAACTACACAATACTTCCACTCTATTCCTAACAATTTCAGTTCTTAAAATAGTTAGGGTTCCTATAGTGCAAAATTTGACAGCCAAAAGAGAGGGGAGATTCAACCAACTTGGTAATACATTGAGGGTAAGTGGTTAGTTCTTACAAATCCTCATCACTTATCACCATACTTGATGTCCAATTACTAAGTTTGGGGGAATTGTGGGTTGTGCTCACCAAGTGTTCGATGATTTATTTGAGTGAAGTTTGGGGGAGATTTTGGTCTAGAGTTCATCCAATCAAGTACCATGGCACCAAAACCGGCTTCGAAATGTCAACGAGGCGAAAGTTCCGGGTCCACACCATCGACTAGAGCTTTTAACAGGAGAAAGTTCATAAGTGTCGTTGCCGCTGACCACGATGACTACATAGTGATGAAAGCGCTCACTCCAGTGCACGACTTGGCACCTGAACATGTCGACGGCTAAATGATGCAACAAATTTATGAAAAAGGATGGAATAGGTTCACTGAAGCACCCGAGCCAGCAATTGTAAATGTGGTAAAGGAATTTTATGCCAATGCGGAGGATAAGGCACCGTTCATAGCATTTGTGAGGGGCAAGCAGGTTCCTTTCAATGCTGACGCCATTAACCAGTACTACCAATTATGAGTTCCTAGAGAGTGCCAGTATGCCTATTTGTGTGATCGTGATCCAGACTATAATGCCATTCTAACCGAAATAACAAAGCCGGGCACCACATGGGTCAATGGGCGAAAAGGGGGCACCATATTCCACAGTAAGGATCTCAACCAGTATGGTAAGATATGGTACACGTTCATATGCGCTAAGCTATTCCTATCCACACATATGACAGAGGTGACCAAGGAGAAAATACTTCTTTTATATGCCATCGTTCAAGATTTTCTCATCGACGTAGGCGCTATCATCAGTTTTTTCCATTTGAAGATGCCTACGAGGGCCATTTTTCAGCGACTTGCCACACCCATCTCTCATATATGAGTTGTGTTGGTAGGCAGGAGTTAGATGGTTTGACGATGAGACCACCCAGATGCCGCTTCAAACTTTAGACACGAGGATGATTGCACGGTATTCAATTTAGCCCGGGGGCGAGTCACACCCAAGAGGAGTCGGGTTCATATTTCCACCAGCCTCAGAGGATAAGGTTTATGCTGAGGACACCTCTGAAGACGACGAGTTCCAAGTGGATGAGACGATGGGAGAGCAGGCTACTAAGGGGATGCAGCAAACCGACGATACATTGAGCCCTCAATTTTAGAGCCTCCAGTGACAAATGGATGGTTACAACAAGGATGCCAGCAGAAAAATGAGAAGACTTACGGCCAGGCAGGACCATATGTTCGAGGCCATTAATATGTTATTCGCCTCCTTGAACGCGACGCTCTAGAGTTTTAATCCAACTCCATAGTTTCCGTACCAGCAACCAGCCCCAATGCCAAGGTTTCCACCATCTGATTCCGACAATGAAGAGCAACATCCACCACCACCTCCAGCTTAAATGATTACAGGGATGTCCTCTTACACTTATTGCGTTATTATCACAATAAGGACATTATAATTGTTTAGTTTGGGGGATTTAATTTAATTGTTATGTGTATGTTTGCATGTATAATTTTATTAGTTAGAATTGTATATGTTAGTTTTATGACGCCCCCAAATCCGGTTCCCTTCGAACCACGAATCAGGTCCGCCACGATACTACTATCGTCAACTATTTATATTTTTCATTCATAACTTAATGAGTAAACTTTAATTATTACAATTTAGAATATAAATTCTTTCCATTACCAGGATCTGCACAATGGCCCCAAACTTTTATAAGCTTCACAACTTGGTCATTTACTATTCCTGTTTTACATCACATTCGATGTTAATAAAAATATGCGGAATAATTTAAACTTTTTCAATATCCCTCGAAAATTAATCTTTTATTGATATCTTAACTTGAATTAATTATATATCCTTGAATCAAATTATTTTATGATTCACTTCATCCTATTCTCGTATAAACCTTTACATCTCGATTTGAATTCCTCTATGTACCGCCTAGTACAACTTTAGAAGCTAACATATATTACACATCGTGAATTACTATCAAGAATATCTACTAGAACCTAAACATGGTTCAAGAGCATATATTTAATTAAACAAAACAATCTCCTTTGATGTGATTGAACTTTATCAATCAAGTAGCACGTAACTTTACCGTGAGTCCTTAACTTACAAAAGTGGTTATTTGCAAGGGTGAGCTCGAGAGCCCATCAATTCTAACAGTTTTCATGTAGCACATATCATATAATAGCATATTCAGTTCATGCATTCATAATTAATTAATATTTACTACATGTTACTTCACATATAACAGGCATAAAGATTTATATCACAAACATATCATCAAAGATCAACTTTCACATTTCATACATATCTCATATGCATTTCATATATATACATAAACATTTGCATAGCATAATATAGCTTAACTAACAGTTATCAAATTCATATATCAAATAGGAACTGAAAGACTTGTCTGATTCTTAGTTTATGAACTACGACTTAACTACTTAACGTTTATCTACACTTCGTGTATTCCTACACAGTTATATAATAATGGATTCATATCTATTAGTAACATATTTCATGCATTCTCAATGTAATAACAATGTTACATTATTTTCTAACTAGGTTCGAAAAACCTACACTTCACTTTCTCATCACATTCTCAGAATAGCTAGGTCCGTATAGTTATGCCTTTACAACTTAACCACTCGTATATGACATCAACATTCATATATAGCTACCACACACTTGACTCACTAGGTGTTCATCACCTTTAAAACTCATATAGGTAAGTTCAAACGTACACATAAACGTTTAACTTAGTCGTAACTTCATATAACATCACCTATACTATATATTCATAGCACAATTCAGTTTGTAAGACATTACAAATCCAAACAACATATCATTGCTTAATATCTTGAAAGTATTCCCTTGAACTTAACTTTTGAAAATCATAATTAACATTCATCTCTATCACATAGCATGCTTCTTAACACATTACATAGCATGTTGGTCATATATTACAAGTTAAAGTAATCATATAAGCATGCTTCAAACATCATATCAAAAATAGAATCTATTCTAGACTGCAGAATGGCGCAGTTGCACCCTGTCCAGGCTTAGGGACGGCGCAGCTGTGCTGTCCCCTGGCCAGACTAAGGTTGATCTTTGCACTCCTGGTTTCAGTCCAAAATTTAACACACTTAGACACTTACTCTTCTCATGCATACACACAAAAGGTCTTTACATACTTGTATGACCACTTCAAGTTCAACCATATATATCAGGGACTTTAGTTTAGGATTTTCACGAAATTAAAACCAAATAGGATTATGTAATCACTAGGTGTACTAATTAGCCTTATGTACTCATAAAGAGATCACATAATCTGTACTACACATGCTCATTCATATTCATATCTTTTACTCATAGCTAGCATCGTTTAACACTTTAAAACACGCTTTAACCTCATGCTTGGTTTACTTCCATTATGTTTAACATATACAACTTATGTTTAAAGACATAATGAAACATAACATGGCATCTCAAGCCTTAAATATATAAATACTCATATGTAATGCAACTTAAGTTCGGAAACATGCTCGAGGTTGCTTTTGAAATCATTTTATCATAAATAATGCAATATAGAACATATAAACCATATCTAGAGATATGATAGACATAACAAGACATATAAATCCTTTAGAATCTAGAGGTCCATGTGATGCAACTAGGTTTTGAGAATATGTTTAAGTTTGCTTTTGAAACCATTATAGACTTGAACCATACCATTCAACACATACAAGACAACTTTAAAGCTCTAAACATATCTAGTCAAGTCATGTTATCATGCTCACAAGGTCAGAGTTTAAATCATGCAGTAGTCATGCATGTTGGTTCACTATGCTAAGCTTTTTCTTAAAAAACTTCTCTAAACAAAGCCTAATAAGGTGGTCATGAACAAAGGGACTATGTACACTATAGCATGCTCATTTAGGTGTAAAATTAGTCATGTATAGATTACTAGGCTCACAATTTGCAGAACATAGTTCGTTCTCAAAACTCAAAGTACCAACTTCTGTCTAAACTATAGGCATTCATTATTCATGCAAATCTATTAAAACATGATCAACGTAGATTAATATACTTGTATATACCCCTTACACATGCTTACATGCTAGTTTAAGCCATAACGATTAACTAACACTCAACAGATTTCAAAACAGACAGCCCAACTGATCTCAGGAACCGGCGCAGCTGCGCTGCGCCTTAGTGTTAATATGGCGCAGCTGCGCCACGCCTGGTTTGAACCAGGAACAGTTGGCTTCGGCAACTATTCAGCCCAAACACAGAAATTACTCATGAACTCATTCCTAAACATTCATGTAACAGTTGAAACAAATATATATGGTCATATAACAACTATATAACCCATACCCAATCTCATTAACATCTAATTCCATGAATTCAAGAATTTGAATTTTAAGAGTTCAAGAACTCTGTTTACATAACTAAAAATGCAACAAGGAAAAGAACTTATACCTCTGCAATGTGTAATGAGCTTGCTTCTAATGAACTCCCAATGTCCTAGAATACTCTCAATCTCCTTCTTAGCAATTCTCAGACAACTCAAGCAACACAAAGAATGAAGGGAAGTGTTCATTTTATAGAAAATCTAATACACAGACAATGAGATCCCCCCCTAAATCAAACTCATGGATGAACGGATTGCATGAAGGGTAAGGAGGAGTTGGTAATTGGTTGTTGATTTGCATCATTATGCCCACTCCCTCCATGATCATTATCTAGCAAAGCTTGGAAGAAGAGAAGGGGAATAGGCCTTAGCCTTTTTACCATACACGTGACTGAGAATTAAGGAGCAATTGGGATACACATTTTGGGATAATCAATATAACTCAGCATTCTTGTATACTTCTATACATTCCCACTCTTATGTTATATTTCAATACACATATCAACCATATATTATAAGTCAATGTCACCATATGATTTAACATTTCAAGGTAGTAGATGTTATGCAACATGCATATATTCCATGTACATTTTATTTTAATGTCTACCCACATGCATATTGCTACATACACACTTCATGATATATTTATACCGTATAATTTCAATATGCTTAATCACATTGCTTCATACAATATAATGTCATAAAACTTAATATATAGTCACATAAAAGTCACACTACACTATATAGTATAGTTGTATTATTGCTCATATGCACATAACTGTCAATATAATATTATTATATTAATAACTTACTTATTTAAAATAAATAAATTACTCCCTTCCTTGATTAATTACTACCAAAATAAATTAATACATTCTTCCCTGATTAATGTCTTTATGGATCTCCACAATCGTTAATTATCTATATAATTGTTATTATATTTATAACTATATTACAAATAATAATAATCATATATTATTATTTAAATTTCAAAGTAATCAATATTCTACCACAATTAAATAATATTAATTAATGGTTTAACAATTCCATTATCGGACATAACATACTTTATTTCATGGTTTATCAATGTCACACATCACATAATTGTTCCATTTAATTTCCAAAGTGAAATAAATTAGTTTTCTCCAACTGACCACTGGAGCAGCTACGCCAGTTTGTACTATTGGGACGGCGCAGCTGCGCCGTACCCTGACAGTGCCAAGACTGGTTTAGCTTCCAGCCCATGCCAATTTTCGTTGCTAAACTTGTTTGATATGACATGAATTACTGTCCACATGAGTAATATTACATGTCTAAGAGCGTAATCATTAATTACATGAAATTTCATGATCAACCCGATTAATCTTCCTAATTCCCATTTTAACTTACTTAGTGAATATTCTCATTTCGCATTATGCCACACAAGGCAGTTCACACGTCTCATTGTCAATTCACACATCTTAATACGCATTGATCTAATACGAATCAATTGCACTAACCAACTCAGAAAACACTAACACTTAAATTCACATAAATAATATTTCCCTTAATATATTCCTTTTATACTACGTGAAAATTCTCGGGTATTACAAATTCCACATCGTTAGCCACTATATTCCTTAATAATTTAAGGATCACACTTTGAGTTTAAAAACTCTATCTCCATTATTAGTTTAACCAATAATACGTCCTTTACGGTTTCATGCCACCAGTAACACAACACTAGAATATATCACACATACATACATTCTTTTAATCCTGACTTCTCCCCGTGTATCAATCTACTCAATAATTCTCGAACCACTTTCAAGGTATAACAATTTTCTTCCCTCGTCATCAACGTACACATATACAAGTCCAAACCTAACACATATCGAGTCTTTAATAGTATTTAATATAGTACACTGAGTGATTTCTGACAAACAACCAACAAATTAGTTTTCGTCTCGTTTACACTGTTTTCACAGTGAGTTAGATCGGTTACTAATTCGTATATACCTCCGCTCTCTAAAGGAATCGTTTAGCCCAGCTCCCATACGTCAACCATTAAAGAGTATGATTGCACTACTTTAGACTTGATACTCACTCGTACAAATACTCAAGAAATTAGTGATTATCAAAGATATTTAATGTCACCAACTACATTTATAAAATAATTTCTCATAAATTATTTAACATCAATAGATAAATTCCTATCCATCTTCTTTACTAATTTATCTCTAAAATTTATAACAAATATATAATAACGATATATATTTAAAACATAACATCACATATCACATAACTCATATACCCTATGTAACACAATATTACATACCTCGTATCACATAAATATATATATATATATATATATATATATATATATATATATATATATATATATATATATATTCGTATTCGAACCCATCACATGCCTTAAGAATTTTATTTACTAAATTCTTATTTTAATACTTTCTAAAAATTCGGGTTCTTACATCCTCTCCCCCTTATAAGGATTATGTCATCGGAATCACCGAAACCTCCTCTACTCGATGCTATTTCGAATATTACATATTCGTTTGAATAATTTTATCCATTCTCTTTTCGAAAGTTTTATTATAACTTGCTCATTTGCATTCTACCACATTCTTCTTTCTAAGGACCATTCTACTCACTACTTCATCACACAGAAGAATAAGAATCTCCCACGATTTTTCAATAATCGGGAAGTAGTATGAATAACTCGGATTCCAAATTATGCTGAAGGGTCATAGAAGACCATGAACTAGTGCTTCAACCCAATTATCCACACTACAAACCAGAGTATTTATCAATCGCAAGGACTGAAAACTCCCTCCACACGTACACTTGGTGGCCAACCTATTATACCACTACGTTGGGCCGCAACGTAGTGTTTTGTAACGACTACATGCGTTACGCTCGGAACCATTGTCCTTGAAAATATATCCCCTTATAGGGTTGTTCACCTCAACTTTTCAACAACTGAATCCGCACCAGAGCAATCTGGTTTGACACAAATATTCAAGAATGCTTGAATTTCACAATTATTTTTCGACAGTCGTCTAGCCGAATCAATTAGGTTAGACTTTTATCAACAATTCGGACATCAATCGAAATTGTTTGGCCAACTTAATTGACCTTCTTCATAAATTAAAAGAAAACCAAAAATTCTTTTATGACATCATCATACCGTACTAGATTAGTAGTACATTGAGGATTCCACCATTATGTGACTTTGTCATACTACATCATACCAAAATTGGCTGACGATCTTTCAATCACAACCAACACTAGGTTCAACTAAATTGATGATGTAAGACCCCAACTTATTAATGAATAAAATTAATTTTTCTCTAAATATTATTGTGAATAATAAGGTGTTAATTTGATATAATGCTTTGATTATGGGTGAAATGTGCAAATTTTGCAAAATAAGAAAGTGGTTATAAAATATTCATTTGTTGTCGGGGAATATTCGCTTGGTCGTGAAATATTCTTTCTGTCGGGGAATATTTGTACGACGGCGCAGTCATTTGTGGGCCCCATAACAAAATAACTGTCGGATGAAGAAAATGACAAATTTGAGTTTTTATAAATAACGGCGTAATGGCTACTGTTAACACTGTTGGAATACCCGGTGGTTAAAATAAAGTAATACGCATTATTACACAGTAGCACACGGTATTGCACAGTATTTTTAAAATTATTGATTCTTACGCAAGAAGGCACTACTATATAATTGTTACAGTAATTACTGTTCAATATTTTATTTTATTGATTCAATAATTGCTACGTTGATATTTTATATTATTGTTGTTTTAATAATTGTCACTGCACAGTATTTTCTATTACCAGATCAATAATTCATATTATTTGAATAATATTATTAGATAGCATTATTGACAAAGTCTATAAAGTTCTGTCTAAGGAGAGGTTTGGTCATCTAATTACGCGCCAGTAAGGAGAAATCCTTATTGGAAAGCCCCCTCTTTCTTGGGAAATACCGGCTGTCATTATTGTGATTCTGTAATATTATTTGTGAATAATTAATTATTGATCTATATGATAATAAAATATTTATTTGATGTGGATATAAATGATGGATTTATTTATGTGGTTATAAATGAAGGAATTAATGTTGAGGTATTTTATCAATATTTTGTCAGATTGGAGGTATTAAAAGATAAAATCAGTGTTCTTACTGCTTTATTGTATGAGTTATAATTTTTAATCTGACCGTTGGATCGTTGTGATTTTTGGATATGTTATACATATATAAGTTGAGTATATGTTCATAAATTTTGAACTGTTAAAAATGAACGTATAATTTGTTATGAATTTTAAGAGGCGACTGATTCGGAAATTAGATTTATAAATGATTTTGGTGGAAAATTTTAGAATTGAGTGGGCCCCACTTGTGGTTGGTGAAGAAATGTGCTGAATTTTATTTCAAATGTGATGGGTGGCAATAGTAGCAGGTAAATCCATCAGGTAGCAGGTCAAGTCTACTTCGGCGTGCTAATATTTTCCTATAAATAGAGGGCTAAGTTAGAATTAAAAATCACACCAGAATTCATAAGTTTTCTCTCTTTTTCTCTCTAGATTATCGAGTGTATTCTGTGAGTATTTAGATACTTGGTGAGTTGCTATTCATCAGTGCAAGTTTCCTTCAGCGTCATATCTGATATCCAGTCAGAAGTGCTGCTCTTTTGAGGTAAGGGATAGTAAGAGATTTTAAGGGTTATTATGTTTTTCAGTTTCGTAATTTTTCTGAACCTTCAAAGATTCTGGAAAAATTTGAAATGATAATTTGATGAGTTTTCTTGATTGTATCCAAAAAATGGTGATTTTTGGATGTATAGATTAAGAGTTATGAATTTTATGGGAAAAAAATATTTTAAAAGTAAACCCTTATAACTCCTTATGGTTAACTCCAAAATTGATGAAATTTTTATTGGGAGTACATGTATATAATAGAAGTATACTCTGTAAATTTAGGAATTTTTGGACAAAAGTACAATTTATGATAAAATGTCTAAATATTCGGCAGTTTTGGCCATATGAAAAATAGTAAATGAATTTTAAAAATTCTGAGAAAAATATATGTTCAATATGAGACTATATTATGCTAAATCCCAGAAAAAAAATATTTTTAGAACTGATTTGGTATTTTTCATGAAAATGGACTAGTTATGAGTAAATGAAATAAATATGTTATGTGAAGTAAGAAAATTGGAAAATATGATTTTATGGCTTGAGAATCCTATATGAGGTATATGCATATTTTTTATGAGGGTTTTTGGTTATTGGTGATGAAATCTTACGAGTTTGGCATTTTAGGATGATTAAATGCATTATTTAGTAAAGTGTAAATAATTAAAATAAATTGTTTATAAGTTTAAGAAATGTTATTCTTTCAATATCATTATACCGAAATATTGGTATGAATTTTATGGTAGAATTTCTACCTTTTTCATGTCGGGGTTATTATTCATGAGTTACTATTTATGAGTTACTATTAACGAGTTACTATTCACAAGTACTATTCACGATAAAATTGGTTTCTTTTTCTGACAAAATTATCGTTGATTTATGAATCTTACTCTTGAGATTAAATCTATATGTTGATTATATTATTTTTATTATCAAATATAATATTTTTGTAACCCTAATGATGATATTTCTCTTTGACTTGAGTGTAAAGATGGGTAGATTATTGGTATGATCATGACTATGGGTTCCCTTTGGCCAGTAGTGCAAAGTTAAATTGTTGACTGGTATGATCATGACCATTGAAGTTATAATTGAATATCTTTAGCTTAAGTGCAAAGGTGAATTGATCAACATAGTTATAATTATTGTTTATATAAATTCTGAAATGATTATATATATATTTTTGAGATATTAATATTTTTGGCTCGTAGTGCAAAGATGATCTGTTGTTGAATATCTTTGGTCCGTAGTGCCAAGATGAACTGTTATTGAATATCTTTGGCATATAGTGCAAAGATGAGCTGTTGTTGAATATCTTTGGCCTGTAGTGCAAAGATGAACTGTTGATAAATATCTTTGGCCCGTAGTGCAAAGATGAATTTATTAGTATGATTATGAACATGAACTGTGATTTGGTATAACCACGATCTTTGATGTTTCAGGTAAAGACAAGTGATGAAAATTATCTTTGACCTGGATGAGAAGAGGAATTTAGAATCATAAATATGATTATGAGTTATTCACATGAATGTGGACAGGAACTGTTGATTTATATTACAGGGATAAAACATTGTTGGTGGACTTTTAACATGGAAAAGATAACAGACTTTATGGTCTATTTAACTCTTCTAATGGATTGCTCGTTCCGCTGCAACTATGGTTGAAAAGTTTTATCTTCTACCATATGTTCTAAATCTCTGATTTATTACTGATAAAGGCTATTGATAATTTATTTATCTTTAGTCATGATATTCTTTACTGGGCTAGTTGAGCTCACACTTTTGCTTCACAATTCCTTTCAGGTAATAAGAGTGTAGCTGGGTCGAGCGGGGGTAACAAGGAAATAGAACGGTGGTATCTAGCTATGGAGTTCTCCCTAAACAGTATAGAAAAGTGTGTTGTATTTTATACATCATTTAGTAGTTATATTTGGTGAATCAAATAGGGTGAGGCGAACCCAACGCTGGAAGGGTGTTTTGCCACTATCGTACAAGATGTCAAATGACATACAACCTCGTGTCATCATAAGACAGAGTTGTGCACATTCACTTGTTGAGTTTATCTACGAGCACTACCTATATAATCTTGGTGTTTGGTTGAAGTATAACTCTAAATTAGAGACAGTAGAGATAATGATATGTCAAAAGAAGACTCACCATTGCAAAGAATACGATAGTAATCTTCTCGTTTTTCTTTGGGGTCTATTGGGTCAACCAAGGATAATTCTGTGGACTTATGATATCTACCTCCCATGTTCGAAGGTTTCCTTGAGCACTTTCCAAAGATTTTAATTTCTAAAATAGTTATTGTCTGTAACTTTATGTGATGTATCAATGTGAGGTGTTGTCCATAGTTGGGACATGAGTCACAGTTGGTATTAAAACTCACAATATATGTGTTGTTATATTTTGCACTACAATTGTGATAATGAAGTTGTAGTTATTTTCTGTACCATGTATTTGGCGACTCAGAATGGGTTGGGTGGAAGGGTTGTCACATATGACTCCATCGGTTACCATACATCATATCAAATGATGCACATGGTTAGAAATACATTTTGAAAATTTTTAAATCATTATTGTCTTAGCCGAAACAATTAGCATAGACATAAGAATAAATGTATTGTTTTTAAACATCATTGGTTCAATCACAAGATCCAATGTTTTTCAAGAAAACAGAAGTACAAACATTAGCAGGAAGTCAATAAATTTTGAAAATCTAGAAGATCTAGAAAATCCATGTTTCTCCATCAACTTTAATCTTTACTATACCAAAATTTCTAACATCATAACATATATATATCCGATACAGTTCATCAAACTTACCACACTTTAGAAATTCAGAAACTTGCCACAATTATATGAGTTTAAGAACTTATCCTAGTCAAACCATAGGCGTCCATTTGCTGAGGGGTTCAAAAATATTTCATATAATTATGAGTCACGAACGTACCGTGTGCATGAGTTTTAAGAACTCGCGCCTAATCTTAATATTCTCTATCTTAATCTTAATAGTCTCTATCTATCAAATATATGAGAAAAGAATCACCTTTTCACCATAAGCATATCGATAGCGCGACACCGACATTCCATTGATTATCATTGTGAGGAACAGAGCGTGCGCACAAAGCCTCCGCCCACACAAAGGTTTGTACAACTCAGCTCTCACATGAGTCCTCAACTGAAATCTAACTTAACTATATCTCACTCTTAACTAGCTCTTTTCTCGATACGAATTCTTCGTATCTTACCATACACAACTCCTCATGAGTCCACATCGTACCATTTCATAGTACAATCTCTTATAGCATCAAGATATACACACTCAGTCGTTACAGACTATTTATCACTTCACAACTCAATCCGATCACGTCGTGATCATCAATTTATCTTAGGGTTCTTTCCCTATTATCAACAAAACTCCACTCGAGTTCATTCTTATTATCTTTGTCATATTCATTTTATAGACATCATCATAACATTTTTATTACCGGAGTTAGGAAACCCCTGAATTCTCATCCTCTTAGATACTTCAAGATTCTTCTTTGGATCTTTGCTTATAAGTTTTAATCCTTATCTTTCTCTCTCTCAAGTTATAACCTAAGGTACACTTACCTAAGTTTATAACCTACAACTTTGATACCAACCTGTGACGTCCTCAAATTCGGGTCCCTTCGAACCACGAATCCGGTCTGCACAATGGCCCCAAACATTTATAAGCTTCACAACTTGGTCATTTACTATTCCTGTTTTACATCACATTCGATGTTAATAAAAATATGCGGAATAATTTAAACTTTTTCAATCTCCTTCGAAAAATAATCTTTTATTGATATCTTAACTTGAATCAATTACATATCCTTGAATCAAATTATTCTATGATTCACTTCATCCTATTCTCGTATAAACTTTTACATCTTGATTCGAATTCCTCTATGTATCGCCTAGTACAACTTTACAAGCTAACATATATTACACATCGTGAATTACTTTCAAGTATATCTACTAGAACCTAAACATGGTTCAAGAGCATATATTTAATTAAACAAAATAATCTCCTTTGATGTGATTGAACTTTATCAATCAAGTAGCACATAACTTTACCGTGAGTCCTTAACCTGCAAAAGTGGTTATTTGCAAGGGTGAGCTCGACAGCCCAACAATTCTAACAGTTTCCATGCAGCACATAGCATATAATAGCATATTCAGTTCATGCATTCATAATCAATTAATATATACTACACATGTTACTTCACATATAACTGGCATAAAGATTTATATCACAAACATATCATCAAAGATCAACTTTCACATTTCATACATATCTCATATGCATTTCATATATATAATGTAAGAATCCGAATTTTTAGAAAATATTAAAATAAGAATTTAGTAAATAAAATTCTTAAAGCATGAGATGGGTTCGAATAAGAATATATATATATATATATATATATATATATATATATATATATGTGTGTGTGTGTGTGTGTGTGTGTGTGTGTGTGTGTGTGTATGTGTTTGTGTGTGTGTGTGTGTGATACGATGTATGTGGTATTGTGTTACATAGGATAATATGAGCTATGTAATCAGTGATGGTGTGTTTAATAAATATATATCATTATTATATATTTATTATGAATTGTAGAGATGAATTAGTAAGAAGATCGATAAAAATTATCTATTGATATTAAATAATTTATGTGAAATTATTTTATCGTAGTAAGTGAATGACATTAATGTATAATTGTCATTTTCTTGTGTGTGTGTGTACTAATAACTGGTATGATTATAATATAGGTTATTGATAGTACGTAAGTTATTTGCGAATGGGTTTGGATAGTGAAACATGAGTTAGTTGAGAGAATTAACTAATAAGAATAAATATTGGTTAATTGATAGTTGAGAGTTATGTTATGGAATAATATAATGGGTATGTTAAACCTTAAATAACTATGGTAATATAGTACAAGGTTTAATTTACTTAAGTGAAGGAGTGAATTAATAAGTGTGTTGAATATGTGATACTTTATATATGTTACTAGAATGGTAATATGTGAGAAAGTCTAATGTACGAATAACGTTAAAAATATATACATTATTAAAGGGAGACATAAATCATTATATCTTTAAATGGATATTTAATATTTGAAGGAATTGTTTTGGGAACAATTTATAGAGGGAGAGAGAGATAATAATTATATATTTTTGATAGAGGATATTAAAATAATTTCTAATATTGAGTTATTTTAATAAAAGGAGGAAATGTTATTTTTGAATAATAATATTACCTTATATATTTTTGTATGAGGTATGATTAATAATATAGTAAATATATTAAAACGTATTTGCTATATGTAAATAAATTGATGGAAATAATTTATTATAATAGAAAATAAACTTATTATCTATTTTCTATATATAATATATGTACATGTGTCGTACATATAGTTAATTGATATTATATTAAGAATAATATCTTGAGACAATAAGCAAATTAATTTCTAATTGTAAATGTCTTTATTCGGAGAAAACATAATATTTATGTTATGACAAAATACATAATTTCTAATGTATTTTCAAGGGAGTTAATTAATGAAAGAAAACTAAGTTATTTTAATATATTAAATAACTTATGTTATTATTTTATCGTGGATGTTATCGTTTAAATAACTAATGGAGTATATATTAATTATTATAAGCGTAAAGGTTATACTTATATTTAATTAAGGTAGTTTAGCATTTAAATGCTTGAGTTACCCAAATATTATATTGAAAGAGTAATATGTGTGAAGAATGAGAGAAGCTTAAGATCGAGTCTGTGAAATATGCCTAGTGTGGCAAAGTGAAGGAATAGGCATTCATTAAATAATTTAATGAATGAATAATTGAAGGAATTAATTTGTATGTGCAATGATTATATATTATATAGTAGCTACATCTATATGATATGAAATGAAGTGTGACATTTAATTGGGACTAATGATATACATATGGTAAAAGTGATTAAATCATAAAGTTGATTTAAATAAGTTTTGTTATCCCATCCTAGGTGATGAGACAATTATATGTATATTACATCACACTTACTACCTTGAAATGTCAAGTCGTAGTATGACATTAGGTTATAAAACATGGTTGATATGTGTATTAAAAATATAACATAAGAGTGAGAAGCTGTAGGAGTATACAAGAATGCTGAGATATGTTATTGTCCCAAATTGAGAGTCCCATTTTCTCCCTCACATCTCAGTCACGTGTTTAGACAAAAAAGCTAAGGCCTATGTTCTTTATTTTCTTCCAAGCTTGCTAGATCATGATTGTGGAGGGAGTGGGCAAAAAGATGATCTCCAACAACCAATTACCAACTTCTTCTTGCCTAAGGGATTCCTCTTCTTTTTCTTGGACAAAGCCATGAATTGGGTAAGAGCTTCTCTATAAATTGGGAGCTCCCCCTCATAAGTTATGCTGCTTGAATTCTTGATAGTTATATAGAGAGTTTGTTGCTGAGAATTGAGGGAGCATAATCAGTGTGTTGAGGGAATTCAACTAAGCTTCCAAGAGGTAATAGCACTATCCCAAATGCTTTTGATTTCCTAAGTTTTCAATCACTAGAAATGTAATAAAAAGTAGCTTTTAGTCACAAAATTGATGACTAAAACTTATTGCAATCCACGAATTTCTGTTAGATGTTGTTAACATAGTTAGAAACGAAAATAAAGAAAGTTAAACGAACCAATTTGGTTGAGAAACAAATTCGTAGTGAATGATTTCACTAAATTGTCCAAAACATGAACATTTGCATGAACATGAGTTATAGATTCATATTTGGATTAGTTAATGTTTATGTTAGTTGTTGGGTATTATAGTATGTTGTAGTTCAATAAATTACGAATCCATAGAATCGAAAACGGACTAATTTGGACATGTATAACTCAAGTTATGAATGTTAGAAAGTAGTTTGGCTTGTTAGCTCATAGCAGGGCATGAAATTTTCCACTTAAACAGCTAGGCCCGCACCGGCGGGGGGTGGTCTGGTGTATAGATGTTGAAAAAACTATGATAGAACATAGTTTACTAAAATGGGCATAACGTTTTTATACGAACTCCGATTGAAGAGATTCAAGATGATCCGAACCAGAACGAATAGACCTACAAATTTTGCTCTTTAAGTTTTTCAATTTAAGGTTATTAGGAAGGGTCAAAATGGTCATCTTTGTGACTGTTACGTAATTAAAGGCCATCAGAGGGCGTCAAACGAGAACATACACAAGTATAATGCTCCTGATAATGGAATATATTATTCTAAGTGATGTAACATGAAAATGCATGATATTAGACATGAAATATAAGATTACCTTACTTATAGTGGAATGCTTTATCATGACTTCATATGTGTTTTCAAAAGAAACTTAAAGATTTTTGAAAACAAACTTTGACGAACTTGTGTACCTTTAATTCTGACCTTGATAACATATATATGAGGTCCAAGTACGCATGATGTAAGATTCAAAGTTGTATCGTAGGTGTGTTAGATTACTTTTATTTGGTTAAAATGATTTCAAAGGCAAGCTCATATATCATTTGCAAACAAAGTTTTATAAACATGGAGTGATTTTATTTTGCCCTTGGAAACGTACGTAGAACCATGTACAAACAAGTATAATGTGTGAGTTGAAGTTGCCTTGCATGATTAGTTTAGTATGACATTGACTTTGAGAATAAAGTTTTGAAGTTTTGAAACTAAGAGGGACGAACTTAAAGTAATTTGTGTACTTAAAGTTCTAGACATCATAACATATATTCATGGATTAGTCAGCTATGAAATGAGATTTAAAGTTGCACCTAGTTGCTTTACCTTGGCCTAGAATAACTTTTAAAAGTGAACTTGAACACCTTATGCCCCTAGACATGACGATTATGTTCATCTTTTAGCTAAGCATGAATTGGACGTTTCAAGTGCGGTTTAAAATACGTTTTCAAATAATGAACTATGCTATGTCTATGAGAAGCATACTAGTAGAGGCTTATTAGTAACAATATATTGTTTAAAAGCTTATAACATCGAATCTTGTTAAAGAAATTTGTTTAGCCTTATTTATTGAAATAAATCATTATGAAACTAAGTAGTTTGAATATGAACGACGTAGATCACGTATCTATAAACTTTAAATATGTGTCGAACACATAGTGAGTCAAGTGTGTGATAAGGGTATATAAATGTTGATGTAAAGTACGGATGGTTAGGTATACCTATACATACCTAGCTATTCTAAGAGTATGATGAGGAAGTGAAATGTAGGTGTTACGAACCTAGTTAGAGAACAATGTAACATTATTATTGCATTAAAAATGTATGAAATATGTGACTAATGGATATGAATACATGATTATATAATTATGTAAGAATACACGCAGTGTAGATAAGCTTTAAGCAGTTAAGTCGTAGTTTATAAACTACGAATCAGGAAAGTCTTTCAGTTCCTATTTGATATATGAATTCTAAAACTGTTAGTTGAGCTATATTATGCTACTAGAATGTTGATGTACATATATGAAATGCATACGAGCTATGTATGAAATGTGAAAGTTGATATTTGATGATATTCTTGTGAAATACATCTATATGCCTGTTATGTTAGAAGTAACATGCGTAGTAAATGCTAATTGATTATTAAGGCATGAACTTAATATGCTATTATATGCTATGTGCTGCATGAAAACTATTATAATTGCTGGGCTGTCGAGCTCACCCTTTCAAATAACCACATTTGCAGGTTAAGGACACACGATAAAGGTTACGTGCTACTTGATTGATAAAGTTCAATCACATCAAAGGAGATTGATTTTTTTATTTAAATTGATACTCTTGAACCATGTTTAGGT
Source organism: Panax notoginseng (assembly GCA_016801055.1). Taxonomy (NCBI): domain Eukaryota; kingdom Viridiplantae; phylum Streptophyta; class Magnoliopsida; order Apiales; family Araliaceae; genus Panax; species Panax notoginseng. Next base: position 118,100,084 of record CM029013.1, read on the forward strand.
TCTAGGAGATGTACAAGATAGTAGTTATGATGTGTAATACATGTTAAATTGTACTATGTTATACAAAGAGGAATTCCAATCGAGATGTAAAAGTTTATACAGTAATTCGAATAGATTGAATCATAATATAATTTGATTCAAGGTTAAGTAATTGATTTAAGTTAAGATATCAATAAAAGATTTATTTTTAAGGAGATTGAAAAAGTTTAAATTATTCCGCATATTACTATAATATTGAATATGATATAAAACAGGAATGGTAAATGACCAAGATTAGAAACTTATAAAAGTTTGGGGTCATTGTGCAGATCCTGGTAATAGAAAGAATTTATATTCTAAATTGTAATAAGTAAAGTTTATTCATTAAGTTATGAATGAAAAATATAAATAGTTTAACGATAGTAGTATCGTGACGGACTAGATTCGTGATTCGAAGGGACCCGAATTTGGGGGCATCACATGTTGGTCTCAAAGCTGTAGGTTATAAACTTTAGGTAAGTGTACCTTAGGCTATAACCTGAGAGAGAGCTAAAGATTAAAATATATATAAGTGAAGATTCAAAGAAGAATCCTGAAGTATATAAAGAATGAGAATTCAGGAATTTCCTAACTTCGGTAATAAAAATGATAAGATGATGTTTATATGATGAATATGACATAGATAATGAGAATGAACTCGAGTGGAGTTTAGTTGATAATGGGAAAGAACCCTAAGGTAAATTGATGATCACGACATGATCAGATTAAGCTATAAAGTGATAAATAGTCTATAACGACTAAGTGTGTATAGCTTGATACTGTAAGAGATTGTACTATGAAATGGTATGATATGAACTCATGAGGAGTTTTATGTGGTGAGATACGAAGAATTCGTATCGAGCAAAGACCAAGTTAAGAGTGAGATAGAGTTAAGTTAAATTTCAGTTGAGGACTCATGTGAGAGCTGAGTTGTACAAACCTTTGTGTGGGCGGAGGCTTTGTGCTCACACTCGATTTCTCATAATGATAATCAATGGAATGTCAGTGTCGCGCTATCGATGTGCTTATGGTGAGAAAGTTATTCTTTTCTCATATCATATTTGATAGATAGAGACTATTAAGATTAAGGTCGAGAATATTAAGATTAGGCGCGAGTTCTTAAAACTCATGCATATTGTAAGTTCGTGACTCATAATCATATTGTATATTTTTGAACCCCTCAGCAAATGGACGCCCATGGTCTGACTAGGATACGTTCTTAAACTCATATGATTATGGCAAGTTCATGAATTTCCAAAGTATGGTAAGTTTGATGAACTGTACAGGGTATATACATGTTGTGCAGTTAGAAATTTTAGTATGGTAAGCATTGATGGTGTTAGAGATTGATAGAGTGAAGCAATGGAGCAAAGATTAAAGTTGATGGAGAAACATGGATTTTCTAAATCTTCTAGCTCTGCTAGATTTTCAAAATTTATTGACTTCGTGCTGATGTTCACACTTCTATTTTCTTGAAAAACATTGGATCATGTGATTGAACCAATGATGTTTTAAAAATGATACTGTTATCCATATGTCTATGCTAATTGTTTCGGCTAAGACAAAAATGATTTTAAAATTTTCAAAAAGGTATTTCTAACCATGTACATCATTTGATGTGGTTTAAAAATGGTAAACGATGGAGTCGTTAATGCAGTCGAACCTAGTGTTGGTTATGATCGAAAGATCGTCAGCGCACTATGGTATGTAATATGACAAAGTCACATAATGGCGGAATCCTCAACTTACTACTAATCTGGTACGGTATCATGATGTCATAAAAGAATTTTTGGTTTTCTTATAATTTATGAAGAAGGTTAATTAAGTTGGCCAAATTATTTCGATTGAGGTCCGAATTGTTGATAAAAGTCTAAGCTATTTGATTCGGCTAGACGACTGTTGAAATATAATTGTGAAATTTAAGCATTCTTGAATATTTGTGCCAAACCAGATTGCTCTAGTGCAGATTCAAATGTTAAAAAGCTGAGGTGAACAACCCTATAAGGGGACATATTTTCGGGGATAATGGTTCCGAACGTAACGCATATAGTCGTTACAAAACACTATGTTGCGACCCAACGTAGTGGTACAATAGGCTAGCCACCTATTATAGTGTGGAGGGTGTTTTTAGTCTTTGTGATTGATAAATACTCTGGTCTGCAGTGTGAAGAATTTTGTTGAAGCATTTGCAAACCTGGAAAAGAGTTCATGGTCTTGTGACCCCTCAGCATAATTTGGGATCTGAGTTATTCATACTACTTCCCGATTATTGAAAAATCGTGGAAGATTCTTATTCTTTTGAAGGATGAATGTAGTAAGTAGAATGTTCCTTAGAAAGGAGAATGTGGTAGAATGCAAGTGAGCAAGTTATAATAAAACTTCTGAAAAGAGAATGGATAAAATTATTCCAAAAGAATATGTAATATTCAGAATAGCATCGAGTAGAGGAGGTTTCGGTGATTCCGAGGACAAAATCCTTATAAGGGGGAGAGGATGTAAGAACCCGAATTTTTAGAAAATATTAAAATAAGATTTTAGTAAATAAAATTCTTAAAGCATGAGATGGGTTCGAATAAGAATATATATATATATATATATATATATATATATATATATATATATATATGGTACGAGGTATGTGGTATTGTGTTATATAGGGTAATATGAGCTATGTAATCGACGATAGTGCATTTAATAAATATATATCATTATTATATATTTATTATGAATTGTAGAGATGAATTAGTAAGAAGATGGATAAAAATTATCTATTGATATTAAATAATTTATGTAAAATTATTTTATCATAGTAAGTGGATGAAATTAATGTATAATTGTCATTTTCTTGTGTGTGTGTGTACTAATAACTGGTATGATTATAATATATGTTATTGATAGTACATAAGTTATCCGCGAATGGGTTTGGATAGTGAAACATGAGTTAGTTGAGAGAATTAACTAATACGAATAAATATTGGTTAGTTGATAGTTGAGAGTTATGTTATGAAATAATATAATGGGTATGTTAAACTTTAAATAACTATGGTAATATAGTATAATGTTTAATTTACTTAAGTAAAGGAGTGAATTAATATGTGTGTTGAATATGTGATACTTTATATATGTTACTCAGAATGGTAATATGTGAGAAAGTCTAATGTACAAATAACGTTAAATATATAGGCATTATTAAAGGGAGACATAAATCATTATATCTTTAAATGGATATTTAATATTTGAAAGAATTGTTTTGGGAACAATTTATAGAGGGAGAGAGAAATAATAATTATATATTTCTAACAGATGATATTAAAATAATTTCTAATATTGAGTTATTTTAATAAAAGGAAGAAATATTATTTTTGAATAATAATATTACCTTATATATTTTTGTATGAGGTATGATTAATAATATAATAAATATATTAAAACGTATTTGCTATATGTAAATAAATTGATGGAAACAATTTATTATAATAGAAAATAAACTTATTATCTATTTTCTATATATAATATATGTAACGACCCCAAAATCCATACAAGTTAAATCTCAACTTTGGTCATTAACCATACATTAAATCTCAAATTTTACATCATTATTCGATATTAAAAACAATAAAATTTGCGGAATATTTAAAACGTTTATACATTTCTTTCTTTCTTGCCCTGAATCTCAACCTTTACATTACATCTCTTTGACTCAATCTTATATCATGAATCGTTACAACAAAATAACTATACAAAGTCTTACATCATAACTAAATATCCATATACATTGGATAACTCAACTTACAATTCAACAACATTTGACGTTCAAAATATGAAATACATTTCTCATAAGACATAAGTAATCTTCGTGAATATAGATCTCTATAACTCACTTAGCACATATCTTTACCTTAAAATCTTGACTTGCAAAAATGGTTATTTGCAAGAGTGAGTTCGACAGCCCAGCAAAGTCTAACAGTTTTCATGCATCACATAGCATATAATAACATGCTAAACATACATATCATAATAATTAAAGTAACATGGCATACATACTTTTAATTCACATAGCAAATATAAAGTTTGAGTTCCTTACTCAATCCTTCTTATTTAACCAAAACAATAGTCATAAATTGACTTTAACATTTCGCGATTTCAACATCTATAACATATCATGTAATTTAAAACAGTTCATTAAGTCCACATAGAAAATAGGAACCGAAAGACTTGCCTTGATCGTTGTTTACCAATAACAGTTTAACAGCTTACAGATATCTGCACTTCACGTGCCCTACACATTTATATAATCATTTACATTAACTATTAGTCACATAACAACACATAGTAATTATAATACAAACTCTACTCCACAACTCATAATCTTTTCTATTAATTAGCACACAATATTCAATTAGATTGTGTTAACTTTTCGACTTATATCTCAATGTATTTCATATTCGCAGTTCATTCAAGTGCCTAAGTCTTGCTAGGACTACTTATTAGTTATATATTAAACCCATTCTTATATCTTATAATATCCATTTCAATTGAATTGAAACACTTTTTAAGTTCATTAACACTTGGCACGGTGTTTCGACGTTCATTCGTCACACGCCCGATTTGCCTCTCTTGTGTATGCTTACCATGCTTTTATAACTCATCTAATACATCATGTAATAATGTTAAGCATCATTATAATTACTAATATTCATGTTTTATAACTTATGACATCATCTGCTATGGTCTGGAGCACTACACATGCATATGTGCATGCCCGACACCCTCCGATTGCCTCCGAAAAACACAACAGTCCTAAAGATGATCATTTGGACCCATCTTAATGACCTCAAATTGAAAAACGTAAAGAACAAAAGTTGTAGATCTACTCGTCCTCGTTCCGGATCATCTTGAACCACCTCAATCGGAGTTCGTATGAGGAAGTTATGATCATTTTACTACAGGAGGTCAAAACTGTCCAAGTTAGACTGCAAATCCGGCGCTGGGGCGCGAGGACTAAGCTAACTAGTGGCGCTGGGGCGTGAAATTGGCATTGGGGCACGAAGTTTAGCGCCGCGGCGTGAATTTCTGGCGCTGGGGCTCCCTTTTTGGCGCTGGGGCGCTATTTTTTGCGCTGGGGCGCCGAAACTTGCAGAACACAACCCACGAAGAACAGAACATCTAAATTTCTGTCAATAACTTGATTTCTAACACTAATTAACATGTATAACCTAAGTCAATTACACATATACACATTACCCAACATGTATATAGTAATTTAAACTACTAAACAATAATTTTAGAAACTTAAATAATTGTACGCACTGTTTTAAAAACCAAAACTCCATTATCGAAGTTTGTTTACACAGTGAACATGGTAACCAAAATTTATACTCTAATTTGATTCCTTGAGACTATGATTCTCTGAATTTCATACCCAATTAACATAATCACACTTCAATTTCATAACTTCACAATTATATACTAATTTTGATATTTCTACAAACCACTTTCATACATGAATGTTTACTGTAAAAACTAATTTCTCTTTCTTTATGAACGTAATTTAGCATACCACACATATATACATATATACATGTTAGTTATTACCAGAACACATGATTTCATAATTATTTAGTAAAACATAGTTTACAGACAACCTTTGTAAAACTTATATACAATGAAGTTGAGTTTCATGAAACACGGAGGCTAAATAATTATACTATAAAACATATTTGTTAAGAGTATAAACATACCTTTTTATTGCTCAGACAATCTTTGCTTAATCACTGATAATAGTTCGAATAATACATAATTTTCTCTTGTTTCTCTCTCTAAGACCTCTGACAATTTCTCTCAAAACTCTTTGGTCTCTCACTTTTCTTTTCTTTTTCCTTTTCCTTTCTTAGTCTTAAGCCAAAACACCTGTACGTAAAACTAAACTGATAACAATTATGCGTAAACTAAAAACTAATATGGCCTTAATAATCACCATAACTATTATCAGTTACCAAAATAATAAGCGTATATCCATTATAAATATATTTTATTATATATTATTTATAAAAATTCAAAATTTAAAAACCAAAAGCCATATGGCGTTGTTTGGCAAAATAATTTAAAACTAAAGACTTAAAATATTTAAGCCTTGTTTGGTAAAATAAATTAAAACTACTTTTAATTTATTTTAATAACCACTTATAATATAATTATTTGTCACAATTCTATCTAATTATGTTTTCATACTTAATTTAATTAATTCTAATAACAATTCATTGCATAATATAATAATTTATTTAATCATTATAACTCTCTAACTTAATTATTAAATTAAATTAGAATACTAACTCATTAATTATTTATTAAACAAATAAATAATCAAATCACATCAAATCAATTAAACAAATACTTATTCAACGATAAACACGTCCATTAAATATTTATATAATTCAATAAATATTTAAATATTATAATTAAAAATCTGGATTGTTACATCATTTTCTCCTTACAAGGATTCTGTCCTCAGAATCACAACTAAAACCACTCATTCGTTGCAATCTTATCTACTTACAAAGATTCTGTCCCCAGAATCGAAGGTAAATTAAACAAATAACTCAGAGTAATCTTTCATCATTTTATCTAAATATGGGTTTTATATTTCCTACTACATTCATTACTTCAACAAATTCTAGGTTTCATTTCATAACTTTAACTTGAACTCAAGTATATTCTGAGTATTATAAATCTTTTAACCCATTCATTTCCTTTTCTAAGGATCGTTAACATCAACACTCGGGATATTACATTCACCCTTTCTTCTAAGAATTTCGTCCTCGAAATTTTATTTATTAATTTTTATTCATTCATTCTATCAAAGTAGATTTTACGTCACTACTTCATTCATTCATTGGTTTCTATAACCACTTTCTTTCCACAAAGATCATTCTACAATTATTAACTTTTCTATTAAAAGTTTCACATTATTCTTTGATAATTCATATACTTCTCACTTCAAAATCTCTTTTCTCACTTATTCAACATACTCATCATTCAGTGTTGCATTCTACGACTTACTTATTTCTAAGAAATATTTTCCTTTTTCACTTCCATTTTGCAGAATAACAAGAATCTTCCACAATTGTTCAATAATTGGGAAGTAGTTTGAATAACTCAGGAATTTAAAAGATTTCAAATCATGGTGAGGGTCATAAGACCACGAACTATGTCCACAGTTGCAAGTAATCTTTCAACTTCAACTTTAACAGTCATAAGACTATAAGGACCCCCGTACTTAGGGTGTTAAGCCCTTCGTACAATGTATTGTGCGCAAACATTTAAACGTTATGCGTATGTCCACAGTTATAAGTAATCTTTCAACTTAAACTTTAACAATCATAAGACTATAGGGACTCCTCGTACTTAGGGTGATCATCCCTTCGTACAATGTATTGTGCACAAACATCTCAACGTCTCCACGTAATCCCCTATAAAAGGGTTGCTCATCTCAGCTTTTTAACATCTGAATCCGCACCAAAATAATTTGGTTTGGCATAACTTCTCAAGAAACGCATGCATTTGAATAACATCTTTCAATATTTGTCTAGCTGAATCAAATAGCATAGACCTCTACAACAATTCGAACATCAATCGAAATATACATATACATACATACATATGTATTCTCATATCTTAAAGAAATCTCAAAAATCTTTTTATGACGTCATGATACCGCACTGTATTTACAGACCGTTGAGGATTCCGTCATTTGGTGATTTTATCATACTACATCATACCATAGTGGGCTGACGATCCTTAGATCACATCCAACACTAGGTAATAATACATTGATGACTCTATCATTTTTATCATCTTTGCACCAGGTTACATGTTGCATTAATGATATAAAATACATTTTGATATATTGCAAATCATTTTTGTCTAGCCGAAGCAATTAGCATAGACATACGAATAACAGTATTGTTGTTAAAACTCATTGGTTCCATCATTTGATCCAATGTTTTTCAAGAAAATAAAAGTGTAAACATCAGCATGACGTCAATAAATTTTGAAAGTCTAGCATAGCTAGTAGATTTAGAATACTTATGCTTCTACCATCAACTCCACTTTCTATAATGATGCATTGCTTAATAGGTCTATCTATTCCTATCATCCTCAATACTCCATTCACACTTATCTATACCCAGTTCATCAAACTTACCACACGTTATGAGCTCAGGAACTTGCCACAATCGTATGAGTTTAAGAACTTATCCTAGTCAGACCATAGGCGTCCATTCGCTGAGGGGTTCAAAAATATACCATATAATTATGAGTCACGAACCTACCACAAGTATGAGTTTTAAGAACTCGCACTTAACCTTATAATATTCTCTAACTATACTCTACCTATCTGTTATACACATGAGAAAAGAATTACCTTCTCAACAGGCATATAGCAAATAGCGCGACACAAACATTCCAATGATTATCAATGTGATAAATTGAGTACAAACACAAAACCCTCGCCCATACAAAGGTTTGTACAACTCAGCCACCACCTGAGTCCTCAATTGAAATCTCACCTAACTCTATCTTACTCTTAACTTGCTCTTTGCTAGATACAAATTCCTCGTATCACATTATCTCTAACTCCTCGCGAGTTTATCTCGTACTATATCATAGTACAATATCTTTATAGCATCAAGCTATAATTATTCAAACATTACATACCATCTTTCAGATCACTTAAATAGACCACGTCGTAATCTTATTCTATAATCATGTCCCTTAAAATTCTTTTCTTAACTCGTGATCGTTTTGTTTTACGATCCTCATTCTTTCTCTTTTTCATTATTTACGACATTATTCGTTATCTTGGCTTTTGGAGTTAGGAAACTCCCATTTCTTATCTTTATATCTCTTCAAGATTCTTCTTTGAATCTTATTGTTTATATAACAATTCTTACTTTAAGAATTCCTAACTTCAGTTATATCGCTCAAAATTTCATTCAAGTTCTACACTTTCATCATACGTATCTATTTCTACACTTGGTACACCTCAAGTCTCTAACAGTTTCAATATGGTATGCTGAGTGGTTTCTCACAAACAACCAACAAACTAGGTTCCGAGTTGCTAGTTCGTATATACCTCTGCTCTATGAAGGAATCGTTTAGCCCAGATACCATACATCAACTACAAAAGAGTACAATTGCACCATACTTAGATATAACTCTCTTTTCTTAACTTCTTTATCATTCTCTTTTTATAGACATTGTCTATTTATTAACACCTTACATCCTTATTATTGGAGTTGGGTAACCCCACATTCATATTCCTGATAACTCTACGAGATTCTTCTTTGAATCCTTTCACGCAAGTTTAAATCCCCTCTTTATAAATTGCTTAAATTACTTCTTATTGTTCAAACTCTATTTGAGCTTATTCTTTCATTATCTTCACCTCTTTCTCTAAGGTTATAGCCTACGGTACTCCTACCTAATGTTTATAACCTACAACTTTGATACCAACTGTAACGACCCCATAATCCATACAAGTTAAATCTCAACTTTGGTCGTTAACCATACATTAAATCTCAAATTTTACATCATTATTCGATATTAAAAACACTAAAATTTGCGAAATATTTAAAACGTTTATACATTTCCTTCTTTCTTGCCCTGAATGTCAACCTTTACATTACATCTCTTTGATTCAATCTTATATCAGGAATCGTTACAACAAAATGACTATACAAAGTCTTACATCATAACTAAATATCCATATACATTGGATAACTCAACTTACAATTCAACAACATTTGACGTTCAAAATATGAAATACATTTCTCATAAGACATAAGTAATCTTCGTGAATATAGATCTCTATAACTCACTTAGCACGTATCTTTACCTTAAAATATTGACTTGCAAAAATGGTTATTTGCAAAAGTGAGCTCGACAGCCCAGCAAAGTCTAACAGTTTTCATGCATCGAATATCATATTATTGCTAAACATACATATCATAATAATTAAAGTAACATGGCATACATGCTTTTAATTCAAATAGCAAATAAAAAGATTGAGTTCCTTACTCAATCCTCCTTATTTAACCAAAACAATAGTCATAAATTGACTTTAACATTTCACGATTTCAACATGTATAACATATCATGTAATTTAAAATAGTTCATCAAGTCCACGTAGAAAATAGGAACCTAAAGACTTGCCTTGATCGTTGTTTACCAATAACAGTTTAACAGCTTACAGATATCTGCACTTCACGTGCCCTACACATTTATATAATCATTTACATTAACTATTAGTCACATAACAACACATAGTAATTGTAATGCAAACTCTACTCCACAACTCATAATCTTTCCTATTAATTAGCACACAATGTTCAATTAGATTGTGTTAACTTTTCGACTTATATCTCACTATATTTCATATTCGCAGTTCATTCAAGTGCCTAAGTCTTGCTAGGACTACTTATTGGTTTTATATTAAACCCATTCAATATCTTATAATATCCATTTCAATTGAATTGAAACACTTTTTAAGTTCATTAACACTTGGCACGGTGTTTCGACATTCATTCGTCACACGCCCGATTTGCCTTTCTTGTGTATGCTTACTATGCTTCTATAACTCATCTAATACATCATGTATTAATGTTAAGCACCATTATAATTACTAATATTCATGTTTTATAACTTATAACATCATCTTTTATGGTCTGGAGCACTACACATGCATATGTGCATGCCCGACACCCACTGATTGCCTCCGAAAACACAACAGTCCTAAAGATGACCATTTTGACCCATCCTAATGACCTCAAATTGAAAAACGTAAAGAACGAACGTTGTAGGTCTACTCGTCCTCGTTCCGGATCATCTTGAATCACCTCAATCGGAGTTCGTATGAGGAAGTTATGGCTATTTTACTACAGGAGGTCAAAACTGTCCAAGTCAGACTACAAATCCGGTGCTGGGGTGCGAAATTGGCGCTGGGGCGCGAATTTCAGCGCCGTGGCACGAATTTCTGGCGCCGGGGCTACATTTTTGGTGCTGGGGCGCCATTTTTGGCGCTGGGGCGCCGAAACTTGCAGAACGGAACCTATGAAGAACAGAACATCTAAATTTCTGTCAATAACTTGATTTCTAACACAAATTAACATGTAAATCTAAGCCAATTACACATATACACATTACCCAACATGTATATAGTAATTTAAACTACTAAACAATAATTTTAGAAACTTAAATCATTGTACGCACTGTTTTAAAAATCAAAACTCCATTATCGATGTTTGTTTACACAGTGAACATGGTAACCAAAATTTATACACTAATTTGATTCCTTGAGACTATGATTCTCTGAATTTCATACCCAATTAACATAATCACACTTCAATTTCATAACTTCACAATTAACATATACTAATTTTGATATTTCTACAAACCACTTTCATACATGAATGTTTATTGTAAAAACTAATTTCTCTTTCTCTATGAACGTAATTTAGTATACCACACATATATACATATATACATGTTAGTTATTACCAGAACACATGATTTCATAATCATTTAGTAAAACATAGTTTACAGACAACATTTGTAAAACTTATATACAATGAAGTTGAGTTTCATGAAACACAGAGGCTAAATAATTATACTATAAAACATATTTGTTAAGAGTATAAATATACATTTTTATTGCTCAGACAATCTTTGCTTAATCACTGATAATAGTTCGAAGAATACATAATTTTCTCTTGTTTCTCTCTCTAAGACCTCTGACAATTTCTCTCAAAACTCTTTGGTCTCTCACTTTTCTTTTCTTTTTCCTTTCTTAGTCTTAAGCCAAAACACACTGTACGTAAAACTAAACTGATAACAATTATTCGTAAACTAAAAACTGATATGGCCATAATAATCACCATAACTATTATCAGTTACCAAAATAATAAACGTATATCCATTATAAATATATTTTATTATATATTATTTATAAAAATTCAAAATTTAAAAACCAAAAGCCATAGGGCTTTGTTTGGCAAAATAATTTAAAACTAAAGACTTAATATATTTAAGCCTTGTTTGGCAAAATAAATTAAAACTACTTTAATTTATTTTAATAACCACTTATAATATAATTATTTGTCACACTTCTATCTAATTAAGTTTTCATACTTAATTTAATTAATTCTAATAACAATTCATTGCATAATATAATAATTTATTTAATCATTAGAACTTTCTAACTTAATTATTAAATTAAATTAGAATACTAACTCATTAATTATTTATTGAAAAAATAAATAATCAAATCACATCAAATCAATTACACAAATACTTATTAAACGATAAACACATCCATTAAATATTTATATAATTCAATAAATATTTAAATATTATAATTAAAAATCTGGATTGTTACAATATATGTACATGTGTCGTACATATAGCTAATTGATATTATATTAAGAATAATATCTTGAGACAATAAGCAAATTAATTTCTAATTATAAATGTCTTTATTCGGAGAAAACATAATATTTATGTTATGACAAAATACATAATTTCTAATGTATTTTCAAGGGAGTTAATTAATGAAAGAAAACTAAGTTATTTTAATATATTAAATAACTTAAGTTATTATTTTATCGTGGATGTTATCATTTAAATAACTAATGGAGTATATATTAATTATTATAAGCGTAAAGGTTATACTTATAATTAATTAAGGTAGTTTAGCATTTAAATGCTTGAGTTACACAAATATTATATTGAAAGAATAATAAGTGTGAAGAATGAGAGAAGCTTTAGATCGAGTTTGTGAAATATGCCTAGTGTGGCAAAGTGAATGAATAGACATTCATTAAATAATTTAATGAATGAATAAATGAAAGAATTAATTTGTATGTGCAATGATAATATATTATATAGTAGCTACATCTATATGATATGAAATGAAGTGTGACATTTAATTGGGACTAATGATATACATATGGTAAAAGTGATTAAATCATAAAGTTGATTTAAATAAGTTTTGTTATGCTATCCTAGGTGATGAGACAATTATATGTATATTACATCACACCTACTACCTTGTAATGTTAAGTCATAGTATGACAATAGGTTATAAAATATGGTTGATATGTGTATTAAAAATATAACACAAGAGTGAGATGGTGTAGGAGTATACCAGAATGCTGAGATATGTTATTATCCCAAATTGAGAGTCTCATTTGCTCCCTCACATCTCAGTCACGTGTTTAGACCAAAAGGCTTAGGCCTATGTTCTTCATTTTCTTCCAAGCTTGCTAGATCATGATTATGGAGGGAGTGGGCATAATGATGATCTCCAACAACCAATTACCAACTTCTTATTGCCTAAGGGATTCCTCTTCTTTTTCTTAGACAAAGCCATGAATTGGGTAAGAGCTTCTCTATAAATTAGGAGCACCCCCTCATAAGTTATGTTGCTTGAGAGAGTTTGTTGCTGAGAATCGAGGGAGCATAATCAGTGTGTTGAGGGAATTCAATTAAGCTTCAAAGAGGTAATAGCACTATCCCAGATGCTTTTGATTTCCTAAGTTTTCAATCACTTGAAATGTCATAAAAAGTAGCTTTTGAGTCACAAAATTGATGGCTAAAACTTGTTGCAATCCACGAATTTCTGTTAGATGTTGTTAACATAGTTAGAAACGAAAACAACCAAAGTTAAACGAACCAATTTGGTTGAGAAATAAATTCGTAGTGAATGATTTCACTAAATTATCCAAAACATGAACATTTTCATGAACATAAGTTGTAGATTCGTATTTGGGATAGTTAATGTCTATGTTAGTTGATGGGTATTATAGTATGTTGTAGTTCTATGAATTACGATTCCATAGAATCGAAAACGGACAAATTTGAACATGTATAACTCAAATTATAAAGGTTAGAAAGTAGTTTGGCTTGTTAGCTCATAGCAGGGGAATGAAATTTCCCACTTACAGTGGCTAGGCCCGTCCCGGCGGGGATTGGTCTGGTGTACAGATGTTGAAAAAAATTTGACAGAACATAGTTTACTAAAATGGGCATAACGTTTTCACACGAACTCCGATTGAGGAGATTCAAGATGATCCGAAACCAGAACGAATAGACCTACAACTTTTTTTTCTTTAAGTTTTTCAATTTGAGGTAATTAGGAAGGGTAAAAATGGTCATCTTTGTGACTGTTACGTAATCAAAGACCATTAGAGGGCGTCGAACTGTGACACCCCCAAATCCTGGTACTTCATTACCTCAAGAATTTGTGTTCACGTAATCAAAACATTCATTTCTAACTACCCAATCATAATAGAATAGAATAATAAAAGAAAACCTGCCCATACAGGATTAAACTTAAATAAAAATCTCCCAGGTTATCTAACCTTTACAAACATTCATTCATTCATGCGGAATAATTAAAATAACATTCATTACAATCTTTAAACAAATCTGAAAATAAACTATTCAATCTATTACAGGTCTTCAGCATTGTTTCATCTTTCCTTTCCCTTTACTGGTGCTAGATACATCACCAGTTTCAACCTTAGCTGTAAGAAATTTTACAGGCAAGAGTGAGCAAACAAAACCCACTTGAAATAATAGTAGATAAATCATTTAACTTTACATCATGTACCGACGTTAGGTTTAATAGAACTGAACAATAAATTCTATTACTTTCTAAAAACTTTAATCAATTACTGAGGGTCTAATGACCACGAATCATGTCCACAGTTATAAGTAATTTTTCAACTTAAAACTTTAACAGTCATAGACTATAAGGACTTCACGTACTTAGGGGGATCAACCCTTCGTACAATGTATTGTGCACAATCATTTCAACGCTAAGCGTAACCTCTTATAAAAGAGTTGTTCTTCTCAGTATTTAGAATACAAGTCCGTACCAAAGTGAGTTTGGTTTGGATACATCACGGGGTAATTTAGAATTCAACGGTAATCAACTAAGGGTTAGTTGATTACAAACAACATAACTGTATACTATGGAATAATCATAGTTGAATTGATATTTATAAACTAACATCATGCTTTAGGAATAATTTAATAGCATAATCATGGAATAATCATAACATGCATCCTCATAAACCAATAGATACACGAGCTTAACCAACAATAAACAATCTAACTCTACGAAAGTGTAAAGTTAGCAATTTGTACAATTGAAATGGAATTAAAGCGATAATGTGTTTAACGAATTCAAACTTGCACAATGAAGTTTTTAGTTAGAGAACTTGCATAAGTATAACATAACAGTGAAAAGTAATCTTGTTGAATAATAAAGTAGCAAAGGTTAGGGAACTTGCCTCGCGTGTAGGTTAAATAATTACTATTCACGTTCACCCCAAGTCCTACACATACCATATGCATTGATAATACACATTAGCTACACTAACATTACCTTTATGAGTTCCTTTATTACTCTTAGTATAGCTACTAACTAAGTTTAAGTTTAAACACAGCACATCTTTCATGAACATTACATTTTAGCTTTATTACAACTACTTAAATGATCATGCCATTACACCACGTGTACATTAACAACTTGATATAACATCCTAATACATGTCCAACATGTTATCATTAAGTTATACTAATATCCAAAGGGTTGCACTTGCATTCGTGCATCCCGACGCCCTCCGATTGGCTCCAAATACACAATAGTCATAAAGATGACCATTTTGACTACTGTTACAGACCTCAAATAAAACAACTTAAAGAATGAAAGTTGTAGGTCTACTCGTCCTCTTTCCGAATCATCTTGAATTACCTAAATCGGAGTTCGTATGAAAAAGTTATGGCCGTTTTACTACAGGAGGCCAAAACTGCCCAACAAGGCCACTTTTCCGGCGCCGGGGCGCGGAACAGTGGTGCTGGGGCGTGGGCCACGGTGCTGGGGCGCGAGCCACGGCGCTGGGGCGCGGGCCACGGCGCTGGGGCGCGGGCCACGGCGCTGGGGCGCGGGCCTCGGCGCTGGGGCGCGAGCATCAGCGCTGGGGCGCCAGCAATGAACTGCTGGGCCGTGCCGCGGCGCGAACTGTCAGCGTCGACTGACAGCTTCGGCAGCCATGAAAGAAAAACCAAATTGGCCAAAAAGCTCGAATCTAATAGACTAGTTACACTCTATTTTGCACATAAACTTCATACAAACACATTGTGACAATTCCTAACGTGTTTCTATTCATAATTTGTCTAAACATCAACTATAAAACACCTAATTTCAAGGTTTTTGGCAAAACTCCATTATTGATATTATTTCATAAAAAATCAACACTGTGATTTTGTTATTCAACCAACACATAAATTTCAAAGCATTATAATTATGTTTTTACATACTCTATCAATTCTAACAATCAATTTATCCATTTAACAACAATTAAAACCTTAATTTCTATTTTAAAATAGCCATATTCATACATATTGTCATATGAACACTCTGTAAAATATTTTCTTCCACAAAACACATATATACATGAACTAATTTCTCTATAATCATATATAAGTTCATAGAACAACCATATAATCAATAACCATGCCAAACTATAACATAACATCACTTTATAAAAATCACAGAGAACTTTTTAGGAGAAGAAAACTTTTAGAGCTTACAAAAGAAAAGATGGCCTACCTTGGATTATGAAGAAGATGATGGTCCTAACTCTTTGATTGTCAAGCTTTTCTCCAAAACCTGTTAATAATCTCTCAATTCTCTCTAGAATTCTCTCACTTTTCTTCTTTTCTTCTTCTTCTTCCTCTGAGTCTTTCTATTTTTCTCCCCTTTCTCTCTCTTCTATCTTACGTACTAAAATCTAACGCATACAATATAACGTAATATATTAATAATATAATATAAGTACTGATAAATATATCAGTTATAGGAGTTTTGAAATTTAAAAGCCATAAGGCTTGTTTGGCTAGTCTAAGTAAAATAACCCCTTAATCCTTACTCCTTGTTTGGTAAAATACTAATAGATTAAATACTTATTATGCAATAAGGCATGTTTGGCAAACTAAAATAAACTCTTTTAATTTATTTTAATAACTCTTTTATAGCAAGACTATTAGTCACACTTTATTTAACTAAATAAATCAAATAAAAACATTACTCTATTAAATTACTTTAACACATAAACAATTATAATTCTTTTTACAATTATAATTTCATTTAATCAACTAATATTTCAAACTACAATTTCTTATTTAAATATTATTATTTATTTAAAATCATTATAAGCTCTCTAGCTTATTAAATTAAACTCCATTATTATAAAATCTCATAATAATTAATTTATTTAGCTCCTTAATTATTTACTCAACAATTAATTAATTAAATCACATCAACTCAAATTGCCATATAATTCAATAAATATTTAATATTGCCAATAAATATTTAATATTTAATTATTTATTCAACAAATAATTAAATAAACCACATCACTCAAATTGAACAATTATTTATTCAACAATAAACATATCCACTAAATATTTATATAAATCAATAAATATTTATAACTTACATTTAAAAAATTCTGGAATGTTACATCATTCCCTCCTTACAAGGATTCTGTCCTCAGAATCACAATTCAAACAAATTATTCGCTACATTCTTCCCTACTTACAAAGATTCTGTCCCCAGAATCGAAGACACAGATTAAACAAATAACTCAGGGTAATCTTTCAACATTTTCTCTTCGAGTTCCCACGTTGCTTCTTCAGCGTTGTGGTTCCTCCAAATCACCTTCACAGAAGGTATCACTTTATTCCTGAGCACTTGTTCTTTCCTGTCGACTATCTGGATAGGAATCTCTTCATAAGACAAATCTTTCTCGAACTGCAATGGTTCGTACTCGATTACGTGTTTGTAATCGGGTTTATATGGTCGTAACACCGAAATGTGAAAAATATTATGAATGTTTTCCAACTCTGGAGGTAGAGCTACCTCATAAGCTACCTATCCAACTTTTCGCAGCACTTCAAAGGGTCCAATAAACCTCGGGCTTAGTTTTCCCTTTTTACCGAAACGAATTTTCCCCTTCCAAGGAGAAACTTTTAGGAATACATAGCTTCTTACGTCAAATGCACGATCTTGCCTGTGTTGATCAGCATACTTCTTCTGTCGGTCTTGAGCTGCTACTAATCTTATCCTGATGAGTTTGATAACCTCAGCAGTTTGTTGCACCAATTCTGGTCCTAACAGTTGACGTTCACCAACTTCATCCCAGTACAGTGGAGTTCTGCACTTTCTGCCGTATAACGCTTCGTAAGGTGGCATGCCGATGCTCGCGTGATAACTATTATTGTAGGCGAATTTCACCAACGGTAATTGCTCTTCCCAGCTTCCTTTGAAATCCATGACGCATGCTCTCAACATATCTTCCAATGTCTGGATCGTTTGTTCGCTTTGGCCATCTGTTTGCGGATGATATGCCGTACTCATTCGCAACTGTGTTCCCATACATTCTTGTAGTCTCTTCCAGAAGTTTGATGTGAACCTTGGATCTCTGTCTGACACAATTGACACTGGAACTCCATGTCTTGCAACGATCTCTTTAATATATAGTTTTGCTAGCTGATCAAGATTGAATCTAATCTTTATTGGCAAAAAGTGTGCAGATTTTGTCAATCTGTCTACTATTACCCAAATTGCATCGTATCCTTTCTGAGTAGTTGGAAGACCCACCACAAAATCCATCGTAATATGCTCCCATTTCCATTCCGGTATTTCCAATGGTTGAAGCAATCCGCTAGGTCTTTGATGTTCGGCTTTTACTCTCTGACATGTTAAGCACTTCGCTACACATTCTGCGACGTCCCTTTTCATATTTGGCCACCAAAAATGTCAGCGCAAATCTTGATACATTTTCGTGCTCCCTGGATGAATTGAATATTTTGAGCTATGAGCTTCGATCAAAATTTCTTCTTTCAGTTCTGGTGCTGCTGGAACCCAGATCCTTCCCTCAAACCGTAGTAACCCTTCGGTGTCGATCTTGTATTTTACATCACCGCCTTCAATCAAATTCTCTTTGATTTTCGCACACTCTTCGTCTTGTAGTTGGGCACTCTTCACTTTGTCCATTAAAGTTGGACCAGCTTCTATCTGAAATAATTGTTCGTCGGATTCCTGTGGAAATTTGATTTCCAGTTCTAACTTTGTCATTGCTGAAATGAGCTCCTCCTGAGTTGTTAGCAGCATTAATTTCTCCCGACCTTTCCTGCTTAAAGCATCTGCAACCACATTCGCTTTGCCCGGATGATAAAAGATCTCACAATCGTAATCTTTTATCAGTTCCATCCACCTTCTCTGACGCAGGTTCAAATCTTTCTGAGTGAAAATATACTTCAGACTTTTGTGGTCTGTGTAGATCTCACATTTCTCTCCATAAAGATAGTGTCTCCATATCTTGAGAGCAAATACCACTGCAGCCAATTCCAAATCATGAGTCGGATACCCTTTCTCATAATCTTTCAATTGTCTTGATGCATAGGCAATAACTTTGCCGTTTTGCATAAGAACACAACCCAATCCTTTGTGTGAGGCATCACTATACACCACAAAATTTCCTGTATTATCTGGTAGGGTTAACACAGGTGCCATACTTAGCTTCTTCTTCAAATCTTGGAAGCTCTCTTCACACTTTTCCGTCCAAACGAATTTCACAGCTTTTCGTGTCAAATTTGTTAATGGAGTGGCTATCTTAGAAAAATCTTGTATAAATCTTCTATAATAACCGGCCAGTCCCAAGAAACTCCTCACCTCCGAAGGTGTTCTTGGTTGTTCCCAATTGATTACAGCTTCCACTTTTGATGGATCTACTGAAATCCCATCTTTGTCAATCACATGACACAAAAATTGTACACGGTCGAGCCAAAATTCACACTTAGTGAATTTTGCGTACAACTTTTCCTTTCTTAGTGTCTCCAATGTCAGACGTAAATGTTCCACGTGTTCTTCTTGAGTTTTGGAATACACCAGAATGTCGTCGATAAACACCACTACGAACTTGTCTAAAAATGGTTTAAATACCCTGTTCATCAAATCCATGAACGCGGCACGGGCATTTGTTAAACCAAAAGACATCACCAGAAACTCGTAATGTCCATACCGAGTTCTGAATGTCGTTCGTGGTATATCCTCCTTCCTTACTTTCAACTGGTGATACCCACTTCTCAAATCAATTTTCAAAAAGTATTTAGCACCCTTCAACTGGTCAAACAAGTCATCTATTCTTGGCAACGGGTATTTATTTTTAATAGTGACTTTGTTTAACTCCCTGTAATCAATGCAAAGACGCATTGACCCGTCCTTCTTCTTCACGAATAAAACTGGCGCTCCCCACGGCGATACACTTGGTTGAATATACTTCTTGTCTAGCAGTTCTTGCAACTGTACCATCAGTTCCTTCATTTCTACCAGAGCCATTCTGTACGGAGCCTTTGATATTGGTGCTGTTCCCGGCACTAAGTCGATCACGAATTCAATTTCTCTGTCCGGCGGAAGTCCTGGCAAATCTTCTGGAAACACGTCTTCGAATTCTCTCACTACCGGTATTTCTTCTAATTTCACACCTTTCTTCTGAGTATCGACTATGTAAGCTAAATAGCCCACACAACCTTGACTCAACAACTTCTTGGCCTGCATAGTCGTCAGACACTTCATTTGTCTTGGCGACTTGCTACCATAAAATACTACCTTTGACGGAGTCATAATGTTTACACACTTCTTTTGGCAGTCAATTACTGCTCCATAATTGAACAACCAATCCATTCCCAAAATTACATCAAATTCCCCGACTCTAATCGGAATCAAATCTACTAACAAGATATTCCCCTTAATGTTTACCCTACAGTTCTTGTAAACGAACCTAACAGGGATTATTTCCTTATTCGCAATTTCTATGTTCATTGGAAAATTCAGTTCTTCTCTAGGCAATTCTAACCTCTTGGCAAATTCATCAGATATAAATGAGCAAGTAGCACCTGAATCAAATAATACATATGCATTAATATCATTGATTGGGATAATACCTGACACCACATCTTTTGATTGCACAACATCTTGCACAGTCATGTTGAAGGTTCTGGCTGTGGGTTTGTTTGATGCTGCAGGTCCTGTAATAGCCCACGTACCTCCATTGTTACCTCCTCCATTGTTTCTGGTTGTCCCTCCCTCCTTCTTCTTAGGGCATTCACGAGCAAAATGATCCTTGGATCCGCACGTGAAGCACGCCTTCTTCTTTGGTTGAGTGCAATTTGGGGCGATGTGACCCTCCTGGCCACAATTGTAGCAAACTCGTTTCCCCATCAAGCACGCACCCTTGTGAAATTTCCCGCATGTCGCACATGCTTCAAACTTTTTATTTTGCTGGTTACCCTGCTGGTTTCCAGCTCCCCCGTTCCCATTCCACTTCCTCTTCAAGCTGTTGTTGTTGTTGTTGTTGTTGTTATTTCCACTGCTGCCACCTCCATTCTTCATTTCATTCTCATTCTTTTTCTTCTTTTGTTCCTGGTTGAATTTGGTCACCGCCTCTCCTCCACCTTCAGCGAGTATTGCTTTCTCCATTACTGCTGCAAATGTCTTCAACTGGAACAGGGAAACCCTACTGTACAGCCAGGGCTTCAGTCCCTGTTCAAACCCCTTCGCTTTGCGTTCGTCTGTGCTAACCTGATATGGCGCAAACCTCGCCAACTCGTTGAATTTTGCGGCATACTCGGATACCGACATCGTCCCTTGCTTCAGCTCCAGAAACTGTACTTCCAGCTGACTCTTTGAACTCTCCGGGAAATAGGTCTCGAAGAACAGTTCCTTGAACCTATCCCAGGTCATCACTCCTGGCCCTTCCCGAGTTTTATTGGCTTGCCACCAATAACTAGCTTCTGCTTTCAACATGAAAGTTGCGAAAGCAGTCTTCTGGTCATCCCCTACCCTAGCGACATCGAACACCTTCTCTATCTCCATAATCCAGGTTTGAGCTTCAACTGGATTCATGGACCCACAGAATTCAGGTGGTCCAACCGCCTTAAACTCCTTAAACGTTGTGCCTTGGTTTTGAGGTTGATTCTGCAACGCTCCTGTCAATAGTGCCACTAGTTGTTGAACGGGATTCGCATCAACATTGTCATTAGCTTCTTCGGTGGTTCTCTGTCGTGTTGCTTGACGTCTGGGAGGCATTTTCTGTTTAAAATAAAACATCTATTAGACCATTACTCAACTTCTTTAAGTATTTCTAATTAACTTGCCTCTACCAAAGAAATAACCACATAGCACATAACACTTTGAATAAAATAATAACTTTTATTTATTCATAAACTTTTTGAAAACATAACACAATAGCATCTCTGCTATCTACATTACTTTCCTGAACTACAAAAGTTTCAGGGCAACATCATCATTCTCATATCCCATGGTTACTTAACACTCGGGACTTACACATTATTTAACACTTATTACTTGCAAAACAGACAAATTTCCTACGATGATCTATTAAGATAATCATTCGCCTTTTGACGCTCTTCTTCCATAACACGGAACATGGTTCGGCGATCTAACACGTATGATGGTAGAGTCTCGAACTGAATTGGATAACCCATGACCCGATCTTGAGCTCGATTGATCACGGTATTGAATACTTTATCCATCTCTTCCATCTTCATCCTCTTTGCTTGTGCGTCCCTTACTGCTCTTCCAGTTCGTTGATAAGCTTCCTCATACGCATCTTCAGCTCTTATCCTCTTAGCCGCTTCTTCTCTCAGCCTGCCCTTCAGTTCAACAACCATCTCGATCAATTGTTCCTTCTCTCCTTCAGTCTGTGTTAGTTTCTCCTCGGCGTTTGTCAATCGTTCATCACGATCCTGGATCTCGCCGTCTTTTTGTGTAATTGTAGTCTGTTGTTCAGCTACTATCTCCTGCAACTCCTCCACTGTATCTTGAAGTTCCACGTTACGGTCATGCACCTCATCGTATACACGGCCAGCTATCGAGTTAAGCGAAATCCTTTCCTCCTCATCCTCGTCATCCTCATCCTCCTGTGGTAACTCCACGGGATCCTCCTCGTCTGTCTCCACATCATCATCCTCATCCTCAACTACTGTGACCAACGGGGCTGACTCCCGTGGCAGTAGTTGTTCCCAAACTACCTGAATGTCGCGAGGCTCCTCCTCTATAGGAATTTGAGGTCCCTCCTCCCTAGTCTAACTAGATTCTCCGACATTAGTCATCCTGACAACAAAATTTTAAAGTTTTAGTTATTAATCATTCTACTTGACACTCGCGAGCACATAAGTTATAAACACATAAGCACATAAGTGTTTTATTACTTCTTTCTTAAAACTCGATAAGAGTTAACTCCACTATCTTTTCAAAAGGTTACTTTTTAAGGCTTTTTCCCCCACCTAAGGTTCATAACCTAAAGCTTTGATACCTACCTGTGACACCCCCAAATCCTGGTACTTCATTACCTCAAGATTTGGTGTTCACGTAATCAAAACATTCATTTCTAACTACCCAATCATAATAGAATAGAATAATAAAAGAAAACCTGCCCATACAGGATTAAACTTAAATAAAAATCTCCCAGGTTATCTAACCTTTACAAACATTCATTCATTCATGCGGAATAATTAAAATAACATTCATTACAATCTTTAAACAAATCTGAAAATAAACTATTCAATCTATTACAGGTCTTCAGCATTGTTTCATCTTTCCTTTCCCTTTACTGGTGCTAGGTACATCACCAGTTTCAACCTTAGCTGTAAGAAATTTTACAGGCAAGAGTGAGCAAACAAAGCCCACTTGAAATAATAGTAGATAAATCATTTAACTTTACATCATGTACCGACGTTAGGTTTAATAGAACTGAACAATAAATTCTATTACTTTCTAAAAACTTTAATCAATTACTGAGGGTCTAATGACCACGAATCATGTCTACAGTTATAAGTAATTTTTCAACTTAAAACTTTAACAGTCATAGACTATAAGGACTTCACGTACTTAGGGGGATCAACCCTTCGTACAATGTATTGTGCACAATCATTTCAATGCTAAGCGTAACCTCTTATAAAAGAGTTGTTCTTCTCAGTATTTAGAATACAAGTCCATACCAAAGTGAGTTTGGTTTGGATACATCACGGGGTAATTTAGAATTCAACGGTAATCAACTAAGGGTTAGTTGATTACAAACAACATAACTGTATACTATGGAATAATCATAGTTGAATTGATATTTATAAACTAACATCATGCTTTAGGAATAATTTAATAGCATAATCATGGAATAATCATAACATGCATCCTCATAAACCAATAGATACACGAGCTTAACCAACAATAAACAATCTAACTCTACGAAAGTGTAAAGTTAGCAATTTGTACAATTGAAATGGAATTAAAGCGATAATGTGTTTAACGAATTCAAACTTGCACAATGAAGTTTTGAGTTAGAGAACTTGCATAAGTATAACATAACAGTGAAAAGTAATCTTGCTGAATAATAAAGTAGCAAAGGTTAGGGAACTTGCCTCGCGTGTAGGTTAAACAATTACTATTCACGTTCACCCCAAGTCCTACACATACCATATGCATTGATAATACACATTAGCTACACTAACATTACCTTTATGAGTTCCTTTATTACTCTTAGTATAGCTACTAACTAAGTTTAAGTTTAAACACAGCACATCTTTCATGAACATTACATTTTAGCTTTATTACAACTACTTAAATGATCATGCCATTACACCACGTGTACATTAACAACTTGATATAACATCCTAATACATGTCCAACATGTTATCATTAAGTTATACTAATATCCAAAGGGTTGCACTTGCATTCGTGCATCCCGACGCCCTCCGATTGGCTCCAAATACACAATAGTCATAAAGATGCCCATTTTGACTACTGTCACAGACCTCAAATAAAAAAACTTAAAGAATGAAAGTTGTAGGTCTACTCGTCCTCTTTCCGAATCATCTTGAATTACCTAAATCGGAGTTCGTATGAAAAAGTTATGGCCGTTTTACTACAGGAGGCCAAAACTGCCCAACTAGGCCACTTTTCCGGCGCCGGGGCGCGGAACAGTGACGCTGGGGCGCGGGCCACGGCGCTGGGGCACGGGCCACGGTGCTGGGGCGCGAGCATCAGCGCTGGGGCGCCAGCAATGAACTGCTGGGCCGTGCCACGGCGCGAACTGTCAGCGTCGACTGACAGCTTCGGCAGCCATGAAAGAAAAACCAAATTGGCCAAAAAGCTCGAATCTAATAGACTAGTTACACTCTATTTTGCACATAAACTTCATACAAACACATTGTGACAATTCCTAACGTGTTTCTATTCATAATTTGTCTAAACATCAACTATAAAACACCTAATTTCAAGGTTTTTTGGCAAAACTCCATTATTGATATTATTTCATAAAAAATCAACACTGTGATTTTGTTATTCAACCAACACAGAAATTTCAAAGCATTATAATTATGTTTTTACATACTCTATCAATTCTAACAATCAATTTATCCATTTAGCAACAATTAAAACCTTAATTTCTATTTTAAAATAGCCATATTCATACATATTGTCATATGAACACTCTGTAAAATATTTTCTTCCACAAAACACATATATACATGAACTAATTTCTCTATAATCATATATAAGTTCATAGAACAATCATATAATCAATAACCATGCCAAACTATAACATAACATCACTTTATAAAAATCACAGAGAACTTTTTAGGAGAAGAAAACTTTTAGAGCTTACAAAAGAAAAGATGGCCTACCTTGGATTATGAAGAAGATGATTGTCCTAACTCTTTGATTGTCAAGCTTTTCTCCAAAACCTGTTAATAATCTCTCAATTCTCTCTAGAATTCTCTCACTTTTCTTCTTTTCTTCTTCTTCTTCCTCTGAGTCTTTCTATTTTTCTCTCCTTTCTCTCTCTTCTATCTTACGTACTAAAATCTAACGCATACAATATAACGTAATATATTAATAATATAATATAAGTACTGATAAATATATCAGTTATAGGAGTTTTGAAATTTAAAAGTCATAAGGCTTGTTTGGCTAGTCTAAGTAAAATAACCCCTTAATCCTTACTCCTTGTTTGGTAAAATACTAATAGATTAAAGATTTATTATGCAATAAGGCATGTTTGGCAAACTAAAATAAACTCTTTTAATTTATTTTAATAACTCTTTTATAGCAAGACTATTAGTCACACTTTGTTTAACTAAATAAATCAAATAAAAACATTACTTTATTAAATTACTTTAACACATAAACAATTATAATTCTTTTTACAATTATAATTTCATTTAATCAACTAATATTTCAAACTACAATTTCTCATTTAAATATTATTATTTATTTAAAATCATTATAAGCTCTCTAGCTTATTAAATTAAACTCCATTATTATAAAATCTCATAATAATTAATTTATTTAGCTCCTTAATTATTTACTCAACAATTAATTAATTAAATCACATCAACTCAAATTGCCATATAATTCAATAAATATTTAATATTGCCAATAAATATTTAATATTTAATTATTTATTCAACAAATAATTAAATAAACCACATCACTCAAATTGAACAATTATTTATTCAACAATAAACATATCCACTAAATATTTATATAAATCAATAAATATTTATAACTTACATTTAAAAAATTCTGGAATGTTACACGAACGACCACACACGCAAGTATAGTGCTCCCGACAATGGAATATGTTATTTTAAGTGATATAACATGAAAATGCATGATATTAGACATGACATATAAGATTACCTTGTTTATATTGGAATGCTTTATCATGACTTCGTATGTGTTTTCAAAAGAAACTTAACGATTTTTGAAAACAAACTTTGACGAACTTTTGTTCCTCTAATTCTGACCTTGATAACATATATAGGAGGTCTAAGTACGCATGATGTAAGATTCAAAGTGTATCATAGGTGTGTTAGATTACTTTTATTTGGTTAAAATGATTTTAAAGGCAAGCTCATATATCATTTGCAAACAAAGTTTTATAAACATGGAGTGATTATATTTTGCCCTTGGAAACGTACGTAGAAACATGCACAAACAAGTATGATGTGTGAGTTGAAGTTGCGTTGCATGATTAGTTTAGTATGACATTGACTTTGAGAATAAAGTTTTGAAGTTTTGAAACTAGGAGGGACGAACTTCAAGTAATTTGTGTACTTAAAGTTCTAGACATGATAACATATATTCATGGATTAGTCAGCTATAAAATGAGATTTAAAGTTGCACCTAGTTGCTTTACCTAGGCCTAGAATAACATTTAAAAGTGAACTTGAACGCCTTATGCCCATAGACATGACGATTATGTTCATCTTTTAGCTAAGCATGTGTGATAACCCGAGAATTCGAATAATCTAAAATTTGCGAATACTTTTTTTTTAATTAATATTAATATTAATTATCATTTATGTGACAAGTATCGGTGATACGTGTTTCGAGAAGGACAATTTGTGTATTGACTAATAAAAATAGAGTAGAATTGTGCTTAACGGAGAATAGAAACCCTAACCCTAAGTCTGGATAGGGATTCGATATAAAATATAATTAAAATAATTATATTGATGAGTACGTGTTTGTACTGTATAGAATTTTTGATCGGATAAGGTTTGAAATTAATAAACCCTAGTAAGAGATTAGGAACCCTAATCTCAGGATTGGAAACTCGAACGTACCGTTGAAAACCGTAATCGAAAGCCGGGAAACCCTAATTTTAAATTCGGGAATCCTAAACCCCAAATTAGGAAATTATAATCCTAATTGACAAGCGTATTGTGTGTATTAAACTTTAATATGATTAGAAAGCCCTAATTATATTTTAGTTATCTTAATTTTTATTTTACAAACCCTATTTGTAATTTAGAGAATTTATTTTTCTAATTAAAAGCCTAATTTATGGGTTATGAACCCTAATGATCATTTTGATCCTAATTGCTAAATTAAGCAATTTTAATTAGGAATATAAATCCTAATTAGCAAGATTGAATTTTATGATTAGAAAATAGTAATATAATTATCGAATCCTAATTGTAATTTGGAATTATTAATTTTTTTATTTTGGAAACCGAAATTTGGAAAATTTTGGAAAGTAATTGCAAAACTAAAGTGTTCAAACCCTAACCCAAACCCTAAACCCTAAGGGTTTGGTTGTTGTCCAATTTGCCATTAAAAATATTTAGAGAAAGACCAAAATGTACTTTTGTTTATTTTAGTAAGTTAACTTGCAAAATTGGCAAAAACTTTAGTTGTTCACCAACTAATTTGACTTTGGTACAAACTCTCCAGCAATTCAGCCCTTATTTGACACCTACATGAGATCATTCAATGTATCTAAGTGGTATATAAGAGATTTGAGAGAGAAAAAGTTCATAAAATTGCTCATTTGGACAATTTACTCTCACCAACTCCCTCTCTCACTTAAAGCTCCGAAAATTACTAGTAGATCAGTCCTAGAATCATTCCCTAGATCACCAAGAACAACTAAGGAGGATTAAGATCAAAGATCTAGCAAGAAGAGGTATAAACCCTAGTTTACTTTTGATCTTTGTTGCTTAGAATTTTTTTGTGTTTTAGTGTTTAATCTTATGTTATAATATGTTTTTAGTATATCTATTTTGATCCATGATGGATCCATAACATCAAAATGGGTAAAAAGTGATTTTTCCAAAATCTGTTCTTGAGCTCTAAAGTTGTCTGACAAGCAAATGTCAGTTGGCTTAGATCTTCATGTGTTTATGTTATGAGTTGTTTTAAAGCTTTTATATGTAGCCTGACATGTTGTCTTTAAGCTGCAAAAGCTATTAGAGTCATAAGAGGTCTGGATTCGAAGATATAATCGGTCAAAACCCGTTGACCGGGCATGACCGAGTATATTTTGGGTAACCCAGAAAGTTGGATTTTAGCGTCTGACATGAGTTTTAAGGGACCGGATCTGCCAGATATGATATTGTTTGATGTTTTGTTTGGAACTATGTTGTAGCCTGTTATATGGTCTTTGATTCCATGGCTTTTTATCTCACATATAAGCAGTAGATCAAGCATAGCAGTTGGTCAAACTGGGCATGTCAATCATGATTACCGTTTCTGGAAAACCCAGAAAACGGTTAATCTATGATTCTGACATGGTTTGACCATATTATTTTCTTGTGATTGCCTTATATTTGAACTGATCTATTAATGTATAAATGTTCTTAGGCATATGTAATATAGTGATGAACATTCATAACACCCATACAATGATTGGAACATAAACTTAATTGACCATCAAAGTGACTAGTCGAGTTTTGGGTTTCTGGAAAAAAACCCAGGTATGGTCTGACAAGAGATTTGATTGCCCAGATCTCTTTACATGTTTGTTGTTTGACCTAGATATTGGTTTCTAGTTGTAGTGTTGTATAATTACTACAAGATCTGAGTTTGAAATGGGCCGGAACATGTTTACACCGAGAATTAAAGTCAGTCAAACAAGCTACCTTGAACACTGACTTTGTCAGTGTTCTTGAGCCAAGAACACCAAAGGCAACAGACAAGTGTCGCTAAAGGCTATTAGCGTTTATTTTATTTTCAGAAATTTCGGAAAATGATTAAAAATTAGAAATAAATTCTAAAAATTACCAAAAATGGTTTTAAAAATTATTTTAAATTATAAAAAATAATTTTTGACCAATTAGAATATTTTTCTTTAATATTTATAATTATTTAAATATTAAATGTATTTAATTTATTTACTTAGTGTACTAAATAAATTAGAGAAAAATGATTTAATATTATGAAAAATTATTTTAAATAAGAATAATGTATTTAAAAATATTTTCAGTTATAAAATGTGACTTTTAATATTTTTAGACAATTTTCATTAATAATTTAATATTAATGATATTAGATTTATTTAATTATTAAATTAAATAAATAAGATAAAATTAATTTTAATGATTTAAAAAATCATTTTAAATAAGAATAAAGTGTTAGAAAATATTTTCAATTATAAAATATAATTTTCAATATTTTTGGAGAATTCTCATTAATAAATTAATATTAATGATATTAGATTTATTTAATTATGATATTAAATAAATGAATTAAAAATAATTTTATTAATTTAAAAATCATTTAAAAGTGAGAAAAATGTTTTAAAAATATTTTAGGTTATAATTAATGACTTTTAATATTTTGATAATAATTTTATTAATATTTAAATATTAATGGTAATGATTTAAAAATAATTTTAATTATTTTAAAAATTATTTAAGTAGGATATTGTTGATTTAAAAATATTTTAAGTTATTAATAATAACTTTAATATTTTGACAAGCATGTTATTAATATTTTTATATTATTAAATATTAATAATGATAAGATTATTTGATAATTAAATCATTTAAAAATAATTTAAGTGTTTGAAAAATTATTATAAATTATAATAATTATTTATAAATTATTAAAAGCTTCCGAAAAATATTATAAACAATATTTGACTTATCTAAAATAATATTGAATCTTAAAAACTAAGATTGTTAGACAATCAATGTGTTAATTGTCAGATAGAGTGACCAGAATACCGAGATGAGACCAAAGTCCAACCAGACTGAACTAGTTAGACTTGATAAGTGTTTATATAGGTTATAAACACTAATATGGCTATGTGGTAATGTGCCTAGGAGAAGTTTGACTGTAAATTACAGTATTACGTGTTATAAATATTGTGCTAATTGTGAGACCGATATTATTGGTTATAGGTCTTACGAACGCAGTTAATTATATTGTGTAGCTGTAATCAACGCGGAAGGCAAGTTTCCTAACTCAACCTTGAGTTATATTCATTCAATTATTATGGTTAATTATTGCTAATTATACCATGTCCAGGGAATTTATTGTTGATTATTCGCAGTTAGTGCATGATTAAAATTCAAATTGAATTACTGATTCAAAAAAATATATATTCGTAGAATTACTGTTGTTGGATATTTATATCTGTAGAAACTAATATTGACAGTACAGATAATTCCTGTTTATTTTCAAATTATATTGAGAAATATCTTAGCTAATTATTCTGGCTAGACGAACAATTGTTAGAACTTGATAAATACGAGAAGAGAAATCAATTGTTATTGAAAGATTGATGCCAATTGTTTCGGCTAGATCAATGAGTAGATAGAATTTGAAATCACAGTATTTCGTTGTTAAATCAAAAATCTTGATTCTGAGACTGAGAAGAACAACCTTTTATATAAAGGGAACATTTTGGGTCGTATATTCGACCAATGCGCGCTGTTAAGTATTATGCATAATATAGGGTATAATAAAGCTGATCAATTGTTATACTTGCAGAGGGGTATGATTTAATCTTTATGGTTATCTGATACGCCTGAGTATGTATCAAAGTAAATCTTTGATAGATACCCGAGAAAATAAGTTCAAAGATATGGTGAGATCACTCAGCATAAATCTGGAAAATATTCCACTTTCTTATGGCGTAGAATTGATTCTTGTTTATTCAATAGAATATCGTAGAAACTTGAAAGCGTTGTACTCTTTCATTATTATAATATTGTGTTGCATAGAAAGGGAGAAGCCTTGTTATTGATTAACGCATTGTTCAGCTAATTCAAAGTTCCCCGAACTTTGGTGTCATTCTATCAAAATAGATAGTCTATTAGTCTGATACTTATACATTCATTGTATATCTTAACTTACGGGGCAAATTTGTTGCTCACCCTTGCTAACTAAAACTTTTCAGCTAGGGAAGAAGTGGCAGAAGGTGCTGTGAAGAACAAGGGCGAAGACATAGTGATTAATTAGTTATGAATAACATTATTATTATGTTATATTTGTGAACCCTTTTTGTATAACTAAAGGGTATGTTTGTAATGTTAAGGTTAGTGAACCTGGGGTAATGTATTAACTATATCAGTTAATGAAGCTTATGTATTCCTATTTATATATGAATGGGTAGTTAAATGGTAATATATTGTGGATCGTAAACACCAAACTCGGGGGTCAAGTAACCCAAATTTGGGGGTGTCATAGGCTGGTATCAGAGCTGTAGTGACCAAGGTGTCACCAGTTAGTAGAAGAGCTGTAGGTTATAAACCTTAAGTGGTGTGGGGAAAAACCCTAGGATTATAACCATAAGTGAAATAGAGAAAACTCATTTAGAGTTCTAAGTGAGGGATTGCCGAAATATATCGATAGAGAGATATGTGGACACATAGTGTGAAAAGTTCGTACATGAGAAGTATTAATCAAGTCATTTGGACTGATTATATGATGTCTGGAGAAGGTGAAAAGAGTGCAGAGATGCTAGCGGCTGTTACACTAGTGCCAGTAGCCGAGGTACCAGCGTAAAGTGAGTTACTTGAAGAGGTGGGAAAAGATGAACCTATGGTAAATCTGGGGAGTGATCATGATGATTATCCCGAGATGATCGGAGTGGTGATGAGAAGGCGGAGTTCGAAGAAGCTAAGGTGGAGAACGAGAAAAAGATCAAAGTTGGAGAACAAGATCAAGTATCTGCAGAAGTTCAAGAACTCCGGAGAAAAGTATTTCTCTTGGAGGAGTTGTGGAAGACGGAGCGAGCGTTACGCGAAATGACCGAAAAACGAAACGAGCTAAAGGCGCATGTGGAAAGTATAAAGACCAAAGGTGATGGATCGTCTGAAGGAACCAACAAGAAGGGCAAGAAAAAAAAAGAGAAAGAGAGATAACGACATCGATGATTCTGAAAATTCAAACCCGAAGAAGAAGCAAGTCTACAGCAAGTGTGGAAAGGCTCACGTGGGAGAATGTTTGATGAAGAAGAACGTGTGCTTCAATTTTAATCAGGAAGGACATATTTTCCTATATTGTCCTAAGCCGAATGCAATAAGTGACCCAGTAAGAAGAAGACTAGTGAAGGGAGTGGACGGTAGATAGCTTAAGTTTAAGCGATAGTATCTTTTGTTAGTGTATCGAAAAAAATGTGTGAACATATGTAAATATATATGTATGAATAAAATCTTTATTTTCTATATAAATATAAGATTAAGATTAATTTTGAGTTCTTAAAACTCATACTTATGGTAAGTTCATGACTCATAATTATGTGAAATATTTTGAACCCCTCAGCGAATGGACGCCAAAGGTTTGACTAGGATAAGTTCATACACTCATATAATTGTAGCAAGTTCCTGAACCCCTAGGTGTGGTAAGTTTGATGAATTGAGAATAGTTATGTGTGAATGGAGAATTAAAACTTTTTGTATAAAGTTGGAGAATTACAACTTTTGTTTAAAGTTGTGTTGTTAATCCTGATATTATTTAAAAAGGAATAGTGCTTTGTGTTAAGAGCTAAATGTACTGTGTGCTATGTGAATAAATATGCGATTATATGAGAAATTTTTTTATTGAGCTCTTAATAAGAATCTGTGTAAAGAAGGAGAATTAATGTAAGATTTTTATCAGATAATGCCGCCAAGGAAGAGAAGTCTAAAGAGAAATATGGAAGAACAATTTTTGAATCTGAAGCAGGAAGATATGACGGTGACAGAATACTTTGTCAAGTTCAACGAGTTAGCAAAATTTGTTCCACATCGAGTGGACACTGAGGAGCTTAAAGCACGATGTTTTAGGAACAGATTGAAATCGTTGGTACTCGAGAAGTTGGATGTGCTGCAAATTAATTCATTTTCAACGTTATTAGAAAAAGCCATTATCGCTAAAGGTGAAATTGAAGCTGTATTGAAGAATTGTCAAGAACAAAGAAGGGAGGCTGAAGGAAATATTATGATAAGTGATAGTGGAGGTAGTAATCTTAATAAACGTACGAGGAATGGTGACATTAATAATCCAGTAGAGATTAGGAAGAAAGGCGTGCGGTGCGTAGTTTGCGGGAAGCATCATCAAAGAGTTTGTTTAAAGAACAAAGGAGTTTATTACAACTGTGGTCAAGAGGGACACATGTCACCCCAGTGTCCCATTCCAAAGAAGACACAAGGTTGTTTTGAATGTGGATCGACCGATCATCTGGTTCGGAATTGTACGAAGAGAAATGTAGAGAGGAGAGGGGCCAACAAGGGACCCGGTAGCGGAACCTTGGCGATTCGAGGACCTGCACAGCCAAGAAGACCAACAACATTCACTTTTAGCATGACAGTTTCAAATGCAGCAGCTGCCCATGAAGAGGTGACAGGTAACGAGTTCGGTTAGAAATTAAATTATGCGAGAAATACGAGTTAGATATTGTTGTGAGTTGTTTTCTTTTATACGATTCAAGTTACAGGTTAGAATATGACACAAATTAATATTGTGTGGTTAAAAATAAATTGATGATACAACTTTAAAAGATTGTAGAGAATAAGAAAGCGGTGATTTCGAGGACGGAATCCTTTTAAGGAGGGGTGAATGTGATAACCCGAGATTTCGAATAATCAAAAATTTGCGAATAAATTTTTTTTTAATTAATATTAATATTAATTATCATTTATGTGACAAGTATCGGTGATACGTGTTTCGAGAAGGTCAATTTGTGTATTGACTAATAAAAATAGAGTAGAGTTGTGCTTAACGGAGAATAAAAACCCTAACCCCAAGTCCGGATATGGATTTGATATAAAATATAATTAAAATACTTATATTGATGAGTACGTGTTTGTACTGTATATAATTTTTGATCGGATAAGGTTTGAAATTAATAAACCCTACTAAGAGATTAGGAACCCTAATCTCAGGATTGGAAACTCGAACATACCGTTGGAAACCCTAATCGAAAGCCGGGAAACCCTAATTTTAAATTCGGTAATCCTAAACCCTAAATTAGGAAATCATAATCCTAATTGGCAAGCCTATTATGTGTATTAAACTTTAATATGATTAGAAAGCCCTAATTATATTTTAGTTATCTTAATTTCTATTTTACAAACCCTATTTGTAATTCAGAAAATTTATTTTTCTAATTAAAAACCTAATTCGTGGGTTATAAACCCTAATGATTATTTTGATCCTAATTGCTAAATTAAGCAATTTTATTTAGTAATATAAATCCTAATTAGCAAGAATGCATTTTATGATTAAGAAATAGTAATATAATTATCGAATCCTAATTGTAATTTGGAATTATTAATTTTTTTATTTTGGAAACCGAAATTTGGAAAATTTTGGAAATTAATCGCAAAACTAAAGGGTTCAAAGCCTAACCCAAACCCTAAACCCTAAGGGTTTGGTTCTTGTCCAATTTACCATTAAAAGTATTTAGAGAAAGACCAAAATGCCATTTTGTTTATTTTAGTAAGTTAACTTGCAAAATTGGCAAAAACTTTATTTGTTCACTAACTAATTTCACTTTGGTACAAACTCTCCAGCAATTCAGCCCTTATTTGACAGCTACATGAGATCATTCAATGTATCTAAGTGGTATATAAGAGATTTGAGAGAGAGAGAAAGTTTATAAAATTGCTCATTTGGACAATTTACTCTCACCAACTCCCTCTCTCACTAAAAGCTCCGAAAATTACTAGTAGATCAGTCCTAGAATCAGTCCCTAGATCACCAAGAACAACTAAGGAGGATTAAGATCAAAGATCTAGCAAGAAGAGGTATAAACCCTAGTTTACTTTTGATCTTTGTTGCTTAGAAATTTTTTGTGTTTTAGTGTTTAATCTTATGTTATAATATGTTTTTAGTATATCCATTTTGATCCATGATGGATCCATAACATCAAAATGGGTAAAAAGTGATTTTTTCAAAATCTATTCTTGAGCTCTAAAGTTGTCTGACAAGCAAATGTCAGTTGGCTTAGATCTTCATGTGTTTAAGTTATGAGCTGTTTTAAAGCTTTTATATGTAGCCTGACATGTTGTCTTTAAGTTGCAAAAGCTATTAGAGTCATAAGAGGTCTGGATTCGAAGATATAATCGGTCAAAACCTGTTGACCGGGCATGACCGAGTATATTCTGGGTAACCCAGAAAGTTGGATTTTAGTGTCTGACATGAGTTTTAAGGGACCGGATCTGCCAGATATGATATTGTTTGATGTTTTGTTTGGAACCATGTTGTAGCCTGTTAATGGTCTTTGATTTCATGGCTTTATATCTCATATATAAGCAGTAGATCAAGCATAGCAGTTGGTCAAACTGGGCATGTCAATCATGATTACCGTTTCTGGAAAACCCAGAAAACGGTTAATCTATGATTCTGACATGGTTTGACCATATTATTTTCTTGTGATTGCCTTATATTTGAACTGATCTATTAATGTATAAATGTTCTTAGGCATATGTACTATAGTGATGAACATTCATAACACCCATACAATGATTGGAACATAAACTTAATTGACCATCAAAGTGACTAGTCGAGTTTTGGGTTTCTGGAAAAAAACCCAGGTATGGTCTGACAAGAGATTTGATTGCCCAGATCTCTTTACATGTTTGTTGTTTGACCTAGATATTGGTTTCTAGTTGTAGTGTTGTATAATTACTACAAGATCTGAGTTTGAAATGGGCCGGAACATGTTTACACCGAGAATTAAAGTCAGTCAAACAAGCTACCTTGAACACTGACTTTGTCAGTGTTCTTGAGCCAAGAACACCAAAGGCAACAGACAAGTGTCGCTAAAGGCTATTAGCGTTTATTTTATTTTCAGAATTTTCGGAAAATGATTAAAAATTAGAAATAAATTCTAAAAATTACCAAAAATGGTTTTAAAAATTATTTTAAATTATAAAAAATAATTTTTGACCAATTGGAATATTTTTCTTTAATATTTATAATTATTTAAATATTAAAGGTATTTAATTTATTTACTTAGTGTACTAAATAAATTAGAGAAAAATGATTTAATATTATGAAAAATTATTTTAAATAAGAATAATGTATTTAAAAATATTTTAAGTTATAAAATGTGACTTTTAATATTTTTAGAGAATTTTTATTAATAATTTAATATTAATGATATTAGATTTATTTAATTATTAAATTAAATAAATAAGATAAAAATTATTTTAATGATTTAAAAAAATCATTTTAAATAAGAATAAAGTGTTAGAAAATATTTTAAATTATAAAATATAATTTTCAATATTTTTGGAGAATTTTCATTAATAAATTAATATTAATGATATTAGATTTATTTAATTATGATATTAAATAAATGAATTAAAAATAATTTTATTGATTTAAAAATCATTTAAAAGTGAGAAAAATATTTTAAAAATATTTTAGGTTATAATTAATGACTTTTAATATTTTGATAATAATTTTATTAATATTTAAATATTAATTGTAATGATTTAAAAATAATTTTAAATATTTTAAAAATCATTTAAGTAGGATATTGTTGATTTAAAAATATTTTAAGTTATTAATAATAACTTTAATATTTTGACAAGTATGTTATTAATATTTTTATATTATTAAATATTAATAATGATAAGATTATTTGATAAATAAATCATTTAAAAATGATTTAAGTGTTTGAAAAACTATTATAAATTATAATAAATGTTTATAAATTATTAAAAGCTTCCGAAAAATATTATAAACGATATTTGACTTATCTAAAATAATATTGAAGCTTAGAGACTAAGATTGTTAGACAATCAATGTGTTAATTGTAAGATAGGGTGATCAGAACACCGAGATGAGACCAAAGTCCAACCAAAGTGAACTAGTTAGACTTGATAAGTGTTTATATAGGTTATAAACACTAATGTCGCTATGTGGTAATGTGCCTAGGAGAAGTTTGACTGTAAATTACAGTATTACGTGTTATAAAATATTGTG
Organism: Panax notoginseng; assembly: GCA_016801055.1. Classification (NCBI taxonomy): domain Eukaryota; kingdom Viridiplantae; phylum Streptophyta; class Magnoliopsida; order Apiales; family Araliaceae; genus Panax; species Panax notoginseng. Next base: position 118,137,960 of record CM029013.1, read on the forward strand.
CTAATTGTGAGACCGATATTATTGGTTATAGGTCTTACGAACGCAGTTAATTATATTGTGTAGCTGTAATCAACGCGGAAGGTAAGTTTCCTAACTCAACCTTGAGTTATATTCATTCAATTATTATGGTTTATTATTGCTAATTATACCATGTTCAGGGAATTTATTGTTGATTATTCGCAGTTAGTGCATGATTAAAATTCAAATTGAATTACTGATTAGGAAAAATATATATTCGTAGAATTACTGTTGTTGGATATTTATATCTGTAGAAACTAATATTGACAGTACATATAATTCATGTTTATTGTCAAATTATATTGAGAAATGTCTTAGCTAATTATTCTGGTTAGACGAACAATTGTTAGAACTTGATAAATACGAGAAGAGAAATCAATTGTTATTGATAGATCGATGCCAATTGTTTCGGCTAGATCAATAAGTAGATAGAATTTGAAATCACAGTATTTCGTTGTTAAATCAAAAATCTTGATTCTGAGACTGAGAAGAGCAACCTTTTATATAAAGGAAACATTTTGGGTCGTATATTCGACCAATGCGCGTTGTTAAGTATTATGCATAATATAGGGTATAATAAAGCTGATCACTTGTTATACTTGCAGAGGGGTATGATTTAATCTTTATGGTTATCTGATACGCCTGAGTATGTATCAAAGTAAATCTTTGATAGATGCCTGAGAAAATAAGTTCAAAGATCTGGTGAGATCACTCAGCATAATTCTGGAAAATATTCCACTTTGTTATGGCGTAGAATTAATTCTTGTTTATTCAATAGAATATCGTAGAAACTTGAAAGCGTTGTACTCTTTCATTATTATAATATTGTGTTGCATAGAAAGGGAGAAGCCTTATTATTGATTAACGCATTGTTCAGCTAATTCAAAGTTCCCCGAACTTTGGTGTCATTCTATCAAAATAGATAGTCTATTATTCTGATACTTATACATTCATTGTATATCTTAACTTGCGGGGCAAATTTGTTGCTCACCCTTGCTAACTAAAACTTTTCAGCTAGAGAAGAAGTGGCAGAAGGTGCTGTGAAGAACAAGGGCGAAGACATAGTGATTAATTAGTTATGAATAACATTATTATTATGTTGTATTTGTGAACCCTTTTTGTATAACTAAAGGGTATGTTTGTAATGTTAAGGTTAGTGAACCTGGGGTAATGTATTAACTATATCAGTTAATGAAGCTTATGTATTCCTATTTATATATGAATGAGTAGTTAAATGGTAATATATTGTGGATCGTGAACACCAAACTCGGGGGTCAGGTAACCCGAATTTGGGGGTGTCACAGCATGAATTGGACGTTTCAAGTGTGGTTTAAAATACGTTTTCAAATAATGAACTATGCTATGTCTATGGGAAGCATGCTAGTAGAGGCTTATTAGTACCAATATATGGTTTGAAAGCTTATAACATCGAATCTTGTTAAAGAAAGTTGTTAAGCCTTATTGATTGAAATAAACCATTATGAAAATAAGTAGTTTGAATATGAACGACGTAGATCACGTATCTATAAACTTTAAATATATGTCGAACACATAGCGAGTCAAGTGTGTGATAAAGGTATATGAATGTTGATGTCAAGTACGGATGGTTAGGTATACCTTTACATACCTAGCTATTCTAAGAGTATGATGAGGAAGTGAAATGTAGGTGTTACGAACCTAGTTAGAGAACAATGTAATATTTTTATTACATTAAGAATGTATGAAATATGTAATTAATGGATATGAATCCATGATTATATAATTGTGTAGGAATACACGCAGTGCAGATAAGCTTTAAGCAGTTAAGTCGTAGTTCATAAACTACGAATCAGGCAAGTCTTTCAGTTCTATTTGATATATGAATTGTATAACTGTTAGTTGAGCTATATTATGCTATTAGAATGTTGATGTACATATATGAAATGCATACGGGCTATGTATGAAATGTGAAAGTTGATCTTTGATGATATTCTTGTGAAATAAACATATATGCCTGTTATGTGAGAAGTAACATGCATAGTAAATGCTAATGGATTATGAAGGCATAAACTTAATATGTTATTAGATGCTATGTTCTGCATGACAACTGTTAGAATTTTCGGACTGTCGAGCTCACCCTTGCAAATAATCACTTTTCCAGGTTAAGGACACACGATAAAGGTTACGTGCTACTTGATTGAAAAAGTTCAATCACATCAAAGGAGATTGATTGATTTATTTAAATAGATACTCTTGAACCATGTTTAGGTTCTAGGAGATGTTCAAGATAGTAGTTATGATGTGTAATACATGTTAAGTTGTACTATGTTATACATAGAGGAATTCGAATCGAGATGTAAAAGTTTATATAGTAATTCGAATAGATTGAATCATAATATAATTTGATTCAAGGTTATGTAATTGATTTAAGTTAAGATATCAATAAAAGATTTATTTTTAAGGAGATTGAAAAAGTTTAAATTATTTCGCATATTATTATAACATTGAATATGATATAAAACAAGAATGGTAAATGACCAAGATTAGAAACTTATAAAAGTTTGGGGTTATTATGCAGATCCCGGTAATGGAAAGAATTTATATTCTAAATTGTAATAAGTAAAGTTTATTCATTAAGTTATGAATGAAAAATATAAATAGTTTAACGATAGTAGTAACGTGACGGACCGGATTCGTGATTCGAAGGGACCTGGATTTGGGGGCGTCATAGGTTGGTATCAAAGCTGTAGGTTGTAAACTTTAGGTAAGTGTACCTTAGGCTATAACCTGAGAGAGAGAGATAAAGATTAAAATATATATAAGTGAAGATTCAAAGAAGAATCTTAATGTATCTAGAGAATGAAAATTCAGGAATTTCCTAACTGCGGTAATAAAAATGATAAGATGATGTTTGTATGATGAATATGACAAATATAATGAGAATGAACTTGAGTGGAGTTTAGTTGATAATGAGAAAGAACCCTAAGGTAAATTGATGATCACGACATGATAAGATTAAGCTATAAAGTGATAAATAGTCTGTAACGACTAAGTGTGTATAGCTTGATGCTATAAGAGATTGTACTATAAAATGGTACGATATGAACTCATGAGGAGTTATATGTGGTAAGATACGAAGAATTCGTATCGAGCAAAGAGCAAGTTAAGAGAGAGATAGAGTTAAGTTAGATTTCAGTTGAGGACTCATGTGAGAGCTGAGTTGTACAAACCTTTGTGTGGGCGGAGGCTTTGTGCTCATGCTCGATTTCTCATAATGATAATTAATGGAATGTCGGTGTCGCGCTATCGATGTGTTTATGGTGAGAAGGTGATTCTTTTCTCATATCATATTTGATAGATAGAGATTATTAAGATTAACGTAGAGAATATTAAGATTAGGCACGAGTTCTTAAAACTCATGCATAATGTAATTTCGTGACTCATAATCAAATGGTATGTTTTTGAACCCCTCAGCGAATGGACGCCTATGGTTTGACTAGGATACGTTCTTAAACTCATATGATTATGGCATGTTCCTGAATTTCCAAAGTGTGGTAAGTTTGATGAACTGTACAGGGTATATACATGTTGTGAAGTTAGAAATTTTAGTATTGTAAGCATTGATGGTGTTAGAGATTGATAGAGTGAAGCAATGGAGTAAAGATTAAAGTTGATGGAGAAACATGGATTTTCTAAATCTTCTAGCTCTGCTAGATTTTCAAAATTTATTGACTTCGTGCTGATGTTCGCACTTCTATTTTCTTGAAAAACATTGGATCATGTGATTGAACCGATGATGTTTTAAAAATAATACCGTTACCCATACGTCTATGCTAATTGTTTCGGCTAAGACAAAAATGATTTGAAAATTTTCGAAAAGGTATTTCTAACCAAGTGCATCATTTGATGTGGTGTAAAAATGGTAAATGATGGAGTCATTAATGTAGTCAAACCTAGTGTTGGTTGTGATCAAAAGATCGCCAGCCCACTATGGTATGATGTAATATGACAAAGTCACATAATGGCAGAATCCTCAACGCAATACTAATCTGGTACGGTATCATAATGTCATAAAAGAATTTTTGGTTTTTTTTTTAATTTATGAAGAAGATTAATTAAGTTGGCCAAATTATTTCGATTGATGTCCGAATTGTTGATAAAAGTCTAAGCTATTTGATTCGGCTAGACGACTGTCAAAAAATAATTATGAAATTTAAGCATTCTTGAATATTTGTGCCAAACCAAATTGCTCTGATGCGGATTCAGTTGTTGAAAAGCTGAGGCGAACAACCCTATAAGGGGACATGTTTTCGGGGATAATGGTTCCGAACGTAACGCATATAGTCGTTACAAAATACTATGTTGCAGCCCAACGTAGTGGTACAATAGGCTGGCGACCTAGTGTACGTGTGGAGGGTGTTTTCAATCTTTGTGATTGATAAATACTCTGGTTTGCAGTGTGAAGGATTTTGTTGAAGCACTTGCAAACTTGGAAAAGAGTTCATGGTCTTGTGACCCCTCAGCATAATTTGGGATCTGAGTTATTCATACAACTTCCCGATTATTGAAAAATCGTGGAAGATTCTTATTCGTTTGAAGGATGAATGTAGTAAGTAGAATGTTCCTTAGAAAGGAGAATGTGGTAGAATGCAAGTGAGCAAGTTATAATAAAAATTCCGAAAAGAGAATGAATAAAATTATTCAAAAAGAACATGTAATATTCAAAATAGCATCGAGTAGAGGAGGTTTCGGCGATTCCGAGGACAGAATCCTTATAAGGGTGAGAGGATGTAAGAACCTGAATTTTTAGAAAATATTAAAATAACAATTTAGTAAATAAAATTCTTAAAGAATGAGATGGGTTCGAATAAGAATATATATATATATATATATATATATATATATATATATATATATATGTGTGTGTGTGTGTGTGTGTGTGTGTGTGTGTGTGTGTGTGTGTGTGTGTGATCCGAGGTATGTGGTATTGTGTTATATAGGGTAATATGAGCTATGTAATCAGTGATGGTGTGTTTAATAAATATATATCATTATTATATATTTATTATGAATTGTAGAGATGAATTAGTAAGAAGATGGATAAAAATTATCTATTGATATTAAATAATTTATGTGAAATTATTTTATCATAGTAAGTTGATGATATTAATGTATAATTGTCATTTTCTTTTGTGTGTGTACTAATATCTAGTATGATTATAATATAGGGTGTTGATAGTACGTAAGTTATTCGCGAATGGGTTTGGATGGTGAAACATGAGTTAGTTGAGAGAATTAACTAATAAGAATAAATATTGGTTAATTGATGTTGAAAGTTATGTTATGGAATAATATAATGGATATGTTAAACCTTAAATAACTATGGTAATATAGTACAAGGTTTAATTTACTTAAGTAAAGGAGTGAATTGATTTGTGTGTTAAATATGTGATACTTTATATATGTTACTCAGAATGGTAATATGTGAGAAAGTCTAACATATGAATAACGTTAAATATATATATATATATATATATATATATATATATATATATATATATATATATATATATATATGTTATTAAAGGGAGACATAAATCATTATATCTTTAAATGGATATTTAATATTTGAGGGAATTATTTTGGGAACAATTTATAGAGGGAGAGAGAAATAATAATTATATATTTCTAACAGAGGATATTAAAATAATTTCTAATATTGAGTTATTTTAATAAAAGGAGGAAATGTTATTTTTGAATAATAATATTACCTTATATATTTTTGTATGAGATATGATTAATAATATAGTAAATATATTAAAACATATTTTCTATATGTAAATAAATTGATGGAAACAATTTATTATAATAGAAAATAAACTTATTATCTATTTTCTATATATAATATATATGCATGTGTTGTACATATAGTTAATTGATATTATATTAAGAATAATATCTTGAGACAATAAGCAAATTAATTTCTAATTGTAAATGTCTTTATTCGGAGAAAACATAATATTTATGTTATGACAATATACATAATTTCTAATGTATTTTCAAGGGAGTTAATTAATGAAAGAAAACTAAGTTATTTTAATATATTAAATAACTTAAGTTATTATTTTATCGTGGATGTTATCATTTAAATAACTAATGGAATATATATTAATTATTATAAGCGTAAAGGTTATACTTATAATTAATTAAGGTAGTTTAGCATTTAAATGCTTGAGTTACACAAATATTATATTGAAAGAATAATAAGTGTGAAGAATGAGAGAAGCTTAAGATCGAGTTTGTGAAATATGCCTAGTGTGGCAAAGTGAATGAATAGGCATTCATTAAATAATTTAATGAATGAATAATTGAAGGAATTAATTTGTATGTGCAATGATTATATATTATATAGTAGCTACAACTATATGATATAAAATGAAGTGTGACATTTAATTGGGACTAATGATATACATATGGTAAAAGTGATTAAATCATAAAGTTGATTTAAATAAGTTTTGTTATTCCATCCTAGGTGATGAGACAATTATATATATATTACATCACACCTACTACCTTGAAATGTTAAGTCATAGTGTGACATTAGGCTATAAAATATGGTTGATATGTGTATTAAAAATATAACATAAGAGTGAGAAGGTGTAGGAGTATACAAGAATGCGGAGATATGTTATTGTCCCAAATTGAGAGTCCCATTTGCTCCCTTACATCTCAGTCACGTGTTTAGACAAAAAGGCTAAGGCATATGTTCTTCATTTTCTTCCAAGCTTGCTAGATCATGATTATGGAGGGAGTGGGCATAATGATGATCTCCAACAACCAATTACCAACTTCTTCTTGCCTAAGGGATTCCTCTTCTTTTTCTTGGACAAAGCCATGAATTGGGTAAGAGCTTCTCTATAAATTGGGAGCTCCCCCTCATAAATTATGTTGCTTGAATTCTTGATAGTTATATAGAGAGTTTGTTGCTGAGAATTGAGGGAGCATAATCAGTGTGTTGAGGGAATTCAATTAAGCTTCAAAGAGGTAATAGCACTATCCCATATGCTTTTGATTTCCTAAGTTTTCAATAACTAGAAATGTCATAAAAAGTAGCTTTTGAGTCACAAAATTGATGGCTAAAACTTGTTGCAATCCATGAATTTCTATTAGATGTTGTTAACATAGTTAGAAATGAAAACAACGAAAGTTAAACGAACCAATTTGGTTGAGAAACGAATTCATAGTGAATAATTTCACTAAATTGTCCAAAACATGAACATTTGCATGAACATGAGTTATAGATTCATATTTGGGTAAGTTAATGTTTATGTTAGTTGATGGGTATTATAGTATGTTGTAGTTCTATGAATTACGAATCTATAGAATCGAAAATGAACTAATTTGGACATGTATAACTCAAATTATGAAGGATAGAAAGTAGTTTGGCTTGTTAGGTCATAGCAGGGCATGAAATTTCCCACTTACAGCAGCTAGGCCCGCCCCGGCGGGGGGGGGGGTGGTCTGGTGTACAGATGTTGAAAAAAATCTGACAGAACATAGTTTACTAAAATGGGCATAACGTTTTCATAAGAACTCCGATTGAGGAGATTCAACATGATCCAAAAACATAACGAATAGACCTACAACTTTTGTTCTTTAAGTGTTTCAATTTGAGGTCACTAGGAAGGGTGTAAATGGTCATCTTTGTGGCTGTTACATAATCAAAGGCCATCGAAGGGCGTCGAGCGAGCACATACGCAAGTATAGTGCTCCCGACAATGGAATATGTTATTCTAAGTGATGTAACATGAAAATGCATGATATTAGACATGACATATAAGATTACCTTACTTATAGTGGAATGCTTTATCATGACTTCGTATGTGTTTTAAAAATAAACTTAAAGATGTTTGAAAACAAACTTTGACGAACTTGTGTACCTCTAATTCAAACCTTGATAACATATATATGAGGTCTAAGTACGCATGATGTAAGATTCAAAGTTGTATCATAGGTGTGTTAGATTACTTTGATTTGGTTAAAATGATTTCAAAGGCAAGCTCATATATCATTTGGAAACAAAGTTTTATAAACATGGAGTGATTATATTTTGCCCTTGAAAATGTACGTAGAAACATGTACAAATAAGTATGATGTGTGAGTTGAAGTTGCCTTGCATGATTAGTTTAGTATGACATTGACTTTGAGAATAAAGTTTTGAAGTTTTGAAACTAAGAGGGACGAACTTAAAGTAATTTGCGTACTTAAAGTTCTAGACATGATAACATATATTCATGGATTAGTCATCTATGAAATGAGATTTAAAGTTGCACCTAGTTGCTTTACCTTGGCCTAGAATAACTTTTAAAAGTGAACTCTAACGCCTTATGCCCCTAGACATAACGATTATGTTCATCTTTTAGCTAAGCATGAATTGGACGTTTCAAGTGTGGTTTAAAATACATTTTCAAATAATGAACTATGTTATGTCTATGAGAAGCATACTAGTAGAGTCTTATTAGTACCAATATATTGTTTAAAAGCTTATAACATCGAATCTTGTTAAAGAAAGTTGTTAAGCCTTATTGATTGAAATAAATCATTATGAAACTAAGTAGTTTGAATATGAACGATGTAGATCGTGTATCTATACCCTTTAAATATGTGTCGAACACATAGCGAGTCAGGTGTGTGATAAAGGTATATGAATGTTGATGTCAAGTACGGATGGTTAGGTATACCTATATATACCTAGCTATTCTAAGAGTATGATGAGGAAGTGAAATGTAGGTGTTACGAACCTAGTTAGAGAACAATGTAACATTATTATTACATTAAGAATGTATGAAATATGTGACTAATGGATATGAATCCAAGATTATATAATTGTGTAGGAATACATGCAGTGCAGATAAGCTTTAAGCAGTTAAGTCGTAGTTTATAACCTACGAATCAGGCAAGTCTTTCAGTTCCTATTTGATATATGAATTCTATAACTGTTAGTTGAGCTATATTATGCTATTAGAATGTTGATGTACATATATGAAATGCATACGAGCTATGTATGAAATGTGAAAGTTGATCTTTGATGATATTCTTGTGAAATAAACCTATATGCCTGTTATGTGAGAAGTAACATGTGTAGTAAATACTAATTGATTATGAAGGCATTAACTGAATATGCTATTATATGCTATGTGCTGCATAAAACTGTTAGAATTGCTGGGTTGTCGAGGTCACCATTGCAAATAACCACTTTTGCAGGTTAACGACACACGGTAAAGGTTACGTGCTACTTGATTGATAAAGTTCAATCACAACAAAGGAGATTGATTTGTTTATTTAAATAGATACTCTTGAACCATGTTTAGGTTCTAGGAGATGTACAAGATAGTAGTTATAATGTGTAATACATGTTAAGTTATACTATGTTATACATAGAGGAATTCGAATCGAGATGTAAAAGTTTATACAGTAATTCGAATAGATTGAATCATAATATAATTTGATTCAAGGTTATGTAATTGATTTAAGTTAAGATATCAATAAAAGATTTATTTTTAAGGAAATTGAAAAAGTTTAAATTATTCCGCATATTATTATAGCATTGATTATGATATAAAACAAGAATGGTAAATGACCAAGATTAGAAACTTATAAAAGTTTGGGGTCATTGTGCAGATTTTGGTAATGGAAAGAATTTATATTCTAAATTGTAATAAGTAAAGTTTATTCATTAAGTTATGAATAAAAAATATAATTAGTTTGACGATAGTAGTATCGTGACGGACATGATTCATGATTCGAAGGGACCCGAATTTGGGGGTGTCACATATACATCAACACTTGCGTAGCATAATATAGCTCAACTAACAGTTATCAAATTCATATATCAAATAGGAACTGAAAGACTTGCCTGATTCGTAGTTTATGAACTACTACTTAACTGCTTAATGGTTATCTCCACTTCGTGTATTCCTACACAGTTATATAATCATGGATTCATATCTATTAGTAACATATTTCATGCATTCTTAATGTAATAACAATGTTACATTATTTTCTAACTAGGTTCGAAAAACCTACACTTCACTTTCTCATCACATTCTCGGAATAGATAGGTCCGTATAGGTATGCCCTTACAACTTTACCACTCGTATATGACATCAACATTGATATATAGCTACCACACACTTGAGTCACTAGGTGTTTAACACCTTTAAAACTCATATAGGTAAGTTCAAACGTACACATAAACGTTTAACTTAGTCGTAACTTCATATAACATCACCTATACTATATATTCATAACACAATTCAGTTTGTAAGACATTACAAATCCAAACAACATATCATTGCTTAATATCTTGAAAGTATTCCCTTAGACTTAACTTTTGAAAATCATAATTAACATTCATCTCTTTCATATAGCATGCTTCTTAACACATTACATAGCATGTTGGTCATATATTACAAGTTAAAGTAATCATATAAGCATGCTTCAAACATCATATCAAAAACAGAATCTATTCTAGACTGCAGAATGGCGCAGCTGCGCCCTGTCCAGCCTTAGGGACGGCGCAGCTGTGCTGTCCCCTGACCAGACCAAGGTTGAGCTTTGCACTCCTGGTTTCAGTCCAAACTTTAACACACTTAGACACTTACTCTTCTCATGCATACACACAAAAGGTCTTTACATACTTGTATGGCCACTTCAAGTTTAACCTTATATATTAGGGACTTTAGTTTAGGATTTTCACTAAATGAAAACCAAATAGGATTATGTAATCACTAGGTGTACTAATTAGCCTTATGTTCTCATAAAGAGGTCACATAATCTGTACTACACATGCTCATTCATATTCATATCTTTTACGCATAGCTAGCATCGTTTAACACATTAAAACACGCTTTAACCTCGTGCTTGGTTTACTTCCATTATGTTTAACATATACAACTTATGTTTAGAGACATAATGAAACATAACATGGCATCTCAAGCCTTAAAAATCTAAATACTCATATATAATGCAACTTAAGTTTAAAAACATGCTCGAGGTTGCTTTTGAAATCATTTTATCATAAATAATGCAATATAGCACATATAAACCATATCTAGGGATATGGTAGACATAACATGACATATAAATGCTTTAGAATCTAGAGGTTCATGTGATGTAACTAGGTTTTGAGAATATGTTCAAGTTTGCTTTTGAAACCATTATAGACTTGAACCATACCATTTAACACACACAAGACAACTTCAAAGCTGTAAACATATATAGTCAAGTCATGTTATCATGCTCGCAAGGTCAGAGTTTAAATCATATAGTAGTCATGCATGTTAGTTCACTATGCTAATCTTTTTCTTGAAAAACTTCTCTAACACAAAGCCTAATAAGGTGGTCATGAACAAAGGGACTATGTACACTATAGCATGCTCATTTAGGTGTAAAATCAGTCATATATAGATTACTAGGCTCACAATTTGCAAAACATAGTTCGTTCTCAAAACTCAAAGTACCAACTTCTGTCTAAACTATAGGCTTTCATTAATCATGCAAATCTATTAAAACATGCTCAACGTAGATTAATATACTTGTATATACCCCTTACACATGCTTACATGCTAGTTTGAGCCATAACGATTAACTAACACTCAACGGATTTCAAAACAGACAGCCCAACTGATCTCAGGAACAGGCGCAGCTGCACTCCGCCTTAGTGTTAATATGGCGCAGTTGCGGCATGCCTGGTTCGAACCAGGAACAGTTTGCTTTAGCAACTGCTCAGCCCAAACACAAAAATTAGTCATGAACTCATTCCTAAACATTCATGTAATAGTTGAAACATATATATATATATATATATATATATATATATATATATATATATGGTCATATAACAACTATGTAACCCATACCCAATCTCATTAACATCCAATTCCATGAACTCAAGAATTTGAATTTTAAGAGTTCGAGAACTCTGTTTACAAAACTAAAAATGCAACAAGGAAAAGAACTTATACCTCTGCAATGTGTAATGATCTTGCTTCTAATGAACTCCCAATGTCCTAGAATACTCTCAATCTCCTTCTTAGCAATTCTCAGACAACTCAAGCAACACAAAGAATGAAGGGAAGTGTTCATTTTATAGAAAATCTAATACACAGACAATGACATCCCCCCAAAATCAAACTCATGGATGAAAGGATTACATGAAGGGTAAGGAGGAGTTGGTAATTGGTTGTCGGTTTGCATCATTATGCCTACTCCCTCCATGATCATTGTCTAGAAAAGCTTGGAAGAAGAGAAGGGGAATAGGCCTTAGCCTTTTTACCATACACGTGACTGAGAATTAAGGAGCAACTAGGACACACATTTTGGGACAAATAATATAACTCAACATTCTTGTATACTTCTACACATTCCCACTATTATGTTATATTTTAATACACATATCAACCATATATTATAACTCAATGTCACCATATGATTTAACATTTCAAGGTAGTAGATGTTATGCAACATGCATATAATCCATGTACATTTTATTTTAATGTCTACCTATATGCATATTGCTACATACACACTTCATGATATATTTATACCATATAATTTTAATATACTTAATCACATTGCTTCATACAATATAATGTCATAAAACTTAATATATAGTCACATAAAAGTCACACTACACTATATAGTATTGTTGTATTATTGCTCATATGCACACAACTGTCAATATAATATTATTTTATTAATAACTTACTTATTTAAAATAAATATATTATTCCATTCCTTGATTAATTACTACCAATATAAATTAATCCATTCTTCATTGATTAATATATTTATGGATCTCCATAATTATTAATTATCTATATAATTCTTATTATATTTAAACTATATTACAAATAATAATAATCATATATTATTATTTAAATTTCAAAGTAATCAATATTCTAGTACAATTGTTTAATATTGTAACGGGTCGAATTTATTGAGTCGTGATTCTGGGAACAGAATCCTTTTAAGGGGGGAAAGATGTGACGAACGAGAATTTTGTAAATTAATTTTAAATATTTATTGAATTAAATAAATATTTTTTAAGGAGTTAATTATTAGATTTAATAATTAATTGATGCAATTGTGGTAGATTAATTTAATTATATGTGTTACATTTATTAAATTAATGTAGAGAATTTTTAATATTCAAAGTATGTAATTATGTGAGCTTATTGAATTAAATGAATTATTTATTTAAGCATAATGTTATTTAATTAATTTAATTATTAATTAGAGAATTAATAAATTGACATTATTTATTTATGAGATAATTGAATATATGATTATGTGAATTTATGAGTAATTATTATATTTTATTTCAAGAAAATTAAATAAAATATGGGATTTATTTTATAAGAGTGTGACATGAATTAAACTATATTATAATGGTTTTATTAAATTAAATGGTTTTGAATTATTCTCTTGCTAGCCAAACGTGGCACTATGGGAAGTTGAGGGCAGTTACCCATGACTGGGTAACTGACCACCAACGCGCGTCAGACCTTTTCCTTATTACGACGTTCTCTTTTCTTTTCATTATTTTGTCTAAGTCTAGAAAGCTATCAGAGAGAATTACAGAGAAAGAATTGAGAAGTCTGAGAGATAAATTGAGAGTGTAATCAACAGGTTATTGTGAAAGAATCACCACTAATCATCTCATCCATTAATTATACTCTGGGTAATTCTTCTTCCCAAATTCTTATTTTACGTCTTTTAAGTTTTCATAAAATGGCTTTCACAGTTTTCTAAAAATCTCTGTGTTTGGTATATGAGATGAGTATAACTTTATATATGTGTGTTATGTTATACCAAATAGTGTTTAATTATATATACCATGTAAGCCATGTGATCAGTTTCATGAAAACATGTCGTACATATGTTATTTCAAAATAAACAGAGTACGTGATATGGCCATATGGCCTTATATGTGATAATTGATGTATTGATTATATAGTATCCCTAAATTTTACACTTGTAAGTTGTTATGTACGTTAACACGAAGAGATTAAGCCTTAAACAAACGGATTCGGTGTTATAACGAATCCGTAGTGTTAAATTATATATTTTATATTCAAAAACCACCAAGAACATCAAAGTCAGTGAATTCACATGTTTTAATTATGTGATTATGTGTTTTAATTGGTTAAAACTACTCTACAGATGTTGGGTAATGATTATATGGAAGTATTAACATGTGGGTACGTTAAATTAGTGAGTTTAGTGATCATAAAATGTGTTCATCGCCGAACTCTGTGTTCATCGCGATCTGGGAAACAGTTTCTGGAGTCTCGCGCCACGGCGCCAACTCCAGAACTGAAGTCCCGCGTCGCAGCGCCACTGCGCCGCAGCGCCAAGACCCAAGCCACTGCGCCATAGCGCCGCAGCGCCAAGGGCCCGGCCACAGCGCCACCGCGCCGCAGCGCGACTCCTTAGTACATTAGTGGCGCCGCAGCGCCACTCTCCAGAAAATGTCAAAAATGTATTTTTAAAATGTTAAAGTCTATCAATGTGTTAGTGGATTAATGTAATGAACAAGTAAACATGTTATAGGTATAATGTGATATTAAAATAGATGTGTAACATGTAAATAACATAATTTCATGTGATTTGAATTATTAAATTACATAATTAGTTTGGTAATTCACGAAGTACAAATGATGTGACAAAGTGAAAATTTGACTAAGTTTAGTCGAATAATTAAAGTAGTCAAAGAGAAAGAGTTTATAATGATTAGTTAAGTTATAATTAACTGGTATTGTGTATGTGAATGGTATGTAGGATTTTTAATTCAAAGAACGAGTTAGTTAAAGTGTAATCTACAAGCAAGGCAAGTATCATATCCCTAACTCCATTCTATTGAGCAAGTTTATTTAAACTTAAACATTACTTTTATGTTGAGCAAGTTTCCCTAACCCTACTTGTCATTATTGTTCAAGTTTATTATTTACCTTGAATAAATTATCCTTGTTATTATTCAAGTTCAAGCATGATATTAAAGATTAATTATCTTTCCAAAGCATGATTCAGTTATACAATAATTGTCCTATTGTATACTTTTGAGATTATTATTCTAATCAAATATCAATTATTGTTGAACCTTATTAGACTAGTGAACCTTATTGATTCAACTAGTCCATAGTTGATGAACGTTCTAAATTTCAGAACCCTTGATGAAATTATCCAAACCAAACTTCCTTTGGTGCGGACTCGAATGTCAAACTGAGATGAACAACCCTGTATAGGGGATTAATTACGCTTTAGCGTTAAGATATTATGCACAGTATGGTACTAAGGGCTGATCCCCCTAAGGACGAGAAGAAGGTCCATAGTCTTATGACTGTTAAAGGTTTCAAGTATAACCCTTGTTAACATAGGACATAGTTCAAGGTCTTATGACCCTCAGAATTCTTTTGATTCATGTTATTTATTCTTAATTCAAAAGTTGAGCTTTATTCAGATGTAGTTGATTATTCGCATGTTATTATACTGTTGTTTCATTTTTTTATACTTGTGGACATTTGTGCTCACTCTTGCTTAATAATAACATTGCAGTTAAGAATGAAAGAAGCGATGAACCCTCCACTAGTAAGGGCAAGGGCAAAGTTAGCAAATGATGAAGACCTGTTATTTATTAACTGATGTATTTGTTTAAGACTTGAGTTATGTTGATGTTAAGACTTATTTGTTTAAAATTCCGCACAGATGTTTTAAGGTTAGAGTAACCTGGGATTTATTTATGATTCAGTTGATGTAACCCTTAAGGGAAGAGATTTTATTATGATTTCTATCTATTGTATGGTTTGATATTTTTATGGGTAGATAGATAGAGGATGCTTGTACAGTGAACACCAAATCCCGTGGAATCGAAGTACCCGGATTTGGGGGTGTCACAAGTTGGTATCAAAGCTGTAGGTTATGAACCTTAGGTGGGGGAACAACCTTAGGTAGTAACCTTATAGAAAGAAGATAGTAAAGGAAAACTCTTATCGAGTTTTAAGAAATGAATTTTTTGGTAATTCATTGAAGATAATAAAATACATTATGTGTCTATGTGTTAATTTATGTGCTCGTTAGTACGACTTAGTAACTAAAACTTAAAATTTTGTTGTCAGGATGACGAATGTTGGAGAAGCTAGTCAAGCTGAGGAGGGACCCCATTTACTTATAGTACCTACTGTGGAGGGATCTCGTGTACTTGTAAGACCGACTGAGGAGGAGCCCCGAGACATTCATGTTGTTAGGGAGCAGCTAGTGCAGAGGGTTTCATCTCCATTGATCACCGTTGTTGGTCAGGAGCATGAACCTGAGATTGATCTTGAGGAGGGTCCTGAGGAGGAGTTTGATGAGGAAGAAGAAGAAGAGGAGCTACCACGGTACACTGTTGATGCTGAGATGTATGACACACTATGTGATCGTAACGTGGAGTTACAAGATGAGGTTCAGGAATTAACTGAGCGAGCGACTGTTCAGCAATCTACTTTAGAGGAGAAGGATAGAGAGATTGTGACCCTTCATACACGTTTAGGAAACGTGGAGTGGGATCTGGTTCATGAGAAGGGTCAAACCGAAGATAAGACCGAGGAGATAGAGAAGCTGAAGAAGGAACTAAAGGAAACCTCCGGAAGACTGAAAATAGCAGAGGAAGGATGGGTAAGAGAATCACATCGAGCTGATCGTGCAGAAAATGATAGTCGTTCAAAGAAAGCAAAGCTTGAAGACACGTACGCCACACTTAATCATGCGATGGATGAGGTTCAAGAGCGAGTGTTAAGGTACCCCATCCTGTTTGAAGGACTTCCATCGTATATGTTGGATCGCAGAACGATGTCTCGTATCATGAATGAAGAGCGTGGTAAGGCTATTGAGCACCTTGGAAGACAGGAATAGAATCTGTTTATTTATGTGAAAGACTTATATAGTTTTATGTAAATTCCGATGTGTTTATGAACTAAGGAATATGTTAATATTTGAATGTTTTAAATCATGTGGATTCTTTATTCCAGGATACATGATGTAAATAGCAGTATGCTATAGTTTAATGTTAAAACTTTTTATTTGAATGAAAAGATATCAAGTTGTTTGAGATGATGTGTTAAGTGATATGTTAAATTGTTGAGTAATGTCTTAACTATGTAGAGAAATAAATAAAGTTCTAATAAACGTTTACTTAACAGAAAAATGCCGCCAAGGAGAAGACAACAACGTCAACCGGCTCAGGAAGGGTCAACCAATAATAACAATAATGCCAACGTTAATCCGGTTCAACAGCTAGTTAATTTACTAACTGGAGTCATGAATAACCAACTGCAAGCTCCATCTAGCACAACGTTTAAAGATTTTAAGGCGGTGGGACCGCCAGAGTTCAAAGGTTCCAGAAATCCGATCGAGGCTCAAACGTGGGTGATGGAAATGGAGAAGGTTTTCGACGTTGCTAGGGTTCGAGAAGATCAGAAGACCGTTTTTGCGACATTTATGCTGAAGTCTGAGTCTAGCTACTGGTGGAAGGCAAACAAGATGCGAGGAGGTGAAGGTATAATTACGTGGGAGAGATTCAAAGAGATGTTTTTAGAAATGTATTTTCCAGCTAGTTCGCAGAATCAGATGGAGGTGCAATTTCTGGAACTGAAACAGGGAAACATGAGCGTGCCTGAATACACGGCTAAATTCGATGAGTAGGCAAGGTTTGCCCCGTATCAAGTACACACTGACGAGAGGAAAGCCAGACGATTCGAACAAGGACTGAAGCCTTAGGTATACAGCAAGGTATCAATGTTTCAACTTAACACGTTTGCGGGAGTTTTGGAAAAGGCCATTCTCGCGGAAGGAGGAAGTGATGCAGTGACTAAGTACAACCAAGAACAGAAAAAGAAAAAGAGGTAGAATGAAGGTAATAACAAGACTGGTGGAAGTAATACTGGGAATAATAATAATCAGAAGAGGAAGTGGACGGATAACTCGATAATTGGAAGTCAACACGGAGGGCAGAAAAAGAAGATAGAAGCATGTCCGACTTACGGCAAGGCACATCTAGGAGTTTGTTTGAAGGGAAAGAGAGTGTGCTACAATTGTGGTCAGGAAGGCCACATAGCACCAAATTGTCCAAACCCAAAGAAGGGTGCTTGTTTCAACAGTGGTTCGAAAGATCATTTAGCAAGAGACTGTCCCAGAAGGGATCGGGAGGATCAGGACAAGGAGGAAACCGGGGAAATAGCAGTGAAAATACCTTAACCATCACCGGACCACCTGCAACAAACCGACCAACCGCCAGAACTTTCAATATGACGGTGCAGGATGCAATCCAGTCTCGTGAGGTGGTGTCAGGTATCATTCCGATCAATGAAATTAATGCTTATATTTTATTTGATTCGGGTGCTACTTGTTCCTTTATATCCGATGACTTTGCTAATAGTTTAGATTTGCTTAAGGATGAATTGGATTACCCCATGAACATAGAAATTGCGAATAGAGAAATAATCCCTGTTAAGTACGTACATAAGAACTGTAGAGTGGCTATTAAGGGTAATATCATGAACGTAGATCTTATCCCTATTCGATTGGGGGAATTCAACGTTATATTGGGTATGGATTGGCTATCCAATTATGGGGCTGTAATTGACTGCCAAAAGAAGCGTATTAACCTTATGACTCCGTCAAAAGTTGTGTTTTATGGTAGCAAGTCGCCTAGACAAGCGAGTTGTCTGACGATGTTGCAGGCCAGGAAGTTATTAAGACAAGGCTGTGTAGGATATTTAGCTTACATAGTCGACAGTCGAAAAGAGAACCCGAAGGTTGAGGAGATACCGATTGTGAGGGACTTCGTCGATGTATTTCCAGACGATTTGCCAGGACTTCCACCAGATAGAGAAGTAGACTTTGTGATTGATTTGGCGCCCGGAACTGCTCCAATATCGAAGGCACCATACCGAATGGCGCCAGTAGAGATGAAGGAATTAATGGTACAACTACAAGAATTATTGGACAAAAAGTACATTCAACCGAGCGTATCGCCGTGGGGAGCGCCGATGTTGTTTGTGAAAAAGAAGGACGGATCGATGAGACTCTGCATTGACTACAGAGAATTGAACAAGGTCACGATCAAGAATAGATATCCATTACCGAGGATCGATGATCTGTTTGATCAATTAAAGGGAGCAAAATACTTTTTCAAGATTGACTTGAGGAGTGGTTATCACCAACTGAAAGTGAGGCCAGAGGATGTACCGAAGACAGCGTTCCGAACGCGATATGGACATTATGAGTTTTTAGTAATGTCGTTTGGTCTTACGAATGCTTCTGCAGCATTTATGGGACTAATGAATGGTGTATTCAAGCCGTTTTTGGACAAATTCGTGGTGGTATTTATAGACGAAATTTTGGTATATTCCAAAACCAAAGAGAAACATGAAGAACACTTGAGGTTAACATTGGAAGTATTGAGAAGGGAGAAGTTGTATGCTAAATTTTTGAAATGCGAATTCTGGATCGAGAGAGTACAATTTTTTGGTCACGTAATCGATAAAGATGGAATTTCGGTAGATCCATCCAAAGTAGAAGCTGTGATTAACTGGGGTCAGCCGAGAACGCCGTCAGAAGTAAGAAGTTTTCTTGGATTAGCAGGATATTATAGAAGATTCATACAAGAATTTTCTAAGATCGCAACTCCGTTAACGAATTTAACTCGAAAAGCTGTGAAATTTGTTTGGACGGAAAAGTGTGAGGAGAGTTTTCAAGAATTAAAGAAGAGGTTGAGTTCAGCGCCTGTGTTATCTCTTCCGGATGATACAGGAAATTTTGTTGTTTTTAGCGATGCGTCGCATAAAGGACTTGGCTGTGTGCTGATGCAAAACGGTAAAGTCATTGCGTATGCATCACTGCAGTTGAAGGATTACGAGAAGGGTTACCCAACCCATGATTTGGAGTTAGCTGCAGTTGTTTTTGCTTTGAAAATTTGGAGGCACTATCTGTACGGGGAGAAGTGTGAAATATATACGGACCACAAGAGTCTGAAATATATTTTTACACAGAAAGATTTGAATATGCGTCAAAGAAGATGGTTGGAATTAATCAAGGATTATGACTGTGAGATTTTATACCATCCGGGTAAGGCTAATGTGGTCGCCGACGCCTTAAGTAGAAAGGGTCGTGAGAAATTGATGATGTTGACTGCTCAGCTGGAGCTAATTACAGATATGGAGAAACTGGAGTTAGAAGTGAAGTATCCTATGGAGATTGATGAGAAGCTATTTCAGATGTAATCTGGTACAACTCTACTAGATAGAGTGAAGGAGGCTCAGCTTCATGATGATGAATGCAAAAAGGTAACATCGAAGATATCTGAAGGAACCGAACCAAGATTTAAGATGGATAAGGAAGGAATATTGAGATTTGAAAGCAGAATTTGGGTTCCGCCAGTACAAGAAATTATGAAAGAAATTCTGAGCGAGGCTCATAATTCAAGATATTCGATTCACCCTGGTAGTACCAAGATGTACCAAGATCTTAGACAACATTTCTGGTGGCCGAATTTGAAGCGTGATGTTGCAGAATGTGTTGCCAAGTGTCTGACCTGTCAGAAAGTTAAAGCGGAACATCAGAGACCGAGTGGATTGCTACAACCGTTAGAGATCCCAGAATGGAAATGGGAACATATTACGATGGACTTCATGGTTGGCCTTTCGACGACTCAGAAAGGCTACGACGCAGTATGGGTTATCGTTGACCGACTGACAAAATCCGCGCACTTCCTTCCTATCAAAATCAGATTTAACTTAGATCAGTTGGCAAGATTATATGTGAAAGAGATTGTTTTGAGGTACGGAGTGCCGGTGTCTATTGTTTCCGATAGGGATCCGCGCTTCACATCAAATTTCTAGAAACATCTTCAGGAATGCATGGGTACACAACTGCGAATGAGTACAGCTTACCACCCTCAAACAGACGGACAGAGAGAACGAACGATTCAAACACTGGATGATATGTTACGAGCCTGTGTAATGGACTTCAAAGGAAATTGGGATGATCACCTACCGTTGGTAGAGTTCGACTACAACAACAGTTACCACGCTAGTATTGGTATGCCACCTTACGAAGCGTTATACGGCAGAAAGTGCAGAACTCCGCTTTACTGGGACGAAGTTGGTGAAAGACAATTGCTAGGGCCAGAACTGGTACAGCAGACGGCAGAAATAGTCAAAGTAATCCGAGCCCGTCTGGTAGCGGCTCAAGATCGACAGAAGAAATACGCTGATCCACATCGTAAAAATATCGAGTTTGAACCAGGTAGTTATGTTTTCTTGAAGGTCTCTCCCTGGAAGGGAAAGATCAGGTTCGGAAAGAAAGGGAAATTGAGCCCAATATTTATTGGACCCTTTGAGGTACTGCGAAGAATTGGAGAAGTTGCGTACGAGGTAGCCTTACCTCCAGCACTCGAGAATATCCACAACGTCTTCCATGTTTCTGTGTTACGACCCTACAAAGCCGATTATAAGCATGTAATTGAATACGAACCCCTGCATTTTGAGAAAGACTTATCTTACGAAGAAATTCCTGTCCAAATTATCGACCGAAAAGAACAAGTTCTGAGAAATAAAGTTATACCTTCTGTTAAGGTAATTTGGAGGAACCACAACGCTGAAGAAGCTACGTGAGAACTCGAAGAGATCATGATGAAGAATTACCCTCATTTATTTACTTAATTATTTGTAAGCGATTCCGGGGACAGAATCTTTGTAAGGGGGGAGAATGTAACGGGTCGAATTTATTGAGTTGTGATTCTGGGGATAGAATCCTTTTAAGGGGGGAAAGATGTGACGAACGAGAATTTTGTAAATTAATTTTAAATATTTATTGAATTAAATAAATATTTTTCAAGGAGTTAATTATTAGATTTAATAATTAATTGATGCAATTGTGGTAGATTAATTTAATTATATGTGTTACATTTATTAAATTAATGTAGAGAATTTTTAATATTCAAAGTATGTGATTATGTGAGCTTATTGAATTAAATGAATTATTTAATTAAGCATAATGTTATTTAATTAATTTAATTATTAATTAGAGAATTAATAAATTGACATTATTTATTTATGAGATAATTGAATATATGATTATGTGAATTTATGAGTAATTATTATATTTTATTTCAAGAATTAAATAAAATATGGGATTTATTTTATAAGAGTGTGACATGAATTAAACTATATTATAAAGGTTTTATTAAATTAAATGGTTTTGAATTATTCTCTTGCTAGCCAAACGTGGCACTATGGGAAGTTGAGGGCAGTTACCCATAACTGACCACCAACGCGCGTCAGACCTTTTCCTTATTACGACGTTCTCTTTTCTTTTCATTATTTTGTCTAAGTCTAGAAAGCTATCAGAGAGAATTACAGGGAAAGAATTGAGAAGTCTGAGAGATAAATTGAGAGTGTAATCAACAGGTTGTTGTGAAAGAATCACCACTAATCATCCCATCCATTAATTATACTCTGGGTAATTCTTCTTTCCAAATTCTTATTTTACGTCTTTTAAGTTTTCATAAAATGGCTTTCACAGTTTTCTAAAAATCTCTGTGTTTGGTATATGAGATGAGTATAACTTTATATATGTGTGTTATGTTATACCAAATAGTGTTTAATTATATATACCATGTAAGCCATGTGATCAGTTTCATGAAAACATGTCGTACATATGTTATTTCAAAATAAACAGAGTACGTGATATGGCCATATGGCCTTATATGTGATAATTGATGTATTGATTATATATTATCCCTAAATTTTACACTTGTAAGTTGTTATGTAAGTTAACACGAAGAGATTAAGCCTTAAACAAACGGATTCGGTGTTATAACGAATCTGTAGTGTTAAATTATATATTTTATATTCAAAAACCACCAAGAACATCAAAGTCAGTGAATTCACATGTTTTAATTATGTGATTATGTGTTTTAATTGGTTAAAACTACTCTACAGATGTTGGGTAATGATTATATGGAAGTATTAACATGTGGGTACGTTAAATTAGTGAGTTTAGTGATCATAAAATGTGTAAATCGCCGAACTCTGTGCTCATCGCGATCTGGGAAACAGTTTCTGGAGTCTCGCGCCGCGGCGCCAACTCCAGAACTGAAGTCCCGCGCCGCAGTGCCACTGCGCCGCAGCGCCAAGACCCAAGCTACTGCGCCATAGCGCCGCAGCGCCAAGGGCCCGGCCACAGCGCCACCGCGCCGCAGCGCGACTCCTTAGTACATTAGTGGCGCCGCAGCGCCACTCTCCAGAAAATGTCAGAAATATATTTTTAAAATGCTAAAGTCTATCAATGTGTTAGTGGATTAATGTAATGAACAAGTAAACATGTTATAGGTATAATGTGATATTAAAATAGATGTGTAACATGTAAATAAC
Organism: Panax notoginseng; assembly: GCA_016801055.1. Taxonomy (NCBI): domain Eukaryota; kingdom Viridiplantae; phylum Streptophyta; class Magnoliopsida; order Apiales; family Araliaceae; genus Panax; species Panax notoginseng. The sequence continues at coordinate 118,161,431 of CM029013.1, forward strand.
ATAATTTCATGTGATTTGAATTATTAAATTACATAATTAGTTTGGTAATTCACGAAGTACAAATGATGTGACAAAGTGAAAATTTGACTAAGTTTAGTCGAATAATTAAAGTAGTCAAAGAGAAAGAGTTTATAATGATTAGTTAAGTTATAATTAACTGGTATTGTGTATGTGAATGGTATGTAGGATTTTTAATTTAAAGAACGAGTTAGTTAAAGTGTAATCTACAAGCAAGGCAAGTATCATATCCCTAACTCCATTCTATTGAGCAAGTTTATTTAAACTTAAACATTACTTTTATGTTGAGCAAGTTTCCCTAACCCTACTTGTCATTATTGTTCAAGTTTATTATTTACCTTGAATAAATTATCCTTGTTATTATTCAAGTTCAAGCATGATATTAAAGATTAATTATCTTTCCAAAGCATGATTCAGTTATACAATAATTGTCCTATTGTATACTTTTGAGATTATTATTCTAATCAAATATCAATTATTGTTGAACTTTATTAGACTAGTGAACCTTATTGATTCAACTAGTCCATAGTTGATGAGCGTTCTAAATTTCAGAACCCTTGATGAAATTATCCAAACCAAACTTCCTTTGGTGCGGACTCGAATGTCAAACTGAGATGAACAACCCTGTATAGGGGATTAATTACGCTTTAGCGTTAAGATATTGTGCACAGTATGGTACTAAGGGTTGATCCCCCTAAGTATGAGAAGAAGGTCCATAGTCTTATGACTGTTAAAGGTTTCAAGTATAACCCTTGTTAACCTAGGATATAGTTCAAGGTCTTATGACCCTCAGAATTCTTTTGATTCATGTTATTTATTCTTAATTCAAAAGTTGAGCTTTATTCAGATGTAGTTGATTATTCGCATGTTATTATACTGTTGTTTCATTTTTTTATACTTGTGGGCATTTGTGCTCACTCTTACTTAATAATAACATTGCAGTTAAGAATGAAAGAAGCGATGAACCCTCCACTAGTAAGGGCAAGGGCAAAGTTAGCAAATGATGAAGACCTATTATTTATTAACTGATGTATTTGTTTAAGACTTGAGTTATGTTGATGTTAAGACTTATTTGTTTTGAATTCCGCACAGATGTTTTAAGGTTAGAGTAACCTGAGATTTTATTATGATTCAGTTGATGTAACCCTTAAGGGAAGAGATTTTATTATGATTTCTATCTATTGTATGGTTTGATATTTTTATGGGTAGATAGATAGAGGATGCTTGTACATTGAACACCAAATCCCGTGGAATCGAAGTACCCGGATTTGGGGGTGTCACAAATATTAATTAATGGTTTAACAATTTTGTTATCGGACATAACGTACTTTATTTCATGGTTTATCAATGTCACACATATCACATAATTGTTCCATTTAATTTCCAAAGTGAAACAAATTAGTTTTCTCCAACTGACCACTGGCGCAGCTGCGTCAGTTTGTACTGCTGGGACGGCGCAGGTGCGCCATACCCTGACAGTGCCAAGACTGGTTTAGCTTCCAGCCCGTGCCAGTTTTCGTCGCTAAACTCGTTTGATACGACATTAATTATTGTTCACATGAGTAATATTACAAGTCTAAGAGCGTACTCATTAACTACATGAAATTTCATGATCAACCCAATTAATCTTCTTAATTTCTGCTTTAACTTACTTAGTGAATTTTCTCATTTTGCATTATGCCACACAAGGCATTTCACACTTCTCATTGTCAATTAACACATCTTAATACGCATTGATCTATTACGAATCAATTGCATTAACCAACTCAGAAAACACTAACACTTATATTCACATAAATAGTATTTCCATTAATATATTCCTTTTATACTACGTTAAAATTCTCGGGTATTACAGATTCCACATCCTTGGTCACTATATTCCTTAATAATTTAAGGATCACACTTTGAGTTTTAAAACTCTATCTCCCTTATTAGTTTAACCAATAATACGTCCTTTATGGTTTCATACCACCAATAACACAACACCAGAATATATCACACATACATACATTCCTTTAATCCTCACTTCTCGCCGTGTATCAATCTACTCAATAATTCTTGAACAACTTTAAAGGTATATCAGTTTTCTTCTCTCATCATCAACGTACACATATACAAGTTCGAACCTAACACATATCGAGTCTTTAATAGTATTCAATATAGTACACTGAGTGGTTTCCCACAAACAACCAACAAATTAGTTTCCGTCTCGTCTACACTGTTTTCACAGTGAGTTAGATCGGTTATTAATTCGTATATACCTCCGCTCTCTGAAGGAATTGTTTAGCCCAGCTCCCATACGTCAACCATTAAAGAGTATGATTGCACTACTTTAGACTTGATACACACTCGTACAAATACTAAAGAAATTGGTGATTATCAAAGATATTTAATGTCACCAACTACTATTATAAAATAATTTCTCATAAATTATTTAACATCAATAGATAAATTCATATCCAACTTCTTTACTAATTTATCTCTACAATTTATAACAAATATATAATAATGATATGTATTTAAAACACAACATCACATATCACATAGCTCACATACCCTATTTAACACAATATTACATACCTCGTATCACATAAATATATATATATATATATATATATATATATATATATATATATATATATATATATATATATATGTGTGTGTGTGTGTGTATCTTTTTCTTATTCGAACCCATCACATGCCTTAAGAATTTTATTTACTAAATTCTTATTTTAATACTTTCTAAAAATTCGGGTTCTAACAAGTTTCATGTTAGTTTAGGTTCATTATATGTTTGCATGCATGTAGTGTAATAGTTGCATAGTAGTTTGTAAATAGTTTTTAGTAGTTTTTAATTATGTTATGTTTATTTCAGTCTAAAAAATAGTTAAGTATTGTGTTAGTTTGAATGAGTCTAGCTGTTTGATATATTACAGTTTATTATAGCCAATGATGAGATTGAGATTGAGTAGAGAAGTACAGTACCGACTTTTAGAACTTTGACGTGATTTTTTGTTATGAATTAGATCTTTACCTGTTTGAAATTGGTATAATAAGGTTAGCACAGTAATAACACCTATATGGATTGATTTAGTTCAAATTGATATATAAATGACCTCTAAAGGATAATACTAGTTTGAATGAAAGAATGACAAGCATAGGCAGTGAAGCGAAAAATTAGGCAAGAACCTAAGTTTGGGGGAAAAAGTGGGGTATATAAGCTATCTTTATATATATATATATATATATATATATATATATATATATATATATATATATATATATATATATATAAACACCGTGACGTGCTTGTCTAGTTTTGTGGCCTTTGTTACTTGAGTAAGTAAGCCCGATGGGATTTTCTTTACACCTAGCGCCTTAAGGTCTTAATGGTCTGGGAGTCATTGGTCGAAAGCTCGTTAAGGTAGCATTGAAAAGCCTAAGGGAATAAGACATTGCATAGCCATGTGTATTAAAAAAATAAAAAATAATAAAAAAAATAAAAATAAAACGGGAAAAAAGAGTAAAAAGCCCCCGTAATGATAAGTAAAAGCATAAGTACCCTGTTTGGGCCCTTAATATTGGTAATTGTTTGATTTTAGTTGGATCGTGTCTGTTTTTGAAAGTCTTGAGTTTACACTGTATGATGCCTTCTAAGAGATTTGTTATGTATTAAATTTAAATTTGCATCAGTTAGCATAGATGTTAAGCACACACACATACATTATACCAGTAATAACAGTTTAAGATTTGATGATTGATAGGAATTATTGATTGGTTTTGATATGAAGTATTGTCATGTTTGCTTAGTTTCTCTAAGGCTGATTGAACAGACTTGTTTTTATCATGCTTGCTAAATTTGTAGGCACGTAGACTAGTTGCATTACATTTCATTGCATTGCATTGCATATCACTTTTGTGTTATTTTGTGCTCGAGGACTAGCACGTGTTTAAGTTTCGGGGAGTTTGATGAGTGGGTTTTATACCTACGAATCGGCCTCTAATTCGAGCTTAATCTATGTTAATTCTTTGTTCTTATGTTTAGTTTTACTAGTTTAGTGCTGTTTTGTGTTTAGGTGTGGTGGCGTGGCATTTGGACTTCAAAAGTGGATTCATGGTAAGATTTGGCAAGATCAGGAGCTAAACTTGGAGGATAGTAGAAGGCATCCCCGCCGGGGCGGGGGTACTTAGTCCATTAATAGAAGCCTAGCCCGCCGGGGTGGGCACCAATAGAGTAAAAACCCCCGCCGGGGCGGGGGTACGGAAAAATTAAAGAGTCCTGTTTCTCTTGTACTGCTGCAGAGGCGTGAAGGGGAGAGATTGACATGATCTGGAATTGTGATTGACGTTGAATTACACTGAGAATACGTGTCCTAGGCTGGTTATTAACAAGATACAACAAGGGAGATAACAACTAACAATCAAGGAACAATTAAGAAGATTGAATTAAAGCAATAACATTGGAGAAAAGATTAAAAGATTATTATTCACGATAATTGCGAGATTGGAGCAAAGGAGAAGGGTGGTTCTGGGTTCATTCTTTTTCGTTAATTCAATACTTGTAATTGGATGTTTACTTTGATTATTTTAGTTTTTATTTCATCTATGGTGAACTAAGTTACTTATTAGGCTTATGACGGATCTTTTGGTTAAACGATGATTATGTAGCTTTGAATTTTAGTTGAATAATCTATCTTTCAGTTTATCTATAGTGATTTATTCTTGAATCTATGAATTGCTTGATCACAAATTCTTTGTGGAATTATATGGACTCAAGAGATGAAGTATAAATCTAGACTTAGTCATTATAGCATATGTTCTTGAATTCTGTGAGTTAATGGAATCTTGATGAATGTTAGGGTAGAGATATGCCTAGCGTCGCATGTAATCAGATAGAGAACTTGAACTTAAACTTTCTTTTATTATAATTCACATAGATATAGTGAATTAGTTGATTAAGGTGTTTAGCTTAATTCTATCTAATTTGTGGATTTAAGTTAATATGACATTAGTGCATCGAGACGTGGCTAGTTCTACGTGAGTGTTCTTGATTAATAAACTGGGATAGTGCATTAAATTGGAATAAGGTGTAATAATCGGAGTGATACTTGAAGTGAAGTTGTAAGCCTAATTCTCCATCATTTGCTTGAAATTACAGTTTTGTGAGTTTGTTGAGTGCTTAGTATTTTTATGTTTTTAGTTTTTAATAATTATAATCATTGAATCGAATAGTTTAATAAAATTTGGATTAATATAAAACTGGTAATTGTTAGGATTAATTTTTTACTAATCTCTGTGGGAACGATACTTGACTTATCATTATATTACTTGTTAACCACATGCACTTGCGTGTGGAAGTATATAGAATTCGAACAACAAGTTGGTGATATGTCATAAGAAGTCAGACACTGGTGATGTGTCGTGATCAAGCAGACACTGGTGTTGTATCATAAGACACTGATGTTGTGTCATAAGAAGCCAGACACTAGTGACGTGTCATAACAAAGTAGACACTAGTGATATGTTATAAAAAGGTAGACACTGATGATGTGTCATAAAAAGTTAGGCATGGGAGAGGCTAGAGTAGACACTGGTGATGTGTCATAATAAAACAAAACACAGATAGTGTTATGATAATAAGAACATGCATTAGGAATGTTTAAATTAAGATATAGATGATGTCAAAGATGGATAGACACAGATGGTGATAAAATAAAGTAGACTCCGGAGAGGGTCAAAAGCATAAAAGAGTGAGTTCGAAAATTTTAGGACCTTTCACTATAATAGTAGATTTTGTATGAAATAGCAGAAGGTTATTACGTACTTGGAGATGTATGAATATGTGTATTAATATATACTATGTCGTGATTAAAGTTCTAGTGTGATTAATAAATGTTTTAAAATAAAAAGATAAGAAAATAACGTATTTTATTATACAGATCAATGTCGCCGACAAGGGGTTAGCGTAATCAAGAAGAGACAGAGAGAGAAAATAGGGATCAGGTGGATCCCATGCAGTACTTTGTAAATCTTTTTGTAGGAGCAATAAATAGAAACACTGACCAAGAAGAAGAAATCCTCAAAAATTACGGGTAGCAAATGATGAGTGGGTTTCATACCTACGAATCGATACTTTTTCAGACTTAAACGGTTGCTAATCTGTATGTTTTAGTACTGTTTTATGCGTTGTATTGTGTTTGTGTTGCCAGATTAGTTTATATTGGCTAATGCAAGGTTTAATTGGTAAGGCAGGAAAGCAGCAGAGGAAAACAACAAAATTAGTGAAAGTACAGAGCATATGCCAGCCAGGGTGGGAGTTCATTGTGTAAAACACCCCTCCGGGGCGGGGGTCCACGTCAGCATCATACTTGATACCCGCTGGAGCGGGGGTTCCCAAGAGGAAAATGCCCGCCAGGGCGGGGGTGCACGACAGAGATGGAATCTTCTGATGCAATTCTACATCTGATGTTGCGTGGCTTTCGGACATAGTACGTGATTGTGACAAGATTTGAAGATTATTTAGTTACAGAGAGGTGATTATCATCAACTACATTCATCATTCCAACTAGCAAACCCTAATTTAGAGAAGATTTTGGAGGAATTGACGAAATGAGGCTAGAACACGAAGATTTCAGAGTGAATTGAAGAAAATGGTGATTCTATTTACTATTTTCATTCTTCAATTTTAGTTTTGTAATTAGGATGCTTAATTCTTTGATCTTTTCCATTTTTACTTCATTAGCTATGAACTAAATTCTCTTATTAAGTCTATAATGGATCTTGTTGCCTAATGAGGATTATCATGCTTCAAAAATAATTTAATAATGCTATTTTCAGTTCATCTATTATGATTTGTGCGTAATTTATGAATTGCTTGATCACCAATTCTTTATGAACTTATATGAACTTGAGAGATAAATATAGGTTTAGACTAAACCATAATAGCATGTGATTGTGATTTCTGTGTTTTGTTGGAATTCATAATTTATGTATGGGATAAAGATATACCTATACATCGCATGTAATCTGATGAGAACTTGGGATTAAACCTTCTTTAATTGTAATTCACATGGAGATATAGTGAATTAGTTAATTAGGGTGTTCTGCTTAATTCTATCATTTGTGGATTTAAGTTGATATGAGTATAGTGCATCGAGAGATGGTTATATCTACTTTTGTGTTCTTGATTAATGAACTGGAATAGTTAATTTGAATTAAAAATAAGTGTGACAATCTAAGTGAAGTATAAAGTGAAATTATAGGCTTAATTCTCCATTATCTGATTAAAATTTATGGTAATTAGTTGAATTTTCTTTATTTAGTAGTTTTCATTAATTTCATTAGTAAATCATTAGTTTAATATAATTGAGATAATATAAGATTGGAAATTGTTAGGATAAAATTCAATATTTGTCTCTGTGGGAACAATACTTTACTTATCATTATATTACTTATTGATCACGTATACTTGCGTGCCGTGCATAGTAGATTACACCAAACAAGTTTTTGGCGCCGTTGCGGGGACTGATAATTGATTTTATTACTTTCAATATTTGTTCAATTATATCAGTTTTAGTTAAACATTTTTCTTTTTCTTTTTGTTTTATTTCTTGTTTTAGGTCCTCTTAAATAGTGTATGCAAACTTGGTCAAAGAAGCCAGACTTACTACCTGTGACGCTCTTCCAACCCGATAGTTGGTGCTACACGGTGCTACAGTTCACACAAACATTCAATTGAAATGCCTCAAAAGAACGAATATGTCTTATATCTATTCCAAAACAATATTACCATTCCCCAGGTTCTTTATAACTGTTACATTTGTTCTTGTCATAATATCAAATATTATCACTACAAACCTATACTATTACATAGGAAATCTACTGGTTCGCCTTAGCCTTTCCTTTATCCTTTTCGGATCCTTCGGTTCATTCGGTTTTAGATACATTCATATGGTTCAAGCAAGAGTGAGCATAACAAGCTCAGCAAGTACAACAATTTCATTTAAACGACAGCTTGAAACATAGGAATCATATATCTTCGATAACTGAACAATAGTTACGAAGTACTATCGATAATTCAAAATAGCACTTCTTTTCCTTCAAAACGTTTTAAAATGACAATATTCAGTAAAACATCAATTCTGGTCCAAAACCATGAGCATTTCATAATTTCTTTGAAAAGGACAACCCGGAACTAAGTTCGTAAGTCTGTCATAGCTTACGAGCACTTCTAGGTGATTAGCCTATAGTACTCTATGTTGATAAACACTACATCCTTTAAATGTATGTACGTTTAAGTTTTGGCAACCTCGCGTGCCCATCGAATAATCGATGTGAAATACATTTGTTTATTCATACTCAGGCTTACCTTGAATCCGTACCAAACAATTGGTGTAGGATAGCGTTATCAATTCTATATTGAAAGACTTGTAAATAAATCAGTCAATCTTTAAGATTAGTCTAGCCGAGTTAAAACTGGCATCGACTCTTTTCCTTAAAACCATTCATTCATCTCATAACATGAATCACTGAAAACTTCGCTAACAGAAAGGTTAGACAAGCGATAAGAAAACTCGCCTTCAGCATCTGCTACAGTAAAATTACTTTCTCTTTGACTCTTTACAGTCTCCATGAAGATCACTTGATTAGCTTTAATCTCCTTCTTGTTTCTTGAACTATGAAAGACAAGCTTATTCTCACTTATTCTCTCTAACCAATAAGTTATAAGTTGTTGGTGTTTTTGAACAAGTGAAAAATGAAATCCAATACCCTTTGTTTATAGGAAAGCCAAGGTTAGGGCATAAGGGTCATTAAGCCATCCACCTCCTTAGTCACATCCTTACTATTCCTTACTTAGTTATTAAGTTAAATTGCTTACCACATATACTTGGCCATTAAGTATACTTGCTCCCTACTTTGGATCATCCATGGTTTGCCCCATTGGATTCTTACTTTGGGCTTTACATTCAATTAGCTTAATTAACTTATCTCATACTTTGGGCTTACATTAAACAAACATTGGGCTTGTTCATTAATTCATATTTGGACTTTAAACTTTGATTCCAATTAGACTTATCCATTCCTACACTTGGGCCTTATCAATTCCCATTGGACTATACTATTCCTTACACAAATCCACAAGTCCATTACATATGGCTTAAAGCCTTATAACGTATAATTTACGTATTAATCTCGTATTCCACCTAGTATACTTATTCATATACGACATACTATTATTCATACATACTCATATAATACTTCGTATCATACTCGTATTCACTACCTCGTACAATACATACGTATTATATGATCATTGCTTTAATTCATTATACACATTTCATTTCCTTCTCGGAAATCACTTTCCCTAACCGTTAGGTTTTAAGTCCGCAGGCGAAAAACTGTGTTTGCCATAATTGAAATATTATTGGATAATCCATCTCTCCTTGATATTCTATCGTTACGTATTTATCAAAAATTAAAAAATAATTTCCGAGCAGAAATGTGTGAATAGTATTTTTTAGAAAAAAATTCGAAAAGCTTTTATTTTTATCTTGGAAATTCAAACACTTTAATTCTATCACGTAGCTAAAATACTACGACGTTCCGACATATCTAGATCATAGAACGACCTTCAATTAGCTTACTCACATAAATAATCAATTAAATTCATTTAATCTATATAATCAAATAAAATTTTAATTCTCATAAAAATCCGATTTTCTCAGGCGTTACATTCTTTCCCCCTTATAAGGATTCTGTCTCCAGAATCTCGCTACAAATACATACACCATTGAGGAAAAAAAAATTTCCTTTATTTTAATCTCGAATTCCCACAATGCTTCTTCGACATTGTGGTTTCTCACATTCACCATCACCGAAGGTATTGTCTTATTTCACATGACTTCTCCCTTCCTATCATTAATCTGAGTTGGAAGTTAAGCACTTACTAACACATTACGTTATCTCCCTCTTATTAGTTCTTCTTTTAACTCGAAATTATTTGGAACTCAAATTTCTCCTTCAAAACGAGATGATACATGATCTTCTATTCATCCTGCATCTTCTTCTTCATTCGCTTGCACTCCTCGTTACCTAGTTGTACTTCCTTGACTCATTCCATTTTTGTGGATTGAGTCTACATTATGAATGAAATTTCTGCCACTTCATTTTGTAATTTAACTTCTAACTCCGTTCTCGACATCTCCATTATTAACTCATTCTGAGTCGTTCACATTGATAGCTTTTCCCTACCCTTCCTACTTAACACGTCGGCTACTACGCTTACCTTCCCTATATGATATAAGACATCACAGTCGTAATCTTTTACCAATTCTAATCACCTTCTTTATTTCTTATTCAATTCCTTCTGTGTGAAGATATATTGCAAACTCTTATAGTCCATGTATATCTCACACTTCTCCCCATATAAATAATATCTTCAGGTTTTTAATTCAAAAACTACAGTTGCCAATTCTGGATCATAAGTAGGACAAACCTTCTCATAATCCTTTAACTGGCGTGATGCATACACAATGACCTTGACATGCTACATGAGCACGCAATCTCGTTATCTATGCGAAGCATCGAGATACACTACAAAATTCCCTATATCATCTAATAGAGACAATACAAGTACCTCACTTAACTTTCCTTTTTAGTTCCTGAAAACCATTTTTCTCACTTCTCATTCCCATCATACCTATCAATTTGCCACCGACTTGCTCGGCACCCCTTACAAAAATCTAACTTTAGTACATTAGTCAACCCATACGACATAACTAGAAACTCGTAATAACTATAACGAGTTCTGAACGTCGTCATAGGTACGTCCTCCTTCCTTACTTTCAACCGACAATACCCCGTACACAAATCTATCTTAAAAAAATTCTTTACCCCTTTCAACTGATCAAAATAGATCGTCGATCCTGGGCAATGGGTATTTATTCTTAACCGCTAACCAATTAGTCATATATTTGACTTACGCATTGGTTAACTTAACTTTACTTATTAGGATTCGCGTTCTTTCGAACTAAGTTTACGCAACCTACTTTCATTACCAGCTTACAGCTTCATGACATACGGAGATGTCTTACTTAATACGTTCACCATCTTTGATGATTTACATTATTATCTTCTTTTTATTACTTCTCTAGGACTCAGCACACGTCGCTTCTCTACTAGTAGTCCATATGGTACTCTGAGTGGTTTCCCACAAACAACCAACAAAAAAGTTCCCGTCTCATCTACACTGTCATCACAGTGAGTTAGATCGGTTACCAGTTTCGTATATACCTTCGCTCTCTGAAGGAATTTTTTAACCCAGCTCCCATATGTCAACCATCAAAGGTTACAATTGTACCACAACCTAAACTTATCTTAACATCATTTTAGATTGCGTCATGATTAGACAACAAGAAAATTCCAGTGATTTATTACTGTAAATTACTACCTTGGGTTTCTTAGAAAACCGAAGATTCAAACTTTTTCTTAGACAATTTGTTAAAGTTTTATGGTTAATCAACTCATTCATACCGAGAATTACTTCAAATTCTCTCAACTTTATCGGTACTTATCTATCGATACTTACTTACTCTCTTATTCATGAAACAATTTCCACGAATATAATCAATGAAAGTTATTTCCTCATTCTCTACCTTAACGTGTAAAGGTATTTATAATCCCCTTCAGGAATGAACTTAATCACTTAGCAAATTCTCATGCAATAAAAGACAAGTAGCACTCCAATCAAACAGCATATAAGCATTCATTGTATAGACTGGAATGATACCTGCCACTAAATCCGATGATGCAATTGTAACTTGGACCGTCATATTAAAAGTACGGGCCATAGGTCTACCCAACAATGGTGGTCCAGTAATGGCTAACTTACCACTACTAACACCCTTACTTTCCTTCAACCCCTTCTTTGGACAATTTCTTGCCATGTGGTCCAACGACCCATATACAAAGCAACCATGATTTTTCTTAGGATTAGGACAATTGGGTGATATATGACCCTCCTGTCCACAGTTATAACAAACTGATTCCCCTTTCAGACATGCTCCTAGATGAGTCTTTCCACATGTCTTACACGCTTCGATCCTATGCTTAGGATCCCCTTGTCCCACTCCAGTATTCCCGGAGCTAAAATTCTTCCTTTTTGGCATACTTCCACTACCGCTGGCACTCTCTGTCTTGGTTACTCCCTCTCCCATACTCTTATTATTTCTCTCTTTATGGTATTGGGTCAACGCCTCACTACCACCTTCTACTATAATCGCCTTTTCCAGAATGGTCCCATAGGAAGCACTCTGGAACACCAAAATCCTACTATAGAGCCAGGGTTTTAGACCCTGCTTAAACCTACGAGCCTTCCTCTCCTCAGGGTCCAGTTGATGTGAAGCAAACCTTGCCAATTCATTGAATTTGCCCGGATATTGGGGAACCGTCGCGTCCCCTTGCTTAAGTTCTAAGAACTTAATCTCCGTCCCCTTTTGCCTGCTTTTAGGGAAATAATTCTCGAAGAAAACCTTTTTGAATTGTTCCCACGTTACCGCATCTTTTCTAGCCCCACCCTGGTGAGCCTCCCACCAAAAGTTGGTTTCCCCTTCATCATGTAAGTCGCAAAAGAAGTCTTTTGTGCCTCACCTACATTTGTAATAACAAACGCCTTCTCTATTTCTTTTACCCATGTCTGGGCCTCTAATGTGTCCGTCGTTCCTTTAAACTCCTGCGGACCTACGCCTTTAAATTCTTTAAAGGTAGTCGTTATGGCTACCCTAGGTTCCGCGGGTACTCTACCCCCGATTTGGTTAAATTTTGTCGTTAATAAATTAACGAACTCTTGCATAGGGTTGTTTTGACCCCCTTAATTATCATTATGCGATTCCACTTCCTGATTACGTTGTCTTCTTCTTGGCGGCATTTTCTGATTAAATAAATAAAGTTTCATTATTATCTATTTACTTACTTCGTTATTATTTGCCAAACAACAACTCATACCATAACAAAGCATATTAAATAAAAACTTCATTATATCATTTGCTTCTTCATAGTCAAAACTATTTCCAATTTGTTTCAATAGCCAAAAGCTATTACATTTCTATCCCGCAATTGATCTTTACAAAAGTTAGGATTTACAAAAAGACTACCCTTTTTATACAAAAGAGAGTTTTACGTCACTACACATATATTTATAACTCTATCATTCTAATAATGCATAACAACGTCCTCGTATTTCTCATTTACAATCATCGCTACAGTATCCCGACTAATATTATGTCGAGTCTATCTCGACTCAATGGAATAACAAGCAACTTTCATCTTGAAATTATCATGAGTACTCTTATGGATGTAAGACATCCATGCTATCTTCTAGTCTTTCTCCACCAGTTTCCTACGAAGCTCATCAGCCTCTTCCTTATAGTTCCTAGCCTGCTCTGTTATAAGCACCTGTTTATCGTGCTCTGACTCAAAATATGCTTTTGCAGACATCTTAGCTTCATGGAGATAACTAATCTCTTCACTCTGATTTTACACAACTATACTTAGTTGCACATTCCTATCAAGCACTGCCAGATACAATGCTCTCATTGCATCTGGAGGTGATGACTCTTGTGTAGGTACCACCGTATCAACCGATGTTACCTCCATTTCTCCCTCCACATCAATCATCATATTAAGGTATGACGCTATATCCATATCTCCCTCGGAGTAGTCCTCCTCAAAAAAGTACTCCACTGTCTCCGACTCCTCTAGAATCACTAATGGTACCTCTGCCACTGGCATAGGTACAGGCTATACTCTGTTCACAGTTTCTTTGCTCACCGCGTGTATATCTCTATACATCAAGCTATCGATCGACATCCTACAATAACATATAATAGGTTGATTAGTACATAACACACAATAGTATAAGCACAAATAACATTTAATTTATTTAGGGTTAATTTCCATCTTTTAAATCTTTCGGTACTGAGTTTCCTCAATACCTTATTAACTCATTCGACTCAAGTTTACTTCCTTCGGACTTTTCCTTCCTTAACGAGGTTATTAGCCTAAGGTTTTTCCCCCCTTAAGTTTTATAACCTAATGCTTTGATACCAACCTATGACGCCCGCAAATTCGGGTCTCTTCCAACCTGACAGACGGTGCTACACGGTGCTACAGTTCACACAAACATTCAATTAAAATGCCTTAAAAGAACAAATGTGTCTTATATCTATTCCAAAACAATATTACCATTCCCCAGGTTCTTTATAACTGTTACATTTGTTCTTGTCATAATATCAAATATTATCATTACAAACCTATACTATTACATAGGAAATCTACGGGTTCACCTTAGCCTTCCCTTTATCCTTGTCGGATCCTTCGGTCCGTTCAATTTTAGCTGCATTCATATGGTTCAAGCAAGAGTGAGCATAACAAGCTCAGCAAGTATAACAATTTCATTTAAACGACATGCTTAAAATATAGGAATCATATATCTTCGATAAATGAACAATAGTTACGAAGTACTATCGATAATTAAAAATAACACTTCTTTTCCTTTAAAACTTTTTACAATGACAATATTCAGTAAAACATCAATTATGGTCCAAGACCATGAGCATTTCATAATTTCTTTGAAAAGGACAACCCGACACTAAGTCTGGCATAACTTACAAGCACTTCTAAGTGATCAGTCTATAGTACTCTATGTTGATCAACACTACATCCTTTAAACATATGTACGTTTAGGTTTTGGCAACCTCGCGTGCCCATTGAATAATCGATGTGAAATATATTTGTTTATTCATACTCAGTCTTACCTTGAATCTATACCAAACAATTGGCATAGGATAGCGTTATCAATTCTATATTAAAAGACTTGTAAATAAATCAATCAATCTTTAAGATTAGTCTAGCCGAGTTAAAACTGGCATCGACCCTTTTCTTTAAAACCATTCATTCATCTCATAACATGAATCGCTGAAAACTTGGCTAACACGAAGGTTAGACAAGCGATAAGAAAACTTGCCTTCAGCGTCTGCTATAGTAAAATTACTTTCTCTTTGAGTCTTTACAGTCCCCTTGAAGATCACTTGATTAGCTTTAATCTCCTTCTTGTTTCTTGAACTATGAAAGACTAGCTTATTCTTACTTATTCTCTCTAACCAATAAGATATAAGTTGTTGGTGTTTTCGAACAAGTGAAAAATGAAATCCAAGGACCTCTATTTATAGGAAAGCCAAGGTTAGGGCATAAGGGTCATTAAGTCATCCACCTCCTTAATTACCTCCTTACTATTCCTTACTTAGTTATTCAGTTAACTTGCTTACCCCATATACCTGGCCATTAAGTATACTTTCTCCCTA
The DNA here is from genome assembly GCA_016801055.1 of Panax notoginseng. NCBI lineage: Eukaryota > Viridiplantae > Streptophyta > Magnoliopsida > Apiales > Araliaceae > Panax > Panax notoginseng. The sequence continues at coordinate 118,176,808 of CM029013.1, forward strand.
CTTTGGATCATCCATGGTTTGCCCCATGGTTCATATTTACCCATTGGAGTCTTACTTTGGGCTTTACATTCAATTAGCTTAATTAACTTATCTCATACTTTGGGCTTACATTAAACAAACATTGGGCTTGTTCATTAATTCATATTTGGATTTTAAACTTTAATTCCAATTGGACTTATCCATTCCTACATTTTGGCCTTATCAATTCCCATTGGACTTTACTATTCCCTACACAAATCCACAAGTCCATTACATATGGCTTAAAGCCTTATAACGTATAATTTACGTATTTATCTCGTATTCCACCTCGTATACTTATTCATATACGACATACTATTATTCATACCTACTCGTATAATACCTCGTATCATACTCGTATTTATTACCTCATACAATACCTACCTATTATACGATCATTGCTTTAATTCATTATACACATTTAATTTCCTTCTCGAAAATCACTTTTCCTAACCGTTAGGTTTTAAGTCCGCAGGCAAAAAATTGTGTTTGCCATAACTGAAATATTATTGGATAATCCATCTCACCTTGATATTCTATCGTTACGTATTTATCAGAAATTCAAAAATAATTTCTGAGCAGAAATGCGTGAATAGTGTTTTTCAAAAAATTTCTCGGAAAGCTTTTATTTTCATCTTGGAAATTCAAACACCTTAATTCTATCAACATAGCCAAAATACTATGATGTTCCGACATATCTAGGTCATAGCACGACCTTCAATTAGCTTACTCATATAAATAATCAATTAAATTCATTTAATCCATATAATCAAATAAAAATTTAATTCTCATAAAAATCCGATTTTCTCAGGTGTTACACTACCTTATGAGAACGATATCGAAAGAAGGTTTCAGTGGTTGAGTAAGTGGATAAAAGTGACTAGAGAGAACTTTAAAAAATAAGAAACAATGGATGCGGAAGATCAGAAAGTAGTGAGGGATTATGCCACACCAAGGGTAACCAAAATTCAGTCGAGTATTACCTGGCCTGCGATTTCTGCTAACAACTTTTAGATAAATTCTGGCACAATTCAGATGATTTAGAATTCAGTGCAGTTTGGGGGATTGGCTAATGATGATCCGAATGAGCATCTTGTGAGTTTTTTGGAGATATGTGATACCTTCAAGTATAATGGGGTATCTGATGATGCAGTGAGACTTCATTTGTTCCCATTCACACTACAAGATAAGGCAAAGAGTTGGTTACATTCACTACCATCAAGATCAATTACTACTTGGGATGACCTAGATCAAAAGTTTCTAGCAAAATTCTTCCCACTGGCAAAGACAGCGAAAATGAGGAACGAGATTTCAACGTTTGAACAATAGCATTGGGAGTAACTGTATGAAGCTTAGGAAATATATAGAGAGTTGTTGAGGAAGTGTCTGCATCACGAATTGCCCAAGTGGTTGCAGATGAACACCTTCTATAATGGGTTAAACAGTAATCTTCAGACTAGCATAGATACAACGTCGGGAGTTGTATTTATGGCTATGAGATTTGAAGAGGTATATGACTTGATTGAGACGATGACAGCTGTGACGCCCCTAAATCCGGGTCCCTTCGAACCTCAGATTCGGTTCGCCACGATACTACTATCATCAAACTACTTATATATTTTATTCATAACTTAATGAATATAACTTTTCTTATTACAAATTAGAATATAAATTCTTTCCATTTCTAGGATCTATGTAATGACCCCAAACTTTTATAAGTTTCAAAGCTTGGTCATTTACCATTCCTGTCTTTCATCATATTCGATGTTATAAAAATATGCGGAATAATTTAAACTTTTTCAATCTCCTTTGAAAAATAATCTTTTATTTATCTCTTAACTTGAATCGATTATATATCCTCGAATCAAATTATGTTATGATTCATTCTATTCGAATTACTGAATAAACTTTTACGTCTCGATTCGAATTTCTCTATATACCACATAGTACAACCTTACAACTCAATATGTATTATACATCGTAAACTACTATCAAGTATATCTAGTAAAACCTAAACATGGTTCAAGAGAATATATTTAATTAAACAAATCAATCTCCTTTGATGTGATTGAACTTTATCAATCAAGTAGCACATAACCTTTACCGTATGTCCTTAACCTACAAAAGTGATTATTTGCAAGGATGAGCTCAACAGCCCAACAATTCTAGCAGTTTTCATGCATCACATAACATATAATATCATACTCAGTTCATGCATTCATAATCAATTAACATTTATTACGCATGTTTCTTCTCACATAACAGGCATAGAGATTTACTTCATAAGCATATCATCAAAGATTAACTTTAAGATTTCAAACATATCTCATCTGTATTTCATATATATACATCAACATTTGCATATCATAATATAGCTCAACTAACAGTTATCGAATTCATATATCAAATAGGAGCTGAAAGACTTGCCTGATTCGTAGTTTATTAACTACGACTTAACTGCTTAAAGCTTATCTGCACTGCGTGTATTCCTACACAGTTATATAATCATGGATTCATATCCATCAGTCATACATTTCATATGCTCTTAATATAATAATAAATATTACATCGCTCCCTAACTAGGTATGTAAAACCTCCATTTCATTTTCTCATCCTACTCTTAATATAGCTAGGTGTGTATAGGTATATCTTAACCACTCATACTTGACAACAACATTCATATATATCTATCACACACTTGACTCACTATGTGTTTGACACATGTTTAAAGTTTATAAATACATGATCTACGCCATTCATATTCATACTACTTAGTTCCATAATGATTTATTTCAATCAATAAAGCTTAACAATTTAATTTAACAAGATTTGATGTTATAACCTTTTAAACCATATATTGGTACTAATAAGCCTCTAGTAGTATGATTCACATAGACATAGCATAGTTCATTATTTGAAGACGTATTTTAAACTACACTTGAAAAGTCCAATTCATGCTTAGCTAGATGATGAACAAATTCGTCATGTCTAGAGGCATAAGGCGTTCAAGTTCACTTTTAAAAGTCATTCTAGGCCAAGTTAAAGCAACTAGGTGCAACTTTTAATCTCATTTCATAGCTAACTAAGCCATGTATATATGTTATCATGTTTAGAACTTTAAGTACACAAATTACTATAAGTTTGTTCTTAAAGTTTCAAGTTTTCTTTAGAAATCATTTTCAACTAAGCTATTGTAAGTTGATAATAAGTAAAGTAACTTTAAATCACTTCTCATTCTTAAGTACACTCATAACTCAACAAGATGTATGTGTTAAAATATCATAACTTCAAAGACTCAAGGTTCGTCAATATTCATTTTTCAAAACTCCAAGTTTCTTTTCAAAACACATACTAAGTCATGCTAAAGCATTCTATTATGAGTATGGTAATCTTATATGTCATGTCTATTATCATGCATATTTTTGTTTTATCACTTAGAATAACGTATTTCTTCTTCGGGAGTACTATACTTGCGTATGTGCTCGCTAGACGCCCTCCGATTGCCTCCAAATACGTAATAGTCACAAGGATGACTATTTTGACCCATTCTAACGACCTCAATTTGAAAAACCTAAAGAACAAAAGTTGTAGGTCTATTCGTTCTCGTTCCGGATCATCTTGAATCTCCTCAATCATGGTTCGTACAAAATAGTTATGGTCGTTTTACCAAAATGGATAAAATCAGATTTTCTCAACAGTTGTAATCAGACCACTCCCAGCCGGGGAAGGGGTTTTACCCTAATAATAGCCCGCCGGGGCGGGCCTAGCTGTTATAAACTCAAAATTTCATTCCCTTCTACGAGCTATCATGCCAAACTTCTTTTTAACATTCATAATTTGAGTTATACATATCCAAATTAGTCCGTTTTCGATTCTATGGATTCGTAATTCATAGAACTACAACATACTACAATTATAACAATTTACAGAAACCCTAACTAACCTAATTCTTAATCCAAAACTCATATTCATACTAATTTTCATGTTTTGAAAAGTTTAGCGAATTCACTCACTACGAATTCGTTTCTAAACCAAATTGGTTCGTTTAACTTCCGTTGATTTTGTATTCAACCATATTAACGATGTCTAGCATCAATTGACACACTCTATCATGCTTCCACCATAAACTTTTTAACTCAAAACATGTATTTTAGCACTTTTCTAAGATCCTTGCAAAACTTGAATTTAAGAACATAGTTTAAGAATTATACCTCTTGAAGCTAAATTGCCAAGCTTGCTTCTAACTTTAGATTGCTAACTCTAATATCCACTTACACTCTATATAGAACTCATCAAGAACCCAAGCAACCCAATTAGAAAAGAGAAGGCTCCAATTTATAGAGAATTTCTTACCTAGACCATGGCTTTACCTCAAAGATTGAATCCAATGGGAGATGGAAGAAGATGTTGGTTACGGAGAAGTTGGTGGAAAATCAAATCAACCCACTCCCCTCTTCATCATTTGGAAGCTATGGATTTTGGAGAAGAAGAAGCAAGATAGCTACTAGCCTTTTTGTATTTCACGTGAATGGAAAATGACACACAATTTGGGACACTCCCTTCTAATACTCAGCATTTCATATTATTAATAGCATATGTGTATTTATTTGATATTTGTCCCCAAATGAGTATATATATACACCGCCTCACATAGAATTATATAATCCATGTACATTGGTTTATTCCAATAAATATTTTAATTGGGCTAATTATAAAATAGTTGGATATTCTCAATCCATTATTTTTCATAAAATTTATCATCTCAAATATACCCAATTATCATGATGATATTTAATATCAACTATTTATTAACTCACCATTTATTTTCTTTTAATACTTCCCATTAATTCTCCCTTGGATTTAACTTCACTAGTTATGTCACACAAGACATAATTATGTGAACTTAGTAATTAATAGTCAACAAGCTTATAATAATATAATCTTACAAAATAATATTATTCTTAACTTTAAATCTTATAATATGGTCATGGAAGTGATCTATTGCACCATATTAAATTTTATTATCTCACTTGTACATAATGCTAACATGCAAGCCTTTATACATATATATTCTAATACTTCCTATATTATATAGTTACCATTGAAGTGTCACACTTCAATTCATATCATAAAGCTGTAGCTACTATATAATATAAAATCATTGCACATACAAATTAATTCCTTTAATTATTTATTCATTAAATTATTTGATGAATGTTTATTCATTCACTTTGTCACACTAAGCATATCTCACAATCTTACATTAAGCTTATCCTTACTCTCATTACTTATTCATTTATCACCACCTTACTATTTATAATATGTTCAATTTACATCGAACTATTATATCACAAGGTTCACATCTATAAATATATCGTGAATGGAGATATCAAAATATTCTTTACAACATTCGCGGTAATATACTAACTCAAGTTATTAAAATAACTTAGTTTTCTTTTAACTTTAACCCTCTTGGAAATACATTACTATAATCAAAATTATGTATTTCGCCATAACATAACATACGATGTTTTTATTATGTTCTCTCTAAATATAGGAACTAATCACAATAAAACGATTTACTCATTTTCTCAAGATATTATTCTTAATATAATATCTATGTATTATTAAAATATTTACATGCACGACACTCGTACACACTATATATAGAAAATAAGTTTATTTCCTATTATGATAAATTATTTCCATCAACTTATATAGCAAATATGTTTTAATATATTTACCATATTACTTACTCACACACATTACCTCGTACAAAGCTATATAAGGTAACATCAAAATAATATTCTCCCTTTTTATGAAAATAATCGAATGCTAGAATTTTTTTAATATCTTTTATTAGAAATATACTATAATCAATTCTCTTTCCTTTCTATAGATTGTCTCAACACAATTTCTTGAATCTATACATTTAATCATATCTCAATATTAATCAATAAATCTCTAACCAATATTTATCTAAAGATATATCGATTTTCTTCTCTCGTCAACAACATACATATATACAAGTCTAAACCTAGCACACATTGAGTCTTTAATAGTATTCAATATAGTACATTGAGTGGTTTCCCACTAACAACCAACAATTTAGTTTCTGTCTTGTCTACACTATTTTTACAATGAGTTAGATCGGTTACTAATTCATATATACCTCTATTCTCTGAAAGAATCGTTAAGCCCAGCTCCTATACATCCACTATTAAAGGGTACGATTGCACTGCCTTAGACTTGATACCTACTCGTACATATACTCAAGGAAATGGGTGATTATCAAAGATATTTAATGTCACCAACTTACTAAAATAATTTTAAATAAATTATTTAATATCGATAGATAGATTTCTATCCATCTTCTTTACTTCAAATAACTCGCCTCTTCAATAAACAACAAATATATAATAATAATATATATTTAATGTAACGACCTTAAAATTCATACAATTTAATTCTTGACTTCGGTCGTTAATAATATATTCAATCTCTAACTTTATATCATTAAACGATAATACAGCCATTGAAATTTACAGAATAACAAAAATGTTCTATTACAATTAAATTTTTTTATTTACAAACTGTTCTCATTCCCAGAACTCTTAACCTTTACATTACATCTCTTCGATTTAAATTTATATCATGAATCATTACAACAAAATGACTATACAGAGTCCTACATCATTAATAGATATCCATATATACCGGATAGCTCCACTTACAATTCAACAACATGTTACATTCAAAATATTAAATACATTTCTCATAAAACATAAGGAATCTTCAAGTATCACGTCGGATTCATAACTTTCAGGTAAGACATAACTTTACCTTGAAGTCTTAACCTGCAAAAATGGTTGTTTACAAGGTTGAGCTCGATAGCCCAGCAAAATCTAACAGTTTTTGTGCAACACGTAGCATATAATATCATGCTCAACATATATCTCTTAAACATTGAACTATCATAACATGCGTGCTACAGTTCATATAACAAATATAAAGATTGAGTTCCTAACTCAATCGGCATGCTTTACTCAATTAATGTAGTCATAAGTTGACTTTGACGTTTCATGCTTTCACATATATATAACACATATCATGTTATTTGTAATAAAGACTTAAAACAATTAATCATCAAGTTCACATAGCAAATAGGAACTGAAAGACTTGCCTGGTTCGTAGATTACCAATTACCAAAAATAGCTTAACTGCTTTACGTACCTCCTACAACAGTTCAAAGGTTTATAATCACAAGCATTAGTTACACATATAATGAAACCACAATGACTCTTAGTCTTAATCTTTTATAACTTGCATCTCTTTGAGACTTAACACATATTACACTTGTTGACAACAACTAGGGATCACATTATCTATTAGATATGCTAACATACCATAACATGTACATTTCTAGCTAAACTTACTATTTTAGCACAAATCTTTCTTTACCATTTACATTTCAAAAATTCTAAGTGTTTACTTTGCAACACTTATCTAACATTCATTGTGTACATAACGTGTTCGAAATTTACTAATCATTTTTACCACTTTGAACTCACTAACCCCATAACATAAACTTATTTTAGCCTTGTTGTTATGTGTTGGACATATTACCATAACTTTTAGCTAAGCTACAAAGAACGACCAAAGTTTGTAGAATTAGCAGACTTCAGTGTCTGAAAATGGGCACTCGCGCGGTCGCGCGAATTTTATATGGGGATGCCGCGCTCCCGCGTGACATCTGTGTGCCCGCGCGACTTGCAGAACCCAATTTTACAAAACAAAACTTTGGCACTTTTATTAAGCCAACTAACACGAATTTAACCCATCAAACAGTAATAATAACACATAAAATAAATATACAACTATCATAAACATGATTGCTAACATATGCAATCACTTAACACAATTTAACATCTACTAACACTATTTTAATTTTCTCAATTTTTCATGTTTTTCACATAAAACTCTATTTTTTTTATATTCATCCCAAAATCATCACTGTGAATTCATTATTTGGCCAAATCACTCCATTCCAATTACGTTATGCTCGTATCTCATTAAACTAACACAAACAAAACTCAATTAACATTTTAGCATGCAATTTGACCCTCAAAATTGGTACTTACCTAAGCCATATGAATAATACATACAAACTTACACGGTCGATTAACTTCTTCTAATGTCAAACGAATTTTAGCATGCAATTGTTGTTTAAACATAATCTCTAATTATTATATACTCATATAATCACAAGTAACCAACTATATAACAATAATTTGAAGTGATGAAATTTACAGAACATGAGAAAACTTCTTGCCATGAAATACATATACATTCATATACACACATATATAACTCTAAGGTTGTTAACATACATTCAAGTAGTGTGTAATTCTTGCTACAATCACCAGAATTGTTGAAAATCCTAAGTTTTCTCTCAATTTCCCTCAACTCTCAGTTCTCTCTATTGCCTCTAGACTAGCAAAGTTAGAATGAAGCTTTGATAGCCAGTATGCGTAATAACCAAAATGAAAAACTGATATGGCCTTAATACATATATTAAATATATCGGTTACCAACATAAACGTATATAATATAAATATTTTATATTTATTATTTTATTTATTTAATTAATTTAATTTAAATAACTAGAAATCTCAAAAGCCATAAGGCTTGTTTGGCAAAACCATATTAAAGAATTAATATATTAAGCCTTATTTGTGAAAACTAAATTAAACTACTTTAATTTATTTTAATAACTCCTTATAATATAGTTATTTGTCACACTATATTTAATCAAGCTTTCATATTTATTTTAATTAATGCAAATCACAATAAATTAAATAAATTATTTAATCACATAACTCAATACAAATAATTAACCATTAAATTGAAATATCAATATAATAATAATTTCCTTAATTTATTAATTATTTATTTAACAAATAATTAACCAAATAAAATTAAATCAATTAAACAAATATTTATTCCATGATAAACACATCCATTAAATATATATATATATATATATATATATATATATATATATAACTCAATAAATATTTAATATTATAATTTAAAATTCTGGAATGTTACATCATTCCCTCCTTACAAGGATTCTGTCCTTAAAATCACAATTCAAACAATCAAATCGTCACATTCTTTCCTTCTTACAAAGATTCTGTCCCCAGAATCGAAAATACAGATTAAACAAATAACTCAGGGTACTATTAAACCTCACTTTCCCAATATATGAATATATATTTCTCTTCACACCAAATCATATATTTCAAAATATACAGCACATACATAGCCATACTCAAACTCAACACATCTCGTAATAAAAATTTTAATTATTAAATTCCTATTTTAATAACTTATAAAAATTCGGATATTGCCACATCCTTCCCTCCTTACAAGGATTCCGTCCTCGGAATCACCGAAACTCTACCTTACTCAGGTTTTTACCAAATCTCTTTTCAAAATTTATCATCGAATATCTTCAACACATTACCTTGATATAGGTTTTATATTTCTTACCCCCACCATTCTTGATAATAATTTTTTTTATAAGTTTTATTTCATAACTTTCACTTGGACTCAATTATATTTTAAGTATTATATATTCTTTAACCCATTCATTTCCTTCTCTAAAGATCGTTATCATAAACACTCGGGATATTACATTCACCCCTTCTTCTAAGAATTTCGTCCTCGAAATTTTATTTATTAATCCTCATTCATTCAATCTATCAAAATAGATTGTATGTTAATACTTTATTCATTCATTGGGTTCTATAACCACTTCTTCCCATAAAGATCCTTCTACAATTATTAAATTTTTCAATTAAAAGTTTTACATTATTCTTTGATAACTCATCTTCTTCTCATTTCAAAATTTCTTTTCTCACTTATTCAATATATTTATCATTCCGTGTCGCATTCTACGACTTACTTCTTTCTAAGGAATATCATCCTTACCACATTCGCCTTTTAGAATAGCAAGAATCTTCCACAATTGTTCAATAATTGGGAAGCAGTATGAATAACTCAATATTTTTAAAAGATTATCTAATCATGCTGAGGGGTCACAAGACCTTGAACTATGTCCCCAAGTTATCAAGTATATCTCGACTTGAACATTTAACAGTCATAAGACTATATGGACCTTCGTACTTAGGGTGTTAAGCCCTTCGTACAATGTATTGTGCACAAATATTTTAGCGCAAAGTGTAAACTAAGCGTAACCTCTAATAAAAAAGTTGTTCATCTCAGAATTTAGAGTGCAAGCATTCAACTGAGGGTCTAATGACCACGAACCATGTCCACAGTTATAAGTAATCATTCAACTTTAACTTTAACAGTCATAAGACTATAAGGACTCCACGTACTTAGGGAAATCAATCCTTCGTACAATGTATTGTGCACAAACATTTCAATGCAAAGTATAAACTAAGCGTAACCCCTAATAATATGGTTGTTCATCTCAGCTTTTCAACATCTGAATCCGCACCAAAACAATTTGGTTTGGCATAACTTCTCAAGAAACTCTTAAATTTCATGAACATTTTTTAATATTCGTCTAGCGGAATCAAATAGCATAGACCTCTACAATAATTCGGACATCAACCGAAATATACATATACATACATACATATGTATTCTCATATCGTAAAGAAATCTCAAAAATCTTCTGTATGACGTCATGATACCGCACTGTATTTACAGTCCGTTAAGAATTTTGTCATTTGGTTATTTTATCATACTACATCATACCATAGTAGGCTGACGATCCTTAGATCACATCCAACACTAAGTAATACTGCATTGATGACTCCATCATTTTTATCATCTCTGCATCAGGTTCCATGATGCATTGATGATATATAAAATACATTTTGATATATTTTAGATCATTTTTATCTAGCCGAAGCAATTAGTATAGACATATGAATAATAACATTGTTTTAAAAATTCTTTGGTTCACTAGTGTTATCCAACATTTTTCAAAAATTAAAAGTACAACCATCGGCACGAAGTCAATAAATTTTGAAAATCTAGCAAAGCTAGAAGATATGAAAAAACCTATGTCTCCACTTTCTATATTGATCCATTGCTTAATAGGTTTATCTATCTCTATCATCATCAATACTCCATTCACACTTAATTATACCCCAGTTCATCAAACTTACCGCACATTAGAAGTTCAGGAACTTGCCACAATAATATGAGTTTATGAACTTATCCTAGTCAGACCATAGGCGTTCATTCGCTAAGGAGCTCAAAACATACCATATTATTACGAGTCACAAACTTACCCTGTGCATTAGTTTTAAGAATCGCACCTAATCCTAATAATATCTGACTAATCTTAATAGTTTCTAACTATCAAATGTACACATGAGAAAAGAATCACCTTTTTACCACATATACATTGATAGCGCAACACCAACATTCCAATGATTATCAATGTGATAAACTGAGTGCAAGCACAAAACCCTCGCCCATACAAAGATTTGTACAACTCAGTTATCACATGAGTCCTCAATTGAAATCCCAGCTAACTCTATCTTACCCTTAACTTATTCTTTGCTCGATACGAATTCCTCATATCACATCATTTATAACTCCTTGCTAGTTATGTCGTACTATTTCATAGTACAACATCTTCATAGCATCAAGCTATAACCATTCAAACATTACAGACCATCTTTCTTTTATAACTTAAACTGATCACGTCGTGATCTTATTTTATAATCATTTCCCTTAAAATTCTTTTCTTCACTCGTGATCGTTTTATTTTACGATCCCCTTTCTTTCCTTTCATTTACGACATTATTCGTTATCTTGGCTATTGGAGTTAGGGTAACTCCCATTTCTTATCTTTATATCTCTTCAAGATTCTTCTTTGAATCTTCTTATTTATATAACAATTATTGTTTTAAAAATTTCCAACTTCATTTATATCAAGTGACACAATTTCATCACACGTATCCATTTTCTACATTTGGTACACATCAAGTCTCTAACAGTTTCAATATGGTATGCTGAGTGGTTTCCCATAAACAACCAACAAACTAGGTTCCGAGTTGCTAGTTGTATATACCTCCGCTCTGTGAAGGAATCGTTTAGCCCAGATACCATACATCAACTACTAAAGAGTACAATTGCACCATATTTGAATATAACTCTATATTCTTAATTTCTTTACCAATCTCTTCTTATAGACATTATCTATTTATTATCACCTTGCATTCTTATTATTGGAGTTGGGTTGTAAGACCCCAACTTATTATAAGTGAGATTTAATTTCCTCTATTTATTATTTTTAAATAGTAAGGGTTAATTTGATATTTAGTTATGGGTGAAATACGCAAATATTTCAAGTAAGCAAGTGGTTATAAAATATTCATTGTTGTCGGGGAATATTCGTTTGGTCGTGAAATATTCTTACTGTCAGAGAATATTCGTACGACGGCGCAGCCTTGTGTGGACCCCATAACAAAAAGCGATTGGATGAAGAAAACGACAAGTATAAGTTATTTATAAATAATGGCGTAGCTGTTACCGTTAATACTGTTGAAATACTCGGTGGTTAAAACACAGTAGCACACGGTATTGCACCAATTATTGATTCTTACGTAAGAAGGAACTACTCAATAATTGTTACAGTAATTACTGTTCAATATTTTGTTTTATTGATTCAATAATTGTTGCATTGATATTTTATATTACTGTTATTCAATAATTGTCACTACACAATATTTTCCATTATCGGAGCAATAATTCATATTATCTGAATAATATTATTAGATAACATTATTGGCAATGTCTAGAAAGTTCTGTCTAAGGAGAGGTTTGGTCACCTAATTGCGCACCAGTAAGGAGAGATCCTTATTGGAAAGCCCCCTCTTTCCTAGGAACTGCCTGGTTGTCAGTATTGTGATTCTGTAATATTATTTATGAATAATTAATTATTAATTTATATGATGAGAAAAATATTCGTTGTATGTGGATATAGATGGAGAAAATTTTTTAATGTGATAATTGTTGAAAATTAATATTTTATCTTTTTCTGATAAAAATTAATTTAAATATATTATTATATTATAATAATATAATAATGGTGATATTTTTACAATGAATGTGGGATATATGAATAAATGAGGAGGAAGAGTATTTTTGTTACTAAAAATATTTAAAACATGTTTTTCATATTTGTGGACCCCATTTCTTGACTAAAATTTGATTATAACTTGTAAAATCGCACGTTTATGAATTTCGGTCAATTTATGTTTGGAATTTGGAAAAACTTTCTTCTGCAAAGTTGTAGAGAATGGAATTTTCTATGGAAAGGACATGATGTTTGAATTTTTCTGATAAAATGGCTATTTATGATGAATTATTGAAGTTCCGGAATAATTGATTTTTGAAGTTTTAGTTATTTTTTTAAGAAAAACATTTTTATTATTTTGGTGGGCCCCACAAATGTTGTAAACATGCTGATTTCAGATGTCAAGAGGTGTGCGTAAAATTTTTTATAATATATTAATATTTTATTAAATTTTTTACTTTGGTGTTCTAAGCATTTTCCTATAAATAGGGTGCTTAGGTTAGAATTGAAAATCACACCAGAAACTAAAGTTTTCTCTCTCTTTCTCTCTCTATATTATCGAGCGTATTCTTGTGAGTATTTTGATACTTTGAATGTTGTTATAAGGTGCAAGTTTCCTTCAGCATTATATCCAGTATTCCAACTAGAAGTAATGTCTTTTTTAAGGTAGGGGATATTTTTTTTTATAAATGATATTATTTCTTTCAATATCATTATGCCAAAATATTGGTCTGAACTTTTTATCAAATTTAGAACTTTTTGTGTCGGGGTTACTATTCACGTATACGGCACTATTCATGTATACGGCATTATTCACGAATACGACACTATTCACCAAAAAATTTAAATTTTTGTTTTTGTCCAAGATATCTATTATGGATACTAGCTTTGATTGTATCCATGTTTTGATCATTCTTGATTATTTATGAAGTAATTTTGAACTCGGATTGTTTAAAGTACTAATCATTAATATTTGTTCTTTTGTTTCACTGGATTCGTTTTCTTTAAAAGATTTTTCATCATCCTTAGTCCTAAATGATGATATTACTGAATATCTTTGGCCTGTAGTGCAAAGATGAATGATTTTCTGATGAATATCTTTGGCCCGTAGTGCAAAGATTAGCAGGTGTTTAGCTGAACTTGACCAACTAATGAATATCTTTGGCCTGTAGTACAAAGATGAATATTTGATTCAAGATGTATACTGATTAATGTTACAGGGATAAAATATTGATGATGGACTTTTAAATTCATAGATGATATAGATTTCATCCTCTACTTAACTCTTCTAATGAATTATTATTTCCGCTGCGAATATTGATTTAAAATTTATTGTCTATTGTATTCTATTAGATTTTTCCCTGTTGAGGACTAACGATAATTTGTTCTATATTATCTTAGTCATAATATTCTTTACTGGGCTAGTTGAGCTCACCCTTTTTCTTTTTGTTCCATTTTCTTCTTAGGAGGCGAGAATGTGGCAAGTACTAGTCGGGGTATGGAATGATGGTTCTAGAAGTTGTTTTAGTAGTCCTCACTATTTTTATAAAATAATGTATCAATAATTGTAATGAGGACTTATTTGGATGTGAATATTGTCTAGATGACAATATTTGTATTTAAACTCATTGTTTATGTGTTGTATTAATAAAGTTGTAGTTATTTCTGTACCATGTATTTGACAACTCAGAATCGGTGATGTATACCTATTTTGGGGTTGTCACATGGGTAACCCCATAACTCTGCGAGATTCTTCTTTGAATCCTCACACGCATGTTTTAATCCCTTCTTTATAAATTTTCTCAAATTACCACTTATTGTTCAAACTCTATTTGAGCGTATTCTTTCATTATCTTCATCTTTATTCTCTAAGGTTATAGCCTACGGTACTCCTACCTAAGGTTTATATCCTACAGCTTAGATTCCAACTGTAACGATCCCAAAATTCATACAATTTAATTATCGACTTCGGTCGTTAATAATATATTCAATCTCTAACTTTATATCATTAAACGATAATACAACCATTGAAATTTGCGGAATAACTAAAATGTTCTATTACAATTAAAATTTCCTATTTACAAACTTTTCTCGTTCCCATAACTCTTAACCTTTACATTACATCTCTTCGATTCAAATTTATATCATGAATCATTACAACAAATTGACTATACAGAATCCTACATCATTAATAGATATCCATATATACCGGATAGCTCCACTTACAATTCAACAACATGTTACATTCAAAATATTAAATACATTTCTCATAAAACATAAGGAATCTTCAAGTATCACGTCGGATTCATAACTTTCAGGTAACACATAGCTTTACCTTGAAGTCTTAACCTGCAAAAATGGTTGCTTACAAGGTTAAGCTCGACAACCCAGCAAAATCTAACAGTTTTCATGCAACACGTAGCATATAATATCATGCTCAACATATATATCTTAAACATTGAACTATCATAACATACGTGCTACAGTTCATATAACAAATATAAAGATTGAGTTCCTTACTCAATCGGCATGCTTTACTAAATTAATGTAGTCATAAGTTGACTTTGACGTTTCATGCTTTCACATATATATAGCACATATCATGTTATTTGCAATAAAGACTTAAAACAATTAATCATCAAGTTCACGTAGCAAATAGGAATGGAAAGACTTGCCTGGTTCGTAGAATACCAATTACAAAAAATAGCTTAACTGCTTTGCGTACCACCTACAACAGTTCAAAGGTTCATAATAACAAGCATTAATTACACATATAACGAAACCACAATGACTCTTAGTCTTACTCTTTTATAACTTGCATCTCTTTAAGACTTAACAGATATCTTCAGGTGTTTACTCCTCTTTGTATGACACTTATCATTACATAATCTCATTTTGTATTTCTTTAAACTTCTTTCGAAACCAATACTTAACGTTCATTAAAGTCGTCATAGATTCCATTACCCCATATTAGATGTATTACACTTGTTGACAACAACTAGGGATCACATTATCTATTACATATGCTAACATACCATAACATGTACATTTCTAGCTAAACTTACTATTTTAGCACAAATCTTTCTTTACCATTTACATTTCAGAAATTTTAAGTGTTTACTTCGAAACACTTGTCTAACATTCGTTGTGTACATAACGTGTTCAAAATTTACTAATCATTTTTACCACTTTGAACTCATTAACCCCATAACACAACCTTGTTTTAGCCTTGTTGTTACGTGTTGGACACATTACCATAACCTTTAGCTAAGCTACAAAGAACGACCAAAGTCTGCAGAATTAGCAGACTTCATTGTCTGAAAATGGGCACTCGCGAGGCCGCATGAATTTTATATGGGGATGTCGCGCGCCCGCGTGACATCTGCGCACCCGCGCCTAATGGCTGCGCGCCCACGCGACTTGCAGAACCAAGTTCTGCAGAACAGAACTTCGGCACTTTTATTAAGCCAACTAACACGAATTTAACCCATCAAATAGTGATAATAACACGTAAAATAAATATACAACTATCATAAACATGATTGCTAACATATACAATCACTTAACACAATTTAACATCTACTAAAACTATTTTAATTTTCTCAATTTTTCATGTTTTTCACCTAAAACTCCAATTTTTTTTATCTTCATCCCAAAATCATCACTGTGAATTCATTATTTGGCCAAATCACTCCATTCAAATTACGTTATGCTCGTATCTCATTAAACTAACATAAACAAAACTCAATTAACATTTTACAATGCAATTTGACCCTCAAAATTGGTACTTACCTAAGCCATATGAATAATACATACAAACTTACACGGTCGATTAACTTCTTCTACTCTCAAACGAATTTTAGCATGCAATTGATGTTTAAACATAATCTCTAATTACTATGTACTCATATAATCACAAGTAACCAACTATCTAACAATAATTTGAAGAGATGAAATTTACAGAACATGAGAAAACTTCTTGCCATGAAATACATATACATTTATATACAAACATATATAACTCTAAGGTTGTGAACATACCTTCAAGTAGTGTGTAATTCTTGCTACAATCACTGGAATTGCTGAAAATCCTAAGCTTTCTCTCAATTTCTCTCAACTCTCAGTTCTCTCTATTGCCACTAGACTAGCAAAGTTAGAATGAAACTTTGATAGCCAGTATGCGTAATAACCAAAATGAAAAACTGATATAGCCTTAATACATATATTAAATATATCGGTTACCAACATAAACGTATATAATATAAATATATTATATTTATTATTTTATTTATTTATTTATTTTAATTTAAATAACTAGAAATCTCAAAAGCTATAAGGCTTGTTTGGCAAAACCCTTTAAATATTAAAGAATTAATATATTAAGCTTTGTTTGTTAAAACTAAATTAAACTACTTTAATTTATTTTAATAACTTCTTATAATATAGTTATTTGTCACACTATATTTAAACAAGCTTTCATATTTATTTTAATTAATGCA
Source organism: Panax notoginseng (assembly GCA_016801055.1). Taxonomy (NCBI): domain Eukaryota; kingdom Viridiplantae; phylum Streptophyta; class Magnoliopsida; order Apiales; family Araliaceae; genus Panax; species Panax notoginseng. The sequence goes on from CM029013.1 coordinate 118,194,454, forward strand.
AATCATAATAAATTAAATAAATCCTTTAATCACATAACTCAATACAAATAATTAACCATTAAATTGAAATATTAATATAATAATAATTTCTTTAATTCATTAATTATTTATTTAACAAATAATTAACTAAATAAAATTAAATCAATTAAACAAATATTTATTCTATGATAAACACTTTCATTAAATATTTATATAACTCAATAAATATTTAATATTATAATTTAAAATTCTGGAATGTTACATTTAACACAACATCACTTATTGCATAGTTTATATTACCTCATGCAACACCATTCGACATACGTCACAACACACACACACACACACACACACACACACACACACACACACACACACACACATATATATATATATATATATATATATATATATATATATATATATATATATTCTTATTCGAACCCTTCTCATGCCTTAAGAATTTTATTTACTAAATTCTTATTTTAATAATTTTTGAAAATTCGGGTTCTTACAACAACTAATAACTACCAGCGGCCAACTGCAAGGATGACTCAACCTAAGGCAGCTGGAGTGTTAAAAGTGGATGGAGTTACGGCCTTAGCAGCTCAAATTTATGCGCTATCAAAGAAAATGGATGCCCTCACAGGAGTACAGGTTAAGCAGGTAGCTTAAGTGTGTGAATTATGTGTGGAGGAACATCCGACGGATCTGTGTGCTATAAATCTGACAGTATTTCAGTTTGTAGGTAACTATAATTGACCTCCTAATCCATATTAGAATACCTACAATGTAATAACCCGAAACCACAGCTTTGATACCAACTATAATATCCAGAAGGTCGAGAACATTCACTTAATACATGAGTTCTATATTTATCGAAAATACAATTTCACCTACATCTCCTGTATCTGATGTATTCGTCCTAATCTGTAATGTTTATCATGATATAGCAAGGGTGAGCAATAAGTTTGCCCAACAAGTTTAAGTTCAATAAAGGATATATCATGATTGAAAGAATTGAACAGTAAGTTGGCTACATTCAACAATATAACAATTGTAAACTAGCATGAACAATTTTCATAGCTGAATGGCCAAGTCAATAAAAATGAATGGTCAATAATGAATATGAACAACTATATCTGGACCAAATGGTAATGAAGGTGATCAGCCTTTCATACCTGATGAACACATGCAATATGCACAACATGCGAATCAAAAATTTATAAACATGGTATAATCAATAATGATTAACCACAAGCATATTTGAATAATCATAACTCAGGGTTGAGTTAGAGAGAACTTGCCTAAATCACCGACTACAGCTACGTAGTCTATATAGCTTCATCTGAAGACCTAATATTAATAATACCGATCTTCAATATTAGAATAATATCATCACAGTATAATACTGTTAATACAATTATAAAATAACTTAAGCACATTATCACATATTCCTATCAGTCAATACAACCCTTAAGACATAATATCAAGTCAAACTATTACAGTCTGAGTTGAGTTTGATACTTTTTTGACCTCCCGATTGCCTAATCAGATAATTATCAAGCCTAATTCTAATAAGACTCCACCTAAACGCTTCACAATTATCTTAGATAATTTATTAATCAGTCAAAATATTTTTCAATAACTCATAATAATTTTCAAGTAATTATTATCATTTAAAATAATTTTTCAATCCTTAATATCATATTTATCCGATTTAAATACCACAATATTTATTATCATTAATATTTATTTAATATCAAATATTAATGAAATTCATGTCATAATATTATATATTATTTATAATATCCCAGAGTATTTTTGATACATTAATATCACTTTAAAATGATTTTTAAACATTTAAATCCATTATCAAATAACTGCCATTAATATTAAATATTAATGTATTTCATGACAAAATATCAAAAGTTATATTTTATGACTTAAAATATTATTATAATCCTTAAATCATTATTATATAATTTTTAAATCATTAAAACTAATTTTTCATAATTTGTTTAATACATTTATTAAATAAATTAATTATCATAAATATTCATTTATTAATAAAATTCATCAAAAAATATTAAAAGTCATTAAAAATAACATAAAATATTTCCTAACACTTTAATATATTTTTAAATGAATTTTCAAACATTAAAATCATTTTTAAGTAATTTATTTAATATAATAATTAAATAAATTAAATACCATTAATATTGAAAAATATTAAAATATTAATGAAATATACTCCAAATTATTAAAAACCAATTTTTAGGCCTTAAAATAATTTTTACAAATTTATTACGAATTTTTCTTATTTAAAAACCATTTTATTCTAATTATTTAATAAAAATAATTAATATATACTAAAACTGTCACTAAAGGTGCCTATAGCGACAAAACTGCCGCTATAGGTGTTCTTGAGCAACGAAGAACATGCAAGGTCAGTACTCAAGGTACCTGGTTTAACCACTCATAGATTCTGGATCATGATGTTTCTAGGCTTCGAAGTGCACTAATGTTGTAGTGTTGATGTAATACTACACCCATAATCAAGTTTTATGGCCAAAACACTTCACAACAGAAAGATCTAAGCCCCATAAAAACTTGTCAGATCTGTTCTTCATTTCTGGGTTTTCCATAAAATGAAAACAGTTGCGGGGTCCTACTTTCCAACCCTTGAATCTTTAGTTCTAGGCTTACTCAGTGTGATCTAATGGGTCAATCCTATAGTAGAGATGTTAAGGAACATATATCATATGTGACGCCCCCAAATACGGGTCTCTTCCAACTCGATAGATGGTGTTACACGGTACTACCATTCATTCATTCATTTCATTAAACAGTCTCAAAAGGACTAATATATCTCTTATATATTCAAAATAATATTACATTCCCCAACCCATTCGCTTGTTCTTGTCATAATATCAAATATATTAAAATCATTCATCTACACTATTACATAAGAACTCTAAGGGTTCATCTTCGCTTTGCCCTTGTCTTTACCTGAGCCTTTGGTCCGCTCGATCTTAGCTGTGTTCATATGGTTCAAGCAAGAGTGAGCATGACTAGCTCAGCAAGTACAACAATTCTAATAAACAACATGCTTGAAACATAGAACGCATATACCTTCAATAACTGAACAATAGTTACGAAGTACTATCAATAATTCAAAATAGCACTTCTTTTCATTCAAAACGTTTTCCAACAACAATATTGAGTAGAATATCAATTAAGGCTCGAGACCATGAGCAGTTCATAATTTCTTTTGAAAAGGACGACCCGACACTAAGTCCGTAAGTCCGGCATAGCTTACGAGCACTTCTGGGTGATCAGCCCATAGTACTCTATGTTGATCAACACTACATCCATTAAACGTGTATACATTTAAGTTGTGGCAACCTCACGTGCCTGTCGCTAAACGACAAAAATATTTTTAGCATACTTGGTCTTCGATTAAAAACCATACCAATATAACTTGGTAAACATTAATCATGCTTGACAAAATCATAATATAAGTCTTGCCGAAAGAATTGGCTTTAGACTTCATCATTCAAGACTTCATGCGAAAGAATACATGAATTACAAAGCTTGTCCAGAATGAACTAGAACAAGGGTTTAGAATACTTGCCTTCAGCGTTTGCTTACTGATTATCACACGTACACTTTAAGTCTCTAAGTCTCTACAATACATGATCATATAACATACCACATTAGGTCTTATATAATCACGTAAGTATACTATTATATCTTACCCTTCATCTTAATCTAAATTCTGACTTAGATCTGTTATTATGCTTTTCGGCTTTTCATTACGTCATTCACATTACGTTCACGTTCAATTGATTATTAACTCTAATCATCATACATTACATGTCTAACAATGTCTTAACAATGCCATATCAACAACATAATTAATTACCTGTGAGTTCTCTTTCATTCTATACTTGCAAACATTCTTCTCTAGCAATTTCTTATGACTGGCGCTGCGGCGCCACCCATAGCTCTCTTTCTCATGCCGCAGCTCGAGTTTGCAATAGGCAACGACACTGTGCCGGCGCTGCAGTGCCACCCTTTTGGCCTTGGGTTAGCGTCGCGGTGCCAACTCTGTGCCTTAGAAATTTTTTGCAGATTTTCAATTTTACGAAACTCCCGGATGCATAACTTCTTCGTTATAAGTTCGAATTGGTCCGTTCAAAAGCCTACGGTTCACAAATTACATACTCTATGCGTTCGTGCAAGAATTTTATCTATTTGACTTTGTTTGCTAAAATTTCACCTATTAGTCCATTTCTAACAAAAACGATAAACGTTCGTGAACGTTCAACGCTCGTTTCTTCGTTCTAAGTCAGAATTCGGTGATTTTCGAGTCCGCAACTCTATAATGCCAAATATGACTTGTCTCCATCGAAAACCAATGTTTCCAACTTCAAACACAAAATAAGACTTCCATTCCAAGAATTTCACGAATTCGACGATAATCGTCCAATCGTGTGAATTCCGACAAAGCTTCGTTACTTATGATTTTTAAACCGTCTCAAATGGATTCATTTCGACATACTAACATGTTGACATATATACTTTATTAACTTATAAACATGATAAGTTATTACTAGTTCGTTGTGAGTTTATAACTTATAAAAATATAAATTACTTATATTTTCATTACTCATGACTTATGTCTTATTTTCATATAACTTATTATGGTTAATGACTTCTAACCATTATCCTTGCTCCATTTTATCATACTAAATTCATTAATGTAAACATGTTATAAGTTCTCACAAGCTTTTAAACATTCATTATAAGTTAATAACTTATTTATGATTGAATTAGTTATTCATGACTTATACGGCTTATTTAAGACTTAAGCCCTTTGATTTAACATTCCTTAGTATGCTAGTTCTACCAATACCCCCTTCTCTAAGAATGAAAGAGAAAGAGAATCATGGTTTATGAATACTTAGTCTTTAATAACACTTGGTAAATCTTTAATCTCCTTCTTGCTTCTTGAATTAACAAGGCTAATCTTCTAGCTTTTCTTGCTTTTTCTCTCAAACCAATAAGCTGTAAGTTGTTGGTTGGAAATCTAACCAGGAAGTCTAACTTTATATGTGCTTATTCTCTCAAGCAAATAAGCTCTCAACTTTGTAAGTTGGATGAAATGAAATAACCAAACAAATGAATCCAAGCTTGCTATTTATAGGATTTCCAAAGTTAGGGCATAATGGTCATTAAGACCTTCCACATCCTTACTATTCCTTATGTGCTCACCAAGTTTACTTGGCCTCCACAACAATTATCCATTGGTTGCTCCTTACTCCCTTTGCTTAATCATTAAGTTACTTCATCCCCACAACACTTGGCCATTAAGTTGCTTTACATGCTCATCACATTTACTTAGCCATTAAGTTATCTTGCTCCCCACTTTAATTACTTGTTCATTACATATCTTAGCCATTAAGTTACTTGTTTCTCACTTTGGATCACCCATGGTTTAAACCATGGGTTTAAACCAACCTATAACCCCCTTGGTTCTTACTTTGGGCTTTAGCTTAATTATCTTCACTTAATCATTTAGGCTTACATTTAATTTACTTTGGGCTTCACATAACAATAACTTGGGATTGAATATTAATTCTATTAAACTTAACCATTTCCATACTTGGGTAACATAATACTTAACAAATCCTACAAGTTCCTTTCTTTTGGCTTAAAGCCTTATAACATATACTATGCGTATTATTCTCGTATTTTAACTCGTATACTAATTGATATACGTCATACCATCATCCACACATACTCGTATAATACCTCGTATCGTACTCGTATTCATTACTTCGTATAATACCTACGTATTATGCGATCATTGTTTAATTCATTAATCACATTTAAATTCCTTCTAGTAAATTATTTTCCCTAATCGTTAGGTTTTAAGTCCGCAGGTGAAAAACTACGTTTTTCATAACTGAAATATTATTAGATATTCTATCCCACCTAGATATTCTATCGTTACGTATGCGTGAATAGTGTTTTTTGAAAAATTTCTCGGAAAGCTTTTATTTTCGTCTTGACAATTCAAACACTTTAATTTTATCACGTAGCCAAAATCCTACGACGTTTCGATATGTTTAGGTCATAGAACGATCTTCAATTAGCTTGCTCCCATAAATAATCAATTAAATTCATTTAATCCTTATAATTAAATAAAATTTTAATTCTCCAAAAAATTCAATTTTTCTCGGGCATTACATTCTTCCCTCCTTATAAGGATTCTGTCCCCAGAATCTCGCTATACTTAAATAAACAAATGAGGAAAAAAATATCTTCATTTTAATCTCGAGTTCCCATAATGCTTCTTCGACATTGTGGTTCTTTCATTTCACCTTCAACGAAGGTATTATCTTAATTTACATGATTTGTCACTTCCTATTAGTAATTTGAGTTGGAAGTTAACCACATATTAACATATTACGCTGTCTTCCCTTTATTAGTCCTTCTTTTAAATTCCTAATTATTTGGAACTCAAGTTTCTCCCTCAAACCAATATTATACTTAGTCTTCTCTTTATCTTGCATACTTTTCTTCATTTGTTTGCATTCCTCGTTACCTAATTGTACTTACTTAACTCGTTCTATTATTGTGGATTGAGTCTACGTTGTGAATAACATTTCTACCTCTTCATTCCATAATTTAACTTTTAACTTCGTTCTCGCCATCTCCGTTAATAACTCATTTTGAGTCGTTAACATTGATAGCTTTTCTCTACTCTTCCTACCCAATGCGTCGGTTACTACGCTTACCTTCCCTGTATGATATAACATATCACTGTCATAATCTCTTATCCATTCTAATCACCTTCTCTACCTCCTATTCAATTGTTTATGAGTGGAGATATATTTCAGACTCTTAGAGTCCGTGTATATCTCACCTTTCTCCTCGTATAAATAATATCTTTAGATTTTTAATTCAAAACTACAACTGCCAATCCTAGATCATAAGTAGGATAGACCTTCTCATAATCCTTTAACTGGCGTGATGCATACACAATGACATCGCCATGCTATAAGAGCACGCAATCATGTCATCCATGCAAAACATCGAGATACAATACAAAATTCGTCGTATCATCTGATAAAGACAATACATGTGACTCACTTATCTTTCCTTTCTCACCTCTCATTCCCAACATCCCTATTAATTTGCCACTGACTTGCTCAGTGCCCCTTACAAAAAACCTAACTTCAGTAAATCAGTCAACCCAAACGACATAACCAAAAACTTGTCATAACTATAACGAGTTCTGAACATCATCTTAGGTACCTCCTCCTTCTTCCTTACTTTTAACCGACTATACCCCGGACGCAAATCTATCTTAGAAAAAGTCTTTACCCTTTTCAACTGATCAATTAGATCATCGATCCTGGGCCATAGGTATTTATTCTCAACCGCTAACCGAATAGTCATATATTTAACTTACGCATTGGTTTACTTAACTTCACTTCTTAGGGTTCGCGTTATTTCGACCTAAGTTTACGCGACTTACATTTATTACCGGCTTACAGCTTCATGACATACGGAGATGTCTTACTTAATACGTTCCTCATCTTTGATGATTTACATTCTTATCTTCTTCTTATTACTTCTCTAGGAATTAGCACAATCGCTTCTCTACTAGCAGTCCATATGGTACTCTGAGTGGTTTCCCACAAACAACCAACAAACAAGTTCCCATCTCATCTACACTGCCATCACAGTGAGTTATATCGGTTGCCAGTTTCGTATATACCTTCGCTCTCTCAAGGAATTGTTTAGCCCAGCTCCCATATGTCAACCATCAAAGGTTACGATTGTACCACAACCTAAACTTGTCTTAGCATCCTTCTAGATTGCGTCATAATTAGACAACAAGAATTTTCCAGTGTTTTATTACCGTAAAAATACCACCTTGGGTTTATTAGAAAACCGAAGATTCACACTTTTTCTTAGACAATTTGTTAAAGTTTTATGGTTAATCAACCCATTCATACTGAGAATTACTTCAAATTCCCTTAACTTTATCGGTACCTATCTACCGATACTTGCTTACCTTTATTATTCATGAAACAATTTCCACGAATACAATTTACGAAAGTTATTTCCTCACTCTCTACCTTAACGTTTAAATGTATTTATAATCCCCTTCGGTAATAAGGTTAATCACTTAGCAATTCACATGCTATAATAGAAAAGTAGCACTCCAACCAAATAACACATAAGCATTCATTGTATTGCCTGGAATGATACCTGCTACTACATCCACTGATGCAACCGCATCTTGGATCGTCATATTAAAAGTACGGGCCATAGGTTCACTCGACGATAGTGGTTCAGTAATGGTTAACTTACCACTACTAATAACCCTACTCTCTTCCCTCTCCCTTGTTCTTATTCTTCCTCTTTGTTGTGGTATTAGGTTAACACCTCACTACCACCCTCCATAATAATCACCTTCTCCAGAATGGTTCCATAGGGAACCCTCTGGAACACCGCAATTCTACTATAGAGCCAGGGTTTCAGGCCCTGCTCAAACCTACGAGCCTTCCTCTCCTCAGTGTCCACTTGGTGTGGAGCAACCCTTGCCAATTCATTGAATTTGGCCGCGTACTGGGGAACCATCACGTTCCCTAGTTTAAGTTCTCAGAATTCAGTGTCCTCCCTTGCATGTTTGTAGGGAAATAATTCTCGAAGAAAACCTTTTGGAATTGTTTCCACGTTACCACATATGTTCTAGCCCCACCCTGGTGAGCCTTCCACCAACAGTTGGCTTCCCCTTCATCATATAGGTCGCAAAAGAAGTCTTTTACACCTCTGCTATGTTTGAAATATCTAACGCCTTCTCTATTTCGTTTACCTCTGTAATTTGGGTGAATAGTAACCTGTGAATATTAACTTGTGAATAGTACCCCGACACGAAAAGTCCCCCGAATACTCGAGTGAATAATACTAGAGTGAATAGTAATCGGTTAAATAGTAACCGGTGATTAGTAACTCATAAATAAAATACCAAATAAAATGATATTTCATGACGAGTACAAAAGAAATGATATCTCATACGAGTATAATAGAATATACGAAACTGTAAATGGATTTTCACCCGCCATGCGGTAATCCATGTAGACAAATTATTTCCACAATATAATAAAGAATGAATACAAAGGATCATTCACCATGCATGCGGTAGTCTGCATAGACAAGTTATTTCAATAGAATAATAAAGAATGTAATAACAAAAAAATTCACCAGGCATGCGATAGACCGCGCAGACAGGTTATTCCCAACAGAATAATAAAGAAGGGAATAACAGAGAATTCACCAAGCATGCGATAGACCGCACAGACAGGTTATTGCCAACAAAATAATAAATAATGGAACCAAGTCATGCGTAATACGCACTGACAGGATATTCCAACAGAATAATAAAGAATGGAACCAGGTCATACGTAATCCGCACAGACAGGATATTCCAATAGAATAATCGAGAATGAAATAACAGAAGAATTTCACCATGTATGCTGTACTTCGCATAGACAGGTTATTCCAACATAATAATAAAGAATAAAATAATAGAAGAATTTCACCATGTATGCGGTACTTCGCATAGACAGGTTATTCCAACATAATAATAAATAATGGAATAACAGAAGCTCTCTTCATGAATATGAAAGAAATAATATCCCTTACCATAATAATTTTATCCCTTATGAATATTAAACGAAAATAATATTCATACGAATACGAAAAATAATTTCTCTTTAGAATATGAAATAAATAATATCACTTACCTCAGAAGAAAATTGGATACTGGAATAGTGAGTTAGCAGACTTCTCTTCTTCTTTCCCTCTATAATTTCTCTCTATAATAATTGCTCTTGTGAGACTTAGTGAATTGGTGAGAAATGAAGGAAGAATGAGCTTCTATTTATAGAAAAATATAGTTTAAATAATTACACATTTTGAGGATCGAAATATTACAGTATAATACCTTCCTCTTTTTCTTTATTTTTAATTTAGTCCTGCAAGTATTATCAAACTTGCACCACCTCCCCTAATAGTAAATCATGTGAATCAATAGTTCATTCATGTAGCTCAATAGTATAATCATGTGAAAAAACTAATTACAGCATAATACCTTCAACTATACCTCCATTTTTAATTTAGTCATGCAAGTATTATCAATCTTGTACCGATTCTCCTAATAGTAAATCATGTCAATCAATAGTACACACATGTGAACACATAGTTATAAGCATGTGAATTAATAGCAATTAATTGCTTATTTATCCGATTAATTACCCGATTTGTCAATATAACATCCAGACATCAATTATTATCGAAATAAATGTCGATTTCCACTAACACTAATAGTCTCAACACAATGGGACTATCAATTTCATCTTTAATCAACACGAACTAATTCATCATTAATATTATAACTCACAATATTTAACAACCAGATCATTTCCAAGAAAGATGGGGCTTTCCGATAAGGATTTCTCCCTATTGTCGCGTAATTAGATGACCTAACCTCTCCTTGACAGAACTTCTAGACATCGTCAATATTGCAAATAATAATATGAATAACTTTGTCATCTCAATTATTGATTTGATAATATAAAATATTAACCAAATGATACTATGATAATAATTAAATAAAACTGAGTGACTTCTCACGTAAGCATCAATAATCAAAGATACTATACAATACCGTGTACTACTATGCAACCACACGTATTAATATACTTTTATCACCGATTAATTTATGACAACTTGCTTACTTTAAAAAAATTACACATATCACCCTTAACTTTAACCTTTTATCAATTTAACCATTTACTAAATAGAATAATAATTATAAGAAAATTGAATACTTTCATTTCATAAAATTCGGGATTTCACACAATGTCATCTGCTTCTCCTGTATCTGACGTATTCGTCATTATCTGTAATGTTTATCATGATATAGCAAGGGTGAGAAACAAGTTTACCCAGCAAGTTTAAGTTCAATAAAGGATATGTCATGATTGAAAGAATTGAACAATAAGCTGGCTACATTCAACAATATAACAATTGTGAACTAGCATGAACAATTTTCATAGCTGAACGACCAAGTCAATAAAAATGAATGGTCAACAATGAATATGAACAACTATATTTGGACCAAATGGTAATGAAGGTGATCAGCCTTTCATACCTGATGAGCACATGCAATATGTACAACGTGTGTATCAACAATTTATAGACATGTAATAATCAATAATGATTAACCACAAGCATATTTGAATAATCATAACTCAGGGTTGAGTTAGAGAGAACTTGCCTGAATCACCAACTACAGCTACGCAGTCTATATAGCTTTATCTGAAGACCTATTATTAATAATATCGATCTCCAATATTAAATTAATATCATCACAGTATAATACTGTTAATACAGTTATAAAATAACCTAAGCACATTATCACATATTCCTATCAATCAATACAACACTTAAGACCTAATATCAAGTCAAACTATTACAGTCTAGTTGAGTTCGGTACTATTTTGACCTCCCGATTGCCTAATCGAATAATTATCAAGCCTAATTCCAATAAGACTATACCTAAACACTTCACAATTATCTTAGATAATTTATTAATAAGTCAAAATATTTTTCAATAACTCGTAATAATTTTCAAGTAATTATTATCATTTAAAATAATTTTTCAATCCTTAATATCCTATTTATACGATTTAAATACCATAATATTCCATTATCATTAATATTTATTTAATATCAAATATTAATGAAATTCATGTCATAATATTATATATTATTTATAATATCCCAAATTATTTTTAATACCTTAATATCACTTTAAAATGATTTTTAAATTTTTAAATCCATTATCAAATAACTGCCATTAATATTAAATATTAATGTATTTCATGAAAAAATATCAAAATTTATATTTTATAACTTAAAATATTTTTATAACCCTTTAAATCAATGTGATATGATTTTTAAATCATTAAAACTAATTTTCCCTAATTTATTTAATACATTTATTAAATAAATTAATTATCATTAATATTAATTTAATATTGAAATTCATCACAAATTATTAAAAGTCATTAAAAATAACATAGAATATTTTCTAACACTTTAATATATTTTTAAATAATTTTTCAAACATTAAAATCATTTTTAAGTAATTTATTTAATATAATAATTAAATAAATTAATTACCATTAATATTTAAAAATATTAAAATATTAATGAAATATACTCTAAATTATTAAAAATCCAGTTTTAGGCCTTAAAATATTTTTTACAAATTTATTATTAATTTTTCATAATTAAAAACCATTTTATTCTAATTATTTAATAAAAATAATTAATATATATTAAAACTGTCACTAAAGGTGCCTATAGCGACAAAATTGTCGCTATAGGTGTTCTTGAGCAACGAAAAACATGCAAGGTCAGTACTCTTAAGGTACCTAGTTTGACCACTCATAGATTCTAGATCATAATATTTCTAGGCTTCAAAGTGCACTAATATTGCAGTATTGATGTAATAATACAATCATAATCAAGTTTCATGGTCAAAACACTTCACAACAAAAAGATCTAAGCCCCACAAAAATTTGTCAGAGCTATTCCTTCATTTCTGGGTTTTCTAGAAAATGAAAACAGTTGCAGGGTCATACTTTCCAAGCCTTGAATCTTGAGTTATGGGCTTGCTCAGTGTGATCAAATGGGTCAATCCTATAGTAGAGATGTCAAGGAACATATATCATACACTAGATCACTCTAACAACATCACATGAACAAGATCTGGTTTGGTCAAAACATGATAAAAAACTTGTTCGTAAGAAATCTGGGTTTTCAAAATTTGTTCTTCAGGCAGTTGGTCAAACCTTGTTTGACCACTCATAACTTTGATTCTATGTAAGATCTGGGTGTTCTAAAGGTATGATTGTGTAGCCTACATGTTAGAATACAAACCCAATGCACAAATATGACCATTAACCTTAACAGTATCAAGATCAGAGGCCTTAAAAGTGCTTGTCAAACTTTCTGGGTTTGCCCAAATTTCCAATTTTCATGGTTGGTCAACCATGTTTGACGACTTATAACTTTAGATCTAGACATGGTATGGACTTGATTCCACTTCCAGTCTACTCTCCTCGTGACATAGAACAACTATATAACATCAAACACACCTAACAATTAACACACAAGGATCTATGAGCCCTGACATATGGCTGTCTGACCACAAAATTAGGGTTCATAGTCAGTCCTTAAAAACTTATTTTCTTGCATCTAGATGTTATGGATCCTTGATGTAACATCTTAGATCACTAAATAACATCCTTATACATAACTCTAAACAAGAAATAACAACATATATATAACATGAATCACAAGATTTAGCAAGTTTAGGGTTTATTCCTCTTTTAAACTTTGATCCTAGAATCTGATCCTATGATTTTGATATTGGTTTTCCAACAAGTGTTCTTGGCTTAACTTCTCACTCTCTATCACTCCCCATTTCAAAAATTATAGAGAGAGAAGATCTTGGATAATATGAAAAGTAAAGTAAGTTACTTTTCTTAAGTTTTAAGTTTGATCTTTGGATTCAATGAACCAAGATGTTGCAAGGTGGCACAAATTTGATCTTGTAAAGATTTAAACACATGGTATAAGCTTTGGCTTGATGAGTCACCAAGATTTGGCATATCTTATACTTAAGTTTTAAGTAAAAGGGCATTTTGATCATTTCGCACTCATTAAGGGTATTTTTGTCTTTTCCCCTATAATTTGAAGGGTATTTTGGACATTTCATATATATCCCATATCTTTTATCACTTAAGCTTTTACTTAACATTTTGAGTTCCCAATCAGGGTTTACAAATTCTGAATTAGGGTTTCGGATTCCCAGAACTAAAATTAGGGTTTCTAGAGCCTGTATTAGGGTTTCTTAGCAATCGCTAGGGTTTACTAACTGAACGTCAAAGTTCTTAACATAACTTTATGGTTTACTAAAGTTACACTTATCTTGATCAATAATTGATCCTAAACCACAATTCTGTACACATATACAATCACTGTACACATATATACAAAACCCTATAAGTCTTATTACCAAAGATTTATAAATCCACCAAAATCCTTCACAAAAATATCAAATCCATACTCTTATTTCCTGTCTAGGTCTATTATTATACCTTTAATCCATCATTTTCGGATTTTATTAAATATCTAAATTCTCAGTTTGTCACATACAATCCGGGGGCAATAAACCATCCAAACTTTTCGTGGAGCAACAATCAGAATCCGCAGCAAGCTCCGCAACCATCATATCCCCCCAGTTTTCAAAACTAGCACCAACAGTTAGCTCCGCATCATAAAAAGAAGTCAGATTTGGAGGAGCGACTTCTGAAGTATATATTCGGTAATGAGGCGGCAATGAAAACGCAGGCAGCTGCAATTAAATATCTAGAAAATCAAATGGGATAGCTTACGTTGTCCTTGAATAATTGACCTCAAGGGTCTTTACCGAGTGACACTGAAAAGAACCCTAGGGGAAATCATGAGCAGTGTCAAGCTATTACATTACGGAGCGGAAAACATCTAGAGGGGCAAAGTGCAGAAAATTCGTCAAAGAAAGATGTTAAGGAAATTGAAGAAAAAGTGGTTGAAGAGACAAAAGGTGAAGAAGGACAAGTGAATAAGGAACATGCAGATGTTGTACCAGTTGTCTATCATCCACCACCATTTCAACAAAGGATTCAAAAGCAAAATCTAGACAAAAAGTTCTCTAAGTTCTTAGAAATCTTAAAAAGCTACAGATAAATATTCCGTTTGCAGAAGCCCTAGAACAGATGTCGAGTTAAGCTAAGTTTATGAATGGTATTTTGTCAAGGAAGAAGAAATTGTAAGATTATGAGACTATTGCATTGACGGAGAAGTGTAGTGCAATATTACAAAGGAAATTACCTCCGAAGTTGAAGGATCTGGGTAGCTTCACCATTCCTTCCACTATTGGAAGCATGTCCTTTAACAAATGTTTGTGTGATTTGGGTGCGAGTGTGAATCTCATGCCATTATCAGTGTACACTCAGTTAGATTTGCCGACACCGAAACCCACGAAGATATCACTACAGCTTGCGGATAGATCAGTTACTTACTCGAGGGGAATTGTTAAAGATATATTGTTAAATATGGATAAGTTTATACTTCCAGCAGACTTCATTATCCTTGACTATTAAGAAGATAAAAGCATTCCAATTATTTAAGGGAGACCATTCTTAGCAATTGGGAGGACTCTAATTGATGTGCAAAAAGGAGAGTTAACTATAAGAGTCCAAGACCAAGAGTTTAAGTTCAATGTTTTCAAAGCTATGAAATTCCGTACGGATGAGGAAGAATGTTTTACAATGGATGTGATCGAAAAAATTGTTAGTGAAGATTTGATTCGAGGTATGGACAGGGACCCATTGGAAAACACACTGTTGGGACATGTTGACTTAGATGATCTCAAGTTTATCGATTATTTGCACATGTTGGATGCGTTACCGAGAGTGAGTAGATTCAAAATTTCGTTTGAGCCTTTAGAAACTGCAGAAAAAGCATCAGCACGGATGAAACCCTCACTAGAGGAACCACCTACACTAGAACTAAAACCTCTTCCTAAACACCTCAGGTATACATTTTTGGGTAATTCATCTACTTTAACTGTTGTTATTTCATCTGCACTTAACGATTAGCAGGAAAGTAAGTTGTTGAGGGTTCTTCGAGAGTACAAATCTGCTATAGGATGGAGAATTGCTGATATCAAGGGGATAAATCCTTCATTCTATATGCACAAGATATTCCTGGAAGATGAGGAAAAATCGACAGTGGAACAGCAATGGAGGCTCAACCCGATCATAAAAGAGGTAGTGAAGAAAGAAATTCTAAAATGGCTGAATGTTGGGATAATCTACCCTATCTCAGACAGTTCATGGGTAAGCCCAGTGAAATGTGTCCCAAGGAAAGGTGGGATAACAGTCGTGACCAATGAAGATAATGAGTTGATACCGACTCGGACAGTGACCAGTTGAAGGGTATGGATGGATTACAGGAAACTTAACAAGGTAACCCGAAAGGATCACTTCCCCTTATATTTCATTGATCAGATGTTGGATAGATTGGCTGGGCATGAGTACTACTATTTGTTAGATGGTTATTTAGGGTATAATCAGATTATCATTGCACCGGAAGACCAAGAGAAAACGACGTTCACATGCCCATATAGCACCTATGCCTTTAAGAGGATGCCATTTGGATTGTGTAATGCACCGACGACTTTTCAGAGATGTATGATGGCAATATTCTCGGATATAGTGGAACGCAATATAGAGGTTTTCATGGATGACTTTTTAGTGTATGGGGATACTTTTAACAATTGTCTAGAGAATCTAGTTATGGTACTGAAACGATGCATGGAAACCAATCTAGTGTTAAACTGGGAAAAATGTCATTTCATGGTTGAAGAAGGAATTATCTTTGGGCACAAAGTCTCTTCAAAGGGGTTGGAAGTAAATCGTGCAAAATTAGAAACAATTGAGAATCTTCCTCCCTCGACATCAGTTAAACGGATTCGTAGTTTTTTCAGACATGCTAGATTCTACCATCAGTTTATAAAAGATTTTTTGAAGATTGCAAAACCATTATGCAGTTTATTGGAAAAGATGTAATTTTCAGATTTTACGACGAGTGTTTAACGGTGTTTGAATAGTTAAAGAAGAAGTTGACAACAACACCTGTAATCATAGCACCGGATTGGACGATGTCATTTTGAGCTGATGTGTGATGCTAGTGATTATACGGTAGGGGCTGTTTTGGGACAACGCCGAGATAAGATTTCTCATGCGATTTACTATGCAAGTAAAACCCTTACGGAAGCGCAATTGAATTACACAACTACCAAGAAGGAATTATTTACGGTCGTGTATGCCTTTGACAAATTTCGCTCATATCTGATAGGAACAAAGGTTGTAGTGTACACTAACCATTCGGTGATACGGTATCTAATTTTGAAGAAAGATGCAAAGCCTAGACTTATTTGTTGGATTCTACTCCTTCAAGAGTTCGACTTAGAAATCAAAGATAAGATGGGACAGAAAATCAGGTACCTGATCATCTTTCGTGGTTGGAAAATACAACGACAAGGCATATAAAGTGTTAATCAACAAATCATTTTTGGATGATCAACCGTTTGGGGTTAATTTAGAATTTTAATGGTCAGCAGAAGAAGAAATTCCTATATGATCTAAAATGGTATATGTAGGATGTGTCATATTTGTTCAGATAGTGTGCGGACAAGATGATTCGTCGATGCGTGCCCCAAAGTGAAGTGAACAACATCTTGCATGCACGCCACACATCTTTATATAGGGGACACTATGGAAGTAAAAGAACAGCTACAAAAGTTCTTCAGGCAGGATTCTACTGTCCCACCTTGTTCGAAGATTCACACCAATTCGTGAAAAACTTTAATCGATGCCAAAGGGTGGGCAATATATCAAAAAGGTATGAGATGCCGCTCAACATGATCTTAGAAGTGGAAGTTTTCGATGTATGGGGGATTAATTTTATAGGACCTTTTCTGCCTTTATATAACAATCTATATATTTTGCTGGCAGTAGACTACGTGTCTAAGTGGGTTGAAGCTGTAGCACTCTCGACAAATGATGCCAAAGTTGTCTTGAAATTTCTATAAAAGAACATCTTTATAAGATTTGGCATGCCAAGAACAATTATAAGTGACGAGGGAAGTCACTTCTGTAATAAGATCTTCACATCTCTCTTGGATAAATATGGGGTCAACCATAGAATTATGACTACTTATCATCCCAAAACAAGTGGCCAAGCCGAAGTTTGAAATAGAGAGGTGAAAAGAATTTTAGAGAAAATTATGAATCTGAACAGAAAAGATTAGTCTCTGAAATTGGATGATGCTTTATGGGCATATCACACAGCGTACAAGACACCGATTGGTATATCTCCATATCAACTTATCTATGAAAAAGTGTGTCACCTCCCAGTCGAACTTCAACATAAAGCATACTGGGCCATACAAAAGTTAAATTTCGATCTTACAACAGCGAGGGAGAAAAGACTGCTACAACTTAACGAGTTAGATAAATTTTGTCTGCAAGTGTACGAGAACTCCAAGTTGTATAAAGAAAAGGTCAAGATGTGACGCGACCATAAAATTTTGAAAAGAAAGTTCAAACCGGGCCAAGCTGTGTTATTGTACAACTCTCGATTGAGACTGTTCCCCAGGAAACTCAAATAAAGATGGTCGGGGGCATTCACCATCAAAACAGTCTATCCACATGGCACCGTTGAATTGTATAGCCAAAATCTGCTAGAAACTTTCAAAGTAAACGGACAACGCTTAAAGCACTATTGGGGTGGTGACCTCGATCACCAAGCAACCTCAATCACTCTTGCCAATGCAACATGAAACAGGGAGTACTCATGTTGAAAGACTTAAAATCAAGCGCTTATTGGGAGGCAACCTAATTTTCATATTATTTTAGTATTTAAATTTAAATTGTATAATTCAATAATTCGTATTAGTTATCAGTATTTAGTAGTCAATTTTTTTTACAATTAATAGGATAGTTAGTTATGTGGAAGTTAGTCATTATGTGTTAATCACAACTTTCTTGCTCAATTTCTATGGGACTAGCTCTAATTGTGGTTTTTATTTGATTTCAAGAACTGAGAATGAAGTTTACGCACGTGTAGGACAGATTCAAAAGCAAACAGTATGTCTGGCAGGAAACAATACCCCGCCCCGGCGGCCCCAAACCAAGCCTGATATACCCGCCCCAGTGGGGGTGGTCTCTATTCTAACTCGCCCCAGCGAGAGGGGGTCCTCAGTCTTATCCCCGGCAGGGGTTTACAGTATAAATGGGGCCCGCCCCAGTTGGCTTCACGGAATTCAGTTTTTAAAATCAGTTTCCAGACGCGACTTCTACACTTCCTTCTCACACAAACCGATGTTAAACCCACGAAATAGGCCCAAACCTCCCACATCCCACCAAATTCGGCACTTTATTACACTTTTATACATAATCTAACTATAATTGCATAAATTCCACACTAGTTCCATCTTTCCATCACAAAATTAGGGTTTCATTAGTATTGTTAAGCCTGCAAGCAAGGAAGATCGGAGAAAGCTCTTAAATTGGAAGGGAATCACTACTTACACATCAAGTGAACCGAATTCAACAGTGGGTAAGAATTCTTAGTTACTTTTCCTCATACTTGTTACTTATTTTGCAATTTGGGGGTGGATTTTATTCTTTATGATATTATACACACCAAGTGTTCGACGAAACATCCAAGTGAGTAAGTTTGGGGGATTTTGCTAAATTTGATACACCATGGCTTTGAAGACACCAATCAAGCAACAACGGGGTGAAGGATCTTCACTACCCGCATGAAGTTTCGACAAAATGAAATTTTTCAGTGCCGCAGCGGCGGATAAATTTGACTACTTAGCCTAGAAGGCACTGATACCCGAGCGAGGATTGAGGGCAGAATTGTTTGATGGGCAGATGCGGTGACAGATTCATAAGCAGGGCTGGGATAATTTCACTGACCAACTAGACCTAGCGGTTGTGACAATAATAAAAGGAATTCTACTCGAATGCGGAAGATAAGGCTCCATTGTCGCATTCGTACAAGGAAAGCAAGTGTCATTTGGTCTAGAGGCGATCAACGAGTTCTATAATGTGAGGGCCCTAGCCTTATGCCAGTATGCACAGTTGCGAGACAACAATCTCGATTATGACCAAATTCTGACTGAGATTTCAAAGCCCGATACAACATGGGTAAAAGGGGAGAAAGGAGGACCACTGTTTATGAGCAAAGACTTAAGCTTATACGGGAAGATTTGGTACGCCTTTCTCTATGCAAAGTTATTTCCATCCCAACACACGAGCGAGGTTAAAAAAGAGAAGGTGTTGCTGCTTTATTCTATCGTGAAGGATTTTGATATCAACATTGGAGAGGTCATCAGTTTTTCTATCCAGCACTATCTACGAGGCCCATTTTCTAGGGGGTTGCGTCACCCATCATTGATTTGTGGACTATGTCGTCAGTCGGGCTTGAGATGGACGACAGATGAGCCTGTACAGTAGCCCCTACATTTGTTAGACGTGCAACTAATTACATAATATTCAATTTGGCAAGGAGGCGAGTCACACCCTCGTGGGTTGGGTTTCATATTTCCAGATGCTCCGGAGGAGGAGGAGACAGAAACAAGTTTAGAGGATGATGAGTTTAGGGCAGATGAGATGTCTGAGGGTGAAGATGTGGTTGCGCCTCGTGCTTCTAGGCTAACAAAATACATGTTCAACACTCAATTTTGAAGCTTGGAGCGCCACATAGATGCTAGAGACAAGATAAAGGATCGAAAGTTGAAAAGGAATACAGCATGGCAGGACCATGCCTTTACTACTCAAAATGCTTTAAATGCATCCTTGACAAAGGCATTCGCTCATCTAAACCCTATTGCTGCTGAACCATTGCAGTTTCCCATGCTACAACCGATGCCTGCATATCCACCTTCAGACTCAGATGTCTAGGAGGTGCCACCTCCTGCTTAGTCAATATAGGGAAGTCCTCTGTGCTTTATTTCCATATATTTAACAATGAGGACATTGTTAGTTTTAAGTTTGGGGGTGTTTTGTTCATGTGTTAGTATAGTTTTGCATGTGTTAGTGTAGCTTTGCATTGTTATTTCATTTTGGTTTAATTTTGCATTGCATGTTAGTTTTCTATATTAGTATAGTGTAGTTTAGTTTTTGTGAATAGTTGTGTAAATAGTTTTCGTTCTTTTATCTGAGTTTTATATATAAAAAAAATTGAAAATTGAAAAATGTCAAAAATAGTAGTTATTTAAATGTTTATTGTGTTACATTTAGTTAGTAGTGCATGATTCCAGCTTGTTAGATAGTTGAAGTTAATCTGGCCAATTATGAGATTGGAATTGCGTAGACAAGAATTATTAGGTTTGTAATATTCATGAACGCAATCAAATTGCAGAAAATAAGCGGAAACGTGGAAAATTAGAATTTTAAAATTTTACAAACCATATACCCGGATCATCATTTATGCGCAATTATTAATTAAACGAAAAGATAAAGGACAAGAATCATACCCTTGAAGATTCGAGCTTCCTCAGGTAGAAGTTCACCTCCAAATTCTTTTCGCGTTCAACTTGAATCCATCGGGTTTGGTTCCTTCCTTTAATCAATGTTAGTCACCCAAGTGTTTGGCCTCTAGAGGTGATCCACCAAGAAAGAAGAAAGATTCAAGAAGATGGGTGTTTGGCAAAATCCTAGTTTTTCTATCTCTCATAGAAAAAGATCGCACTCTCCAACAATTGGAATCACGTCTGTTGTGAAAAAGTTAACAACTCCACACACCCATAATAAGACTCCTCTTATTTATAGATGTAGGCAACCCTTCTTAACAATTAAGGAATTGGGTTTTATTTTAATTAATTAAATTTCTTTAATTAATTAGGCTCCTAATCTTATTAGGAATAATTAATTAAACTCTTTTAATTAATTAGTCTCCTAATATTATTAAGAATATATGAGAGTACTTTTATTATTTAATTCCCAAACTCCTTTAGGAATTAAATAATAATAATAAGACTCCTCTTATTAATTTATATTTAATATTTTCAAAATATTAAATAATAAATATTAAGCTATTTAATTTATTCTATCACCATAGATTAAATTAAATATACTTAACTTATTATTACGATTATGCCATTAACTTCTTAAATAATTATTCTTCCTTTTATGGTGTGACCCTTTAGGTTCTCCATATTAAACCGGTTGTAGATAAATCAATTGGAACAATTCTAATTATATTTAAATAAATAAATTAAATATTAATTTATTTAAATAAATAATATTTATTCTACAATAGGGATAAGCCTTCCTAGCGATTAACGACTTTCCAGATAATATATAGATTTCAACATTAATCATAAAAGAACCTTTGAGTAAATAGTTACCGTACAATTCAATCCTTCCACCATACAATGTCCCAATTAAATATAAGACATGAAATTACTGTCAAGTCTTATTTTATTTAATTATATGTATTTCGACTCTTACATGCACAACTCCAAATAATGCAAATTAGAAACTCCTTTCTAATTTCATTCTTCCTTGGCCAAGGACTACTGGGTTGTCATTTATCGAATCACATAGGACATTTCTCTTCTTTTACTAGAAGTGGTAGATTCTTTATTGATATCATACATTATCTCCATGTACAACTTATTATACCCAAGCATACCCTTTGATATACCCTAAGGGTCTTAAGAAATAAGTCAAAGTATAACTCATCATACACAAGATACTATGATGATCTCAAGTTCAAGGATCACTTGTACTACTATCACTGCATGAATTCTTATTGACAGACAAGTAAAACTCCATTAGGTATTCCTTAGCGAGCCACGTTCAGTGAACTTATTCTCTAATAAGCACCTACATACTTGCTTTAGTGTCTCCACACAAATGATTATGAGATCAATCATCCTCATCCAATGAACAAGCAACGTATGTACCAATCTATCCGGATTCACTAATCCCCAATTTAGTATTCCAACGATTGGGAACTATTTTAGTTTTAAGCTTTCTAGGAATTTAGATCTCATTAGAATGATCATCATCATTATTCTAATAGCATTGCTTAAAACTATGGGTTTATCACATATTATAAAACAGCATCATGTAGATAATTAAAAGCCTTTAATAAATTAATATTTTTTATTAATAAATGAATAAGATTGTTACAAAGTATATGCTTTATCATCAAACACGATTGGCTTGTGTGCATACAACTTTCAATCTCCCACTTGCACTAAAGCCAATCGCCATGGTATCTCATACCCTTCTTCTCTAAGTGACGATTATCCAGCTGTTGGATAAGCTTTAGTTAATGGATATGTAATGTTGTTTTTGAGAGTCCACTATATCTATAGTGATTTCTCATCTTTAAATGATTCCTATAATCAAATGAAAGTGCCACAACACATGTTTAGATCCAAGATGAGACTTAGGAACTATTCCTAGTTCTGTAATGAACTTTTCATCTAAACAATCAACTTGTAGCTTCATTTATAGCTATATATTTTATCTTTATCACTAAACTAGCAACTCTTTGCTGTTTGGAACCTTTCCAATTCACTGCACCACTGTTCAAGGTAACACTTTACCTTAAAGTGTATTTTCTGTCGTCTTGGTCTGTCTGAAAAAACTCGAGTATGTTAAGCCCTCTAGTTTTAATTCAGACCCACCATGTATATGATCACATCCTTAGTGCCGGTTAAGTACTTTAAGATGTTTTTCACAGACTCATAGTGAACTTCTCCATAATATGACTGATCAACATTAGGTCTCGTACATTTCATTGCATACATGATAGTTACTCATGCGATCTCTCTTTTATGAGTCTATGGGGACTATTAAGAGAGATACACTCCATGGCTCATCAACATGAGACAACTCTTAGAGTTTGCCATGCTAAACGACTTTAGCATCAAATGAATATACATTCTTTGGGTTAAGTCAAGTATCCTCTTGAATCTATTATATAGATTTGTATCCTCAATTACGATATTCTTCCCAAATCATTCATGGAGGAATGTTTAGACAACTTTATCTTTATTGATTCTAGCATTGGCGTGACATTCCATATCCGTAGTATATCAACATATAATACTAGGAATGTCACGATGCTCCCACTGACCCTTTTGTACACACTAGGTTAATTCTTGTTTTTGATAAAATCAAACTCTTTTGATTGTTTCATCAAAATGAATGTTCCATTTATGAGAAGCTTGCTTCAATCCATTTCTCTGAGTGTCTACAACTCTTACCTCACCGTATGTAACTAGATCATCATCTTCTATGATGCATACCTCATCATCATCATCCATGATGAATCCATACCTCACTGGTATCTTCGATACAATTCCAAATTTACAATTCGGTTGTGGTACAATAGGTCTATCTATAGGTTCCTCTTATTTAACTTATTATGTTTTGTGGTTCTTCAACTCTTCAAGATGTATTATCCTCCCACTAGCCCCTTAAATGATAAATATCTTTATCTTAGAAGGCAGCATGTTTTGTAACAAACACCTTTTTCTAAGTAGGATTATGGAACATATACCCTAAACTTACTTTAGGATGTCCCATAAATCTGTACTTGTTAAATCTTGTCCCAAGCTTATCCTTTGAAACCTTTTCACATAAGCTGGATAGCCCCTTATCTTAATTTACTTAAAATTAGGGATCCTTCCTGTCCATAACTTTTATGGAGTCTTGTGGCCGGATTTTGAGGTTACCTTTTTCGTAGATATGCAACCATTTCTAGGACATTATCCCAGAAGGATACTGGAATGTCGGTAAAATCATTATAGACCGCACCATGTCCAACAAGGTACAATTTTTTCTTTCAGATACACCAATCAATTATTACGTATCAGGAGGCGTCCATTGTGAGAAAACAATTTGAGATGATTTAGAAACTCATTGCACAAGTATTCCTTCCTTGAACCGATCAAAGAATCTTAATACTTTGCCAATTTGTTTCACTTTTTAATTCTTTGAACCTTTCAAATAATTCATACTTGTATTTCAACAAATACACACATTTAACTCTTTGAATGACCATCTCATTTTCTTATACTAGTTTATTCAATTTATAAAATATATTTTCACGTAAGTAAATTACACAAAATTCATTAAGTAATATTTCAGTTCTATACAAAATATTATTATTATAAAGAGAATAATAATTGTTCTTAATTATAATACCAAAGATTTCATTGTCCAATAATAAAATAGAAATAATGTTTCTAACGAGAACTGGAATACAATAACAACTTATTGACTTAATAGACTTGCCCGTAGGCAATGCTTACAATAAGTTCCTATGGCTAATGTAGCAACCTTTACTTTATTTCCCACATATAAGATTACTTATCTTTGTTTAACTTTCTACTACTGCTTGGTTCCTTCATAAATCTATATTTATGAGAACTAAAGCCGGTATCCAATACCCAAGTAGAACCTTGACTTAAAGAAAAAAATTAAATCATGAACAAAATTATATTTGTAACCGAAACTTCACTAAGCTTCTTTTGGTTAGCCTCTGCAAGATGCTTTTTGCAGTTTCTTTCCAGTGTCCAGGCTTATTGCAGTGGAAGCAAACTCCTTTGTTATCCGTATTAGTTTTGTTCTTATTATCATTTGTTTTCGCCTTTCTTATTTCCCTTCTTAGAATCGTTCTTCTTTTTAGAAGATCCTTTGGCCCCTTCCAGTAAGACATGGTCTTTCTTGATTGGAAAGTGACTCTCAATATTTTTCAACATGTTAAGAAAATCAGCGAGGTTGATATCTAGCTTGTTCATTTGAAAATTTTACAACAATTGTGAAATGAGTTCGGGAGTGAGTGCAAGATCAAATCTTGGCTCAACTTTCCATCCATGACAAAATCTGTTGTCTTAATTGATCAATCAAATTGATAATGTTAATAACTTTTATCTGTACTGTAGTGTCATCGGTCATTCTAGATCGGAAGAGTTCCTTAGATATCCGATATCTGTTAGTCCTACTTTTCTCACCATCAACTACTTGATGTGCAGGAGTATAGTAGGAGTATCCATAGTTTCATGCTGACGCTGAAGCTTGTTACTTATGGATACAAGCATTATGCATTGAGCCAACTGTGCATAATCTTGCCACTTTCTAAAAGCAGCAATGTCTTCCTCAGAGGCATTGTCTGCAACCATTGCAGAGATATGTGTATTAAGGACATAAGATAACTTTTCAGCCATGAGAACTATTCTCAAATTTCTTAACCAATCCGTTTAATTCGGTCCGATTAATTTAGCATCTAATATGCTACGCAATGATAGTAATTTAGACATTGTAAAATTCTGTAAATAAATTTGTAATTAACAACATTTTAGCATATATTCTTTTATTAATTACCAAAATAAATTAGATCTTATTTTAAATTGTTATCTCTCACTATTTTCTTCAAACTATATTACCCTCACTTATATAGTTCAACAAAATCTAATTAAAGATTTGCTAGTGAGAATAAGGATCTCATTTCAAATGTATAAAGCCTTGTGTGTGCATAATAAACTATATATAAATAAATAGGTAGACAACTCTTGTCAATTACATCAACTATTCAACTCATTGTATTTTGTCTCTTAGATCATAATGGTCAAGTGTGTGCACATCCGAACTAAAATGATTTAAGTTAAGTCAGACTCAACATTTTCATATAAGTGAAGAGAAAACTACAGTCCTTGTGTGTGCACAACAAAGAAGTAATGTTCAATTCCTTATAAACATCATATGTAATAAAAATAACATCTTAAATATCTAATACTTGCCTTGTGTGTGCACAACAAACTCATATTAAATATTCAATACTCTATTATTTCTATCATGCTAGAAGTCGACGTTCGATATTCCAAATATCTTTTGAACGTTACAACTTAATATAATTTATTTGAGGGTTTTGTTATTAATTTGTCTCATATTGTTTAGCGCATGCACATATATATATATATATATAAAATACGCATCATATTAATTAACATGTGAAGCATGTTTGCATAATATGCAATACATATAGTATTAGCATGCACATATAGAATACTATATTCTACCCGGATTGATTATGGACTTTTATTCTAGTTTGGTTCACTAGAGTCACCAAGTGAACCAAAATATCAAATCCTAGGGGTGCAAGATTTAATATTTAAATATAACTATTACATTTAAACCCGGGCTCCATTACAAACGGGTCTTCGAGCGCTCCTTGCTCCTTGATCTCTAATTCTTCAAAATTAATTCTAATTATTCATATTACAAAACTATTTAAAATAAATAGAAACCTTGATCAGCAGTCAAGGAGAAGTACATAGGAGGAGGATAGAATTTATATTAAGAAAAATTAGAGAATACGAGGTACGCAGGTCCCATTTAATAAAACTCATACATTCATGTATCTAACTAAAATAAAATCCAATCACATTGGTTAATAGTCCATAATCAATCCCATTTATTATCATACACATCACCATATGCATCAATAAATAACATTCATCTCATGAATAATAAACATTTAATATATATACTGATATCATTTAATGGGCAAATTTAGTTAGCATAAAATCTAATTTTGAATCAAAATAAACTCTTTTATTTTAATCCAAATTTAAATCAAAATAAATCTCTTTTATTTTAATTTATCCTATTTTAAATAAAATAAATTATTTTATTTTAATAAAAATCTTTAATCAAAATAAACTTATTTATTTTAATTAATTATGGAATCTAATTCCTTGTCAAAATAGACTCCTTTATTTTGGGTAATATGAAATCTTATTTCATATCTTAAATAAACTCTTTTATTTAAGGAAACACGGATTTTCTTTCCTATTCACAAATAAACTCCTTTATTTTGAATAATATGAAATTTTATTTCATATCTAAATAAACTCCTTTATTTAAGGAAACGTGGAATCCAATTTCAACTTCAATTAGTTATCATGGAATCTAATTCCAACTATAATTAGTTAACATGAAATCTAATTTTAAGATTAAAATAAACTTTTATTTTAATTATAAAATAATTAAGAATGTATATATATATTTATAATCTTAACCGGCATGGAATCAAATGACGAAACAGGATTTCATGTATATAATATATAGTAACTTTATATCATATATCATATATATAATAATTCTATGAATCCCTAATCCCTTGGATATTTATAATATTTGAAATGCAATTAACGCAAGGTAATCTATTAGCAATTATTATTATTATTATTATTATTATTATTATATATATATATATATATATATATATATATATATATATAATAGGAATCACGTAAGTCACATAAACAGAATCACATATTCATACTTATGTGAGGTAATCATATATAATATATATACATCACATTACCAACGAAATAAAAAAAATAGATCGGGATTACCGATTTTTTCTATTTTTTTTTAAAAATTGTATACAATAAAATTATGCCCAATTAAATTATTATAAACACATATTAATATACTTATTAAATTAAAATAATTAATAATTCGCATAAAGGTTTGGCTCTGATGTCACTGTTAGGTTTGTAATATTCATGAACGCAATCAAATTGTACAAAATAAGCGGAAACGTAGAAAATCAGAGTTTTAAAATTTTACAAACCATATACCTGAAACATCATTTATACGCAATTATTAATTAAACGAAAAGATAAAGAACAAGGATCATACTCTTGAAGATTCGAGTTCCCTCAGATACAAGTTCACCTCCAAATTCTTTTCGCATTAAACTTGAATCCACCGAGTTTGGATCTTTCCTTTGATTAATGTTAGCCACCCAACTGTTTGGCCTCTAGAGGTGATCCACTAAGAAAGAAGAAAAATTCAAGAAGATGGGTGTTTGACAAAACTCTAGTTTTTCTATCTCTCATATAAAAAGAGCGTACTCTCCAACAATTAGAATCACGTCTGTTGTGAAAAAGTCAACAACTCCACACACCCATAATAAGACTCCTCCTATTTGTAGATGTAGGCAACCCTTCTTAATAATTAAGAAATTAGATTTTATTTTAATTAATTAAGCTCCTAATCTTATTAGGAATAATTTATTAAACTCTTTTAATTAATTAGTCTCCTAATATTATTAGGAATATATAAGAGTACTTTTATTAATTAATTCCCAAACTCCTTTAGGAAATAAATAATAATAATAGTAATAATAATAATAAGACTCCTCTTATTAATTTATATTTAATATTTCTAAAATATTAAAAAATAAATATTAAACTATTTAATTTATTTTATCACCATAGATTAAATTAAATATACTTAACTTATTATTACGATTATGCCATTAACTTCTTAAATAATTATTCTTCCTTTTATGGTGTGACCCTTTAGGTTCTCCATATTAAATCGGTTGTATATAAATCAATTAGAACAATTCTAATCTTATTTAAATAAATAAATTAAACTATTAATTTATTTAACTAAATAATATTTATTCTACAATAGGAATAAGTCTCCTTAGCGATTAACGACTTTTCAGATAATATAGATTTCAACATTAATCATAAAAGAACCTTTGAGTAAATAGTTGTCGTACAATTCAATCCTTCCACCATACAATGTCCCAATTAAATATAAGACATAGAATTACTGTCAAGTCTTATTTTATTTAATTATATGTATTTCGACTCTTAAATGCACAACAAATAATGCAAATTAGAAACTCCTTTCTAATTTCATTCTACTTTAGCCAAGGACTACTGGGTTGTCATTTATCAAATCACATAGAATATTTTTTTTTCTTTTACTAGAAGTGGTAGATTCTTTATTGATCATAAATTATCTCCATGTACAACTTATTATACCCAAGCATACCATTTGATATACCCTAAGGGTCTTAAAAAACAAGTCAAAGTATAACTCATCATACACAAGATACTATGATGATCTCAAGTCCAAGGATCACTTGTACTACTATCACTACAGGAATTTCTATTGACAGCCAAGTAAAACTCCATTAGGTATTCCTTAGCGAGCCACGTTCAGTGAACTTATTCTCTAATAAGCACCTACATACTTGCTTTAGTGTCTCCACACAAATGATCATGAGATCCATCATCCTCATCTAATGAGCAAACAACGTATGTATCAATCTATCCGGATTCACTAATCCCCAATTTAGTAATCCAACGATTGGGAACTATTTTAGTTTTAAGCTTTCTAAGAATTTAGATCTCATTAGAATGATCATCATCATTATTCTAAAAGTATTGCTTAAAATAATGGGTTTATCACATATTATAAAATAGCATCATGTAGATAATTAAAAGCCTTTAATAAATTTATACTTTTTATTAATAAATGAATAAGATTATTACAAAGTATATGCTTTATCATCAAACATGATTGGCTTGTGTGCATACTTCTTTCAGTAATTTCATATTTTGACTTAAATCTTTGCACTACAAAAAAATGGGCCTTTTGAAATTATTTTTCGGGCAACGACTTTATAAGTCGTTGCTAAAAGTATATGTTTGGCAACGAAATTTGTCCTTCGTTCCAGATTATGTCAGACTTTCACTTTTTACAACGAAATTCATAAGTCATTGCAAAATTTCGTTGCTAATTCATTGGTTGAAAAAAAATTCGTTAGAAATTCGTTGCAAAATTTTTGGCCACTTGCTTTCCCGTCATCGTGGGCAACGAAAGTTTTTTTGTTGCCAAAATGGGGCTTTAGCAACGATTTTTCAGGCAACGACTTATAAAGTCGTTGCTAAAAGTGTATGTTTAGCAACTAAACTAGTCCTTCGTTGCAGATTGTGTCAGGCTTTCACTTTTTACAACGAAATTCATAAGTAGTTGTAAATTTTGGAAACAAAATTCGTTAGAAATTCGTTGTAAATTTTGGAAACAAAATTCGTTAGAAATTCGTTGCAAAATTTCTAACCACTTGATTTCTCCTCATCGTGGGCAACGAAAGCTTTTTTGTTGTTATATTTCGTTGCCTAATATAGACCACATTCATTGACAACAATTTTTATTTTCGTTGCATATTTTATATAGCTTTTTGCAACGACTATTAAAATGTTGCCTTAAATTAAGATGATGATAATAATAATAATAATAATAATAATAATAATAATAATAATAATAATAATAATAATAATAATAATAATAATAATAATATTAATAATAATAATAATAACAGTCATAATTGAAAGTAGTATACACACAAGCCAATCATGTTTGATGATAAAGCATTCTAACCGCTTGATTTCTCCTCATCGTGGGCAACGACAACTTTTTTGTTGTTATATTTCGTTGCCTAATATGGACCACATTCATTGGCAACAATTTTTATTTTCGTTGCATATTTTATACAGCTTTTTGCAACGACTATTAAAATGTTGCCTTAAATTAAGATAATAATAATAATAATAATAATAATAATAATAATAATAATAATAATAATAATAATAATAATAATAATAATAATAATAATAATAATAATAATAATAATAATAATAATAATAATAATAATAATAATAATAATAATAATAATAATAATAATAATAATAATAATATATAATTGAAAGTAGTATACACACAAGCCAATCATGTTTGATGATAAAGTATATACTTTATAACAATCTTATTCATTTATTAATAAAAAGTATTAATTTATTAAAGGCTTTTAATTATCTACATGATGCTGCTTTATAATATGTGATAAACCCATAGTTTTAAGCAATACTTTTAGAATAATGATGATGATCATTCTAATGAGATCTAAATTCTTAGAAAGCTTAAAACTAAAATAGTTTCCGATCGTTGAATTACTAAATTGGGGATTAGTGAATCCGAATAGATTGGTACATACGTTGCTTGCTCATTGGATGAGGATGATTGATCTCATGATTATTTATGTAGAGACACTAAAGTAAGTATGTAGGTGCTTATTAGATAATAAGTTCACTGAACGTGGCTCACTAAGGAATAACTAATAGAGTTTTACTTGCCTGTCAATAGGAATTCCTGTAGTGATAGTAGTACAAGTGATCCTTGGATTTGAGATCATCATAGTATCTTGTGTATGATGAGTTATATTTTGACTTATTCCTTAAGACCCTTAGGGTATATCAAAGGGTATGCTTGGGTATAATAAGTTCTACATGGAGATAATGTATGATCAATAAAGAATCTACCACTTCTAATAAAAGAAGAAAAATATCCTATGTGATTCGATAAATGACAACCCAGTAGTCCTTGGCCAAGGCATAATGAAATTGGATAGTAGTTTCTAATTTGTATTATTTGGAGTTGTGCATTTAAGAGTCGAAATACATATAATTAAATAAAATAAAACTTGACAGTAATTCTATGTCTTATATTTAATTGGGACATTGTATGGTGGAATGATTGAATTGTACGGTAACTATTTACTCAAATATTCTTTTATGATTAATGTAAAAATTTATATTATCTGGAAAGTCGTTAATCGCTAGGGAGGCTTACCCCTATTGTAGAATAAATATTATTTATTTAAATAAATTAATAGTTTAATTTATTTATTTAAATAAAATTAGAATTGTTCTAATTGATTTATTCACAACCGGTTTAATATGGAGAACCTAAAGGGTCACACCATAAAAGGAAGAATAATTATTTAAGAAATAAATAGCATAATCGTAATAATAAGTTAAGTATATTTAATTTAATCTATGGTGATAGAATAAATTAAATAGCTTAATATTTATTATTTAATATTTTAGAAATATTAAATATAAATTAATAAGAGGAGTCTTATTATTATTATTACTATTATTATTATTTAATTCATAAAGGAGTTTGAAAATTAATTATTAAAAATATTCTCATATATTTCTAATAAGATTAGGAGGTTAAATTAATTAATGGAGTTTAATTAATTAAAATAAAACCCAATTCCTTAAATGTTAAGGAGGGTTGCCCACATCTATAAATAAGAGGAGTCTTATTACGGACGGGGGTTGTTGACTTTTTCACAACATACGTGATTCTAATAGTTGGGATAGTACACCCTTTCTATGAGAGATAGAAAAATTAGGGTTTTGCCAAACACCCATCTTCTTGAATATTTATTCATCCTTGATGGATCACCTCTAGAGGCCAAACACTTGGGTGGCTAACATTGATCAAGGGAAGGAACCATACCCGGTGGATTCAAGTTGAACGCGAAAAAGATTGGAGGTGAACTTGTACCTGAGGAAGCTCGAATCTTCAAGGGTGTGATTCTTGTTCTTCATATTTTTCGTTTAATTAATAATTATGCATAAAGGATGATCCGGGTATATGGTTTGTAAAATTTTAAAACTCTAATTTTCCATGCTTCCGCTTATTTTGTACAATTTGATTGCGTTCATGAATATTACAAACCTAACAGTGGTATCAGAGCCAAACCTTTATGCGAATTATTAATTATTTTAATTTAATATGTATATTGATATATATTAATGTGAATCATGATATGAAAGTAATAAGTTACAGGATCAAGATTCACGTTATATATATATATATATATATATATATATATATATATATATATATATATATATATATATAAATTATTTTATAATTAAAATAAAATTTTTATTTTAATCATAAAATAAAAGGTTTAGTTTAATATTAAAATAAAATAGTTTATTTTAATTTTAAAATTAAATTTCATGCTAACTAATTAGAGTTAGAATTGGATTCCATGATAACTAATTGGAGTTGAAATTGGATTCTATATTTTCTTAAATAAAGGAGTTTATTTATATATGAAATTAGATTTCATATTATTCAAAATAAAAGAGTTTATTTGTGAATAGAAAAGAGAATCCATGTTTCCATAAATAAAAGAGTTTATTTAGATATGAAATAAGATTTCATATTATTCAAAATAAATGAGTTTATTTGTGAATAGGAAAGAGAATATGTGTTTCCTTTAATAAAAGAGTTTTATTTTTATTTTTCCTTGGAATTGGATTCCATAATTAATTAAAATAAAAGAGTTTATTTTGATTAAAGATTTTGATTAAAATAAAAGGTTTATTTTATTCAAAATTGGATAAATTAAAATAAAAGAGATTTATTTTGATTTAAATTTGAATTAAAATAAAGGAGTTTATTTTGATTCGAAAATTAAATTTTATGCTAACTAAGTTTGCCCATTAAATGATATTAATATATATATTGAATGTTTATTATTCATGAGATGAATGTTCTTTATTGATGCATATGGTGATGTGTATGATAATAAATGAGATTGATTATGGACTATTGACCAATGTGATTGGATTTTATTTTAGTTGGATGCATGAATGTATGAGTTTTATTAAATGAGGTTTGCGTACCTCGTATTCTCTAATTTTTCTTAATGTAAATTCTATCCTCCTCCTATGTATTTTTTCCCTTGACTGCTGATCAAGGTTTCTATTTATTTTAAGTAGTTTTGTAATAGGAATAATTAGAATTAATTTTGAAGAATTGGAGATCAAAGAGCAAGGAGCGCTTGAAGACTCGTTTGTAATGGAGCCCGAGTTTAAATATAATAGTTATATTTAAATATTAATTCTTGCACCCCTAGGATTTGACCTTTTGGTTCACTTGGTGGCTCTAGTGAATCAAACTAGAATAAAAGTCCATAATCAATCCGGATAGAATATAGTATTCTATATGTGCATGCTTATACTATATATATATATATATATATATATGTGTGTGTGTGTGTGTGTGTGTGTGTGTGTGTGTGTGTGTGTGTGTGTGTGTGTGTGTGCATGCACGCTAAACAAGATGAGACAAATTAATAACAAACCTCTCATTTTTTTATATTAAGTCCTAAGCGTTCAAAGATATTTGGAATATCGAACGTCGCCTTCTAGCATGATAAAATAATAGAGTATCAATTAATTACCATAAGTTTGTTGTGTCACCACAAGACTTATCTTAATTCTTTGAGATGCTAATTTTATCACATTTGATGTTTATAAAGAAAATTGAACAATGTTATTTTGTTGTGTCACCACAAGGACAATATTTTTCTTTTTTTAATATATGGAGTGCTAGGTTGGACTTAACTTAGATCATTTTGATTCGGATGTGCCACCACTTGATCAAAATAATCTAACAGGCAAAATACAAGGAGTTGCATAGTTGATGTAATTGACAAGAGTTGTTTACCTATTTATTTATATATAGTTTGTTGTGTCACCACAAGGCTAAATACATTTGAAATGGGGTCCTTATTCTCACTAGCAAATCTTTAATTAGATTTTGTCGAACTATATAAGTAAGGGTACTATAGTTTGATGAAAATAGTGAGAGATACCAATTTAAAATAAGACCTAATTTATTTTAGTAATTAATAAAAGAATGTATGCTAAAATGTTGTTAATTACAAATTCATTTATATAATTTTATAATGTCTAAAATTACTATCACTGCGAAACATATTAGATGTTAATTAACCGGACCGAATTACTCGGATTAGTTAAGAAATTTTAGAATAGTTCTCATGGTTGAAAAGCTATCTTATGTCCTTAATACGTCTTTCCTGCAATGGTTGCATATAATGCCTCTGAAAAAGAGATTGCTACTTTTAGAAAGTGGCAAGATGATGCACAGTTGGCGCAATGTATCATGCTCGTATCCATGAGTAACGAGCTTCAGCGTCAGCATGAAACTATGGATGCTCCTACTATATTCTTGCACATCAAGTAGTTGATGGTGAGAAAAGTAGGACTGATAGATATCAGATATCTAAGGAGCTCTTCTGTGACACCCCCAAATCCGGTAATTCAATTTCTACATGATTTGGTGTTCACTATTCAATATCACGTTTATCTACCCAAAATAATTAAAACATAAATAGGTAGAAATAAATTCTCTCCTTAAGGAGTTACATCATCTGAATTAAATACATCAATCCCAGGTCATACTAACCTTAAATCTTAACTGCGAAAACATAAACAATTTATAGTCTTACACAACATCAACATAAGTCTTAACACATAAGTTCAACATCACATAAAACAACAAGTCTTCATCACTTGTTAATCTTTCCCTTACCCTTGCTAGTAGAAGGCTCATCGGATCTTTCGTTCTTAACTGCAATGTTATTATTACGCAAGAGTGAGCACGATTGCCTATAAGTATAACAACGAAATAACAATATAATAACATGCGAGTGAATCAAAGACTTCTGAAATAAAACTCAACTTTTGAATCAAGAATGAATAAGAAGAATCAAAAGAATTCTGAGGGTTATAAGACCTTGAACTATGTTCTAGGTATCAAGGGTTATACTTGAAACCTTTAACAGTCATAAGACTATGGACTCTTCTTCTCGTACTTAGGGGGATCAGCCCTTAGTACCATAATATGCACAATATCTTAATGCTAACGCATAAGTAATTCCTATACAGGGTTGTTCATCTCAGTTTGACATTAGAGTCTGCACTAAAGGAAGTTTGGTTTGGATAAATCAATAAGGGTTCTGAAATTTAGAACGTTCATCAACTATGGACTAGTTGAATCAATAAAGATTCACTAGTCTAACAAGGTGCAACAATAAATGATATTTAAATTGAATAACAATCTCAAGAGGTATACAATATAACAAGTATTGTATAACAGAATCATACTTTGAAAAGATAAATAATCTTCAATATAACAATTTGAACTTGATTTAATAATAACAAGAATTTACTCGGCGAAGTATATAAACTTGAATAATGATACAAGTAAGGTTAGGAAACTTGCCTCGTGCGTAGATTACACGTAAATTATATACGTTCCTTGATTTAATCCTACATACTATTCATATTCACAATACTAGTTAATTATAATGTAACTAATCATCACAAGTTCATTCTTTTTGTCTAACTCGGATTATGACTATACTTAGTCAATTTATCAAACTTATTGTCACACAATTTACACCTCACGAATAATAAGCTAACTATGCATTCAATAATTCAATTCACACTTAAATGCATTATTGACATGTTAAGAATCTATTTTAACATCTCATTATACTTCTAACATATTTTTATGTTCATTAATTTAGGTTAATATCTCATTCATGGACTTGAACACTTTAAAAATTTAGTTTCTGAACATTCTGGAGAGTGGCGTTGCGGCGTCACTGTTGTGCTTGCTTTCGGCGCTGCGGCGCGGCCCGAGCTGTGGCCAGGTTACTGGCGCTATGGCGTGGCTTGCGCTGCGGCGCGGGTCTTATGCCTGTAGTCGCGCGCTGCGACGTGGCGAACCAGACTCAGAACCTCAGTTTGCAAAAATCGCAGAACATGCCAATTTTTACCAATTTCTTGAATCAATACATGAAATTAAGCATAATCAGACGTTATTTTATACTCATAACTATTACTTAACCCTTCTAGCATGATTTTAACATGTTATAACACATAATTTGTAGAATTAACGTATGTAATTTACTGTTCTTAGTATTTTTGAAAGTTTTGAATACAAAACATGAAAATCAACACACTCTTCAGGATCGTAGTGTTATCTCAACCAGTCGATGAGAAACATTCAACATGACACTACGATCAGGTCCAAGAAGAGCTGCATCAGAATTGTAGAGTTCGGTCATCTGAAGATTGAAGCACCGGCAACGGTTCAATCTGAACTACGGATTCGTTATAACACCAAATCCGTTCATTTAAAGTTAGGTCTCTTCGTTTTAATATACATAATTATATAAAGGTATAAAATTTATGACACAATATATATTTGACATATTAAATTTGCGAGTAAGGGCCATACAGCCATATTTCTATACTCTGCAATTTTGTAGAAAGTATATAAGACATGTTTTTATGAACTGATGATATGGTTTATGCAATATATATAATAAAACACGATATGATAACATTTATCACATAATTAACATATAATCGTTACACCTTTTTTCACTACAGAGCGTTTACAGAACATAAAAGCCATTTTCTTAAAAACTTAAACAACGTAAATAAAATTGGTTATAGGAATTACCCAGAGTATAGATTAGAAGAGATGATCCTTTCACAGATACTTGTTTGATTACACACTCACAATTTCCTTCAGACTTCTCAATCTCTCTCTGAATTTTCCTTTTCTAGACTTAGCCGAATGAAGAAGAAGACGTCGTACTTTATAAAATAATTGAGCACAGAGTGGTCAGTTAACCCAATCATGGGTTAACTGCTATTAACTCCCCATAGGGCTTCGTTTGGTTAATCTTAAATGGCTCAATTCCATTTAATTTAATAAATTCTTTATACCATAGTTTAATAATATCACACCTATTTATACAATAACTCAAATATATTATTTAATTTAATTTGAATAAAATATAATAATTTCTCATTACTTCACATAGTCATATAATTAATTTTCTCATTAATTATAAAATAATATTAGGCTTATTAAATATTTCTTTTAATTCAATAAACTCACATAATTACATACTTTGAATAATAAAATTCTCCGCATTAATTTAGTAAATATAACACATATAATTAAATTAATCTATCATAATTGCATTAATTAATTATTTAATCTAATAATTAAATCATCGAAAATATTTATTTAATTCAATAAATATTAAAATTAAATTACAAAAATCTCGTTCGTCACATCTTCCGATCTAGAATGACTGATGACACTACAGTACATACATAAGTCCTTAACATGATCAATTTGATTGAACAATTAGGACAACATGTTTTGTCATGGATAGGGAGTTGAGCCAAGATTTGATTTTGCAGTTACTCCCGGACTCCTTCTCACAACTTTTGTGAATTTTTCATATGAACAAGCTAGATATCAGCGTCGCTGATTTGCTTAACATGTTGAAAAATATTGAGAGTCATTTTCCAACCAGGAAAGACCAAGTCTTATTGGTAGGGGCCAAAGGATCTTCTAAAAAGAAGAACGATTCTAAGAAGGTAAATAGAAAAGGCAAAAACAAAGGATAATAAGACCAAAACTGATATGGATAGCAAAAGAGTTTGCTTCCACTACAATAAGCCAGGACACTAGAAAAGAAACTACGAGAAGCATCTTGCAGAGCTAACCAGAAGAAGCTTAGTGAAGTTTCGGTTATAAATACAATTTTATTCATGATTTAAAATAAAATTTTCTTTAAGTCAAGGTTCTACTTGGGTATTGGATACCGACTTTGGTTATAATAAATATAGATTTATGAAGGGACCAAGCAGAAGTAGAAAGCTAAACAAAGACAAGTAATCCTATGTGTGGGAAATGAAGCAAACGTTGCTACATTAGCCATAGAAACTTATAGTTTAGCAATGACTACGGACAAATCTATTAATTAAGTTAATAAGTTGTTATTGTATTTCCGTTCTTGTTAGAAGCATTATTTCCATTTTGTTATTGGACAATGAAATCTTTGGTATTATATTTAAGAATAATTATTGTTCTATTTATAATAATAATGTTTTGTATAGAACTGAAATATTACTTAATGAATTTTGTATACTTGACTTACGTGAAAATAATTTTTGCAGTTGAACAAATTAGTATAAGATGATGAGATGATCATTCAAAGAGTTGAATATGTTTATTTACTAAAATACATGTGTGAATTATTTTAAAGGTTCATAGAATTCAGTAGTGAAACAAATTGGCAAAGCATTAAGATTCTTTGATTAGATCAAGGAATAAATACTTGTGCAATAAGTTTCTAGATCATCTCAAATGGTTTTCTCACAATGGACGCCTCCTGATACGTAATAATTGATTGATGCATCTGAAAGGAAAAATCGTACCTTGTTGGACATGGTGCAGTCCATAATGATTTTACCGACATTTCAGTATCCTTCTGGGATAATGTCCTAGAAATGGTTGCATATCTACGAAAAGGTAACCTTAAAATCCAGCCCCAAGACTCCATAAAAGTTATGGACAGGGAGGATTCCTAATCTTAAGTATGTTAAAATAAGGGGATGCCCAAATTATGTGAAAAGGTTTAAAAGGATAAGCTTGGGATAAGATTTGACAAGTACAGATTTGTGGGACATCCTAAAGTAAGTTTAGGGTATATGTTCTATAATTTTAATTAGAAAAAGGTGTTTGTTGCAAAACACGCTACCTTCTAAGATAAAAGTGTTTATCATTAAAGGGACTAGTGGAAGGATAATAGATCTTGAAGAGTTCAAGAACCATAAAACACTATAAGTCAAATAAGAGGAACATGTAGATAGAACTATTGTACCACAAGCGAATCGTAAATCTGGAATAATACCAAAGATATCTGAGAGGCATAGATTCATCGTGGATGATGATGATGAGGTACGTATTATAGAAGATGATGATCCAGTTGCATACGATAAGGTAAGAGTTGTAAACACTCAGAGAAATGGATTGAAGCAAGCTTCTCAAAAATGGAACATTCTTTTTGATGAAACAAATCAAAAGAGTTTGATTTTATCACAAATAAGAATGAACCTAGTGTGTACAAAAGGGTTAGTGGGAGCGCCGTGACATTCCTAATATTATATGTTGATATACTTTGGATAAGGAATGACATACTAATACTACAACCAGTAAAGATAAAGTTGTCTAAACATTCATCCATGCATGATTTGGGAAGAGTATCTAAATTGGGGATAAAATCTATATAGATAGATTTAAGAGGATGCTCGACTTAACCCTAGGAATTTATATTCATTTGATGCTAAAGTCGTTTAGCATGGCAAACTCCAAGAGTTGTCTCATATTGATGAGCCATGTAGTGTATCTCTCTTAATAGTCCCCATAGACTCGTAAAAGAGAGATCACATGAGTACGTAACTAATATGTATGTAATGAAAAGTATGAGACCTGATGTTGATCAGTCATATTCTGGAGAAGATCACTATAAGACAGTGAAAAAATATCTTAAAGTACTTAACCAGCACTAAGGATGTGATTTAAATTTATGGTGGGTCTAAATTAAAACTAGAGGGCTTAACAGACTCAAGTTTTTCAGACAGACCAAGACAACAGAAAATACACTTTAAGGTAAAGGGTTACCTTAAACATTGGTGCAGTGAATTGGAAATGTTCCAAATAGCAAAGAGTTACTAGTTTAGTGATAAAGACAAAGTATATAGTTATAAATGAAGCTACACGTTGATTGTTTGGATGAAAAGTTCATTACAGAACTTGAAATAGTTCCTAAGTCTCATATTGGATCTAAACATGTGTTGTGGCACTTTCATTTGATTATATGAATCATTGAAAGATGAGAATTCACTATAGAGATAGTGGAATCTCAAGAGTAACATTACATATCTATTAACTAAAGTTTATCTAACAGCAGGATATTCGTCACTTAGAGAAGAAGGGTATGATATACATGGCGATTGGCTTTAGTGCAATTGGGAGATTAAAAGTAGTATGCACACAAGCCAATCATGTTTTATGATAATGCATATACTTTGTAACAATCTTATTCATTTATTAATAAAAAGTATTAATTTATTAAAAGCTTTTAATTATCTACATGATGCTGCTTTATAATATGTGATAAACTCATAGTTTTAAGCTATGTTTTTAGAATAATGGTGATGATCATTATAATGAGATCTAAATTCTTAGAAAGCTTAAAACTAAAATAGTTCCCAATCGTTGGATTACTAAATTGGGGATTAGTGAATCCGGATAGATTGATACATATGTTGCTTGCACATTGGATGAGGATGATTGATCTCATGATCATTTGTGTGGAGACACTAAAGCAAGTATGTAGGTGCTTATTGGAGAATAAGTTCACTGAACGTGGCTCGCTAAGGAATACCTAATAGAGTTTTACTTGCCTATCAATAGGAATTCATGTAGTGATAGTAGTACAAGTGATCCTTGGACTTGAGATCATCATAGCATCTTGTGTATGATCAGTTATATTTTAACTCATTCCTTAAGACCCTTAGGGTATATCAAATGGTATGTTTGGGTATAATAAGTTGTACATAGAGATAATGTATGATCAATAAAGAATCTGCCACTTCTAGTAAAAGAAGAGAAATGTCCTATGTGATTCGATAAATGACAACCCAGTAGTCCTTGATCAAGACAGAATGAAATTAGAAAGGAGTTTTTAATTTCCATTACTTGGAATTGTGCATTTAAGAGTCGAAATACATATAATTAAATAAAATAAGACTTGACAATAATTTTATGTCTTATATTTAATTAGGACATTGTATGGTGAAAAGATTGAATTGTATGGTAAATATTTACTCAAATGTTCTTTTATGATTAATGTTAAAATTTATATTATCTGAAAAGTCGTTAATCGCTAGGGAGGTTTATCCCTATTATAGAATAAATATTATTTATTTAAATAAATTAATAGTTTAATTTATTTATTTAAATAAGATTAGAATTGTTCTAATTAATTTATTCACAACCGGTTTAATATGTAGAACCTAAAGGGTCACACCATAAAAGAAAGAATAATTATTTAAGAAGTTAATGGCATAATCGTAATAATAAGTTAAGTATATTTAATTTAATCTATGGTGATAGAATAAATTAAATAGCTTAATATTTATTATTTAATATTTTAGAAATATTAAATATAAATTAATAAGAGGAGTCTTATTATTATTATTACTAATATTATTATTTAATTCCTAAAGGAGTTTGAGAATTAACTAATAAAAATACTCTCATATATTCATAATAAGATTAGGAGGTTAAATTAATTAAAGGAGTTTAATTAATTAAAATAAAACCAATTCCTTAATTGTTAAGGAGGATTGCCCACATCTATAAATAAGAGGAGTCTTATTATGGATGGGGATTGTTGACTTTTTCACAACATACGTGATTCCAATAGTTGGGAGAGTACACCCTTTCTATGAGAGAGAGAAAAATTAGGATTTTGCCAAACACCCATCTTCTTGAATCTTTCTTCTTCCTTGGTGGATCACATCTAGAGGCCAAACACTTGGGTGGTTAACATTGATCAAGGGAAGGAACCATACCCGGTGGATTCAAGTTGAACGTAAAAAAAATTGGAGGTGAACGTGTACTTGAGGAAGCTCGAATCTTCAAGGGTATGATTCTTGTTCTTCATATTTTTCGTTTAATTAATAATTATGCATAAATGATGATCCGGTTATATGGTTTATAAAATTTTAAAACTCTAATTTTCCATGCTTCTGCTTATTTTGTACAATTTAATTGCGTTTATGAATATTACAAACCTAACAATAATAGTAGTAGTAGTAGTAGTAATAATAATAATAATAGTAATAATAATAATAATAATAATAATAATAATAATAATAATAATAATAATAATAATAATAATAATAATAATA
Organism: Panax notoginseng; assembly: GCA_016801055.1. Classification (NCBI taxonomy): domain Eukaryota; kingdom Viridiplantae; phylum Streptophyta; class Magnoliopsida; order Apiales; family Araliaceae; genus Panax; species Panax notoginseng. Next base: position 118,237,517 of record CM029013.1, read on the forward strand.
ACAGTAATAATAATAATAGTAGTACTAATAATAATAATAATAATAATAATAATAATAATAATAATCATAATAATAATAGTACTAATAATATAATAATAACAGTAATAATAATAATAATAATAATAATAATAATAATAATAATAATAATAATAATAAATAATAATAATAATAATAATAATAATAATAATAATAATAATAATAATAATAATAATAATAATAATAATAATAACACTCATGATAATAATAGTACTAATAATAACACTCATGATAATAATAGTACTAATAATTATAATAACAATAACAGTAATAATAATAGTAGTACTAATAATAATAATAACAATACCAGTAAAAATAATAATAGTAGTGCTAATAATAATAATAATAATAATGATAATAATAATAATAATAATAATAATAATAATAATAATAATAATAATAACAACAACAATAACAGTAACAATAATAATAATAATAGTAGTAGTACTAATAATAATAATTCTTGCAAAATAATAATAACTAGGCCCAGGTGCTCGGGTGGTCATTGTATTAATATTCCAAACTGGAGGTTTTGGGTTTGAATCTGTGCATCAACATATTTTTTGGGATAAAGTTCAATATTTGCCATGTTAGCCCATCCACATATGATATGTACGTATGTGTATATATATATATATATATATATATATATATATATATATATATATATATATATATATATATATATATATATACATATTTTTTTTTCCAAAATTTCTTATCAAACTAAATAAAATACTAAACAAATCTGAACATTAAACTAAATATATATAAAGTAACTATGAATATATATATATATAGATGGTAATAGAATTTATCTAATAAACAAAAAATATAACATAAGAAGCAACAATATCACAGCTAGGTTTCGAACCTAAGACCTATGGGTTATTGGGTCATTAAGCTACCACTTAACCATTCTAATTTATTAGTTAACTAAACTACCGCCATAACTTGTAGCGGTAGACAGTGTAGCACAAAACTTGTAGCGGTAAACTAATTTATTCTATTTTCTACTTTATTTTGCTCAGTTACTGAAATAGACTTTCAGTATTTTGGCAAAATAAAAAATGTAAAAACTTTTGACTTTTTGTTTTAACTTCTATGATTAAAAAAACCTGACTTCCTAGGTAAGATTGTTTATTTTTTTGGTTCTGTTGGAGAAAAACTTGTGACCTTTTAAACCGCTTTTTCTCTAGATTTAGGTAACTCATGTAGATTGCATTCACGAATGCTGATTTTCTAGTTTTAAACTCCAATTTTGTTTGTGACAACATGTGAAGGGCCCAACTCTTTAGAGTCACTTCATTTAGATGCCTGCTATATTAATAAGCTGATTAGACTCTTAAGAATATGCTAGATTTGCCTGCTTTACATAAGTTGTGGTTTTGAGTTCGTAGCCTAAAATATGTTTTCATTTTCTTGCATTCGTTTCTATACTGTCCAATGTAAATACAAGTGAAATAATTTATCTGAAAGGGTGAGAGCCATCTAGACAATGATAATAACTACGAATTGTTTCTCATCTTGCTTTGCATTTGTAAAGTGATAACTGATACTCATGTATGATGTTTACAACAGAGGCGAAGAGACAGGATTAATGAAAAGATGCGAGCACTACAAGAACTCATACACAATTGCAATAAGGTACATCACTCTTATATTAATGTTTCGTCTAATATTTGGATGTTCCCATTAATTTTATTTGCCATCTAAACTTGGATTTCATACTAGTTTTTAAATAGTAGTAGTGGTTAACTTCTTTGCAACAATAAATTGGGCAATTAATACATGCTCTTTTGTGATGTTTATTCCCCTATTATGCTAACAATTTCATTTACTTATTATAAGGTGGACAAAGCATCAATGCTTGATGAGGAAATTGCATACTTAAAGACTCTTCAACTTCAAGTACAGGTTATTTTTCTCAATTTCCTTGGATTTATTGATATTTAATTTGATTTCTATTTCTTGAAGAATTTGAATAATCTATATAGCTCTACTACTTTACTAATAGCGTGTCAAAATCTTTTTGCAGATTATGTCAATGGGTGCTGGATTATATATGCCTTTAATGGTGGCTGGAAGTTGGAAAGTTAGACTGTTTTGGAATGGATCAGGTAATTGGGATCGGAGATCTCGGATCGGTGGAGGGGTGATTGGAGTGTGGAGAGAAAGAAACGAAGGTGGGAGAGGGAGAATCATGGGCACGCGGAGAAGGATGAAGCTTGGGTACTGGTAAAGTTAATTACCAACTCTCTTGATTGTTCCTAATCCGATGACTAAGGAGAGGAAGTGCTAGCTAATACTTTCTATATCCCAATACTGAAAATTTTGCTTTGAAATATCACACAATTAAAATTTTCTCAATTTTTAGCATTTAATATTTATGGATTTTCTAGAGTTATAGTTTGTAATTTCATTTTGATTTTCAAACATGAAATGTAGCATAAGATACCTTGGATAAATTTGGTGAGAATTTGAGATAATATGTATGCTTAATATTTCTAGTTGTCGACTGATTTGATTTACTACTTATTAGAGGTAATGCTTCAAGCACAAATGACTAACTAAATTTAAAAACGTTACGTAAGTATTTGCTAGAGTAGCAGTTTGGTGATTTCATTTAATTTTTTAGACACAAAATTTAGCATAACGTACATTAGATAAATTTGGTGAAATTTTATGATTATAATTTATATGTGTGTATTAATAGAAAGTTTGCATTGGAATTCAATTTTGTGATTTCATCTCGTTGGATTAAGCTTTCAAAAGTGTCATCTACTATATATATGGTTTGAGGGATTTATTGTGTGAAACATTAAACTGAATAAAGATGCAGGAATTTTTAACAGCAGTAACCTTCTTATTTTTGATGGAAATTATAGTTCAGCAAAGTTTTCTTACTTTAAATCGGAAGAATTGATCTTCTAAGAGGTTAAAATAGAATTAGAGCATATAAAATTGATTATGGTGCCAAAATGCTATATGCAACAGAATTATTGTCTACTTGAATATGGAACTGAGATATACTGTATACTATCACAGCCTCTAATAATGGTTGTTTTAGATGCATTTACATGTATCGTCAATGTTTACTATGATTTCATTCTGCATTAACACACTTTATTTGTGTTAGAAGCAGATGTTTAAATACTGTATCTCTCATTTCTTTTCTATTTGGATTTAGTTAGTTCTTCTACAGAGAAAATTTCTTCCAAGTAGAAAGATTTGTCAACTTACCTCACCTTAATTTCTCTGTCTATGATTCTCCAATCAAAACTTCACTGTTTCGGCGTTCTCTTGGATTATCAGAAGAATAATCCCTGTACTAACATCGAAGATAAAGATTCCCTTGTTTTAAACCTGGTTTCAGGTCTTCAGTTGCCTATGTAATAATCAAGCAGCCTTGGTCCTTATATGTCTTTTTATAAGTCTTAGTCCTTACATGACTTCTTTTGCCACTCATATCCATAGACTAATGCCCTTCTTGGTACAGTGAAGAGATTTTAGGGGAGATCCTGTTTGTTCTTTACAAAATACGTATCCTCCAGAACACATTTAAAGTTGATGATGGCACAAATGTTTTAATTGCACATCGCCCCAAGCTCTTGCGCCTATCACTGGAAACCCTCATGAAAACCCAATCTGAAGATGTTCGCTTGAACTGCATAGGTCTGTCAATTTCTTTTTCTACAGTTCTAGCAACATCATGCACGTATATTTGACAGTTCTGCCTTCTAAATTCTAATTATCCTTCTAGACTAGAAGCATGATGTGAGCATCTAAAACTTGGCTTAATGATGTTAATCTAGTAGAAAGTTATTCTATTGGGCTATGGATTTGATTATATAGTTGGTATATTTGCTTGAAAGTACAATGACAAGTTTAATTTTGGCAGAAAATTAAAGAACTTCTATTAGTGCTGGATCAGCGGGAGGATGAATCAATAGAATGTACCTTCAAAGGTGTTGCCAAGCATTTTCGAGAAGTATTTTCTGAACTTGTGCAACATGGTCACAGTCATTTGGTTATGATGAAGAAAGAGGTATTTTTTTAGCTTGTTTGATCAAGTATGAGCTAAGAAGCAAAAATTCTTTTGTAGTTCGGCAAATCCCCGAATCTCAGTGTCCCAGAATCTAGATTCATAGATTGTTCTGGGTTCTTTACGGGGGATTCTTCTGTAAAGGTATAAACATTTTCTTTTGTATGATAAAGAAGTTTTTCATAATAATGACATACTTTTCTTTGATTAAATGGGTTTTCCATTGTCAATGTAGTTGTTGATGGACGCCATTTTTGGGAATTTGATGTTTATTTGCTTGCTACTTCTTGGGACAAGAGTTTTACCAAAGGCATCAGTTGTAAGCTTAAGGTAAAATCTTCTATTTTTTTACCTACCTTAAATATATCTTAGGCTAGTAAACAGTATAAGTTAGTTTGGGCGCTTTATTATCAAAGGATCACCTTTTAAAAACTGAGCATTGCTTACTGAAGATCAATTTCCTTTCTATCACATTATTTTCATTCTTTCTATTTTTTCTTGTGCTTGACTTCCTTTGTAAATCGAGACTTTTTATCCATGTCTAGATTTTACACACACACACACACACACACACACACACACACACACACACACACACACACACACACACACACATATATATATATATATATATATATATTGATAAGTATATCTAGATGTCAAATTATACATGTCAGCTGACATTATCTCAACAATGAACATATTTTTACCAGCTAAATTGATAAACTTGTCTATTGATTTACATATGGCTTCACTATCATATATGATGGTACTCTGAAAATGATGAATGATTTATCCAACATTCCCATATGACTAGCATATGCTTTGTAAATCACACTTTTTTTGACTGTTATATGTGTTTCATGGTTTAATTTGGTGAAGTTTCACAATATATGTTTTAGAGAAGGTGAATTGAGTAAAAGAACCACAACAGGATTCACAACGACAATTACAGCAACTACAACCAAATATATTACAACAAGACATATTGCTAAGGCACCAAACATCAGACTCATTCCAGAGACATCATGCAATTAAACAGGAAAAGTAGTTATCGCAATCAGCAATTTTCTTTCCAGCAGAATCATCAAGTATGTTTATGACTTTAGCTACACGCACGAACATATTTATCAAGTTATACTGTCATCATTATAAGCCTGTAAAATGTCTGTTCATTTGTAGCATTATTTGTGAGCACCAATTATTATCTTGATCCGTGTGTCAATTTATACCCACGAAGCACATGCTTGTCTTCTTCAGGATATTTTATTTGTATATCAATTTGGTAGTCAATAAAAAGGGTATTACCTTCTTCCATGTCCCTTGATTAGTAAGAAAATAACACAACATTGTTGTCTTTGTGTATTGATTTTTGCACTAAGTGTCTGTGGTGACCTATTTGCTTCATTTACCTGACTTGCTATTATTTTTAAATATGTGCAGGAAGACTGCTTCTACGACTTGCCTTACAATACTGGGTATCAAATTTCCGTGCTACGTTTACGGAAGATATGGGACGACATTATAAAGTGTACTCTCTCTATATATGTAGATATATACTTTGATTGAAGAACTGTGGTAGCTTTGGATGGTTAATTGTAAAGATAATGAATGATTATGTAGTGGATGATTTTATTAAGTTAATAATATTTTAGCTTTTTGTATTTTTGTCATTATTTGCTATGGGGACATTGAGCCAGCCAGGTACACAAAAAGAATGTCAAATTTTGATTTGGCAATAATATAATTCGTTATCAAAGCATTGAAAAAGTTTTAATATAGCAACAATTTTTTATACGTTTAGCAACAAATTTTCGTTGCTAATGGCATTAAAAATATAATATTTGGCAATGAAAATTTAACCTAATAACAACAGAGATGATATTGTTGCTAATACTAAAATAAAAGGTAATATTTTTTTCGTTGCTAATCGACGACTTTTGTTGCTATTGAAAAATAACCAGCAACAAATATTTTCATTGCTGATTCAGCATAATGTCGTTGCCAAATAATATAATCAGCAACGAAAATCGTTGCTAAAAAGTTTACATTCCGCAACGAAAGCAAGCATAGGCAACAATTTTCATAATTTACTGCAACGAAAAATGTCATTGCAAAATGGTGTCCACGAAAATGCATCGTCGTTGCAAAAAAAAAAGAGTTCATTTCGCTGCCAATTAGAAGGCTTTTGCAACGAAATGGGGTTTTTAGCAACGAAATTTTAATTATTCTACAACAATACATTTTGTTGCTAAAGGATCGTTGTATCTGTACGAAAGCCAAATTTCATTGCAAAATGTATTACTTTTGGCGACGAAAAAAATACGTTCGTTGCAAAACAATTAGCAACGCTCATTGCACAATGAAAGACGCAACGACAGTAAAGTCGTTGCCAAAAACCTTTAGCAACAAAATTTGGCACCTTTAACAACGAAAATCGATTGTTGCCGAAGCCCCACTTTTTTGTAGTGTTGCCTGTGACACCCCCAAATCTCGGTACTTCATTACCTCAAGATTCATTGTTCACTTAATCAAATCATTCATATCTAACTACCCAATCATAATAAAAATTGAATAATAAACCTTCCCTTAAGGGATTACAAGAATAAAATCTCCCAGGTTATCTAACCTTTAATTACAATCAATCAAATGCGGAAATTAAATAAATACTTCATTACATCAATCAAATTAAAGTCTGGTAAATAACTGTCAACATATTACAAGTCTTCAGTACTTGTTCATCTTTCCCTTTCCTTTACAGGTGCTAGGTACATCTACCTTCTCATCTTTAGCTGTAATAGTTATATAAGCAAGAGTGAGCAAACAAAGCTCACTTGAAATAACAGTGAAGAAAATCTTACAACATTTGCCAACTAATAGGCTCAATAGAACTGAACAATATGTTCTATTAACATTCTGAAATATACAACTGAGGGTCTAATGACCACGAACCATGTCCACAGTTATAAGTAATCTTTCAACTTTAACTTTAACAGTCATAAGACTATAAGGACTCCACATACTTAGGGGGATCGGCCCTTCGTACAATGTATTGTGCACAACCATTTCAACGCTAAGTGTAAACCTCTAATAAAAGAGTTGTTCATCTCAGTATTTAGAATACTCCGCACCAAAGTAGGTTTGGTTTGGATATATTACAAGGTAATTTAGAATTTAACGGTCATCAACTAAGGATTAGTTGAATACAAAAGAACTAACTGTATGCTATGGAATAATCATAACTGAATCGATATTTGTAACTTAATATCATGCTTTAGGAATAATCTAATAGAATAAACACTGAATAATCATAACATAATTTGCTTGAAACATATAAAGTCAAGGTTATTGAGAATTGGATACTAAGCATGCAAAGAGAATAGTGATTTGAACGATAAAGTTGTTCAACACTAGAATATAAAAATATAACGATTCACATGTTAAATAACAAGTTACATATTAAAGAAACTTGCTCAATATTAAAGTATAAGATTTAAAATACTTGTATCCTCATGAACAACTAGATACAAGGACTTTCTCAATAATAAACAATCTAGCTCTACGAAAGTGTAGAGTTAGCAACTTGCGTAATTGTAATTGAATTAAAAGCAATAACGTACTCAACGAAATTAAACTTGCACAACGAAGTGTTAGAGTTAGAAAACTTGCCTTGAGCATAAGCTAAACCTTACAACTTGAATCTCAATACCCTATATATATGTCATCATGACATAATTAGTCACTACCAACACTTTATATATATAAACAAGAATACATCATATAGGTTTAATTATCAATTCACATAATCGAATTACGTTAATACTAGTTATCCCTTGATAACATGCTCATTCCTAGTTTAGTACTACTGAAATCATCATTTAACAGTCATATTATTAATACATAACATTTATTGTCAAAATTTGTGTAAATAAATAAAACTGTCAGACCATTCTGCTAACTCGCGCTGCGGCGCCACAGTTTACATTGTGGGTTGGAGCTGCGGCGCTGAGCTGGCGTTGCGGTGCGAGACACAGGCCAACGATTGGTGCTGCGGCGTAGCGCAGGCGCTGCGGCGCGAAACTTACATTGCTGGGCCGCACTGCGGCGCCAAACTCCAGACTTCGACGCCCAGCCTCGGCAACAGCATGAACAAAAAGCCAAATTGGCCTACAAGCTCCAATCTAACAAACTAATTAACATGTAATACACATATAGACTTCATATAAACATAATTTTAATACTTTTAACATGTTTTTACATATACAATAACATAAACATCAACTTTATAACACCTAATTTCAATATTTTTGGCAAAAACTCTATTTTTGACATTTTTAATGAAAGTCTTCACTGTAACTTTGCTTTTCCATCCAAACAGTTAATTCATCATAACAAATTTATGTGTATTTATCCTCTTACAAATTCAATAGTCAAATTATAATTTAAACAACCAATAAAACCTTAATTTTATTTTAAATTAAGCCATATTCATATATTTTCATATAAACACTCTGTAATATAGTTTCTTCATAAAACACATACATACATAAACTAGTTTCTCTATAATCATATATAAACTCATGAAACCATCTTATAACCAATAATTTATCATATAAAACCATATATCACATACAATTTATTCTTCATGAAGATTTTTACAAAGAATTTTAGAAGAGTAAAAACTAAACTTTAAAAATAAAAGGATTAAGATTCTACCTTTGTTTAAGAAGATGATACCCTTCCCTTTTGATCAAGAACTTTCTTTTCCCCAATCTTTTCTCAAGAATTCTCTCTAATTCTTCTTCTTCTCTTCCTTTTTCTTCTTCTGAGTTTTTCTTTTCTTCTCCCAACTCTAGTTTACGTAGTAAAAAAAATATAACGTATAGTAGTAATAATATATATTAATTATATAATATAAATATAGATATAACTTATATCCGTTATGTAGGTTTTGAAATTCAAAAGCCATAAGGCTTGTTTGGCTAACATAATAAAATAACACATTAACTCATATACCTTGTTTGGTAAACCTAATTAAAATAAATAGATTAATCCTTATACCTTGTTCGATAAAAATACTATTATAATAAAGACTTAATATGCATTAAGGCTTGTTTGGCCAAAACTAAATTAAACTCATTTAATTTATTTTAATAACTCCTTTATAGCAAGGTTATTTGTCACACTTCTATTTAATTAAATTTTGATAATCAATTTAATTAAATCTAACACTAATTTATTAAATTACTTTAACACATATCAATACCACATAATTATAATTTCCTTTATAATTATAAATTTTTTTAATCAACTAACACTTCATTTTAAATTACAAATAAAAATCAAAATATAATAATTAATTTAATTATTATAAACTCTCTAACTTAATTATTAAATTAAATTAGAATATTAACACATAACAATTAATTTCTTAACTCCTTAATTGTTTAATTAACAAATAATTAATCAATTAACTCAAATCAAATTAAACACATAGTTATTCGACGATAAACACATCCATTAAATATTTATATAATTCAATAAATATTTAAAATTACAATCTAAAATTCTGGAATGTTACATTGCCTGTTTGAAACTGATGTAATCAGGATAGCATAATAGGATGACGATGTTGACTCACTTAGTTAAATATACACATAATTGACTTCTTAAGGGGAATTTATATTTAATTAATGAAATTCAGTGAATTAGTAGTGAAGGCTAAGATTAGGCATGATCCTAAGTTTTCGGGAATATATGGTATTCGTATATAAAAAAAGAAAAAAAAAGACGAATAAAAAAAATATAAATAAACATCGTGGCTAGTTTAGTTCTATGACGCCCCCAAAATAAGTCCATACAACTCATTCTAAGTCGCCAAATACATGGTACATAATCCAAATACAAACATCATTTATACAACTATCGTGCAAAATACGACAACACATAAGCTGAGAGTTTCAATACAAATATTGTCTTGTAGACAATATCTAAACTCAAATAAAGTCCTCATTACAATTATTGTTACACTATTTTACAAAATAGGGAGGACTACTATAATAACCATAATGGACCATTACTCCACTCCCCAACGAGTCCTAACTACATTCTCACCTCTTGAGAAGAACAATGAAACCAAAAGGAAAAGGGTGAGCTCAACTAGCACAGTAAAAAATATTATGACTAAGATAATGTAGAACAAATTATCCTTAGTCCTCAACAGGAAAAAATCTGATAGAATATAATAGACAACAAGTTTTAGATCAACAACTGCATCAGAAATAATAATCCATTAGAAGAGTCAAGTAGAACATGATGTCTACTATCTTCTATAATTTAAAAGTCTATCATCAATATTTTATCCATGTAACACCAATCAATAATTATTTCTAATCAATAAATTATCTATGCACTACGGGCCAAAGATAATCGTTTGTATCACTAGTGGTTGTAATAACCATGAATTTTCAAGTCACTTTATAAATAGATATATCAATTATGATGGTGATTGAGTGTCTAATTTAATAACAAGTGTGTTATGAAAATTTTATAGGAAGTCCCTCTTATGGAATAATTAAAGTAGTGAACTAGCCTAAGAATGTTAACAATCAAGGGAGTTGATTAAGATGATGAACCCTAATTGAATATTTAATTTACTTGTAGGTGGCAAGTCTAATTGGGTTATGAAAATAAAGTGGTATTCTTAATTTATGGGTATGTGTAATAGTCCAAGTAGTAAGTGTTACTAATGGGTTAGCCCAATTGGATGAGTAATCAAGCCCACTCATTTTATTGGAAGTTATACCTTGATGACATTAGTTAAATGAATTAACTTAGCCCAACTTTTGGAATTAATAAATAGTAGTCCAAGTAATATAAAAATAAACTTGACTACTAATAGCCCAAACTAATTAATTGTAAGCCCAACCATTAATTAAAGAGGCCCAACCATTGGTCCATGAAAGAAATGACATTTAATAATTATAGTAAGTATATAACACAATAAAAATAAATCTATAATGGGAGAAATGGGGAGTGTATGGCCGGCCACTAAGGGGCATAATGGGGAGAGTTTGAAATTTTTGTTAAGCTTGTCCAATATCTTGGATATAATCTTTTGAAACCAACACCCATGACAAGTGTCACTCTCCTAGCATGCCCAACACATGAGTTCAGTGACTAAGCAAACAAGTAATGATTAGGGGAGAGAGTTAGTGAGAGCATGCTTACACTTTTAATTATATCAATTTCCACTAACTTCATTTCATTTGCATACTTACACTTTAAAGCTCCTTAGCTAGAGAAAGAAAGAAAGTAAAGAGAGAAAAAGAAAGAGGATTTCGGCCAAGAGGAAGAAGAAGAGGGTCTTGAGCTTCATGCATGCTAAGTTTCTAAACTACTTCGGGAAGATAAGGAAGATAGCAAGAAAAACTAGGTATTAATTCTCTTCATTTTTAAAGTTTGATTTCTTATTTGTTGGGTTTTTGATGAAACAAGAGTCTTAATTTTGATCTTTGAAAAACTCTTCATCTATTGGTGTATGAATGTTTTATATGATGATCAAAACAATTTTGAAGTTGAATATAAGATCAAAAGAGAGATTTGTACCAAATGGATAGAGAAAGGTACATGCATGCATGCACTATGAAATTTTATGATAGATTCTTGTGATGGATGTTGGATATAGTTAATATCAAGATTAGAGTCATGGGTTTATCAAAGAAGATTTGTGGATTTTTATGAGTTCATGTGATTGAGATTTGAAAAAAAGATGTTAGATGGATTTTTGAAGAAATTTTTGTTTAACTAGTATGCTTTATCATGTGCATGTTGAAATCTACAAGTGATATTTGAGGTTTTCTTTCTTGATATGATAGATGCATGAGTTAAGGGCTAAACCCTTTGGAATCACTCAAATATGTTTTAAAATGAGCAAGTTATGAATTATATCCCAAACTACCCAACTGTTGAGAACATGCTACTGATCAGTCACTTGTGGACTATTTTCGGTAACCAAAACAAAATCAAATTTGGTGTTTGATATATGGAAAATGTATTTCGGGAAAATACAAATCTAACGATATCAAATGGACCCAAATCCGAGATGTAGATCTTGAGATATGAGCGTTTCCGTAAAGGACCTCAAATCTGAAAAACGACTAAGCTGTTATGAATGTCCTTGCGGATTAGTTCACTTTGACACTGATTTCTGGGACCTAAACTTTACAGAACCTGATGTTTGATGAATGGAAATTGTAGTTCGAGAAGATACGAATCCAACGCCACCGACGGTACCAAAATCCGAGTTGTAGACTTTGTTCTACAAACGTTTCCGTGAAGGACTCCAAATCTGAAAATGTTGAGCGAAAATTTGAGTGTCAATGTGAAGTGTAATGAAAATGTGTTATTGTACTAAATAACTTTAAAGCCACTAATGGGCTAGTAAGTTAATTACATATAAAATGAAATGTAATTAATTACTTAATTATTATTTAAATGATGTTAAGTAATAATTAAAATGAGTTAGTGTTATTGGGATAACTACTTAATTAAGAATAAATAATAAATTGAGTTAATCAATTAATTAATTATTATTTAACTAATATTATATAATGAATAAAGTGTAATTAAGTAAGATTAAGTGATAATTACTTACTTACTTTGACATGAAAGTTTATAGAATTAATTGTTTATTATTCAGATAATAAATAAAGATGAATGTTAATTAATTATCCTTTTAATAATAATAAGGAATAATCACTACTATAAAACAGTAAATAGATAACGCGTAAAAAACGTTGTAGAAGGTTTTACAGAAACGTCGTATTTAAGGGTGTTGTCTATTTGACACATTTATACAACGTTTTTAAAATGTTGTAGTTTGACACATTACACAATATTTTTTTTCTTAAAAAACGTTATATATTTGTTTTCCATAAATTCTTAGATGCTTGAAAACGTTGTAGATGATATGATTCTACAATGTTTTTGTGGCTTAAAATGTTATGGTTTGGTACATCAAACAATGTTTAAACTCATTTATACAACATTTTATAAAGTGTCATCTATTTAGACTACTTTATACAATTTTTTTAAAATATTATAGTTTGACTTTAAAATGTTGTAATACATGATGTTGTAATAGTTGTGGTTCACCTATATTTGAGTTTAAGCTAATAACTCCAATGCATACTTAAATTTCTAATTCAAAAAATTCATCATGCCCATTTTAATAGGCATAATCATAATGTCTTCAATACTATACTATAATATGTTTGATAAAAAGAACTATACTATAATATCAAAATATTCTAGGATCATTCAAATAGACTACAGTTCATTCTCCTTTCAGGTTTTCAATAAACAATTCAAAGAAGGTCAACACCTGCTTATTTTATACAAGAACATAAATTTTAATGTTATTCAAAATCCTTGTGTGGGTGCAAGTGCAAGGTAGGACATTAAACTTCTGCTACGAAGAAATCAGCTGCTTATAACAACTAACTAGTTTAACATCCTATAGATGCATATAAAGTGATAGCACTATGATTGAGCTTACGCAAGGTCGCCCCCAATAATGAGCAGGTTCCCACGTGGCAGAGTGAGTTCGGAATCACTACAACGGAAACGAATCGAAGGTTGAGCAAGAAGACGTGCCACACTATAGGATGAGTTTCAACCATCACCAGTATCAGCTACAAAGTCGAACCACATATCACCCTTTTCACTAAACTGGTCATAAAATAAATCATCCTGTTTAGCTCCATCTTGAACCTTGCTCATTGCCGCCTGATGGTATGGTGCCAGAAGAAAAGAAAAAGAATTCATTATAACAATAACACAATTTAATCAATGTGTTATCAATAAATTATTCAGAAGGACCATTTGACTAAAAAAATCATTTTCAGAATCAAATATCAGAACAAGATTCTTGGGTACTTTATATAGGTGGTGTACACACCTCTTAAGGAAAATGTTAGCCAAATGTCTTGGGTACTTTATTAAGTTACATAAAAAAGCCAAAAATACTCCACTAACACTGTTGTAGCAGCTGTTAGACACTACTGAAGCGATGCTTTCAAAACAAATAAAAATTACCACACGTTTGCTACACATTAGACCAAGTAAACTATAATTGTGGTTAGAGAAATGAACTTACAGATGTTTCATCAACCAATATAGATGGTAACTTCTTTTATGTCGCAATAGCAACACCATTAGCAGCTGCACGCTGTAACACCTAAGAAAATCGGATTTTTATGATAATTAAATTTTTATTTGATTATGTAGATTAAATAAATTTAATTGACTATTTATGTGAGTAAGCTATGTGAAGGTTGTTCTATGACCTAGAATGTGTGGATGTGGTTAGGATTTTGGTTACGTGATAGAATTAAAGTGTTTAAATTTTCAAGACGAAAATAAAAGTTTTTCGAGAAATTTTTCGAAAAACACTATTCATGGATTTCTGCTCGGGAATTATTTTTGAATTTCCGATAAACGCTTAATGATAGAATTTTAAGACGAGATGGAATATCCAATAATATTTCAGTAATGGCAAATGCAATTTTTTGCCTGCAGACTTAAAACCTAACGGTTAGGGAAAGTGATTTTCGAGAAGGATTTTAAATGCGTATAATGAATTAAAGCAATGATCGTATAATACGTAGGTATTGTACGAGGTAATGAATACGAGTATGATACAAGATATTATACGAGTATGTATGAATGATGGTATGACATATATATTGAACAAGTATACGAGTTGGAATACGAGATTAATACGTATATTATACGTATAAGGCTTTAAAGCCAAATGGATTAGACTTGTAGGATTTGTTAGGAATTGTACAAGCCCAAGTATAGGAATGGTTAAGCCCAATGGTAGAAATGGTTAAGTTCGATTGGAATTAAAAGTTAAGGTCCAAAGTGAATTAATGAACAAGCCCAAGTGTTTGTTAAATGTAAGCCCAAAGTATGAATTAAGTTAATTAAGCTAAAAGCCTAAAGTAAGAACCTATGGGCTATTGGATGATTAAAACCCATGGGGCAAACCATGGGTGATTCAAAGTGATGAGCAAGTAAACTTAATGGTTAAACAAATGATAAGTTAAGTAATGACCAAGTAAAGTGCTTATGCTTGGTGGCTAAGTAAAGTGCTTATACTTGGTGGCTAAGCAAGAGATAAGCAAGTAAACTTAATGGCTAAGTAAATGTGGTGAGCAAGAAAGAGATATAAGTTGTGGAGGCCAAGTAAACTTGATGGATAAGCTAGGAATAGTAAAGAGGTGGAATGGCTTATTGACCATTAAGCCCTCACTTTGTGATTTCTATAAATAGAAGATGTCCTAGCTCATTTGTTGGTTGTTAAAATTCATCCAACATTATAAGTGCTTATTGGTTAGAGAGAAAAAGCTAGAAAGTTAGACTTCGCAATTCAAGAAGTAAGAAGAAGAACAAAGTTTAATCAAGTGATCTTCAAGGGTAAGGACCTAAACCATGATTCTCATTCTCTTCAATTATTAGAGAAGTGAGTAGTGGTAGAACATGTATGCTAAGAAGAGGTAGGAATGATTAATCAGAGGACTTAAGCTTTAATAAGTCATGAATAAGCAATTCATAATCATATTAGTTATAAACTTATGAAGAACAAGTAAGAACTTATCATGGATATACGTTAATGAAATATGTATGTTAAGATATTAGTATAATGGATTGAATCCATTTGAAACGATTTAAAAATCTTAAGTAACGAAGTTAGGTGGAATTCACGAGTTTGGACGATAATCGTCGAATTCGTGAAATTCTCGGAATGGAAGTCAAATTTTGACATTGAGCTCGAGAACGTTGGTTTTTCAGTATAGTCTCATTTGGCATTCTAGAGTTGCGGATTCGAAAATGACCGAATTTCGACTTAGAACGAAGAAAAGAGCGTTAAGCGTTCACGAATGTTTATCATTTTTGTTAAAAAGAACTAAAAGGTGAATTTTGAGTTAACGGATTCGAAACTATAAAATTCTTACATGAATACTTAGAGCATGTAATTTTTGAATTAATGGCACTTGAACGAGCCAATTCGGACTTATAACGAATAAGTTATGAGCCCGAGAATCTCACATAAAAATTTGTCAGTCAAAATTTTTCTGGTGCCGAGGACTGGCGCAGCGGCGCCAATCAAGGCAAAATAAGTGGCGCCACAACACTAAGAATGGCATTGAACTACTAAAGTTTCGTGCCGCAGCACGGCAGTTAACACTAAGACTCGCGCCGTAGCGCTGAGTCCGGGCCGTAACCACTGAAGTATGGCGCTGCAGCGCGTCATAGAGAAGGGATGTTGGCGCCGCAGCGCCAACACTAGAAGATAGATAGAGAAGAAAGATTTTGAATGTAAAGTGAAGGAGAAGTAAATGAAGAGTGAATTAAATCCTTAATCAACTTAATGTAACATCATTTGGGATGTTATAACCTTAAGTATGACACTAAAGGTTGGAAGAAAGTTTAATTGAACGTAAGTTGTTAAATATTATGTGAACGTGAATGGTATGCAATAAGTGTACTTAACCAATGGCGATCGAGTTTCGATTAATAACATAAGAACGTTAGTAAACCGTGAGGAAGGATGATTAACTCGAAACGAGTGGTATTAATGAAGTAAATCCACTTAAGACATATAAGAGAAAGAAGTTGGTAAGAACGATGTAAAGAATGACGGCCAACCGGAACCAATAATAACAAATCTAATATATGATTAGATTGAGAAGAAGGGTAAGATTCATCAAGAACCATGTATGTTCATTCATGACCTAATGTGGTATGTTATGTGGTTATGTGTTGTAGAGACCGTAAAGACTCAAAGGAAAAGTAATTTTATTGTAGCAGATGCTGAAGGCAAGTTTTCTTATCCCTTTTCTAACCTTCGTGTTAGCTAGGTTTTCAGTGATTCATGTTATGAGATGCATGAATGGTTTTAAAGAAAGGGTAGATGCCAGTTTTAACTCGACTAGACTATTCTTGAAAGATTGATTGATTTCTTTACAAGTCTTTCAATATAGAATTGATAATGCTATCCTATGCCAATTGTTTAGTACGGATTCAAGGTAATCCTGAGTATGAATTAACAAATGTATTTTACATCGATTATTCGATGAGCACGCGAGGTTGCCAAAACTTAAACGTACATACGTTTAACGGACGAGTGTTGATCAACATAGAGTACTATAGACAGATCACCTAGATGTGCTCGTAAGATATGCCGGACTTACGGACTTGGTGACGGGTTGTCCTTTTCATGAATAAAAGCTAAAGAGAATGTTCATGGTCTATGGACTTACTCAGAATTTCCAAACTACTATATGTATTTCATAATTCTTTTATGAGATGAGAAATGCTATTCAATGTTTCATAGTACTTCATAACTATTGTTTAGTTATTGAAGAATAATCCTATGATTCTCGAAGTGGTATCTGTATAATATATTGTTAGACTTGATGAGCTAGTTATGCTCACTTCTTGCTTGAATCATATGATTGCAGCTAAGGTCGAGCGAACTGAGGGATCCAGTAGAGATAAAGGCAAGGCGAAGATGAATAATTAGTTTATCTTGTAATATACTAGTAAGTGTATGTATTATATTATGATGAACAAAGAATGTAATGGTTTAAGAACCTGAGAACGTGATTTATTATTATGAATGTAATAAGAATTTCAGTGACACACACATTTTGATGTCGTTTCAATAGAATGAATGTACAGTTATGAGTACCGTGTAGCACCATCTGTCGGGTTAGAAGATACCCAAATTTGGGGGCGTCACAGGTTGGTATCAAAGCTTTAGGTTATAAAACATAAGGGGGTAAGAACCTTAGGCTAATAACCTCGTTTGAAAAGGAGAAATCCGAAGGAAGTAAGCTCGAGTTGAATGCGTTAATAAGGTATTAAGTAAACTCAGTACCAACAGATTTAAAAGATGGAAATTAATCCTAAATAAATCAAATGTGATTTGTGCTTATACTATTGTGTATTATGTACTAATCAACATGTTATGTGTTATTGTAGATGTCAATCGATAGTTTGATGTATAGAGATATACACGTGGTGAGCGAAGAAACGGTGAACAGAGTAGAGCTTGTACCCATGCCAATAGTGGAGGTACCATTAGTGATTTTAGAAGAGTCGGAGCCAGAGGAGTACTTTTCTGAGGAGAACTACTCCGAGGGAGATATGTATATAGCATCATACCTTAATATGATGATCGATGTGGAGGAAGAAATGGAGGTAACAACGGTTAATATGGTAGTACCTTCACAAGAGTCATCACCTCCAGATGCAATGAGAGCATTGTATCTAGCAGTGCTTGACAAGAATGTGCAACTGAGTACAGTTGTGCAGAATCAGAATGAAGAGATATGTTATCTCCATGAAGCTAAGGTGTCTGCAGAAGCAGATTTTGAGTCAGAGCACGATAAAAAGGTCCTTATGACAGAGAAGGCTAGGGACTATAAGGAAGAGGCCGATGTAACATTCCAGAATTTTAGATTGTAATATTAAATATTTATTGAATTATATAAGTATTTAATGGATATTGTGACGCCCCCAAAATAGGTCCAATCCACAACCCATTCTGAGTCGCCAAATACATGGTACAGAAAATAACTACAACTTTATTATTACAATTATCGTGCAAAATACGACAACACATATACTGTGAGTTTAAATACAGATATTGTCATCTAGACAGTATTCATACTCAATTAAGTCCTCATTATACTTATTGATACACTATTTTATAAATTAGTGAGGACTACAAAAACAACTGTCTTGAACCATCATTCCACACCCCGACTAGTACTCGCTACATTCTCGCCTCCTGAGAAGAAAGATGGAACGCAAGGAAAAGGGTGAGCTCAACTAGCCCAGTAAAGAATATTATGACTAAGATAATATACAACAAATTATCCTTAGTCTTCAACAGGGAAAAATCTAATAGAATACAATAGACAACAACTTTTAAATCAACAACTGCAGCGGAAACATCAATTCATTAGAAGAGTTAAGTAGAGAATGCAAACTACTATCTTCTATATATGAATTTAAAAGTTCATCGTCGATATTTTATCCCTGTAACATCAATCAATATATATCTGGAATCAAATATTCATCTTTGCATTACAGGCCAAAGATATTCATCAGTTGGTCATGTTCACCTCAACACATGTTCATCTTTGCACTACGGACCAAAGATATTCATCATAAAATCATCAATCTTTGCACTACAGGCCAAAGATATTCAGTAACATCATCATTTAGGACTGAGGATGATGAAAAATATGTTAGAGAAAACGAATCCAGTGAAACAAAAGAGTAAATATTAAGGATTCATATTTCAGCTATTCCATGTCCAAAAATACCTCATAAACAATCATAGTGAAGTAAAATTCAAGAATGATCAAAATATGGATACAATCAAAGCTAGTATCCAGAATAGATATTTGGACAAAAAGAAGAAAATTTAATTTTTCGGTGAATAGTAACTCGTGAATAGTAACTCGTGAATAGTAATCTCGACATGAAAAGTTCTAAATTTGATAAAAAGTTCAGATCAATACTTCGGCATAATGATATTGAAGAAAATAATATCATTTAAGAAGAAATAACATCCCTTACCTCAGCAAAAACAGTACTTCTAGTTGAAACACCGGATATAGGTTATGACTTGAACTTGCACCGTATAGCAATACTCAAAGTATTAGAATACTCACAAGAATACGCTCACTAACATAGAGAGAGAAAGAGAGAGAAACTTGTGTTTCTGCTGTGATTTTCAATTCTAACCTAAGCACCCTATTTATAGGAAAATGCTTAGAACACCAAAGCAGAAAATTGAATATAATATTAATATAATTATACAAATTTTCCTTAGCCCACCTTTGGTCAAAAACACCAGCCACACATGTTAATGATGTCCAACAAAATACCAAAAAATGTTTTTCTTAACTCTAATAAATAAAACTTCCAAAAATCAATTATTTCGGAACTTCAGAACTTCAATAATTCATAATAAATAGCCCTTTTATCAGAAAATTCAAATCTCACGAGTTTTTATAGGAAATTCAATTCTCTACAACTTTGCAGAAGAAAGTTTTTCCAAATTCTAAACAGAAATTGACCAAAATTCATAAACGGGCGATTTTACAGTCAATAATAAATTTTCGGTCAAGAATTGTGTCCACCAACACACAAAATATGTGTTAATCATTTAATGCCACAAAAATACTCTTCCTCCTCATATACTCATATATCCCACATTCATTGTAAAAATATCATCATCAATATTTATTAAAATAATATATTTAAATAAATTATTTTATCAGAAAAAGATAAAATATTAATTTTTAACAATTGTCACATTAAAAAATTTCTCCATCTATATCCACATAAAATTAATATTTTCCTCATCATATAAATCAATAATTAATTATACACAAATAATATTACAGAACCACAGTACTGGCAACCAGGCCGTTCCCAGGAAAGAGGGGGCTTTCCAATAAGGATCTCTCTTTATTAGCGCGCAATTAGATGACCAAACCTCTCCTTAGACAGAACTTTCTAGACATTGCCAATAATGTTATCTAATAATATTATTCAGATAATATGAATTATTGTTCCGATAATAGAAAATACTGTGTAGTGACAATTATTAAAACAACAGTAATATAAAATATCAACGCAGCAATTATTGAATCAATAAAATAAAATATTGAACAGTAATTACTGTAACCATTATTGAGTAGTGCCTTCTTACGTAAGAATCAATAATTGGTGCAATACCGTGTGCTAGTGTGCAACAACGCGTATTACTGTGTTTTAACCACCGGGTATTCCAACAGTATTAACGGTAACAACTACGCCGTTATTTATAAACAACTTATTTTTGTCATTTTCTTCATCCAATCGCTTTCCGTTATGGGGCTCACACAAGGCTGCGCCGTCGTACGAATATTCCCCGACAACAAGAATATTCCACGACCAAACAAATATTCCCCGACAACAATGAATATTTTAGGACCACTTGCTTATTTGAAATATTTGCGCATTTTACTCATAACTAACCACATTAATCAAATCAACCCTTACTATTTCAAAATAATAAATAGAGGAATTAAATTTCATTTATTAATAATTTGGGGTCTTACAACCTCCCCTCCTTATGAAATTTCATCCTCGAAATTGACATACGTACCTGGTGTTTCGAAAAGATGAGGATACCTCGCTTTCATTTCCATTTCCAACTCCCAGGTCATTTCCTCAATAGCATGGTTTCTCCACAAAACTTTAACTTGTGGTATGACCTTCGTGCGTAGGACATGCTCCTTCCTATCCAAGATCTTAACAGGTACCTCCTCGTACGTTAAATCTTCAGCTATCTCGTCTGGTTCTAAATCAATAATGTGGTTCGGGTCTTTCACATATTTATGAAGTATAGATATGTGAAAAACGTTATGAACACGAGACATGCTTGGAGGTAACGCAAGTCTATAGGCCACATTTCTTACTCGGTCAAGAATCTGAAATGGACCAATAAATCGTGGATTGAGCTTTCCTCTCTTCCCAAATCTTGTAACTCCTTTCCATGGAGCTACACGTAATAATACATGATCCCCAATGTCAAATTCCACGTCCTTTCGATGAAGATCCACATAACTCTTTTGTCGATCCTGTGCCGTTTGTATACGTTGTCGAATCGTTTGGATCTTCTCTGTAGTCATTCGTACCAACTCTGGTCCCAACAACGTTGCTTCTCCCACCTCATCCCAACATACTGGAGAGCGACACTTTCGTCCATACAATGCTTCAAAGGGAGCCACACCTATACTTGCCTGATAACTGTTGTTGTAGGAGAATTCCACCAATGGTAGGTACTTATCCCAACTCTCTTTGAGATCTAGGACACAAAGTGCTAATAGATTTTCAAGAGTTTGAATAGTCCTCTCTGATTGTCCGTCCGTTTGAGGATGGTAAGCTAAACTAAATCGTAAATCCGTGCCTATAGCTTTTTGCAAGCTAACCCAAAATCTTGAAGTGAATCTTGGGTCACGATCCGAAACTATAGATACTGGCATGCCATGCAGTCTCACCATCTCGTTCACGTACATACTAGCAAGACGTTAAAGGGAATAAGTCTCACGTATCGGCAAGAAATGAGCGGACTTGGTTAATCTATCAACAATGACCCTTTGGCACTTGATGCTCCGCCTTTACACGTTGACAAGTTAAACACCTCGAGATAAACTTTGCAATCTCTCTCTTCATATTGTTCCACCAAAATGTATGTCGAAGATTACGATACATTTTAGTACTTCCAGGATGGATTGCAAATGGTGTATTGTGTGCCTCCATCATGATCTTGTACTTTAAATCAGAATCGTTAGGAACACAAAGTCTGGAGTGGACTCGAAGTATTCCTTCTTCATCGATTCTTGCTTCTGGAATAGCACCTTCTTGTACTTTCTTCTTCATACGCATCAGCTCCCGGTCTGTGGCTTAAGCAACTTTAACTTTATCGATTAAAGTTGATTCTATGCGTATACTTGACATTATCGCACTCGTTCCTGCATATGATCTTCTACTCAATGCGTCAGCTATCGCGTTCGCTTTTTCAGGATAGTATTGGATGGTATGATCGAAATCCTTCAACAGCTCCAGCCAACGTCGGTGTCGCATGTTGAGTTCTTTTTGAGTGAAGAAATATTTGAGGCTTTTATGGCCTGAATATATCTCCACTTTCTCCCCATATAGATAGTGCCTCCAGATCTTTAGCGCGAAAACGACTGCTGTCAACTCTAGATCATGAGTAGGATAATTCCTCTCATATTCTTTAAGTTGTCGCGAGGCATAGGCTATGACTTTCCCACG
Organism: Panax notoginseng; assembly: GCA_016801055.1. Lineage (NCBI taxonomy): Eukaryota > Viridiplantae > Streptophyta > Magnoliopsida > Apiales > Araliaceae > Panax > Panax notoginseng. The sequence continues at coordinate 118,260,513 of CM029013.1, forward strand.
TTACATGAGAACACATCCTAACCCTTTGCCTGAAGCATCGCTGTAGATAACAAATCCATCTGAACCAGATGGTATTGTCAGAACAGGTGCCGAAATGAGTCTCCTCTTAAGCTCTTGGAAACTCTTCTCGCATTCTTCGCTCCATACGAATTTGATATCCTTCTTGAGTCAGCTGAGATAATGGAGTAGCGATTCGAGAAAATCCTTTTACGAATCTCCGATAATAACCAGAAAGCTACGTATTTCGATTACTAACTTAGGTTGCTCCCAACTGTGACTCATATCCAAATCTTGGATATCACGTCACAATGGCACCTATCAGTTTACTACCGCACGAATATGGCGTCCCCTACAGAGAGTCTGGCTTCAGTGCATTCGACAAAGGAGCCAGATAGAGGCTCGGGTACAAACTTCTACAGTTAGGTTTTTAACTCCTGAAGTTCAATAGGAGCCATTCGATATGAGATTTTAGAAGTGAGTTTTGTACCAGATTCAAAGATGATACAAAATTCAATATCACGCGTAGGCCAAGAAATTCTTCAGGAAATACGTCAGGGATTTACTAACAATAGAAATATAATTCAAATCTGACGTATTTTTGTTCAAGTCCATAACATAGCTAAGAAAGCTTGACATCCGTTTTTCAATAAACGAATGACTTTACGGCTTGATATGAAAGAGTTTGACTTCAATGGTTTGGTTGCTTGAATTTGAATAACAGGTTGCTTAGGAATATGAAAACTAACAACCTTACAAAAGCAATCAATTTGGCATGATGAGTAGTTAACCAATCGATCCCTAAAATCACATCAAAAGTAAGTATCTTTAAAGAGATAAGATCAACATGTAATGTGATGGTGCCAACTTGGATCAAACAAGATTTATAAACAGTGGATGAAATGAAAGTTTCTCCTAAAGAAATTTCCACAGATAAATCAAAGTCTAATTTCTCCGGAGTCAAGTTTAAACGTTGAGCACAAGCAGGAGAAATAAATGAATGGGTAGAATCGGTATCTAATAAAGTATAGACTTCGCAAAAATTTATAATTAACTAACCCGTGCTAATTTAGTTTGGGTTCCTCGCATTCTGACCAGTCACGAAAAATGCTCTTCCAGGAACCGTTGACTTTGACTTTTCTGGGACAACTTTTTGAGTCACCGTCCCCGCTGAACTTGGTTTCGCTATCATACAATCTCGAGCGATATGTCCTTCCTTTCTACAGTTATAACATACCTTAAACTGTTGTGGACAGTTTGGGCTGATATGTCCTTCTTTTCCGCACTTATAGCATATGACCGGTGGTCGTTCTCCTCCCTTGGAACCAGTTGCTGCTGGTACTGACGTCTTTGTATTGTCATTGTTGAATCTCCTCTTTTTAAAATCTCCTCCCGACTCGCTTCTTCTATTCTCATGGCCACGATTACCACCAGAGTGGTTGTCGTTCTTGTCCGTATTCTTCTTTCTCCGCTGGTTATCGTTGTTCTGATGACTGCTGTCACCGGTATGATCCTGGTTATGGTCCCTCGATTGACCGTACTCGTTATCTCGCTCTAATAATTGAGCCCTGTTGACAACATCTGAATAGAGAGAAAATTTATGAGAAATGAGATATTGACGTATGCCGGGTTTCAAACCTCTCAGAAACATTCGCGTCATACGTTCCTCATTCTCTACCAAATGAGGTGCAAACCTGGACAACCCCGCAAACTTCGCCTCGTACTGGGACACCGTCATGTTATTCTGCTCCAGTCTAATAAACTCTACCTCCTTCATATGACGAATACTTTCAGGAAAGTACTTGTCATTGAATAGCTTCTGAAATATCTCCCAAGACATGCTGAGTGCAGCTGGATGGGTACGCTTCACAGATTCCCACCAGTAGTCTGCCTCGCCACGGAACATAAAGGTGGCAAATGGAACCTTCTGTTCCTCCGTGCATCCCAAGACATCAAATATCTTGGTAATTTGCTTGAACCATGTCTCCGCCTTAATCGGATCCGGCTTTCCCCAGAATTCTGGTGGTCCCAACTCTTTGAACTGCTTGGCTGTGACCAGCTGTGCGTTGCCATTGTTTCTTCCTATATTTTGAACAGGAATCTCCTTCGTCTGGTTTTGCATGAATCGCAAAAAGCTTCTAAACATCTCATCGTTCACCGTCTGCTCAGTGGTGTTGTTCACAGGAGGAACATTGCCAGCCTGTTGCACGTTCTCCTCGTTGGTGAGTACAAGTGTCTCCACGGTTTCATTTACTCCACTGTTAACATTCTCAGTCGACATTCTCAAATACTGCCATAAAACAAGGGTTAATTTAACAAATTAACAAATCACATAATATCCCTATATTATGACCGACCAACAAATAAGCTTAGGTAGGACACACTATCGAAGGATTTACTCGTCTCTCCCCTCCTAGTTCTATTCCCCGATCTCCGCCAGAGATCATATCCCTAAGCTCTGATACCAACTGTGACGCCCCCAAAATAAGTCCAATCCACAACCCATTCTGAGTCGCCAAATACATGGTACAGAAAATAACTACAACTTTATTATTACAATTGTCGTGCAAAATACGACAACACATATACTGTGAGTTTAAATACAGATATTGTCATCTAGACAGTATTCATACTCAATTAAGTCCTCATTATATTTATTGATACACTATTTTATAAAATAGTGAGGACTACAAAAACAACTGTCTTGAACCATCATTCCACACCCCGACTAGTACTCGCTACATTCTCGCCTCTTGAGAAGAAAGATGGAACACAAGGAAAAGGGTGAGCTCAACTAGCCCAGTAAAGAATATTATGACTAAGATAATATACAACAAATTATCCTTAGTCTTCAACAGAAAAAAATCTAATAGAATACAATAGATAACAAGTTTTAAATCAACAACTGCAGCGGAAACATCAATTCATTAGAAGAGTTAAGTAGAGAATGCAAACTACTATCTTCTATATATGAATTTAAAAGTACATCGTCGATATTTTATCCCTGTAACATCAATCAATATATATCTGGAATCAAATATTCATCTTTGCACTACAGGCCAAAGATATTCATCAGTTGGTCATGTTCACCTCAACACATGCTCATCTTTGCACTACGGGCCAAAGATATTCATCATAAAATCATCAATCTTTGCACTACAGGCCAAAGATATTCAGTAACATCATCATTTAGGACTGAGGATGATGAAAAATATGTTAGAGAAAACGAATCCAGTGAAACAAAAGAGTAAATATTAAGGATTCGTATTTCAGCTATTCCATGTCCAAAAATACCTCATAAACAATCATAGTGAAGTAAAATTCAAGAATGATCAAAATATGGATACAATCAAAGCTAGTATCCAGAATAGATATTTGGACAAAAAGAAGAAAATTTTATTTTTCGGTGAATAGTAACTCGTGAATAGTAACTCGTGAATAGTAACTCATGAATAGTAACTCGTGAATAGTAACCCCGACATGAAAAGTTCTAAATTTGATAAAAAGTTCAGATCAATACTTCGGCATAATGATATTGAAGAAAATAATATCATTTAAGAAGAAATAACATCCCTTACCTCAGCAAAAACAGTACTTCTAGTTGAAACACCAGATATAGGTTATGACTTGAACTTGCACCGTATAGCAATACTCAAAGTATTAGAATACTCACAAGAATACGCTCACTAATATAGAGAGAGAAAGAGAGAGAAACTTGTGTTTCTGGTGTAATTTTCAATTCTAACCTAAGCACCCTATTTATAGGAAAATGCTTAGAACACCAAAGCAGAAAATTGAATATAATATTAATATAATTATACAAATTTTCTTTAGCCCACCTTTGGTCAAATGGCTGGATTTTTTACCAAATAAATAAATAGCCCTTTTATCAATTATTTCGGAACTTCAGAACTTCAATAATTCATAATAAATAGCCCTTTTATCAGAAAATTCAAATCTCGCGAGTTTTTATAGAAAATTCAATTCTCTACAACTTTACAGAAGAAAGTTTTTCCAAATTCTAAACAGAAATTGACCGACATTCATAAACGGGCGATTTTACAGTCAATAATAAATTTTCGGTCAAGAATTGTGTCCACCAACACACAAAATATGTGTTAATCATTTAATGCCACAAAAATACTCTTCCTCCTCATATACTCATATATCCCACATTCATTGTAAAAATATCATTATCAATATATTATTAAAATAATATATTTAAATAAATTATTTTATCAGAAAAAGATAAAATATTAATTTTTAACAATTGTCACATTAAAAATTTTCTCCATCTATATCCACATAAAATTAATATTTTCCTCATCATATAAATCAATAATTAATTATACACAAATAATATTACAGAACCACAGTACTGGCAACCAGGCCGTTCCCAGGAAAGAGGGGGCTTTCCAATAAGGATCTCTCCTTACTAGCGCGCAATTAGATGACCAAACATCTCCTTAGACAGAACTTTCTAGACATTGCCAATAATGTTATCTAATAATATTATTCAGATAATATGAATTATTGTTCCGATAATAGAAAATACTGTGTAGTGACAATTATTAAAACAACAGTAATATAAAATATCAACGCAGCAATTATTGAATCAATAAAATAAAATATTGAACAGTAATTACTGTAACCATTATTGAGTAGTGCCTTCTTACGTAAGAATCAATAATTGGTGCAATACCGTGTGCTAGTGTGCAACAACGCGTATTACTGTGTTTTAACCACCGGGTATTCCAACAGTATTAACGGTAACAACTACGCCGTTATTTATAAACAACTTATTTTTGTCATTTTCTTCATCCAATCGCTTTCCGTTATGGGGCTCACACAAGGCTGCGCCGTCGTACGAATATTCCCCGACAACAAGAATATTCCACGACCAAACAAATATTCCCCGACAACAATGAATATTTTAGGACCACTTGCTTATTTGAAATATTTGCGCATTTTACCCATAACTAACCACATTAATCAAATCAACCCTTACTATTTCAAAATAATAAATAGAGGAATTAAATTTCATTTATTAATAATTTGGGGTCTTACAGATATGTTTATTGTTGAATAAATAATTGTTCAATTTGATTTGATTTGGTCTAGTTAATTATTTGTTAAGTAAATAATTAAGGAGTTAAGAAAAATTATTGTTATAAGATTATATACTAATTTAATTTAATAATTAAGTTAGAAAGCCTATAATGATTAAATAAATTATAATATTTTAATTGGAATTTGTAATTAAAATAAGGTTTTAGTTGGTCAAATAAAATTATAATTATAAAGGAAATTATAATTATGTGGTAGTGATTTATATGTTAAAGTAATTTAATAGATTAGTATTTGAATTGATTAAATTTATTATTTAATTAAATAGAAGTGTGACAAAGAACCTTGCTATAAAGGAGTTATTAAAATAAATTAAAGGAGTTTAATTTAGTTTTGACCAAACAAGCCTTAATGCATATTAAGTCTTTAATATAATAATATTTTTATCAAACAAGGTATAAGGATTAATCCATTTATTTTAATTAGGTTTACCAAATAAGGTATATGAGTTAATGGGTTATTTTTATTATGTTAGCCAAACAAGCCTTATGACTTTTGAATTTTAAAACCTACATAATTGATATAAGTTATATCTATATTTATATTATATAATTAATATATATTATTACTACTATACGTTATATTTTTTACTACGTAAACTAGAGTTAGGAGAAGAAAAGAAAAACTCAGAAGAAGAAAAAGAAAGAGAAGAAGAAGAATTAGAGAGAATTATTGAGAGGTTTTGAGAAAAGATTGGGAAAAAGAAAGTTCTTGATCAAAAGGGAAGGGTATCATCTTCTTAAACAAAGGTAGGATCTTAATCCTTTTATTTTTAAAGTTTAGTTTTTACTCTTCTAAAATTCTTTGTAAAAATCTTCATGAAGAATAAATTGTATGTGATATATGATTTTATATGATAAATTATTGGTTATAAGATGGTTTCATGAGTTTATATATGATTATAGAGAAATTAGTTTATGTATGTATGTGTTTTATGAAGAAACTATATTACAGAGTGTTTATATAAAAATATATGAATATGACTTAGTTTAAAATAAAATTAAGGTTTTATTGGTTGTTTAAATTATAATTTGACTATTGAATTTGTAAGAGGATGAATACACATAAATTTGTTATGATGAATTAATTGTTTTGATTGAAAAACAAAGTTACAGTGAAGACTTTCATTAAAAATGTCAAAAATGGAGTTTTTGCCTAAAAACATTGAAATTGGGTGATATAAAGTTGATGTTTATGTTATTGTATGTGTAAAAACGTGTTAAGAGTATTAAAATTATGTTTATATGAAGTCTATATGTGTATTACATGTTAATTAGTTTGTTAGATTGGAGCTTGTAGGCCAATTTGGCTTTTTATTCATGCTGTTGTCGAGGCTAGGCATCGAAGTCTGGAGTTTGGCGCCGCAGTGCGGCCCAGCAGTGTAAATTTCACGCCGCAGCGCCAATTGTTGGCCTGTGTCTCGCGCCGCAATGCCAACCCACAGTGTAAACTGTGGCGCTGCAGCGCGAGTTAGCAGAATGGTCTAACAATTTTATTTATTTACACAAATTTTGAAAATAAATGTTATGTATTAATAATAGGACTGTTAAATGATGATTTCAGTAGTACTAAACTAGGAATGAGCATGTTATCAAGGGATAACTAGTATTAACGTAATTTGATTATGTGAATTGATAATTAAACCTACTTGATGTATATACTTGTTTATATATATAAAGTGTTGGTAGTGACTAATTATGTCATGATGACATATATATAGGGTATTGAGATTCAAGTTGTAAGGTGTAGCTTGTTCTCAAGGCAAGTTTTCTAACTACAACACTTCGTTGTGCAAGTTTAATTTCGTTGGGTACGTTATTGCTTTTAATTCAATTATAATTATGCAAGTTGCTAACTCTACACTTTCGTAGAGCTAGATTGTTTATTATTGAGAAAGTCCTTGTATCTAGTTGTTTCTAGTGTTGAACAACTTTATCGTTCAAATTACTAGTCACTTTGCATGCTTAGTATCCAATTCTCAATAACCTTGACTTTATATGTTTCAAGTAAATTATGTTATGATTATTCAGTATTTATGCTATTAGATTATTCCTAAAGCATGATATTAAGTTATAAATATCGATTCAGTTATGATTATTCCATAGCGTACAATTAGTTCTTTTGTATTCAACTAACCCTTAGTTGATAACCATTGAATTCTAAATTACCTTGTAATGTATCCAAACCAAACCTACTTTGGTGCGGACTTGTATTCTAATACTGAGATGAACAACTCTTTTATAAGAGGTTTACGCTTAGCGTTGAAATGGTTGTGCACAATACATTGTACGAATGGCTGATCCTCCTAAGTACGTGGAGTCCTTATAGTCTTATGACTGTTAAAGTTAAAGTTGAAAGATTACTTATAACTGTGGACATGGTTCGTGGTCATTAGACCCTCAGTTGTATATTTCAGAATGTTAATAGAACATATTGTTCAGTTCTATTGAGCCTATTAGTTGGCAAATGTTGTAAGATTTTCTTCATTGTTATTTCAAGTGAGCTTTGTTTGCTCACTCTTGCTTATATAACTATTACAGCTAAAGATGAGAAGGTAGTTGTACCTAGCACCAGTAAAGGAAAGGAAAAAATGAACAAGTACTGAAGACTTGTAATATGTTGACAGTTATTTACCAGACTTTAATTTGATTGATGTAATGAAGTATTTATTTAATTTCTGCATTTGAATTATTGTAATTAAAGGTTAGATAACCTGGGAGATTTTGTTCATGTAAACCCTTAAGGGAAGGTTTATTTATTATTCAATTTTTATTATGATTGGGTAGTTAGATATGAATGATTTGATTAAGTGAACACCGAATCTTGAGGTAATGAAGTACCGAGATTTGGGGGTGTCACAAGTTGGTATCAGAACCTTAGGTTATGAACCTTAGGCAGGGAAAAGCCTTAGGAGGTAACCTTTGAAAAGATAGTGGTGATTAACTCTTATCGAGTTTTAAGAAAGAAGTAATAAAACACTTATGTGCTTATGTGTTTATAACTTATGTGCTCGTGAGTGTTGAGTAGTAATGATTAATAATAAAAACTTAAAATTTTGTTGTCAGGATGACTAATGTCAGAGAATCCAGTCAGGCAAGGGAGGAAGGACCTCAGATGCCTATAGAGGAGGTGCCTCGCGACATTCAAGTTATTTGGGAACAACTACTACCACGGGAGTTAGCCCCTTTGGTCACAGTGGTTGAAGATGAGGATGATGCCATGGAAACGAATGAGGAAGATCCCGTTAAGTTGCCACAGGAGGATGAGGATGAGGATGACGAGGATGAGGAGGAAGAGACGCCACTAACCTCGATAGCCGCTCGTATGTACGATGAAGTCTACGACTGCAACGTGGAACTTTAGGATATCGTCGAGGAGTTGCAAGAGATAGTAGTTGAACAACAGACTGAAATGACTCAGAAGGACGACGAGATCCAAGATCGTGAGGAACGACTGACTAATTATGACGCCCCCAAAATTAGGTATACATAACCCATCTTGGGTCGTCAGATACATGGTACAGAAAACAAATATAACTTACTAATACAACTGTCGCGTACAATACGACAAAACATAACTGTGAGTTTGAATACAATTATTGCCTACTAGAGACTATACAAACTCAAAAGGAGTCCTCATTATAATTATTGTCACACTATTTAATAGAATAGCGAGGACTACTAATACTATCATCTGGTCTATCACTCCGTTTCCCGACTCGTCCCAGCTATATTCTCATTTCCTGAAGAGAACAGTGAAAGAAAGGGTGAGCTCAACTAGCCCAGTAAGAATTATTATGACTAAGATAATGCAGAATAAATTATCATTAGCCTTCAACAGTGTTAAACTGATAAAATATAATGAACATCAAGTTTAACTGCAGCGGGACAAGCAATCCATTAAAAGAGTCAAGTAGAAAATAAAATCTACTATCTTCTATGATTTAAAAGGTTTTTCAACACTGTTATCGCTGGGACTCAGCTTAATAAAATAATCCACATCATCGAATCACCCCTGCACTACGGCCAAGGATATTCGTGTATTCATTAATGGTCTTGATCATGCCAACAACTGTCCATCAATGCACTACGGGCCAATGAGGACTTTTACCACATAATTTGTAACATTACGACCATGATTATACCGAATAAATCCCTGGTCATAATCATACCAAGTCCATCTACGCACTACAGGCCACATATGACTTTCAACATTTTATAAACATGAGGATGATGACAATGATATAAGAATTCAATAAAACAAGTTCAAGAATTAATTTATCCAAAGAATTAACAACGTCCAAATTGTCAACATGATACTGCTTTGTGGAGTAAAATTCAAGAATGCTTAGAAGAATATTTTCATGAAAAGATACTGGATGAAACACAATTATCAATGATATTCCACAAATTTCATGGAGTATAGAAGTCAAAACTTAACCAACTGAGTATAATAAAGAATGGAACAACAAAAGAAATCACCATACATACGATAGACCGCACAGACAGGTTATTCCAACATAATAATAAATAATAGAACCAGGTCCGGCGTAAAACGCACAGACAGGATATTCCAACAGAATAATAATAAAGACGGAACCAGGTCCGGTGTAAAACACATAGACAGGATGTTCCAACAGAATCATAATAAAGACGGAACCAGGTCCGGTGTAAAACACACAGACAAGATGTTCCAACAGAATAATAGAAGAATGTCACCAAGTATAGGGTAGACCGCGTATACAGGTTATTCCAACAGAATAATAAGAAATGGAATAACAAAAGTTCTCTTCATGAATAAGAAAGAATAACACCCATTACCGTTTTAAAGAAGAACTGAAATAAGGAAGTAGTTAAGTAGCAGAATACTTTTCTTCTCTCTCTCTATAGTTTCTCTCTCTAGAGTTCAGTGAATTCGTAAGAAATAATGAAGGAATGAGCTGCTATTTATAGAAAAATGGAATGCATAGTAACTAATCCATGAACGGTCCAGATTGATTACTTTAATCTGACGGTCCATATTTAAAGAAAAAATCATTTAAATAAAATATAATATATTCTATTTGTAGAATAACTTTAATAAAGTATTCTGTTTTATTACGTTAATAATACGAATAAAACAAAACTTCATTATCTCTAAATAATTCATATTATTAACTGACTATAGTTGAATCAAACTGAGTGACTTCTCACATAAGCATTAATAATCAATACCGTGTGCTACTATGCAACCACACGTATTACTGTATTTTTACTACCGAGTAGTTCAACAGTATCAATGGTAAACTTCCGCCGTTATTTTTAATAAAATATTTTTGTCGTTTTCTCAATCCGACAATAATTTTGTTGTGGGGTCCACCAATGATTGTGCCGTTGTACGAATATTCCCTGTTAAAACGAATATTCCCCGACCAATCGAATATTATATAACAACTTGTGTACTTTACAAAATTTATAAACATTACCCACAACTTTAATATTATATCAAATTAACTCCATAATATTGAAAAATGATATTTATATAAAATTTATCTTTATTTATAAAAGTTGGGATCTTACAACCTCCTCTTCTTATGAAATTTCACCCTCGAAATTAGGGTACGTACCTGGTATGTCGAAGAGGTAAGGATACCTTGACTTCATTTCAGATTCTAACTCCCAAGTCATTTCCTCAACATCGTGGTTTCTCCACAAAACTTTGACTTGAGGTATAACCTTGGAGCGTAGAATATGTTCCTTCTTATCCAAGATTTGAACAGGAACTTCTTCATACGTCAAATCCTCCGCTATTTCGTCTGGTTCTAACTCAATAATGTGGTTCGGATCTTCCACATATTTACGTAACATGGATATGTAAAAAATGTTATGAACACGAGACATACTTGGCGGTAAAGCGAGTCTATAAGCCACAGTTCCTACCCGATCGAGGATTAAAAATGGACCGATGAATCGAGGATTGAGATTTCCTCTCTTTCCAAATCTCGTAACTCCTTTCCATGGAGTAACACGTAAGAACACATGATCTCCTATATCAAATTCCACGTCCTTTCGATGAAGATCAACATAACTCTTTTGTCGATCTTGTGAGGTTTTTATACGTTGTCGGATTGTTTGAATATTTTTTGTAGTCATACGTACCAACTCCGGTCCCAACAACGTTGCTTCACCCACCTCATCCCAGCATACTGGAGAACGACACTGTCTTCCATACAACGCTTCGAATGGAGCCATGCCAATACTTGCTTGATAACTGTTGTTGTAGGAAAACTCCACCAATGATAAGAACTTGTCCCAACTTCCCTTGAAGTCAAGGACACAGAGTCTTAATAAATCTTCCAGAGTTTGAATAGTCCTATCTGATTGTACGTCCGTCTGAGGATGATATGCCGAACTAAATCGTAAATCCGTGCCCATAGCTTTTTGTAAGCTAACCCAAAATCGTGAAGTGAATCTTGGGTCTCGGTCAGAAACTGTGATGCCCCCAAAATTAGGTATACATCACCCATCTTGGGTCGTCAGATACATGGTACAGAATACAAATACAACTGTCAGGTACAATACGACAAAACATAATTATGAGTTTGAATACAATTATTGTCTACTAGAGACTATACAAACTCAAAAGGAATCCTCATTATAATTATTGTTACACTATTTAATAGAATAGTGAGGACTACTAATACTATCATCTGGTCCATCACTCCGTTCCCTGACTCGTCCCAGCTATATTCTCATTTCCTGAAGAGAACAGTGAAAGAAAGGGTGAGCTCAACTAGCCTAGTAAGAAATATTATGACTAAGATAATGCACAATAAATTATCATTAGCCTTCAACAGTGTTAAACTGATAAAATATAACGAACATCAAGTTTAACTGCAGCGGAACAAGCAATCCATTAAAAGAGTCAAGTAGAGAATAAAATCTACTATCTTCTATGATTTAAAAGGTTTTTTAACACTGTTATCGCTGGGACTCAGCTTAATAAAATAATCCACATCATCGAATCACCCCTGCACTACGACCAAGGATATTCGTGTATTCATTAATGGTCATGATCATGCCAACAACTGTCCATCAATGCACTACGGGCTAATGAGGACTTTTACCACATCATTTGTAACATTACGGTTATGATTACACCGAATAATCCCTGGTTATAATCATACCAAGTCCATCTATGCATTACATGCCATAGATGACTTTCAACATTTTATAAACATGAGGATGATGACAATGATATAAGAATTCAATAAAACAAGTTCAAGAATTAATTTATCCAAGAATTAACAACGCCCAAATTGTCAACATGATACTGCTTTGTGGAGTAAAATTCAAGAATGCTTAAAAGAATATTGCCATGAAAAGGTACTGGATGAACCGCAATTATCAAGGATATTTCACTAATTTCATGGAGTATAGAAGTTAAAACTTTACCAACTGAGTATAATAAAGAATAGAATAACAAAAAAAATCACCCGGCATGCGATAGACCGCACAGACAGGTTATTCCAACATAATAATAAATAATAGAACCAGGTCCGGCGTAAAACGCACAGACAGGATATTCCAACAGAATAATAATAAAGACGGAACCAGGTTCGGCATAAACGCACGGACAGGATATTTTGACAGAATAATAAATAATGGAACCAAGTCCAGTGTAAAACACACAGACAGGATGTTCCAACAGAATAATAACAAGACGGAACCAGGTCCGGTGTAAAACACACAGAGAGGATGTTCCAACAGAATAATAATAAAAACGGAACCAAGTCCGTTGTAAAATACACAGACAGGATGTTCCAACAGAATAATAGAAGAATGTCGCCAAGTATAGGGTAGACCGCGTAGACAGGTTATTCCAACAGAATAATAAGAAATGGAATAACAACAGTTCTCTTCATGAATAAGATAGAATAACACCCCTTATCGTTTTAAAGAAGAACTGAAATAAGGAAGTAGTTAAGTAGCAGAATACTTTTCTTCTCTCTCTATAGTTTCTCTCTCTAGAGTTCAGTGAATTCGTAAGAAATAATGAAGGAATGAGCTGCTATTTATAGAAAAATGGAATGCATAGTAACTAATCCATGAACGGTCCAGATTGATTACTTTAATCTGACGGTCCATATTTAAAGAAAAATCTTTTAAATAAAATATAATATATTCTATTTATAGAATAACTTTAATAAAGTATTTTGTTTTATATAAAAAGATGTTTCTATTTTATTACGTTAATAATACAAATAAAACAAAACTTCATTATCGCTAAATAATTCATATTATTAACTGACAATAATTGAATCAAACTATGTGACTTCTCACATAAGCATTAATAATCAATACCGTATGCTACTATGCAACCACACGTATTACTGTACTTTTACTACCGAGTAGTTCAACAGTATCAATGGTAAAACTTCTGTCGTTATTTTTAATAAAATATTTTTGACGTTTTCTCAATCCGACAATAATTCCGTTGTGGGGTCCACCAATGATTGTGTCGTTGTACGAATATTCCCTGTTAAAACGAGTATTCCCCGACTAATCGAATATTATATAACAACTTGCGTACTTTGCAAAATTTATAAATATTACCCACAACTATAACATTATATCAAATTAACTCCATAATATTGAAAAATGATATTTATATAAAATTCATCTTTATTTATAAAAGTTGGGGTCTTACAACCTCCTATTCTTATAAAATTTCGCCCTCGAAATTAGAGTACGTACCTGGCATGTCGAAGAGGTAAGGATACCTTGACTTCATTTCAGATTCTAACTCCCAAGTCATTTCCTCAACATCGTGATTTCTCCACAAAACTTTGACTTGAGGCATAACCTTGGAGCGTAGAATATGATCCTTCTTATCTAAGATTTGAACATGAACTTCTTCATACGTCAAATCTTCTGCTATTTCGTCCGGTTCTAACTCAATAATGTAGTTCGGGTCTTTCACATATTTACGTAACATAGATTTGTGAAAAACGTTATGAACACGGGACATACTTGGCGGTAAAGCGAGTCTATAAGTCACAGTTCCTACTCGATCGAGGATTAAAAATGGACCGATGAATCGAGGATTGAGCTTTCCTCTCTTTCCAAATCTCGTAACTCCTTTTCATGGAGCAACACGTAAGAACACATGATCTCCTATATCAAATCCCACGTCCTTTCGATGAAGATCAGCATAACTCTTTTGTCGATCTTGTGAGGTTTTTATACGTTGTCGGATCTTTTGAATCTTTTCTGTAGTCCTACGTACCAACTCCGGTCCCAACAACGTTGCTTCACCCACCTCATTTCAGCATACTGGAGAACGACATTTTCTTCCATACAATGCTTCGAATGGAGCCATGCCAATACTTGATTGATAACTGTTGTTGTAGGAAAACTCCACCAATGGTAAGAACTTGTCCCAACTTCCCTTGAAGTCAAGGACACAAAGTCTTAATAAATCTTCTAGAGTTTGAATAGTCCTCTCTGATTGTCCGTCCGTCTAAGGATGATATGCCGAACTATATCATAAATCCGTGCCTATAGCTTTTTGTAAACTAACCCAAAATCATGAAGTGAATCTTGGGTCTCGATCAGAAACTATGGATACTGGCATACCATGCAGTCTTACAATCTCGTTTATGTACATACGATCAAGACGTTCAAGTGTATAAGTTTCTCGTATCGGTAAGAAATGAGCAGACTTGGTTAATCTATCAACAATGACCCAAATCGCATCTATACCTTGAGAAACCTTAGGAAGACCGGTAACGAAATCCATGGTAATGTGCTCCCACTTCCATTCTGGAATTTCAAGTGGTTGCAATGGACCTTTTGGTACTTGATGCTCCGCTTTGACTCGTTGACAAGTTAGACACCTTGAGATAAACAGCGCTATCTCTCTCTTCATATTGCTCCACCAAAATGTATGACGAAGATCATGATACATTTTGGTACTTCCAGGATGGATTGTAAACAGTGTGTTGTGCGCCTCCATCATGATTTCATACTTTTAATCAGGGTCATTAGGAACACAAAGTCTGGAGTTGACTCGAAGTATTCCTTCTTCATCTATTCTTGCTTCCGGCATAGCACCTTCTTGCACTTTCTTCCTCATACGCATCAGCTCCAGGTCTGTAGCTTGAGAAGCTTTAACTTTATTGATTAAAGTTGGTTCTACTCGTATATTCGCCATCATCACATGGGTTCTTGGAGTCTTTAACTCTATCTCCATCCTTTGCAAGTCACACAAAATGTGCCTTTGTGTTGACAATATCGGACTCGTACTTGCATATGATCTTCTACTCAACGCGTCAGCTACCACGTTCGCTTTTCCAGGATGGTATTGAATGGTATGATCATAATCTTTCAACAGTTCAAGCCAACGTCGTTGTCGCATGTTGAGTTTCTTTTTAGTGAAAAAATATTTGAGGCTTTTATGATCCATAAAGATCTCCACCTTCTCCCCATACAAGTAATGCCTCCAAATTTTAAGTGCAAAGACAACAGCTGCCAACTCTAGATCGTGAGTAGGATAATTCCTCTCATATTTCTTGAGTTGTCTTGATGAATAGGCTATGACTTTTCTATGTTGCATGAGAACGCATCCCAACCCTTTGCTCGAAGCATCACTATAGATGACAAACCCCTCCGAGCCAGATGGAATTGTTAGAACATGTGCTGAAATGAGTCTCCTCTTGAGTTCTTGAAAACTCTTCTCACATTCTTTGCTCCAACCGAACTTTGTATCTTTCCGAGTCAGCTGAGTTAATGGAGTAGCGATTCGAGAAAATCCTTCCACGAATCTCCGATAATAACCAGCTAAACCAAGAAAGCTACGTACTTCAGTCACTGATTTAGGTTGCTCCCAGTTTTAAATAGCTTCAATCTTTGCTGGGTCAACAGATATTCCACGACTTGATACTACGTGCCCAAGGAATGCTTTTCCTCCGAGCCAGTATAAACTTCTTCAACTTGGCATAAAGCTTGTATTCACGAAGCTTTTGGAGTACCAGCCTCAAGTGTTGCTCATGATCTTCACGGCTTTTAGAATAAATAAGGATGTCATCAATAAAGACGACCACAAAGTGATCCAAATATTCATTGAATACCCGGTTCATCATATCCATGAAGGCAGCAGGAGCATTAGTTAATCCAAAGGACATGACTAGGAATTCATAATGCCCGTATCGAGTTCTAAAAGCCGTCTTTGGAATATCCTCAATTCTAACTTTCAGCTGATTATATCCAGAACGAAGATCGATCTTTGAAAAGAATTATGCTCCTTGCAACTGGTCAAACATGTCATCAATACGTGGCAATGGGTACTTATTTTTGATGGTGACATGATTCAACTCCCGATAATAATACAAAGTCGCATACTTCCATTTTTCTTCTTCATGAATAGCACATGAGCACCCCAAGGAGAAGTACTAGGACGAATAAAGCCAATGTCTAACAATTCCTGCAGTTGGATCTTTAACTCCTGAACTTCAATATGAGCCATTCGATATGGGGCTTTGGAAATGGGTTTTGTACCGGGTTCAAGGTCGATACAAAAATCAATTTCACGCTCTGCGGGTAGGCCGGGAAGTTCTTCAGGGAATACGTCAGGGAATTTATTAACAATAGAAATATCATTCAAAACTGACGTATTTTTGTTTCGATCCGTGACATGAGCTAAGAAAGCTTAACATCCGTTTTTTAATAAACGAATAGCTTTATGGCTTGAGATGACAACGATTGATTTTAATGGTTTGGTTGCTTGAAATCGCATAATAGGTCGATTAGGAATATGAAAGCTAACAACCTTACGAAAATAATCAATTTTTACATGATGAGTAGTTAACCAATCAATCCTTAGAATCACGTCAAATGCAAGTATTTTTAATGAAATAAGATTGACAGGTAATGTGTGGGTACCAACTTGAACCAAACAAGACTTATAAACCGTGGATGTAAAGAAGGTTTCTCCCAATGAAGTTTCAACAGATATGTAACAACCCCAAAATAGGTCTATACCATCCAACCCATTTGGAGTCGCCAAATACATGGTACAGAAAATAACTACAACTTTATTACAACAATTATCGTATAAAATACAACAACACATATACGGTGAGTTTGGATACAAATATATACCAAATGTGACACATGTCCCAACCGTGGACAGCACCTCACAGTGACACCTTACATAAAGGTATAGTCAAAAACTGTTTTAGAAATTAAAATCTTTGGAAAGTGCTCAAGAAAACCTTCGTACATGGGAGGCCATGCGTCTAGGTTATGATAGATATCATATGGCCACAGAATTATCCTTGGTTGACCCAATAGACCCCAAAGAAAAACAAGAAGATTACTATCCTATTCTTCCTAATGGTGAGTCTTCTCTTGACTTATCATTATCTCCACTGTCTCTAATTGAGAATTATACTTCAAACAAACACCAAGATTATATAGGTAGTGCTCGTAAATATACTCAGCAAGTGGATGCGCACATCCCTGTCTTATGATGATGTGACACCCCCAAATTCGGGTACTTCGATTCCACGGGATTTGGTGTTCACTATACAAGCATCATCTATCTATCTACCCATAAATAATATCAAACCATACAATAGATAGAAATCATAAAAAATCTCTTCCCTTAAGGGTTACATCAACTGAATCATAAATAAATCTCAGGTTACTCTAACCTTAAAACATCTGTGCGGAATTCTAAACAAATAAGTCTTAACATCAACATAACTCAAGTCTTAAACAAATACATCAGTTAAAAAAATAACAGGTCTTCATCATTTGCTAACTTTGCCCTTGCCCATACTAGTGGAGGGTTCATCGCTTCTTTCATTCTTAACTACAATGTTATTATTAAGCAAGAGTGAGCACAAATGCCCACAAGTATAATAATGAAATAACATTATAATAACATGCGAATAAATTAAAGACATCTGAATAAAAGCTCAACTTTTGAATCGAGAATAAATAACATGAATCAAAAGAATACTGAGGGTCATAAGACCTTGAACTATGTCCTAGGTTAACAAGAAATATACTTGAAACCTTTAACAGTCATAAGACTATAGACCTTCTTCTCGTATTTAGGGGGATCATCCCTTAGTACCATACTGTGCACAATATCTTAACGCTAAAGCGTAAATAAATCCCTTTGCAGGGTTGTTCATCTCAGTTTGACATTCGAGTCCGTACCAAAGGAAGTTTAGATTGGATAATTCATCAAGGGTTCTGAAATTTAGAACGCTCATCAACTAAGGACTAGTTGAACCAATAAGGTTCACTAGTCTAATAAGGTTCAACAATAATTGATATTCGATTTGAATAATAACCTCAAAAGTATACAATAGGACAATTATTGTATAACTGAATCATGCTTTGGAAAGATAATTAATCTTTAATATCATGCTTGAACTTGAATAATAACAAGGATAATTTATTCAAGGTAAATAATAAACTTGAACAATAATGACAAGTAGGGTTAGGGAAACTTGCTCAACATAAAAGTAACGTTTAAGTTTAAATAAACTTGCTCAATAGAATGGAGTTAGGAATAGGATACTTGCCTCGTGCGTAGATTACACTTTAACTAAGCACGTTCTTTGAATTAAATCCTACATACCATTCACATTTACAATACCAGTTAATTACGACTTAACTAATCAACATAAACCTATTCTCTTTGTCTACTTGATTTATTGACTATACTTAATCACTTTATCACATTTACTGCCACATAAAATCACTTCATGAATAATAATCTAATTGTGAAATCAATAATTTAATCCACATGTAATTATGTTATTTACATGTTATACAACTATCTTATCATCACATTATTCTTCTAACATGTTTACATGTTCATTACAATAATCCACTAACACATTGTTAGACTTAAACATTTTTAAAATCTCATTTCTGAGTTTTCTGGGGAGTGGCGCTGCGGCGCCACGTTTGAACTGGCCCTTGGCGCTGCGACGCCATGGCGCTGCGGCCGGGCCTCTGGCGATGCAGCGCGGTGGCGCTGCGGCGCGGGAAATGAACAGGCAGCCGGCGCTGCGGCGCGGCGTACCAGATACAGAAATGGCAGTTCGCGAAAATCGCAGAACTTGCCAATTTCTCCCAATTTCTTAAAGTTCTACTAGAAATTAAACATACCCATATGCTATAATTTATATATAATCATTACCCAACATTTATATACTGACAAAACCAATTTTAAACACTTATTAACATATTTAAAGCCTAACAAAATTATTGACTTTGATGTTCGTGAAGTTTAGAAAACTTTATATGAAAATTCTCCCTACGGATTCGTTATAACACCGAATCCGTTCATTTAAACTCCGATCTCTCCGTATCGACATGCTCAATAATGTAAGGGTGTAAATTTTAGGGATAATATATAATCAATACATCAATTATCACATATAAGGCCATATGGCCATATCACGTACTCTGTTTATTTTGAAATAACATATGTACGACATGTTTTCACAACACTGATGTTATGGTTTGCAACATATATATAATTAAATACGATTTGATATAACATAACACAATTTCTCACTTTACAGAGGTTAACAGAATATATGAAAGCCATAATCATAAAACTTAAAAAGACGTGAAATAAGAATTTAGATTTGGAGAAAATTACCCAGAGTATGAATGAGTAGAATTAAAACCTTCTCAATTAATCCTTTAATTCACACAACTTACACTCTCCTTCAAAAATTTCTAAATCTCTCTCTGTGATGCTATGCCAGACTTAACAAATGAAGAAAAGAAAAGACGTATGATAATAAAGGGGAAAACTGACGCGCGTTATGGAGATCAGTTACCCATCATGGGTTAACTGCTCCTAACTCCCATTAGGGCTCCGTTTGGCTAGCTAGAATAGATTCCAAAAGTCATTTAATTAAATAAACCTCTTATACTATAGTTTAAATCATGTCACACCCACTTGCACAATAATTTATATATCTTATTTAATATAAATAAAATATAATAACTTCTCATAATTTCACATAGTCATATAATTAATTATTTCATTAATAAATAATGTCAATTTATTAAATCTTTAATTAATAATTAAATTAATTAAATAACATCGTGCTTAATTAAATTATTCATTTAATTCAATAAGCTCACATAATCACATACTTGAATAATAAAATTCTCTACATTAATTTAATAAATGTAACACATATGATTAAATTAATCTATCACAATTGCATCAATTAATTATTAAATCCAATAATTAAATCGTCGAAAAATATTTATTTACTTCAATAAATATTAAAATTAAATTATAAATTTCTCGTTCGTCACATCTTTCCCCCCTTAAAAGGATTCTGACCCCAGAATCACGACTTAATAATTTCGACCCGCTACATTCTCCCCCCTTACAAAGATTCTGTCCCCAGAATCGCATACAAATAATTAAGTAAATAAATGAGGGTAATTATTCATCATATTCTCTTCGAGTTCCCACGTAGCTTTTTCAGCGTTGTGGTTCCTCCAAATTACCTTAACATAAGGTATAACTTTATTTCTCAGAACTTGTTCTTTTCGGTCGATAATTTGGACATGAATTTCTTCATAAGATAAGTCTTTCTCAAAATGCAGGGGTTCGTATTCAATTACATGCTTGTAATCAGGTTTGTAAGGTCGCAACACAGAAACATGGAAGACGTTGTGGACATTCTCGAGTGCTGGAGGTAAGGTTACCTCGTACGCAACTTCTCCAATTCTTCGCAGTACCTCAAAGGGTCCAATAAATCTTGGGCTCAATTTTCCTTTCTTTCCGAACCTGATCTTTCCCTTCCAGGGAGAGACCTTCAAGAAAACATAACTACCTGGTTCAAACTCGATATTTTTACGATGTAGATCAGCGTATTTCTTCTGTCGATCTTGAGCTGCTACCAGTCGTGCTCGGATCACTTTGACTATTTCTGCCGTCTGCTGTACCAATTCTGGTCCTAGTAATTGTCTTTCACCAACTTCATCCCAGTAAAGCGGAGTTCTGCACTTTCTGCTGTATAACGCTTCGTAAGGCGGCATACCAATACTAGCATGGTAACTGTTGTTGTAGCCGAACTCTACTAACGGTAGGTGATCATCCCAATTTCCTTTGAAGTCCATTACACAGGCTCGTAACATATCTTCCAGTGTTTGAATCGTTCGTTCGCTCTGTCCATCTGTTTGAGGATGGTAAGCTGTACTCATTCGCAGTTGTGTACCTATGCATTCCTGAAGACGTTTTCAGAAATTTGATGTGAAGCGCGGATCCCTATCGGAAACAATAGACACCGGCACTCCGTGCCTCGAAACAATCTCTTTCACATATAATCTTGCCAACTGATCTAAGTTAAATCTGATTTTGATAGGAAAGAAGTGCGCGAATTTCGTCAGTCGGTCAACGATAACCCATACTGCGTCGTAGCCTTTCTAAATCGTCGGAAGGCCAACCACGAAGTCCATCGTAATATGTTCCCATTTCCATTCTGGGATCTCCAACGGTTGTAGCAATCCACTCGATCTCTGATGTTCTGCTTTAACTTTCTGACATGTCAGGCATTTGGCAACACATTCTGCAACATCACGTTTCAAATTCGGCCACCAGAAATGTTGTCGAAGATTTTGGTACATTTTTGTACTACCAGGGTGAATCGAATATCTTGAATTATGAGCCTCGCTCAGAATTTCTTCATTAGTTTCTTGTACTGGCGGAACCCAAATTCTGCTTTCAAATCTCAATATTCCTACCTTATCCATCTTAAATCTTGGTTCGGTTCCTTCAGATATCTTCGATGTTACCTTTTTGCATTCATCATCCTGAAGCTGAGCCTCCTTCACTCTATCTAGTAGAGTTGTACCAGATTGCATCTGAAATAGCTTCTCATCAATCTCCATAGGATACTTCACTTCTAACTCCAGTTTCTCCATATCTGCAATTAGCTCCTGCTGAGCAGTCAACATCATCAATTTCTCACGACCCTTTTTACTTAAGGCGTCGGCGACCACATTAGCCTTACCCGGATGGTATAAAATCTCACAGTCATAATCCTTGATTAATTCCAACCATCTTCTTTGACGCATATTCAAATCTTTCTGTGTAAAAATATATTTCAGACTCTTGTGGTCCGTATATATTTCACACTTCTCCCCGTATAGATAGTGCCTCCAAATTTTCAAAGCAAAAACAACTGCAGCTAACTCCAAATCATGGGTTGGGTAACCCTTCTCGTAATCCTTCAACTGCCGTGATACATACGCAATGACTTTGCCGTTTTGCATCAGCACACAGCCAAGTCCTTTATGCGATGCATCGCTAAAAATAACAAAATTTCCTGTATCATCCGGAAGAGATAACACAGGCGCTGTACTCAACCTCTTCTTTAATTCTTGAAAACTCTCCTCACACTTCTCCGTCCAAACAAATTTCACAGTTTTTCGAGTTAAATTCGTTAACGGAGTTGCAATCTTAGAAAAATCTTGTATGAATCTTCTATAATATCCTGCTAATCCAAGAAAACTTCTTACTTCTGACGGCGTTCTCGGCTGATCCCAGTTAATCACAGCTTCTACTTTGGATGGATCTATCGAAATTCCATCTTTATCGATTACGTGACCAAGAAATTATACTCTCTCGATCCAGAATTTGCATTTCGAAAACTTAGCATACAACTTCTCCCTTCTCAATACTTCCAACGTTAACCTCAAGTGTTCTTCGTGTTCTTCTTTGGTTTTGGAATATACCAAAATGTCGTCTATAAATACCACCACGAATTTGTCCAAAAACGGCTTGTATACACCATTCATTAGTCCCATAAATGTTGCAGGAGTATTCGTAAGACCAAACGACATTACTAAAAACTCATAATGACCATATCGCGTTCGGAACGCTGTCTTCGGTACATCCTCTGGCCTCACCTTCAGTTGGTGATAACCACTCCTCAAGTCAATCTTGGAAAAGTATTTTGCTCCCTTTAATTGATCAAACAGATCATCGATCCTTGGTAATGGATATCTATTCTTAATCGTGACCTTATTTAATTCTCTGTAGTCAATGTAGAGCCTCATCGATCCGTCCTTCTTTTTCACGAACAACACCGGCGCTCCCCACGGCGATACGCTTGGTTGAATGTACTTTTTGTCCAATAATTCTTGTAGTTGTACCATTAATTCCTTCATCTCTACTGGCGCCATTCGGTATGGTGCCTTCGATATTGGAGCAGTTCCGGGCGCCAAATCAATCACAAAGTCTACTTCTCTATCTGGTGGAAGTCCTGGCAAATCGTCTGGAAATACATCGACGAAGTCCCTCACAATCGGTATCTCTTCTACTTTCGGATTCTCTTTTCGACTGTCGATTATGTAAGCTAAATATCCTACACAGCCTTGTCTTAATAGCTTCCTGGCCTGCAACATCGTCAAACAACTCGCTTGTCTAGGCGACTTGCTACCATAAAACACAACCTTTGACGGAGTCATAAGGTTAATACGCTTCTTTTGGCAGTCAATTATAGCCCCATAATTGGATAGCCAATCCATACCCAATATAACGTCGAATTCCCCCAATCGAATAGGGATAAGATCTACGATCATGATATTACCCTTAATATCCACTCTACAATTCTTATACACATGCTTAACATGAATTATATTTCTATTCGCAATTTCTATAATCATGGGATATTCCAATTCATCCTTAAGCAAATCTAAACTATTAGCAAAGTCATCGGATATAAAGGAACAAGTAGCACCCGAATCAAATAAAACGTAAGCATTAATTTCATTGATCGGAATGATACCTGACACCACCTCACGAGACTGGATTGCATCCTGCACCGTCATATTGAAAGTTCTGGCGGTTGGTCGATTTGTTGCAGGTGGTCCGGTGATGGTTAAGGTATTTCCACTGCTATTTCCCCGATTTCCTCATTGTCCTGATCCTCCCGATCCCTTCTTGGGACAGTCTCTTGCTAAATGATCTTTCGAACCACAGTTGAAACAAGCACCCTTCTTTGGGTTTGGACAATTTGGTGCTATGTGGCCTTCCTGACCACAATTGTAGCACACTCTCTTTCCCTTCAAACAAACTCCTAGATGTGTCTTGCCGCAAGTTGGACATGCTTCTATCTTCTTTTTCTGCCCTCCGTGTTGACTTCCAGCTGTCGAGTTATCCGTCCACTTCCTCTTCTGATTATTATTATTCCCAGTATTACTTCCACCAGTCTTGTTATTACCTTCATTCTCACTCTTTTTCTTTTTCTGTTCTTAGTTGTACTTAGTCACTGCATCACTTCCTCCTTCCGTGAGAATGGCCTTTTCCAAAACTCCCGTGAACGTGTTAAGTTGAAACATTGATACCTTGCTGTATACCCAAGGCTTCAGTCCTTGTTCGAATCGTCTGGCTTTCCTCTCGTCAGTGTGTACTTGATACGGGGCAAACCTTGCCAACTCATCGAATTTAGCCGCGTATTCAGGCACGCTCATGTTTCCCTGTTTCAGTTCCAGAAATTGCACCTCCATCTGATTCTGCGAACTAGCTGGGAAATACATTTCGAAAAACATTTCTTTGAATCTCTCCCACGTAATTACACCTTCACCTCCTCGCATCTTGTTTGCCTGCCACCAGTAGCTAGCCTCAGACTTCAACATAAATGTCGCAAAAACGGTCTTCTGATCTTCTCGAACCCTAGCAACGTCGAAAACCTTCTCCATTTCCATCACCCACGTTTGAGCCTCGATCGGGTTTCTGGAACCTTTGAACTCTGGCGGTCCCACCGCCTTAAAATCTTTAAACGTTGTGCTAGGTGGAGCTTGCGGTTGGTTTTTCATGACTCCAGTTAGTAAATTAACTAGCTGTTGAACTGGATTAACGTTGGCATTATTGTTATTATTGGTTGACTCTTCCTGAGTCGGTTGACGTTGTTGTCTTCTCCTTGGCGGCATTTTTCTGTTAAATAAACGTTTATTAGAACTTTATTTATTTCTCTACGTAGTTAAGACATTACTAAACAATTTAACATATCACTTAACACATCATCTCAAACAACTTGATATCTTTTTATTCAAATAAAAAGTTTTAACATTAAACTATAGCATACTGCTATTTACATCATCTATCCTAGAATAAAGAATCCACAGGATTTAAAACATTCAAATATTAACATATTCCTTAGTTCATAAACACATCGGAATTTATATAAAACTATATAAGTCTTTCACATAAATAAACAGATTCTATTCATATCTTCCAAGGTGCTCAATAGCCTTGCCACGCTCCTCATTCATGATACGAGACATCGTCCTGCGATCCAACATATACGATGGAAGTCCTTCAAACTGGATGGGGTACCTTAACACTCGTTCTTGAACCTCATCCATTACATGATTAAGTGTGGCGTACGTGTCTTCAAGCTTTGCCTTCTTTGCACGACTATCATTTTCTGCACGATCAGCTCGATGTGATTCTCTTACCCATCCTTCCTCTGCTATTTTCAGTCTTCCGGAGGTTTCCTTCAGTTCCTTCTTCAGCTTCTCTATCTCCTCGGTCTTATCTTCGGTTTGACCCTTCTCATGAACCAGATCCCACTCCACGTTTCCTAAACGTGTATGAAGGGTCACAATCTCTCTATCCTTCTCCTCTAAAGTAGACTGCTGAACAGTCGCTCGCTCAGTCAATTCCTGAACCTCATCTTGTAACTCCACGTTACGATCATATAGTGTGTCATACATCTCAGCATCAACAGTGTACCGTGGTAGCTCCTCTTCTTCTTCCTCCTCATCAAACTCCTCCTCAGAATCAATCTCAGGTTCATGCTCCTGACCAATAACGGTGATCAATGGAGATGAAACCCTCTGCACCAACTGCTCCCTAACGACATGAATGTCTCGGGACTCCTCCTCAGTCGGTCCTACAAGTACACGAGATCCCTCCTCAGTAGGTACTATAGGTAATCGGGGTTCTTCCTCCCCAGCTTGACTAGCTTCTCCATCATTCGTCATCCTGACAACAAAATTTTAAGTTTTAGTTACTAAGTTGTACTAACGAGCACATAAATTAACACATAGACACATAATGTATTTTATTATCTTCAATGAATTACCAAAAATTCATTTCTTAAAACTCGATAAGAGTTTTCCTTTACTATCTTCTTTCTATAAGGTTACTACCTAAGGTTGTTTCCCCCACCTAAGGTTCATAACCTACAGCTCTGATACCAACTTGTGACACCCCCAAATCCGGGTACTTCGATTCCACGGGATTTGGTGTTTACTGTACAAGCATCATCTATCTATCTACCCATAAATAATATCAAACCATACAATAGATAGAAATCATAAAAAATCTCTTCCCTTAAGGGTTACATCAACTGAATCATAAATAAATCCTAGGTTACTCTAACCTTAAAACATCTGTGCGGAATTCTAAACAGATAAGTCTTAACATCAACATAACTCAAGTCTTAAACAAATACATCAGTTAAAAAAATAACAGGTCTTCATCATTTGCTAACTTTGCCCTTGCCCATACTAGTGGAGGGTTCATCGCTTCTTTCATTCTTAACTGAAATGTTATTATTAAGCAAGAGTGAGCACAAATGCCCACAAGTATAATAATGAAATAACATTATAATAACATGCGAATAAATCAAAGACATCTGAATAAAAGCTCAACTTTTGAATCGAGAATAAATAACATGAATCAAAAGAATACTGAGGGTCATAAGACCTTGAACTATGTCCTAGGTTAACAAGAAATATACTTGAAACCTTTAACAGTCATAAGACTATAGACCTTCTTCTCGTACTTAGGGGGATCAGCCCTTAGTACCATACTGTGCACAATATCTTAACGCTAAAGCGTAAATAAATCCCTTTGCAGGGTTGTTCATCTCAGTTTGATATTCGAGTCCGTACCAAAGGAAGTTTGGATTGGATAATTCATCAAGGGTTCTGAAATTTAGAACGCTCATCAACTAAGGACTAGTTGAACCAATAAGGTTCACTAGTCTAATAAGGTTCAACAATAATTGATATTCGATTTGAATAATAACCTCAAAAGTATACAATAGGACAATTATTGTATAACTGAATCATGCTTTGGAAAGATAATTAATCTTTAATATCATGCTTGAACTTGAATACTAACAAGGATAATTTATTCAAGGTAAATAATAAACTTGAACAATAATGACAAGTAGGGTTAGGGAAACTTGCTCAACATAAAAGTAACGTTTAAGTTTAAATAAACTTGCTCAATAGAATGGAGTTAGGAATAGGATACTTGCCTTGTGCGTAGATTACACTTTAACTAAGCACGTTCTTTGAATTAAATCCTACATACCATTCACATTTACAATACCAGTTAATTACGACTTAATTAATCAACATAAACCCATTCTCTTTGTCTACTTGATTTATTGAATATACTTAATCACTTTATCACATTTACTGCCACATAAAACCACTTCATGAATAATAATCTAATTATGAAATCAATAATTTAATCCACGTGTAATTATGTTATTTACATGTTATACAACTATCTTATCATCACATTATTCTTCTAACATGTTTACATGTTCATTACAATAATCCACTAACACATTGTTAGACTTAAACATTTTTTAAAATCTCATTTCTGAGTTTTCTGGGGAGTGGCACTGCGGCGCCACGTTTGAACTGGCCCTTGGCGCTACGGCGCAATGGCGCTGCGACCGGGCCTCTGGCGATGCGGCGCGGTGGCGCTGCGGCGCGGGAAATGAACAGGCAGCCGGCGCTGCGGCGCGGCGTACCAGGTACAGAAATGGCAGTTCGCGAAAATCGCAGAACTTGCCAATTTCTCCCAATTTCTTAAAGTTCTACTCGAAATTAAACATACCCATATGCTATAATTTATATATAATCATTACCCAACATTTATATACTAACAAAACTAATTTTAAACACTTATTAACAGATTTAAAGCCTAACAAAATTACTGACTTTGATGTTCGTGAAGTTTAGAAAACTTTATATGAAAATTCTCCCTACGGATTCGTTATAACACCGAATCCGCTCATTTAAACTCCGATCTCTCCGTATCGACATGCTCAATAATGTAAGGGTGTAAATTTTAGGGATAATATATAATCAATACATCAATTATCACATATAAGGCCATATGGCCATATCACTTACTCTGTTTATTTTGAAATAACATATGTACGACATGTTTTCACAACACTGATGTTATGGTTTGCAACATATATATAATTAAATACGATTTGATATAACATAACACAATTTCTCACTTTACAGAGGTTAACAGAATATATGAAAGCCATAATCATAAAACTTAAAAAGACGTGAAATAAGAATTTGGATTTGGAGAAAATTACCCAGAGTATGAATGAGTAGAATTAAAACCTTCTCAATTAATCCTTTAATTCACACAACTTACACTCTCCTTCAAAAATTTCTACATCTCTCTCTGTGATGCTATGCCAGACTTAACAAATGAAGAAAAGAAAAGACGTATGATAATAAAGGGGAAAACTGACGCGCGTTATGGAGATCAGTTACCCATCATGGGTTAACTGCTCCTAACTCCCATTAGGGCTCCGTTTGGCTAGCTAGAATAGATTCCAAAAGTCATTTAATTAAATAAACCTCTTATACTATAGTTTAAATCATGTCACACCCACTTGCACAATAATTTATATATCTTATTTAATATAAATAAAATATAATAACTTCTCATAATTTCACATAGTCATATAATTAATTATTTCATTAATAAATAATGTCAATTTAATAAATCTTTAATTAATAATTAAATTAATTAAATAACATCGTGCTTAATTAAATTATTCATTTAATTCAATAAGCTCACATAATCACATACTTGAATAATAAAATTCTCTACATTAATTTAATAAATGTAACACATATGATTAAATTAATCTATCACAATTGCATCAATTAATTATTAAATCCAATAATTAAATCGTCGAAAAATATTTATTTACTTCAATAAATATTAAAATTAAATTACAAATTTCTCGTTCGTCACAGATGATACGTGGTTGTATGTCATTAGACATCTTGTATGATAGTGACAAAACACCCTTCCAACGTTGGGTTCGCCTCACCCTCAACAGCTATAGACCACCGTTCTATTCCCCTGTTATCCCCCAATCGACTCAGCTACACTTTTATTACCTGAAAGGAATTGTGAAGCAAAGGGTGAGCACAACTAGCTCAGTAAAGAATATCATGACTAAAGATAATTAAATTATCCATTGCCTTCATCAGTAATAAATCAGAGATTTAGAACATATGGTAGATGATAAAAATTTTCAACCATAGTTGCAGCGGAACGAGCAATCCATTAGAAGAGTCAAATAGACTATAAAGTCTATTATCTTCTTCATGTTAAAAATCCACCAACAATGTTTTATCCCTGTAACATCAATCAACAATTCTGGTCCACAATCATATAAATAACTCATAATCATAACTGTAGTTCTAAATTCATCTTCTCATCCAGGACGAAGATAATTTTCATCACCTATCTTTACCTAAAACATCGAAGATCATGGTTACACCAAATCATATTTCCTATTCATAATCATACTAATAACTTCATCTTTACACTACGACCAAAGATATTCATTTGTATCACCAATTGGTTATGTTCATCTCAACACCTGTTCATCTTTGCACTACTGGCCAAAGATATTCAACAACATGTCATCTTTGCACTACGGGCCAAAGATATTCATCAACAGATCATCTTTGTACTACAGGCCAAAGATATTCATCTACAATTCATCTTTGCACTACAGGCCAAAGATATTCCTCAACAATATATATTTGCACTACATGCCAAATATATTAATATCTCAAAGAATATATAATCATTTCAGAATTTATATAAACAATAATTATAACCATGTTGATCATTTCACATTTTCACTTAAGCTAAAGATATTCAATTATAAATTCAATGGTCATTATCATACCAATCAACAATTCAACTTTGTACTACTAGCCAAAGAGAACCCATAGTCATGATCATACCAATAATCTACCCATCTTTACACTCAAGTCAAAGAGAAATATCATTATTAGGGTTATAAAAATGTTATATATGATAATAAAATCAATATAATCAACATATAAATTTAATCTCAAGAGTAATATTCATAAATCAACTATAATTTGGTCAGAAAAAGAAACCAATTTTGTCGTGAATAGTGACTCATGAATAGTAACTCGTGAATAGTAACTCGTGAATAGTAACCCCGACACAAAAAGGTAAAAATTCTACAATAAAATACATACCAATATTTCGGTATAATGATATTGAAAGAATAATATTTCTTAAGCTTATAAACAATTTATTTTAATTGTTTACACTTTACTAAATAATGCATTTAATCATCCTAAAATGCCAAACTCTCAAGATTTCATTACCAATAATCAAAACCCTCATCAAAAATCTGCATATGACTCATATATGATATTCAAGCCATAAAATCATATTTTTTAATTTTCTTACCTCACATAACATATTTAATGCATTTACTCATAATTAGACCATTTTCATGAAAAATATCAAATCAGTTCCAAAAATATTTCTTTCCTGAGATTTAGCAGAATATAGTCCCATATTGAACATATATTTTTCTCAGAATTTTTAAAATTCATTTACTATTTTTCATATGGCCAAAACCGCCGAATATTTAGACATTTATCATAAATAGTACTTTTATCCAAAAATTACAAAACTCGCAGAGTATACTAATATTTTATAGATATACTTCCAATAAAAATTTCATCAGTTTTGGAGTTAACCACAAGGAGTTATAAGCGGTTACTTTGAAAATAGTCCTTCCCCGTAAAATTCATAACTCTTAATCTTTACATCCAAAAATCACCATTTTTGGACACAATCAATAAAACTCATCAAAATATCATTTCAAAATTTTCCAGAATTTTCTGAAGGACAAAAGAATTATGAACTGAAAAACATACTAACCCTTAAAATCCCTTACCTCAAGAGAGCAGTACTTCAGATGAAAAATCGGAGGAAACTTCTACTAAATAACAACTCTCAAAGTATCTAAATACTCTCAAAAATATTCTTGATAATATAGAGAGAAAGAAAACTTGTTTCTGTTATGATTTTCAATTCTAATACAAGCACCTATTTATAGGAAAATTCTAGAACGCTAAAGGGGACTAAATAATAAAATATTATTATTACTATTTTTCACCTTCTACGCATGCCACCATCCAACTTTGAAAGCCATCAGCCATTTTTGAATAAATTAGCAGCCCACATGTTGTAAAACAAAAGTGGGTCCCACCCATAATTTAATAAAAATTATTTTATTTTCCGAAACTTAAAAAATTCATAGAAAATAGCCCTTTTATTAGAAAATTCGAATCTCGCGATTTTTTATAGGAAATTCAATTCTCTACAACTTTGCGAAAGAAAGTTTTTCCAAATTCCGAACATAAATTAACCGAAATCCATAAACGGACGATTCTACAGGCTATAATCAAATTTCAGTCAAGAAATGGGGTCCACCGACACACAAAACATGTGTTAATCATTTAATACAACAAAAATACTCTTACTCCTCATATACTCATATATCCCACATTCATTGTAAAACTATCACCATTATTATATTATTAAATATAATAATAAATTATTTTATCAGAAAAGATAAAATATCAGTTTTCAACAATTATTACTTAAAAATTTTTCTCCATCTATATCCACATAAAATTAATATTTTTCTTATCATATAAATTAATAATTAATTATTCACAAATAATATTACAGAATCACAGTACTGGCAACCAGGTCGTTCCTAGGAAAGAGGGGGCTTTCCAATAAAATTTTTTCCTTACTGGCGCGCAATTAGATGACCAAACCTCTCCTTAGACAGAACTTTTTAGACATTGCCAATAATGCTATCTAATAATATTATTCAAATAATATGAATTACTGATCTGATAATAGAAAATACTGTACAGCAACAATTATTGAAACAACAATAATATCAACGCAGTAATTATTGAATCAATAAAATAAAATATTGAACAGTAACTACTGTAACAATTATTCAGTAGTGTCTTCTAACGTAAGAATTAATAATTTCAAAAATATTGTGCAATACTGTGTGTTACTGTGCAATAACGCGTATTACTGTATTTTAACCACCGGGTATTCCAACAGTGTTAACGGTAATAACTACGCCGTTAATTATAGAAACTCAATTTTTGTCGTTATCTTCATTAGACCGTTTTTCGTTATGAGCCCCACAAATAGCTGCGCCGTCGTACGAATATTTCCCGACAGAAAGAATATTCCACGGCCAACGAATATTCCCCGGTAACAATGATTATTTTATAACCACTTGTTTATTTTGAAAAAATTTTATATTTCACCCATAACTTTAACTTTTTATCAATTTAACCATTTACTGAATTGTAATTATAAGAAAAATTGAATACTTTTATTTCATAAAATTCGGGGTCTTACAATCTCCCCTCCTTATGAAATTTCGTCCCCGAAATTTACGTACCTGGTATTTTGAAGAGTTGAGAATACCTTACTTTCATTTCAGATTCTATCTCTCATATCATCATGATTTCTCCATTGCTCATCTCCCATGATAACTTCATTTGGGTTCTTCACTTATTGGGAAGTCATGACAACCGCCATCCCTCGAACTACCCGGCTTTGACTTGTCTGGGGCAACATTTGGCGTCATCACTACCATTGAAATATACTTTACTATAGGACATATTCCTCCCTCAACTGCCTCTTCGTACTCTTGATTCATGATCTGAATCATCAATCTTTGATCCATATCGGATTCAGGTTGACCGCTATGTACAGGGTAATTCAAAACTCGATGCTGGGTTCTCCCAATTGCTTTCCAAAAAGAGAAATTCATATCATCTATTTTAGCTTTCTTAGATCGGACATCTCTTTCCACAATATCCACGTGTCGTGTGGCTTTTGCCCATGCATCACTTATTCTCACTCGTTCAGTTTTTTCTTCTTTCAGTTCAGATTCCATCTTTATCATCTTATACTCTGCCAAAGAATGCTTTTGTTCAAGTATCACATATCGGGTAACACAAGCTTGAATTGTTGCATCCTTTTGTTCCACGACTGCATGTCGTTCTTCAGCCTGCTCTTTTAACTCATGAATACGATTTTGAAATTCTACATTTTGATCATATAATACCTCTAATAAACTTTCCTCAGGTACCTCTTCTTCCTCTTCTTCCTCACTCTCAGCTGTTACCTCTGCGACTATCTCAGGTGCAACTATCAATTCTTCACTCACCACATGGATATCTCTAATTCCTTCTTCGTCTGACATCACATTATTATGGTTAGTGATTAGAGGTATCCCCACAGTCTCATTCACTCCATTGTTAGCATTCTCAGCTGCCATTATCAAATACTGCCATAAAACAAGGGTTAATTAAACAAATTAACATATCACATAATATCGCGATATTATGACTGACCAACAAATAAGCTTAGGTAGGACACACTAGCGAAGGATTTACTCATCTCTCCCCTCCTAGTTATATTCCCCGATATCCGCTAGAGACCATATCCCTAAGCTCTGATACCAAATGTAACAACCTCAAAATAGGTCCATACCATCCAACCCATTTGGAGTCGCCAAATACATGGTACAGAAAATAACTACAACTTTATTACAACAATTGTCATACAAAATACAACAACACATATACAGTGAGTTTGGATACAAATATATACCAAATGTGACACATGTCCCAACTGTGGACAGCACCTCACAGTGACACCTTACATAAAGGTATAGTCAAAAACTGTTTTAGAAATTAAAATCTTTGGGAAGTGCTCAAGGAAGCCTTCGTACATGGGAGGCCATGCGTCTAGGTTATGATAGATATCATATGGCCACAGAATTATCCTTGGTTGGCCCAATAGACCCCAAAGAAAAACAAGAAGATTACTATCATATTCTTCCCAATGGCGAGTCTTCTCTTGACTTATCATTATCTCTACTGTCTCTAATTGAGAATTATACTTCAAACAAACACCAAGATTATATAGGTAGTGCTCGTAAATATACTCAGCAAGTGGATGCGCACATCCCTGTCTTATGATGATACGTGGTTGTATGTCATTAGACATCTTGTATGATAGTGACAAAACACCCTTCTAACGTTGGGTTCGCCTCACCCTCAACAGCTATAGACCACCGTTCTATTCCCCTGTTATCCCCCAATCGACCCAGCTGCACTTTTATTACCTGAAAGGAATTGTGAAGCAAAGGGTGAGCACAACTAGCTCAGTAAAGAATATCATGACTAAAGATAATTAAATTATCAATTGCCTTCATCAGTAATAAATCAGAGATTTAGAACATATGGTAGATGATAAAAATTTTCAACCATAGTTGCAGCGGAACGAGCAATCCATTAGAAGAGTCAAATAGACTATAAAGTCTATTATCTTCTTCATGTTAAAAATCCACCAACAATGTTTTATCCCTGTAACATCAATCAACAATTCTGGTCCACAATCATATAAATAACTCATAATTATAACCGTAGTTCTAAATTCATCTTCTCATCCAGGACGAAGATAATTTTCATCACCTATCTTTACCTAAAACATCGAAGATCATGGTTACACCAAATCACATTTCCTATTCATAATCATACTAATAACTTCATCTTTACACTACGACCAAAGATATTCATTTGTATCACCAATTGGTTATGTTCATCTCAACACCTGTTCATCTTTGCACTACTGGCCAAAGATATTCAACAACATGTCATCTTTGCACTACGGGCCAAAGATATTCATCAACAGACCATCTTTGTACTACAGGCCAAAGATATTCATCTACAATTCATCTTTGCACTACAGGCCAAAGATATTCCTCAACAATATATATTTGCACTACATGCCAAATATATTAATATCTCAAAGAATATATAATCATTTCAGAATTTATATAAACAATAATTATAACTATGTTGATCATTTCACATTTTCACTTAAGCTAAAGATATTCAATTATAAATTCAATGGTCATGATCATACCAATCAACAATTCAACTTTGTACTACTGGCCAAAGAGAACCCATAGTCATGATCATACCAATAATCTACCCATCTTTACACTCAAGTCAAAGAGAAATATCATTATTAGGGTTATAAAAATGTTATATATGATAATAAAATAAATATAATCAACATATAAATTTAATCTCAAGAGTAATATTCATAAATCAACTATAATTTGGTCAGAAAAAGAAACTAATTTTATCGTGAATAGTGACTCGTGAATAATAACTCATGAATAGTAACTCGTGAATAGTAACCCCGACACAAAAAGGTAAAAAATCCATAATAAAATACATACCAATATTTTGGTATAATGATATTGAAAGAATAATATTTCTTAAGCTTATAAATAATTTATTTTAATTGTTTACACTTTACTAAATAATGCATTTAATCATCCTAAAATGCCAAACTCTCAAGATTTCATCACCAATAATCAAAACCCTCATCAAAAATCTGCATATGACTCGTATATGATATTCAAGCCATAAAATCATATTTTTCAATTTTCTTACCTCACATAACATATTTAATTCATTTACTCATAATTAGACTATTTTCATGAAAAATATCAAATCAGTTCCAAAAATATTTCTTTTCTGAGATTTAGCAGAATATAGTCCTATATTGAACATATATTTTTCTCAGAATTTTTAAAATTCATTTACTATTTTTCATATGGCCAAAACCGCCGAATATTTAGACATTTATCATAAATAGTACTTTTATCCAAAAAGTACAAAACTCGCAGAGTATACTGATATTATATAGATATACTACCAATAAAAATTTCATCAGTTTTGGAGTTAACCACAAGGAGTTATAAGTGGTTACTTTAAAAATAGTCTTTTCCCGTAAAATTCATAACTCTTAATCTATACATCCAAAAATCACCATTTTTATACACAATCAATAAAACTCATCAAAATATCATTTTAAATTTTTCTAAAATTTTCTGAAGGTCAAAAGAATTATGAACTGAAAAACATACTAACTCTTAAAATCCCTTACCTCAAGAGAGCAGTACTTCAGATGAAAAACCGGAGAAAACTTCTACTAAATAGCAACTCTCAAAGTATCTAAATACTCTCAAAAATATGTTTGATAATATAGAGAGAAAGAAAACTTGTTTCTGTTGTGATTTTCAATTCTAACATAAGCACCTATTTATAGGAAAATGCTAGAACGCCAAAGGAGACTAAATAATAAAATATTATTATTACTATTTTTCACCTTCTACGCATGCCACCAACCAACTTTGAAAGCCATCAGCCATATTTGAATAAATTAGCAGCCCACATGTTGTAAAACAAAAGTGGGTCCCACTCATAATTTAATAAAAATTATTTTATTTTCCAAAACTTACAAAATTCATAGAAAATAGCCCTTTTATCAGAAAATTCGAATCTCACACCTTTTTATTGGAAATTCAATTCTATACAACTTTGCAGAAGAAAGGTTTTCCAAATTCCAAACAGAAATTAACCGAAATCCATAAACAGATGATTTTACAGGCTATAATCAAATTTCGGTCAAGAAATGGGGTCCACCGACACACAAAATATGTGTTAATCATTTAATACAACAAAAATACTCTTCCTCCTCATATACTCATATATCCCACATTCATTGTAAAACTATCACCGTTATTATATTATTAAATATAATAATAAATTATTTTATAGGAAACGATAAAATATCAGTTTTCAACAATTGTTACTTAAAAAATTTTCTTCATCTATATCCACATAAAATTAATATTTTTCTTATCATATAAATCAATAATTAATTATTCACAAATAATATTACAGAATCACAGTACTGGCAACCAGGCCGTTCCCAGGAAAGAGGGGGCTTTCCAATAAGAATTTTTCCTTACTGGCGCGCAATTAGATGACCAAACCTCTCCTTAGACAGAACTTTCTAGACATTGCCAATAATGCTATCTAATAATATTATTCAAATAATATGAATTATTGATCTGATAATAAAAAATACTGTGCAGCAACAATTATTGAAACAACAATAATATCAACGCAGTAATTATTGAATCAATAAAATAAAATATTGGACAGTAACTACTGTAACAATTATTCAGTAGTGTCTTCTAACGTAAGAATCAATAATTTCAAAAATACTGTGCAATACCGTGTGCTACTGTGCAATAATGTGTATTACTGTATTTTAACCACCGGGTATTCCAATAGTGTTAACGGTAACAACTACGCCGTTAATTATAAAAACTCAATTTTTGTCGTTATCTTCATCCGACCGTTTTTTGTTATGGGCCCCACAAATAGCTGCGTCGTCGTACGAATATTCCCCGACAGAAAGAATATTCCACGACCAACGAATATTCCCCGATAACAATGATTATTTTATAACCACTTGTTTATTTTGAAAATTTTTTATATTTCACCCATAACTTTAACTTTTTATCAATTTAACCATTTACTGAATTGTAATTATAAGAAAAATTGAATACTTTTATTTCATAAAATTCGAGGTCTTACAAGATAAGTCAAATTCTAATTTCTCTGGAGTCAAATTTAATCGATGAGCGCAAGTAGGAGAAATAAAAGAATGGGTAAAACCAGTATCAAATAAAGTATAGACTTCATTAGAGTTTATGATAAACTTACCCGTGATGACCTCGTTCGGCTTCCTTGCTTTATGGGAGGTCACAACAAACGCTCTCCCTTGCACTACCGATTTTGACTTTTCTGGGACGGCCTTTGTTGTTTCCATCCTGGCTGAACTTATTTTTGGTGAACGATAAAATCGAGCTAAATGACCTTCTCTTCCATAATTATAACATGCTTTAGACGGCATCGCGCAGTTTGGACTGATATGCCCCTCCCCTCTGCATTTGAAACATATTATAGGTGGTCGTTCTCCTTCCTTAATAATGGGTGCTGGTGCTGACGTCTTTCCATCATTGTTGAATCTCCTCTTCTTAAAATGACCATTCTTATTGTTTTGGCCCGGATTACCACCGAAGTGGTTACCATTTCTGGCCTGTTGATTCCCACCACGCTTGTTGTCACCGCTTCGATGACTGCTCTCACTGGTATTATCATTCTGCCGACTGCTCTCTTTCGGTTACGTTTACTCGTTATCGCGCTCTACTAATTGAGCCCTATTCACAACATCTGAATACAAACACAATTTATGAGAAATAAGATGTTGACGTATCTCAGGTTTCAAACCTCGCAAAAATATTCGCATCATTCGCTCTTCATTATCCACCCAGTGGGACGCAAACCGGTACAACTCAACAAATTTAGCCTCATACTGCGACACGGTCATATTATTCTGCTCCAATTTGATGAACTCCACCTCCTTCATGTGACGAACACTTTCGGAAAAGTATTTGTCATTGAACAGCTCTTGGAACTTCTCCCAAGACATCTTCAGTGTGGCAGGTTGAGTACGCTTAATCGATTCCCACCAGTAATCAGCCTCTCCTCGCAACATAAAGGCGGCAAAGGGAACCTTTTGGTCCTCGGAGCATCCCAAGACATCAAATATCTTGGTGATCTGCTTTATTCACGTTTTCGCTATAAGTGGTTTTGGCTCTCCCTTAAACTCCGGTGGTCCCAGCTCCTTGAACTATTTAACGGTGATCGTCTGAGAGTTTTTAGTATTTCCAGCTACATTTTGGATAGGAGCCGCTCTCGCCAGCTGTTGCATGAACTGCATAAAGGTTCTGAACATTCCATCATTCATCATCTGGTCATGTGACGATCCCAAACTCAAGTACTTGAAACCCGAACTCAGTTCTTCACGATACCAATTCTATGACCAGAATAATACTAATAATAATAACAATAATATAAAGATCAACTTAATTTATATGTCATCAAAGTCTAATCCCAAGTACGTAACCTTTAAACATTCATTACAACCTATGATAGATAACATATGTCATGCTTGTCTTAATAATATCAAACTATTACATAACATATTAATTCATTCATTCAGCAACCTTTCCTTTTCCTTTGTTCTTAGCAGAGCTCTCTGGTCGTTCGCACTTAGCTGAAAACATTTAAATTTAAGCAAGGATGAGCATTTGAGTACCCAGCAAGTAATAGCAATTATATATATATAATCTGAAAGAAGTTAAATGTTTTCTTTGTACTATTCTTCTACAACAAGTCAATAGTTGTGAAGTATTCTGAACCGATAAATATAACATAACAACTCTCTTTCAAATTTTTGAAACTACATATTGACTATAACCGGGGTTATGGTGACATGCCATGAACATTATTTTTATTTTCGAAAAGGTTAAACAGAAATTCATCTGTAAACCGACACAACTTACGGGCACGGGGGGTGATCAGCTCGTTATGCCATGCATTGATCAATACTACATTACAAGAACGATAGGATAGTTCACTCTGTTCCGCCTTGGGCGCATAAAAGTTTTCCCGTGTAGGGATGTTCATTCTTGTATGGGTTTCAAACCAAAAGTTTTATCTTGTTAACAATAATCTATAATTCAACATATATATATATAGGGTAATTGACAAAGGTATATCAACATGGGATTAAATACAATGATTATCCAAGTGGGGACACTTGTTTAACCATTTCTAGAAATTAACGAACATAATATATATATCTGAATTATCATATACTAACATGTTGATAATCAATGAGCTTATATAATATAAGGTTAATAATCTGTACATTAATAATATAATTTAGAAACATTCTTACTCATGTCCATTGCATAAAGAAAATGCAAATGTTAGATACTTGCGTGAAGCGCTGCTTACAGTTTGCAATTTAGATTTATCGCTTATCTCACGACCTATCATTAATAAGATCGTTTGTTCTATTAGAACAACATACTATAACACATAACACTGCTTATTGCAGTCAGCACATATCCTAATCACATTGGCACATAGGTTTAACAACCATTGAATCACAAATAATCACTTATCTACTCACATTATCTAAGTTCAGATCAATTTTTGAAACATGTCGGTGTACCGACAACTTTATCGGGTAATTATTGAGTCTAAGACTCTGTACTGTAACTTAATATCAGTCATATTATTTTTAAATGACTTAATATACTTTTAAAATATTTATTATGATTTATCATAAATTTTCAAACATTGGAATCATATTTAAATGATTTAAATACTAATCAATTCTATTATCATTAATATTTAATTAGTATTAAACTATTAATGAAACCATTTTCAAAATATTAAAGTTATTTATAATAACTCAAAATATTTTTAAAGTATTAATATTACCTTTAAATGATTTTTAAAATATTTAAAATCATTTCTCAATAATTACCATTAATATTAAGGTATTAATGTTCTATTTATCAAAATATTAAAAGTCATTATTCATAACTTAAAATATTTTTAATTCATTTCTATCCTTTTTAAATGATTTTTTTAAATTAATAAAACCATTTATAAACTATTTATTTAATATAATTATTAAATAAATTTAATATCATTAGTAATAACTTAATAATCATTAATATTTAATTATTAATGAAATTATCCTTTATTTAAAAGTTATATTTTATAAATTAAAATATTTTTAAACACTTTATTTTTATTTAAAATGATTTTTAATATAATAAAATTATTTTTAATTAATTTATTTAGTAAATAAATTAATTTCCATTAATATCATCTTATTAATGAAATTTATCACAAAATACTAAAAGTCATTAAAAATAACTTAAAATATTTTCTTATATCATAATATAATTTTTAATGATTTTTCCAATATTAAAATCATTTTTATCTAATTTATTTAATATTATAATTAAATAAATTAAATACTTTTAGTATTCCAAAAATATTAAATATTTATGAAATATATTTAAAATAATTAAAAACTAATTTTCGGAATTTAAAGTAATTTTTAATAATTTATGTTGTATTTTTAATAATTAAAAACTATTTTTTTCTATTTATTTAATAATTTCCAGAAAATAGTATATTATCTGTCGCTAAAGACCACCTATAGCGACAGAACCGTCACTATAGGTGTTCTTCATGTTCTTCATACAAACCCAGAACTTCATTGCCGGTTTACTAGGTACCACTTTTGACCAAGGATAATTCTTAGCTCGTAATGTTTCTGGGAATGGTATGAGTCAGATATTGTAGTACAAATGCACGACTACAAGATCCAACAACAAACATATCCAAACAACACATAACCAGCGAGATCTAGGCCCATGAACAAGCTGTCAGAGGCTGTCCTTTATTTCTGGGTTGCCCATAAATGAAGAACAGTTCGAACATGCAATTTCGGGCTTCCACTACATGTTGATCGTGTACTGTTTTTGTGATATATAAACTTCAGTGTGTAGACAACATTTAGTACAAGAGATCTATCACATAACATCAACTAAATCATAACACAATCGTCAGATCTAGTCTGGTCAAATAATGTCAGTCGTCATGTTTTTATGTTTTTTGGGTTACCCAGAAAACAGTAAACATGATCGACTTAACTAGTTTGACCGGCCACAATCTTCAACCTGTTTACTATATATGTGATATTAAGGCATGATAATGTAGTCTAACAAACATACTACAACTTAGATGCAAGAAACATAACGAAACATCAAACCACTATCAGATCCAAGCTCTTGAAGAAATTGTCAGAGCTTTCTGGGCTCATTCTGGGTTACCCATAAATGGCCCGGTCAATGCCGGTCAACGACCTTTGACCGGTAATAACTTTTATTCCAGACACCAAATGGCCCTGATTCTTTTTTTAGACTAAAGATCATATTACAAGCTACCAAAAACAACTTAAAAACAACCAAAACCATAATCGAGCAAGGATTTATAGGGTCTGACATTCGTTGTCAGACCTCAAGAAATTTTTTTCCAGATTTTGAAGATTCATCAATTTGAAGACTTAGATGTTATGGATTTGTATAATAACAACCCAAATAATCAAAATAGACTATAACTAACATATTCTAACATTCAAACATAACATTTAACAACAGAAAATTGGACAGATTTCTTAGCTTAGGTTTTATACCTTTCTTGCTAAATCTCTGATTCTGGATTCTGATTTGGTTAGGGGCTTTCGTGGGGCTGATCTTAGGGACTGAAAATCTTGAAAATTTCGTGGGTTTGGGTGGAGAGAAAAGGTTGGAATGTTTGGTACTAAAATGGCTAACAATTGCAATATTTTCTCTCTCAATCTATATATAGAACACATGTGCGATGTATTTGGCTTGATAAATGGCTGATGGTTGGTGTTATGGAGCATGTGGAGTTGTTAGGTTAGCTCACCAACTATCACACTTGTCAAGCTTTGTAAATTACATAATAAATAAAATCCAACTAGGGTATTTAAGTCTTTTCACATGGAATTTTAATGGCATTATTGTCATCCTTGCAAACCCTCGGGGTTTGACCCTTAGGGTTTAACCCTAAGGTTTAACATAAACCAAATGTAGGATTTAACAATTAGGGTTTGCACAAAAATAAAATTAAATAAAAATTAAAAAACTTTTAGTTTCTAAAATTTTGAAATTAGGGTTTCCTAATTATGATTAATTATCTAATTACCTTATACAGTAACATTAGGGTTTAGATCATATAATTATCATTAACATTGCTAAAATAACAATTAGGATTTATGATTTTGATAAATAGGGTTACCAATTTATAATTAGATTGTCTAATTATCAAATTAGGGTTTAAAATTTTAGGATTTCCAAAATTAGCAATTGAAATTATAATACTTGTTAATTAATCACATTAACACAATTACAACCAATCTCGAACTCTAATTTAAATTTCAAATTAGGGTTCCTCATTTTCAAAAATTATTTAGGGTTTCTAAATTATAATTAGGGTTTTCTAAAAATTAGGGTTTCTAGAATTTTAATTAGGGTTCACCTAATTAATACATTTAATACACGACATAAATTATATAATACACTTATAAAACAATCTTGCACTCTAATTTGGATCTCAAATTAGGGTTTAGCATTATTACTAGGGTTTGGTCATAATACACCGTAATTGACCTACCATTATTAATACGGAAATACAATACATATTCATAGCACTGAAAAATTAAAATATAATTAATATTATATTATTATTCTCATACCTTGACAATAATCCAAAATTAGGGTTTGGATTCCATATCTGATTTATCTGTCATATTTAACCTTAATAATTAAGGTAAAATAGTTAACTTAATAACTTGTACCAAAATTCATATAATAAAATAATTATTATAATTATTCTAAAAATCACTCCATATATTATTTAAATAATATATAATTATATTTTCATGGAAAATAGTTAATAAAGCATTTCTACTATAAATTAATTATTATAGGAATATACTTTATAAAAATCAATAATTCTAAAATAAAATTATTTGTAAATATTTATGTAATAAATATATTTTTATTTATCACATAAATACACATACACATTATCTTGTACAAATCCTCATCCTTAAAATAAATAAAAAAAAATTTATACGCAAAATTTCTTATTTATTTATATAGAAAAATATCGGGTTGTTACATTCACCCTCCCTTATAAAGATTCCGTCCCCGGAATCACCGTTTTAAAACCTATACATACACGTCACATAGCATACATAATCATTGCAAGCAGATCTCTCGATTAACTTTGATCGAACTTATCTTTAACTATTCACATAAAGCTTGTCTTTCTAATTAAACGAAAAAATTGGTTTCTAAAAGAACTCAAATTTCTCCTCAAACTTGCTTTATAAAATAATTTACTAAAAATAAGAAAATCATGTATAATAAAATAAAAGTTATACAAATAATACCTGGAGTTGCATTGCATTGCCAGCTGCTGCCGTGTCCTGGACTGTCATGTTGTAGACCCTTGCCGTAGATTTTGTCGGCTTGCTCGACGAAATCGGTCCCGTGATTGCTAACGTCCCACTGCCAGTGCCCATGTTCACATTTCCTGTCTCCACCCTCCTCTTTGGACAATCTTTCATCCTGTGCTCTGTCGATCCGCATATAAAACATCCACTATTCATCCTAGGATTGGGGCAGTTGGGAGAGATATGGCCCTCCTTCCCACACTTGTAGCAAACAAATTTTCCTTTCAAACACTCCCCCGAGTGATTCTTCCCACATGTCTTACATGGCACTATCTGTTTCTTAACACCTTCCTGTTTCACTTGTACACTTGCAAAACTGCTCACCTTCCTCTTGCTATCTCCACTCCTGCTCCCACTATTAACTCCTACTTTTCCAGCTCCTTCAGTCTTACCCTTATTCTTCCTCTCCTTATTGTAA
This sequence comes from Panax notoginseng, assembly GCA_016801055.1. NCBI lineage: Eukaryota > Viridiplantae > Streptophyta > Magnoliopsida > Apiales > Araliaceae > Panax > Panax notoginseng. The sequence goes on from CM029013.1 coordinate 118,305,130, forward strand.
ACGCTCATGGCCTAACTTCCCTCCTCATCTATGATCGCTTTCTCCATGAATGCTGTAAATGTAGGAATTTGCAACACTGCCACTTTGTTGTAGAGCCAGGGTTTCAATCCCAGCTCAAACCTTCTCGCTTTCCTAGCCTCCGTATCGACTTGATGCGGGGCAAACCTATCTAACTCATTGAATTTGGCGGCGTATTCAGACACCGTCATATTCTCCTGTTTCAACTCTAAAAATATATCCTCCATCCTCGCCTGCATACTTGATGAAAAATAGTTTTCGAAAAATAAAGTTTTAAATCTATCCTATGTGACTACACCTTCTCCTACCCTAGCCTGATTTGCTTCCCACCAAAAATTTGCTTCCCCCTTCATCATGTAGGTGGCTAAAGCGGTCTTTTGCCCCTCAGCTACCCTAGTTAACACAAATGCTTTTTCGATTTCATTAACCCAAGTTTGGGCTTCAACAGGGTTAGTTATACCTTTGAATTCCGGTGGTCCTACAGCCTTAAAGTCTTTAAAGTTCGCTAAGCGGTTGTCCGACGGGTTTCCAGCGACTGGTATTCCCTGTTGCATAGCCTGAGCTAACATGTTTGCAAATTGCTGCATTGGATTAGCTTGTTGTTGTCCCTCAACATTGTTGACAGACTCTTCTGCCCTTTGGTTGCGAGTTCGACGTCTTGGCGGCATTATCTGATTAAATAAAATCATAATTTAACTTACATTCTAAACCTTATCAAATAAGTTTAATATTCTAAACTTGTTTTATTTCTCAAACTTAGATTCATATTCATTCAACGAATATTTTACATAGCATAACATATAATGCTTTAAACATCATTCATCCTTTTGTGACTACAAAAGTCGGGATTTACAGACTTGACCAACACAAAAGTTTTAGAATATTACATTACACAGACATACTAAGCACTCATATTAAACACATCTACATCACAACAGAACCTATACTACTTATTTATTATTCTTTTTTATCGGACAACTTTTCGCTTGATGACCTTCTATCCCACAGATAAAACATGCTCCTTTTTTGTAGTCAGAACAGTACAGAGTAGTATGTCCCTCATAGCCGCAAAGATAACATATTCTTTTCCATTTCTTCTTATTGGATTTTCCTAAGTCATGGTCTTCTATCTTTCTTTTCCCCTTCTTGTCCGGAGCTGCACACGATGTGTTGCTTGTGACTCCCATCTGACCAATTTGGATTTTAAGCTTATCTTGTCCTTCCATTGTTTCTATTAACGCTTGAAGCAACTGACTATTCAACAGCTTTTCTATCTCCCACAGCCTTTCCAGAGAAGAAACCTTGTTCTTCAGATTCTGCACCTCTATTGATGCTTGATCAGCTTCAACTTTAGTGTCTGAATCGCTATCTGTCAGCTCTACCATCTCCGGATCTGGTACTATGTTTTCCACAATAACCACATCTTCTGAGTTATTTTTATTGTGAGCCTCTATGTCAGCTATCGGCTTCGATATTGGCTCCTTCTTTACGATCCGAGGGTAATCAAATCCTTTTTCACCTGACATCTACACACATAATTTATCCTGATTAGCATATAGTATATACACACAATAAATAAGAGTTTTATACAAGTTATCTTTTATTTAGTTTGACGATGAATTTAGTTAATTCATCTTTTTTAAACTCTATATGAGTTATTTGTATTTTCAACGTTTCCTTCTGTTCCAAGGTTATAGCCTAAGGTCTAGCCCACCTAAAGTTTTTAACCCCTAAGCTCTGATACCAACTTGTGACGACCCAAAACTCAGGTACTTGAAACCCGAGCTCGGTTCTTCACGATACCATTTCTACGAGCGTAATAATACTAATAATAATAACAATAATATTAAGATCAACTTAATTTACATATCATCAGAGTCTAATCCTAAGTACGTAACCTTTAAACATTCATTACAACTCATGATAGCTAATATATGTCATACTTGTCTTAATAATATCAAACTATTACATAACATATTAATTCATTCATTCAGCAACCTTTCCTTTTCCTTTGTTCTTAGCTGAGCTCTTTGGTCGTTCGCACTTAGCTGAAAACATTTAAATTTAAGCAAGGATGAGCATTTGAGTGCCCAGCAAGTAATAGCAATTATATATATATAATCTGAAAGAATTTAAATATTTTCTTTGTACTATTCTTCTACAACAAGTCAATAGTTGTGAAGTATTCTGAACCGATAAATATAACATAACAACTCTCTTTCAAATTTTTGAAACTACATATTGACTATAACTGGGGTTATGGTGACATGCCATGAACATTATTTTCATTTTCGAAAAGGTTAAATAGAAATTCATCTGTAAACCGACATAACTTACGGGCACGGGGGGTGATCAGCCCGTTATGCCATGCATTGATCAATACTACATTCCAAGAACGATAGGATAGTTCACTCTGTTCCGCCTTGGGCGCATAAAAGTATTCCCGTGTAGGGATGTTCATTCTTGTCTGGGTTTCAAACCAAAGGTTTTATCTTGTTCAACAATAATCTATAATTCAACATATATATATAAGGGTAATTGACAAAGGTATATCAACATGCGATTAAATACAATGATTATCCAAGTGGGGACACTTGTTTAACTATTTCTAGAAATTAACGAACATAATATATATATCTGAATTATCATATACTAACATGTTGATAATCAATGAGCTTATATAATATAAGGTTAATAATATGTACAGTAATAATATAATTTAGAAACATTCTTACTCATGTCCATTGCATAAAGAAAATGCAAATGTTAGATACTTGCCTGAAGCGCTGCTTACAGTTTGCAATTTAGATTTATCGCTTATCTCACGACCTATCATTAATAAGATCGTTCGTTCTATTAAAACAACATACTATAACACATAACACTGCTTATTGCAGTCAGCACATGCCCTAATCACATTGGCACATAGGTTTAACAACCATTGAATCACGAATAATCACTTATCTACTCACATTATCTAAGTCCAGATCAATTTCTGAAATATGTCGGTGCACCGATAACTTTATCGGGAAGTTATCGAGTCTAAGACAATGTACTGTAACTTAATATCAGTCATATTATTTTTAAATGACTTAATATAATTTTAAAACATTTATTATGATTTATCATAAATTTTCAAACATTGGAATCATATTTAAATGATTTAAATACTAATCAATTCTATTATCATTAATATTTAATTAGTATTAAACTATTAATGAAACCATTTCCAAAATATTAAAGTTATTTATAATAACTCAAAATATTTTTAAAGTATTAATATTACCCTTAAATGATTTTTAAAATATTTAAAATCATTTCTCAATAATTACCATTAATATTAAGGTATTAATGTTCAATTTATTAAAATATTAAAAGTCATTATTCATAACTTAAGATATTTTTAATTCATTTCTATCCTTTTTAAATGATTTTTTTAAATTAATAAAATCATTTATAAACTATTTATTTAATATAATTATTAAATAAATTTAATATCATTAGTAATAACTTAATAATCATTAATATTTAATTATTAATGAAATTATCCTTTAAATATTAAAAGTTATATTTTATAACTTAAAATATTTTTAAACACTTTATTTTCATTTAAAATGATTTTTAATATAATAAAATGATTTTTAATTAATTTATTTAATTCATTTAGTAAATAAATTAATTACCATTAATATCAATTTAATAATGAAATTTATCACAAAATATTAAAAGTCATTAAAAATAACTTAAAATATTTTCTTATATCATAATATAATTTTTAATGATTTTTCCAATATTAAAATTATTTTTAACTAATTTATTTAATATTATAATTAAATAAATTAAATACTTTTAATATTCCAAAAATATTAAATATTTATGAAATATATTTAAAATAATTAAAAACTAATTTTTAGAATTTAAAGTAATTTTTAATAATTTATTTTGTATTTTTAATAATTAAAAACTATTTTTTTCTATTTATTTAATAATTTCCGGAAAATAGTATATTATCTGTCGATAAATACCACCTATAGCGACAGAACCGTCGCTATAGGTGTTCTTCATGTTCTTCATACAAACCCAGAACTTCATTGCCGATTTACTAGGTACCACTTTTGACCAAAGATAATTCTTAGCTTGTAATGTTTATGGGAATGGTATGAGTCAGATATTGTAGTACAAATGCACGACTACAAGATCCAACAACAAACATGTCTAAACAACACATAACCAGCGAGATCTAGGCCCATGAACAAGCTGTCAGAGGCTGTTCTTCATTTCTGGGTTGCCTAGAAATGAAGAAACAGTTCGAGCATGCAATTTCGGGCTTCCACTACATGTTGATCGTGTACTATTTTTGTGATATATAAACTTCAGTGTGTAGACAACATTTAGTACAAGAGATCTATCACATAACATCAACTAAATCACAACACAATCGTCAGATCTAGTCTGGTCAAACAATGTCAGTCGTCATGTTCTTATGTTTTTTGGGTTACCCAGAAAACAGTAAACATGATCGACTTAACTAGTTTGACCGGCCACAATCTTCAACCTGTTTACTATATATGTGATATTAAGGCATGATAATGTAGTCTAACAAACACACTACAACTTAGATGCAAGAAACATAACGAAACATCAAACCACTGTCAGATCCAAGCTCTTGAAGAAATTGTCAGAGCTTTCTGGGCTCATTCTGGGTTACCCAGAAATGGCCCGGTCAATGCCGGTCAACGACCTTTGACTGGTAATAACTTTTATTCCAGACATCAAATGTCCCTGATTCTTTTTTTTAGACTAAAGATCATATTACAAGCTACCAAAAACAACTTAAAAACAACCGAAACCACAATCGATCAAGGATTTATAGGGTTGACATTCGTTGTCAGACCTCAAGAAATTTTTTTCCAAATTTTGAAGATTCATCAATTTGAAGACTTAGATGTTATGGATCTGTATAATAACAACACAGATCATCAAAATAGACTATAACTAACATATTTTAACACTCAAACATAACATTTAACAACAGAAAATTGGACAGATTTCTTGGCTAAGGTTTTATACCTTTCTTGCTAAATCTCTGATTCTGGATTCTGATTTGGTTAGGGGCTTTCGTGGGGCTGATCTTAGGGACTGAAAAGCTTGAAAATTTCGTGGGTTTGGGTGGAGAGAAAAGGTTGGAGTGTTTGGTACTAAAATGGCTAACAATTGCAATATTTTCTCTCTCAATCTATATATAGAACACATGTGCAATGTATTTGGCTTAATAAATGGCTGATGGTTGGTGTTATGGAGCATGTGGAGTTGTTAGGTTAGCTCACCAACTATCACACTTGTCAAGCTTTGTAAATTACATAATAAATAAAATCCAACTAGGGTATTTAAGTCTTTTCGCATGGATATTTAATGGCATTATGGTCATCCTTGCAAACCCTCGGGGTTTGACCCTTAGGGTTTAACCCTAAGGTTTAGCACAAACCAAATGTAGGATTTAGCAACTAGGGTTTGCACAAAAATAAAATTAAATAAAAATTAAATAACTTTTAGTTTCTAAAATTTTGAAATTAGGGTTTCCTAATTATGATTAATTATCTAATTACCTTATACAGTAACATTAGGGTTTATATCATATAATTATCATTAACATTGCTAAAATAGCAATTAGGGTTTACGATTTTGATAAATAGGGTTACCAATTTATAATTAGGTTTTCTAATTATCAAATTAGGGTTTAAAATTTTAGGATTTCCAAAATTAGCAATTGAAATTATAATACTTGCTAATTAATCACATTAACACAATTACAACCAATCTCGAACTCTAATTTAAATTTCAAATTAGGGTTCCTCATTTCCAAAAATTATTTAGGGTTTCTAAATTATAATTAGGGTTTTCTAAAAATTAGGGTTCCTAGAATTTTAATTAGGGTTCACCTAATTAATACATTTAATACACGACATAAATTATATAACACACTTATAAAACAATCTTACACTCTAATTTGGATCTCAAATTAGGGTTTAGCATTATTACTAGGGTTTGGTCATAATACACCGTAATTGACCTACCATTATCAATACGGAAATACAATACATATTCATAGCACTGAAAAATCAAAATATAATTAATATTATATTATTATTCTCATACCTTGACAATAATTCAATATTAGGGTTTGGATTCCATATCTGATTTATCTGTCATATTTAACCTTAATAAGTAAGGTAAAATAGTTAAGTTAATAACTTGTACCAAAATTCATATAATAAAATAATTATTATAATTATTCTAAAAATCACTCCATATATTATTTAAATAATATATAATTATATTTTCATGGAAAATAGTTAATAAAGCATTTCTACTATAAATTAATTATTATAGGAATATACTTTATAAAAATCAATAATTCTAAAATAAAATTATTTGTAAATATTTATGTAATAAATATATTTTTATTTACCACATAAATACACATACACATTATCTTGTACAAATACTCATCCTTAAAATAAATAAAAAAAAAAAAAAAATTTATACGCAAAATTTCTTATTTATTTATATAGAAAAATATCTGGTTGTTACATTCACCCTCCCTTATAAAGATTTCATCCCCAGAATCACCGTTTTAAAACCTATACATACACGACACATAGCATACATAATCATTGCAAGCAGATCAACATCAACTTTGATCGAACTGATCTTTAACTATTTACTTAAAGCTTGTCTTTCTGATTAAACGAAAAAATTGGTTTCTAAAAGAACTCAAATTCCTACTCAAACTTTCTTTATAAAATAATTTACTAAAAATAGGAAAATCATGTATAATAAAATAAAAGTTATACGAATAATACCTGGAGTTGCATTGCCAGCTGCTGCCGTGTCCTGGACTGTCATGTTGTAGACCCTTGCCTTAGATTTTATCGGCTTGCTCGACGAAATCAGTCCCGTGATTGCTAACGTCCCACTGCCAGTGCCCATGTTCACATTTCCTGTCTCCACCCTCCTCTTCGGACAATCTTTCACCCTGTGCTCTGTCGATCCGCATATAAAACATCCACTATTCATCCTAGGATTGGGGCAGTTGGGAGAGATATGGCCCTCCTGCCCGCACTTGTAGCAAACAAATTTTCCTTTCAAACACTCCCCTGGGTGATTCTTCCCACATGTCTTACATGGCACTATCTGTTTCTTAACACCTTCCTGTCTCACTTATACACTTGCAAAACTGCTCACCTTCCTCTTGCTATCTCCACTCTTGCTCCCACTATTAACTCCTACTTTTCCAGCTCCTTCAGTCTTACCCTTATTCTTCCTCTCCTTATTGTAAACGCTCATGGCCTAACTTCGCTCCTCAGCTATGATCGCTTTCTCTATGAGTGCTGCAAATATAGGAATTTGCAACACCGCCACTTTGTTGTAGAGCCAGGGTTTCAATCCCAGCTCAAACCTTCTCGCTTTCCTAGCCTCCGTATCGACTTGATGCGGGGCAAACCTAGCTAACCCATTGAATTTGGCGGCGTATTCAGACACCGTCATATTCTCCTGCTTCAACTCTAAAAATTTAACCTCCATCCTCGCCTGCATACTTGATGAAAAATAGTTTTCGAAAAACAAAGTTTTCAATCTATCCCATGTAACTACACCTTCTCCTTCCCTAGCCTGATTCGCTTCCCACCAAAAATTTGCTTCCCCCTTCTTCATGTAGGTGGCAAAAGCGGTCTTTTGCCCCTCAGCTACCCTAGCTAACACAAATGTTTTTCAACTTCATTAACCCAAGTTTGGGCTTCAACAGGGTCAGTTGTACCTTTGAATTCCGATGGTCCTACAGCCTTGAAGTCTTTAAAGTTTGCTAAACGGTTGTCCGGCTGGTTTCCAGCGACTGGTATTCCCTGTTGCATAGCCTGAGCTAACATGTTTGCAAATTACTGCATTGGATTAGCTTGTTGTTGTCCCTCAACATTGTTGACAGACTCTTCTGCCCTTTGGTTGCGAGTTCGACGTCTTGGCGGCATTATCTGATTAAATAAAATCATAATTTAACTTACATTCTAAACCTTATCAAATAAGTTTAATATTCTAAACTTGTTTTATTTCTCAAACTTAGATTCATATTCATTCAACGAATATTTTACATAGCATAACATATAATGCTTTAAACATCATTCATCCCTTTGTGACTACAAAAGTCGAGATTTACAGACTTGACCAACACAAAAGTTTTAGAATATTACATTACACAGACATACTAAGCACTCATATTAAACACGTCTACATCACAACAGAACATATACTACTTATTTATTATTCTTTTTCATTGGACAACTTTTCGCTTGATGACCTTCTATCCCACATATAAAGCATGCTCCTTTTTTGTAGTCAGGACAGTACAGAGTAGTATGTCCCTCATAGCCGCAAAGATAACATATTCTTTTCCATTTCTGCTTATTGGATTTTTCTAAGTCATTGTCTTCTATCTTTCTTTTCCCCTTCTTGTCCGGAGCTGCACACGATGTGTTGCTTGTGACTCCCATCTGACCAATTTGGATTTTAAGCTTATCTTGTCCTTCCATTGTTTCTATTAACGCTTGACGCAACTGACTATTCAACATCTTTTCTATCTCCCATAGCCTTTCCAGAGAAGAAACCTTGTTCTTCAGATTCTGCACCTCTGTTGATGCTTGATCAACTTCAACTTTAGTGTCTGAATCGCTATATGTCAGCTCCACCATCTCCAGATCTGGTACTATGATTTCCACAATAACCACATCTTCTGAGTTATTTTCATTGTGAGCCTCTATGTCAGCTATCGGCTTCGATATTGGCTTCTTCTTTACGATCCGAGGGTAATCGAATCCTTTTTCACCTGACATCTACACACATAATTTATCCTGATTAGCATATAGTATATACACACAACAAATAAGAGTTTTATACAAGTTATCTTTTATTTAGTTAATTCATCTTTTTTTAAACTCTATATGAGTTATTTGTATTTTCAACGTTTTCCTCTGTTCTAAGGTTATAGTCTAAGGTCTAGCCCACCTAAGGTTTTTAACCCCTAAGCTCTGATACCAACTTGTGACGACCCAAAACTCAGGTACTTGAAACCCGAACTCGGTTCTTCACGATACCATTTCTATGAGTGGAATAATACTAATAATAATAACAATAATATAAATATCAACTTAATTTACATATCATCAGAGTCTAATCCCAAGTACGTAACCTTTAAATATTCATTACAACCCATGATAGCTAATATATGTCATGCTTGTCTTATTAATATCAAACTATTACATAACATATTAATTCGTTCATTCAGCAACCTTTCCTTTTCCTTTGTTCTTAGCAGAGCTCTCTGGTCGTTCGCACTTAGTTGAAAACATTTAAATTTAACCAAGGATGAGCATTTGAGTGCCCAGCAAGTAATAACAATTATATATATATAATCTGAAAGAATTGAAATGTTTTCTTTGTACTATTCTTCTACAACAAGTTAATAGTTGTGAAGTATTCTGAATCGATAAATATAACATAACAACTCTCTTTCAAATTTTTGAAACTACATATTGACTATAACTGGGGTTATGGTGACATGCCATGAACATTATTTTCATTTTCAAAAAGGTTAAATAGAAATTCATCTGTAAACCGACATAACTTACGGGCACGGGGGGTGATCAGCCCGTTATGCCCTGCATTGATCAATTACTACATTACAAGATCGATATGATAGTTCACTCTGTTCCGCCTTGGGCTCATAAAAGTTTTCCCGTGTAGGGATGTTCATTCTTGTCTGGGTTTCAAACCAAAGGTTTTATCTTGTTCAACAATAATCTATAATTCAACATATATATGTAAGGGTAATTGACAAAGGTATATCAACATGTGATTAAATACAATGATTATCCAAGTGGGGACACTTGTTTAACCATTTCTAGAAATTAACGAACATATATATATATATATATATATATATATATATATATATATATATATATATATATATATATATCTGAATTATCATATACTAACATGTTGATAATTAATGAGCTTATATAATATAAGGTTAATAATCTGTACAGTAATAATATAATTTAGAAACATTCTTACTCATGTCCATTGCATAAAGAAAATGCAAAGGTTGGATACTTGCCTGAAGCGCTGCTTATAGTTTGCAATTTAGATTTATCAATTATCTCACGACCTATCATTAATAAGATCGTTCGTTCTATTAGAACAACATACTATAACACATAACACTTCTTATTGCAGTCAGCACATACCCTAATCACATTAGCACATAGGTTTAACAACCATTGAATCACAAATAATCACTTATCTACTCACATTATCTAAGTCCAGATCAATTTCTGAAACATGTCGGTGTACCGACAACTTTATCGGGTAATTATCGAGTCTAAGACTCTTTACTGTAACTTAATATCAGTCATATTATTTTTAAATGACTTAATATAAGTTTAAAACATTTATTATGATTTATCATAAATTTTCAAACATTGGAATCATATTTAAATGATTTAAATACTAATCAATTCTATTATCATTCATATTTAATTAGTATTAAACTATTAATGAAACCATTTTCAAAATATTAAAGTTATTTATAATAACTCAAAATATTTTTAAAGTATTAATATTACCCTTAAATGATTTTTAAAATATTTAAAATCATTTCTCAATAATTACCATTAATATTAAGGTATTAATGTTCTATTTATCAAAATATTAAAAGTCATTATTCATTACTTAAAATATTTTTAATTCATTTCTATCCTTTTTAAATGATTTTTTTTAAATTAATAAAACAATTTATAAACTATTTATTTAATATAATTATTAAATAAATTTAATATCATTAGTAATAACTTAATAATCATTAATATTTAATTATTAATGAAATTGTCCTTTAAATATTATAAGTTATATTTTACAACTTAAAATATTTTTAAACACTTTATTTTCATTTAAAACGATTTTTAATATAATAAAATGATTTTTAATTAATTTATTTAATTCATTTAGTAAATAAATTAATTACCATTAATATCAATTTAATAATGAAATTTATCACAAAATATTAAAAGTCATTAAAAATAACTTAAAATATTTTCTTATATCATAATATAATTTTTAATGATTTTTTCAATATTAAAATCATTTTTAACTAATTTATTTAATATTATAATTAAATAAATTAAATACTTTTAATATTCCAAAAATATTAAATATTTATGAAATATATTTAAAATAATTAAAAACTAATTTTCAGAATTTAAAGTAATTTTTAATAATTTATTTTGTATTTTTAATAATTAAAAACTATTTTTTTCTATTTATTTAATAATTTCTGGAAAATAGTATATTATCTGTCGCTAAAGACTACCTATAGCGACAGAACTGTCGCTATAGGTGTTCTTCATGTTCTTCATACAAACCCAGAACTTCATTGCCGGTTTACTAGGTACCTCTTTTGACCGAAGATAATTCTTAGCTCGTAATGTTTCTGGGAATGGTATGAGTCAGATATTGTAGTACAAATGCACGACTACAAGATCCAACAACAAACATGTCCAAACAACACATAACCAGTGAGATCTAGGCCCATGAACAAGCTATCAGAGGCTGTTCTTCATTTCTGGGTTGCCCAGAAATGAAGAACAGTTTGAGCATGCAATTTCGGGCTTCCACTACATGTTGATCGTGTACTGTTTTTGTGATATATAAACTTCAGTGTGTAAACAACATTTAGTACAAGAGATCTATCACATAACATCAACTAAATCACAACACAATCGTCAGTTCTAGTCTGGTCAAACATTGTCAGTCGTCATGTTCTTATGTTTTCTGGGTTACCCAGAAAACAGTAAACATGATCGACTTAACTAGTTTGACCGGCCACAATCTTCAACCTATTTACTATATATGTGATATTAAGGCATGACAATGTAGTCTAAAAAACATACTACAACTTAGATGCAAGAAACATAACGAAACATCAAACCACTGTCAGATCCAAGCTCTTAAAGAAATTGTCAGAGCTTTCTGGGCTCATTCTGGGTTACCCAGAAATGTCCCGGTCAATGCCGGTCAACGACCTTTGACCAGTAATAACTTTTATTCCAGACATCAATTGGCCCTGATTCTTTTTTTAGACTAAAGATCATATTACAAGCTACCAAAAACAACTTAAAAACAACCAAAACTATAATCGAGCAACGATTTATAGGGTCTGACATTCGTTGTCAGACCTCAAGAATTTTTTTTCCAGATTATGAAGATTCATCAATTTGAAGACTTAGATGTTATGGATCTGTATAATAACAACCCAGATCATCAAAATAGACTATACCTAACATATTCTCACACTCAAACATAACATTTAACAACAGAAAATTGGACAGATTTCTTGGCTAAGGTTTTATACCTTTCTTGCTAAATCTCTGATTCTGGATTCTGATTTGGTTAGGGGCTTTCGTGGGGCTGATCTTAGGGACTGAAAAGCTTGAAAATTTCGTGGGTTTGGGTGGAGAGAAAAGGTTGGAGTGTTTGGTACTAAAATGGCTAACAATTGCAATATTTTTTCTCTCAATCTATATATAGAACACATGTGCAATGTATTTGGCTTAATAAATGGCTGATGGTTGGTGTTATGGAGCATGTGAAGTTGTTAGGTTAGCTCACCAACTATCACACTTGTCAAGCTTTGTAAATTACACAATAAATAAAATCCAACTAGGGTATTTAAGTCTTTTCGCATGGATATTTAATGGCATTATGGTCATCCTTGCAAACCCTCGGGGTTTGACCCTTAGGGTTTAACCCTAAGGTTTAGCACAAACCAAATGTAGGATTTAGCAACTAGAGTTTGCACAAAAATAAAATTAAATAAAAATTAAATAACTTTTAGTTTCTAAAATTTTGAAATTAGGGTTTCCTAATTATGATTAATTATCTAATTACCTTATACAGTAACATTAGGGTTTAGATCATATAATTATCATTAACATTGCTAAAATAGCAATTAGGGTTTACGATTTTGATAAATAGGGTTACCAATTTATAATTAGGTTTTCTAATTATCAAATTAGGGTTTAAAATTTTAGGATTTCCAAAATTAGCAATTGAAATTATAATACTTGCTAATTAATCACATTAACACAATTACAACCAATCTCGAACTCTAATTTAAATTTCAAATTAGGGTTCCTCATTTCCAAAAATTATTTAGGGTTTCTAAATTATAATTAGTGTTTTCTAAAAATTAGGATTTCTAGAATTTTAATTAGGGTTCACCTAATTAATACATTTAATACACGACATAAATTATATAACACACTTATAAAACAATCTTGCACTCTAATTTGGATCTCAAATTAGGGTTTAGCATTATTACTAGGGTTTGGTCATAATACACCGTAATTGACCTATCATTATCAATACGGAAAATACAGTACATATTCATAGCACTGAAAAATCAAAATATAATTAATATTATATTATTATTCTCATACCTTGACAATAATCTACAATTAGGATTTGGATTCCATATCTGATTTATATGTCATATTTAACCTTAATAATTAAGGTAAAATAGTTAACTTAATAACATGTACCAAAATTCATATAATAAAATAATTATTATAATTATTCTAAAAATCACTCCATATATTATTTAAATAATATATAATTATATTTTCATGAAAAATAGTTAATAAAGCATTTCTACTATAAATTAATTATTATAGGAATATACTTTATAAAAATCAATAATTCTAAAATAAAATTATTTGTAAATATTTATGTAATAAATATATTTTTTTTTACCACATAAATACACATACACATTATCTTGTACAAATCCCCATCCTTAAAATAAAATAAATAAAAAAAATTTATACGCAAAATTTCTTATTTATTTATATAGAAAAATATCGGGTTGTTACAGGTCAGTGTTGTTGTTTGCATGAGGATTGTCACCTTCCTGATGCACATTATCCTCATTATTGATATGTGGTGAATCAACAGTCGCCTGTGCTTCATTGCTATTCTCAACATTCTCAGATGCCATTTTCAGAAAGTGCCACAAAACAAAAGTTAATTGATATGTCATATATTATCCTTATATTCTGACCGACCAATTAAATACCATGCAAATAAACTTAGGTAGGTCATACTAGCGAAGGAATTCCCCGTCTCTCCCCTCTTAGTTCTATTCTCACATCTTAGCCAGGGATCATATACCTAAGCTCTGATACCAACTGTGACGCCCCCAAAATTAGGTATACATCACCCATCTTGGGTCGTCAGATACATGGTACAGAAAACAAATATAACTTACTAATACAACTGTCGTGTACAATACGACAAAACATAACTGTGAGTTTGAATACAATTATTGCCTAATAGAGACTATACAAACTCAAAAGGTGTTCTCATTATAATTATTGTCACACTATTTAATAGAATAGTGAAGACTACTAATACTATCATCTGGTCCATCACTCCGTTCCCCGACTCGTCCCAGCTATATTCTCATTTCCTGAAGAGAACAGTGAAAGAAAGGGTGAGCTCAACTAGCCCAGTGAGAATTATTATAACTAAGATAATACAGAATAAATTATCATTAGCCTTCAACAGTGTTAAACTGATAAAATATAACGAACATCAAGTTTAACTGCAGTGGAACAAGCAATCCATTAAAAGAGTCAAGCAGAAAATAAAATCTACTATGTTCTATGATTTAAAAGGTTTTTCAACACTGTTATCGCTGGGACTCAGCTTAATAAAATAATCCACATCATCGAATCACCCCTGCACTACGACCAAGGATATTCGTGTATTCATTAATGGTCATGATCATGCTAACAACTGTCCATCAATGCACTACGGGCTAATGAGGACTTTTACCACATCATTTGTAACATTACGGTCATGATTATACCGAATAAATCCCTGGTCATAATCATACCAAGTCCATCTATGCACTACAGGCCACAAATGACTTTCAATATTTTATAAACATGAGGAGGATGACAATGATATAAGAATTCAATAAAATAAGTTCAAGAATTAATTTATCCAAGAATTAACAACGTCCAAATTGTCAACATGATACTGCTTTGTGGAGTAAAATTCAAAAATGCTTAGAAGAATATTTTCATGAAAAGATACTGGATGAAACGCAATTATCAAGGATATTCCACAAATTTCATGGAGTATAGAAGTCGAAACTTAACTAACTAAGTATAATAAAGAATGGAATAACAAAAGAAATCACCATGCATGCGATAGATCGCACAGACAGGTTATTCCAATAGAATAATAAATAATGGAACTAGGTCCAACGTAAAACGCACAGACATGATATTTCAATAGAATAATAATAAAGACGGAACCAGGTCCGGTGTAAAACACACAGACAGGATGTTCCAACAGAATAATAATAAAGACGGAACAAGGTCTGGTGTAAAACACACAGACAGGATGTTCCAACAGAATAATAATAAAGACGAAACCAGGTCCGGTGTAAAACACACAGACATGATGTTCCAACAGAATAATAGAAGAATGTCACCAAGTATAGAGTAGACCGCATATACAGGTTATTCCAATTGAATAATACGAAATAGAATAACAACAGTTCTCTTCATGAATAAGAAAGAATAACACCCCTTACCGTTTTAAAGAAGAACTTAAATAAGGAAGTAGTTAAGTAGTAGAATACTTTTCTTCTCTCTCTCTATAGTTTCTCTCTCTAGAGTTCAGTGAATTCGTAAGAAATAATGAAGGAATGAGCTGCTATTTATAGAAAAATAGAATGCATAGTAACTATCCATGAACGGTGCAGATTGATTACTTTAATCTGACGGTTCATATTTAAAGAAAAATCTTTTAAATAAAATATAATATATTCTATTTATAGAATAACTCTAATAAAGTATTCTATTTTATATAAAAACATGTTTCTGTTTTATTACGTTAATAATACGAATAAAACAAAACTTCATTATTGCTAAATAATTCATATTATTTACTGACAATAATTGAATCAAACTGAGTGACTTCTCACATAAGCATTAATAATCAATACCGTGTGCTACTATGCAACCGCACGTATTACTGTACTTTTACTATCGAGTAGTTCAACAGTATCAATGGTAAACTTTCGCCGTTATTTTTAATAAAATATATTTGTCGTTTGCTCAATCCGACAATAATTCTGTTATGGGGTCCACCAATGATTGTGCCGTTGTACGAATATTCCCTGTTAAAACGAATATTCCCCGACCAATCAAATATTATATAACAACTTGTGTACTTTGCAAAATTTATAAATATTACCCACAACTTTAACATTATATCAAATTAACTCCATAATATTCAAAAATGATATTTACATAAAATTCATCTTTATTTATAAAAGTTGGGGTCTTACACTAATGTCAAAGAGAATGTGACGAACGAGAATTTTGTAATTTATTTTAAATATTTATTGAATTAAATAAATATTTTTTTTATGATTTAATTATTAGATTAAATAATCAATTGATGCAATTGTGATAGATTAATTTAATTATATGTGTTACATTTATTAAATTAATAAAGAGAATAATTTTATCAAGGTATGAAATTATGTGAGCTTATTTAATTAAATAAATTATTTAATTAAGCATGATGTTATTTAATTAATTTAATTATTAATTAGAGAATTAATAAATTGACATTATTTATTAATGAGATAATTGAATATATGATAATGTGAATTTACGAGTAATTATTATATTTTATTTAAAGTAAATTAAATAAAATATGGGATTTATTTTATAAAGAGGGTGACATTTTCAAACTATATGATAAAAGGTTATTAAAATAATGAGTTTTGAACCTAGTTTCCTAGCCAAATGAGGCCTTAGGAGGAGTTGGGGACAGTTAAACCACGAATGGAATAACTGACCTCAACTCTGCGCTTAAAGGCTCAGATGAGTTTAACTTACGTATTTTTAGAACCAGAGAGTTTGCAGAGAGAGTTGGAGAAATCTTTGAGAGAGATTGTGTGTATTGTGATTGAAATAGAGAGAATTGTCATCCTTACTCATCTACGCTTTGGGTAATCTCTTCTTTCTCAAATTCTATTTCTACGTCTTTTTAAAGTTTTCATAATTATGGCTTAAGTCCTCTGTAGAGTTTCTATGGTTGAATAGGGTAACAATTATGAGTATAAATGTAATCATAAGAGTAGCTTAACATGTTTTTTTTTATATATATTGCATGATCCCATACCCTAAGTGTAGTAATCTGATGACTTGTTATTTCAAAATAAACAGAGTACGTGATATGGCCATATGGTCATATATGTGATAATTAATGTATTGATTATATATTATCCCTAAATTTTGGACTTGTATGTTGTTATGCATGTTAATACGAAGAGTTTAAGCCTTAAACGAACGAATTCAGTGTTATAACGAATTCGTAGGGAGAATTTTCACATAAAGTTTTCTAAAACTTCATAAACATCAAAGTCAGTGAATTGTTAGGCTTTAAATCTGTTATTAAGTGTTTAAAATTAGTTTTGTCAGTATATAAATATTGGGTATTAATTATATATGAATTCCAACATGTGGGTATGTTTAATTTGGAGAATTAATGATTTTGTAGTAATTATTTTCGCTGAATTCTGTGTTCTTCGCGAACTGGAAAAAAAAATGAGCTTTTAAATTTTCTAAGTCTAACAATGGGTTAGTGTATTAAAATAATGAACATGTAAATATGTTAGAAATATTATATGATGATAAAATATTTGTTTAGCATGTAAATAACATAATTACATGTGAGTTGTATTATTAAATACATAATTAGTTATTCATTCATAACGAACAAATTAGGTGTCAACGTGATGATTTGACTAAGTTAGTCAATTATTAAAGTAGACAACGAGAATAAGTTATGATGATTAGTTAATAATTAACTGGTATTGAATGTGAATGGTATGTAGGATTTATTTCAAAGAACGTGATTAGTTAAAGTGTAATCTACACGCGAGGCAAGTCTCCTAAACTTAAACTCTTAAATTGAGCAAGTTTCTTAACTCTACTTTTACATTGAGCAATTTACTTAAACTTAAATTATTATTCAAGTTCAAGTATTATATTAAAGATTGATTATCTTTCAAAGCATGATTCAATTATACAATAATTGTTCTATTGTATACATTTGAGATTATTATTCAAATCGAATATCATTATTGTTGAACCTTTTTAGACTAGTGAATCTTAATGATTTAGCTAGTCCTTAGTTGATGAACGTTCTAAATTTCAGAACCCTTATTGAATTATCCAAACCAAACTTCCTTTGGTGCGGACTCGAATGTCAAACTGAGATGAACAACCCTGAAAAGGGATTCACTTATGCGTTAGCGTTAAGATATTGTGCACAGTATGGTACTAAGGGCTGATCCCCCTAAGTACGAGAAGAAGGTCCATAGTCTTATGACTGTTAAAGGTTTCAAGTATAATCCTTGATAACCTAGGACATAGTTCAAGGTCTTATGACCCTCAGAATTCTTTTGATTCTTGTTATTCATTCTTGATTCAAAAGTTGAGCTCTTATTCAGACGTCTTTGATTTATTCGCATGTTATTATACTGTTATTTCATTGTTATACTTGTGGGCATTTGTGCTCACTCTTGCTTAATAATAACATTGCAGTTAAGAATGAAAGAAGCGATGAACCCTCCACTAGTAAGGGCAAGGGCAAAGTTAGCAAATGATGAAGACCTGTTATTTATTAACTGATGTATTTGTTTAAGACTTGAGTTATGTTGATGTTAAGACTTATTTGTTTAGAATTCCGCACAGATGTTTTAAGGTTAGAGTAACCTGGGATTTATTTATGATTCAGTTGATGTAACCCTTAAGGGAAGAGATTTTATTATGATTTCTATCTATTGTATAGTTTGATATTATTTATGGGTAGATAGATAGATGATGCTTGTACAGTGAACACCAAATCCCGTGGAATCGAAGTACCCGGATTTGGGGGTGTCACAGGTTGGTATCAGAGCCGTAGGTTATGAACCTTAGGTGGGGGAAACAACCTTAGGTAGTAGCCTTATAGAAGAAGATAGTAATTGAAAACTCTTATCGAGTTCTAAGAAATGAATTTTTGTAATTCATTGAAGATAATAAAATACATTATGTGTTTATGTGTTAAGTATGCGTTAGATAGTATGACTTAGTAACTAAAACTTAAAATTTTATTGTCAGGATGACGAATGATGGAGAAGCTAGTCAAACTGAGGAGGGACCCCATTTACCTATAGTACCTACTGAGGAGGGATCTCGTGTACTTGTAGGACCGACTGAGGAGGAGCCCCGAGACATTCATGTCGTTAGGGAGCAGCTGGTGCATAGGGTTTCATCTCCATTGATCACCGTTGTTGGTCAGGAGCATGAACCTGAGATTGATCCTGAGGAGGGTCCTGAGGAGGAGTTTGATGAGGAGGAAGAAGAAGAGGAGCTACCACGGTACACTGTTGATGCTGAGATGTATGACACACTATATGATCGTAACGTGGAGTTACAAGATGAGGTTCAGGAATTGACTGAGCGAGCGACTGTTCAGCAGTCTACTTTAGAGGAGAAGGATAGAGAGATTGTGACCCTTCATACACGTTTAGGAAACGTGGAGTGGGATCTAATTCATGAGAAGGGTCAAACCGAATATAAAACCGAGGAGATAGAGAAGCTGAAGAAGGAACTGAAGGAAACTTCTGGAAGACTGAAAATAGCAAAGGAAGGATGGGTAAGTGAATCACATCGAGCTGATCGTGCAAAAAATGATAGTCGTGCAAAGAAGGCAAAGCTTGAAGACACGTACGCCACACTTAATCATGCGATGGATGAGGTTCAAGAGCGAGTGTTAAGGTACCCCATCCAGTTTGAAGGACTTTCATCGTATATGTTGGATCGCAGGACGATGTCTCGTATCATGAATGAGGAGCGTGGCAAGGCTATTGAGCACCTTGGAAGACAGGAATAGAATCTGTTTATTTATGTGAAAAACTTATATAGTTTTATGTAAATTCTGATGTGTTTATGAACTAAGGAATATGTTAATATTTGAATGTTTTAAATCCTGTGGATTCTTTATTCCAGGATAGATGATGTAAATAGCAGTATGATATAGTTTAATGTTAAAACTTTTTATTTGAATGAAAAGATATCAAGTTGTTTGAGATGATGTGTTAAGTGATATGTTAAATTGTTGAGTAATGTCTTAACTATGTAGAGAAATAAATAAAGTTCTAATAAACGTTTATTTAACAGAAAAATGCCACCAAGGAGAAGACAACAACGTCAACCGGCTCAGGAAGGGTCAACCAATAATAACAATAATGCCAATGTTAATCCAGTTCAACAGCTAGTTAATTTACTAACTGGAGTCATGAATAACCAACCGCAAGCTCCACCTAGCACAACGTTTAAAGATTTTAAGGCGGTGGGACCGCCAGAGTTCAAAGGTTCCAGAAACCCGATCGAGGCTCAAACGTGGGTGATGGAAATGGAGAAGGTTTTCGACGTTGCTAGGGTTCGAGAAGATCAGAAGACCGTTTTTGCGACATTTATGCTGAAGTCTGAGGCTAGCTACTGGTGGCAAGCAAACAAGATGCGAGGAGGTGAAGGTGTAATTACGTGGGAGGGATTCAAAGAGATGTTTTTCGAAATGTATTTCCCAGCTAGTTCGCAGAATCAGATGGAGGTGCAATTTCTGGAATTGAAACAGGGAAACATGAGCGTGCCTGAATACGCGGCTAAATTCGATGAGTTGGCAAGGTTTGCCCCGTATCAAGTACACACTGACGAGAGGAAAGCCAGACGATTCGAACAAGGACTGAAGCCTTGGGTATACAGCAAGGTATCAATGTTTCAACTTAACACGTTTGCGGGAGTTTTGGAAAAGGCCATTCTCGCGGAAGGAGGAAGTGATGCAGTGACTAAGTACAACCAAGAACAGAAAAAGAAAAAGAGTGAGAATGAAGGTAATAACAAGACTGGTGGAAGTAATACTGGGAATAATAATAATCAGAAGAGGAAGTGGACGGATAACTCGACAGCTGGAAGTCAACACGGAGGGCAAAAAAAGAAGATAGAAGTATGTCTGACTTGCGGCAAGGCACATCTAGGAGTTTGTTTGAAGGGAAAGAGAGTGTGCTACAATTGTGGTCAGGAAGGCCACATAGCACCAAATTGTCCAAACCCAAAGAAGGGTGCTTGTTTCAACTGTGGTTCGAAAGATCATTTAGCAAGAGACTGTCCCAAAAAGGGATCGGGAGGATCAGGACAAGGAGGAAACCGGGGAAATAGCAGTGGAAATACCTTAACCATTACCGGACCACCTGCAACAAACAGACCAACCGCCAGGACTTTCAATATGACGGTGCAGGATGCAATCCAGTCTCGTGATGTGGTGTCAGGTATCATTCCGATCAATGAAATTAATGCTTACGTTTTATTTGATTCGGGTGCTACTTGTTCCTTTATATCCGATGACTTTGCTAATAGTTTAGATTTGCTTAAGGATGAATTGGAATATTCCATGATTATAGAAATTGCGAATAGAGAGATAATTCCTGTTAAGCATGTGTATAAGAATTGTAGAGTGGATATTAAGGGTAATATCATGAACGTAGATCTTATCCCTATTCGATTGGGGGAATTCGGCGTTATATTGGGTATGGATTGGTTATCCAATTATGGGGCTGTAATTGACTGCCAAAAGAAGCGTATTAACCTTATGACTCCGTCAAAGGTTGTATTTTATGGTAGCAAGTCGCCTAGACAAGCGAGTTGTCTGACGATGTTGCAGGCCAGGAAGTTATTAAGACGAGGCTGTGTAGGATATTTAGCTTACATAGTCGACAGTCGAAAAGAGAACCCGAAGGTAGAGGAGATACCGATTGTGAGGGACTTCGTCGATGTATTTCCAGACGATTTGCCAGGACTTCCTCCAGATAGAGAAGTAGACTTTGTGATTGATTTGGCGCCCGGAACTGCTCCAATATCGAAGGCACCATACCGAATGGCGCCAGTAGAGATGAAGGAATTAATGGTACAACTACAAGAATTGTTGGACAAAAAGTACATTCAACCGAGCGTATCGCCGTGGGGAGCGCCGGTGTTGTTCGTGAAAAAGAAGGACGGATCGATGAGGCTCTGCATTGACTACAGAGAATTAAATAAGGTCACGATTAAGAACAAATATCCATTACCGAGGATCGATGATCTGTTTGATCAATTGAAGGGAGCAAAATACTTTTCCAAGATTGACTTGAGGAGTGGTTATCACCAACTGAAGGTGAGGCCAGAGGATGTACCAAAGACAGCGTTCCGAACGCGATATGGTCATTATGAGTTTTTAGTAATGTCGTTTGGTCTTACGAATGCTCCTGCAGCATTTATGGGACTAATGAATGGTGTATTCAAGCCGTTTTTGGACAAATTCGTGGTGGTATTTATAGATGACATTTTGGTATATTCCAAAACCAAAGAGGAACATGAAGAACACTTGAGGTTAACGTTGGAAGTATTGAGAAGGGAGAAGTTGTATGCTAAATTTTCAAAATGCGAATTCTGGATCGAGAGAGTACAATTTCTTGGTCACGTAATCGATAAAGATGGAATTTCGGTAGATCCATCCAAAGTAGAAGCTGTGATTAACTGGGATCAGCCGAGAACGCCGTCAGAAGTAAGAAGTTTTCTTGGATTAGCAGGATATTATAGAAGATTCATACAAGATTTTTCTAAGATCGCAACTCCGTTAACGAATTTAACTCGAAAAGCTGTGAAATTTGTTTGGACGGAGAAGTGTGAGGAGAGTTTTCAAGAATTAAAGAAGAGGTTGAGTACAACGCCTGTGTTATCTCTTCCGGATGATACAGGAAATTTTGTTGTTTTTAGCGATGCGTCACATAAAGGACTTGGCTGTGTGCTGATGCAAAACGGCAAAGTCATTGCGTATGCATCACGGCAGTTGAAGGATTACGAGAAGGGTTACCCAACCCATGATTTGGAGTTAGCTGCAGTTGTTTTTGCTTTGAAAATTTGGAGGCACTATCTATACGGGGAAAAGTGTGAAATATATACGGACCACAAGAGTCTGAAATATATTTTTACACAGAAAGATTTGAATATGCGTCAAAGAAGATGGTTGGAATTAATCAAGGATTATGACTGTGAGATTTTATACCATCCGGGTAAGGCTAATGTGGTTGCCGACGCCTTAAGTAGAAAGGGTCGTGAGAAAATGATGATGTTGACTGCTCAGCAGGAGCTAATTGCAGATATGGAGAAACTGGAGTTAGAAGTGAAGTATCCTACGGAGATTGATGAGAAGCTATTTCAGATGCAATCTGGTACAACTCTACTAGATAGAGTGAAGGAGGCTCAGCTTCAAGATGATGAATACAAAAAGGTAACAACGAAGATATCTGAAGGAACCGAACCAAGATTTAAGATGGATAAGGAAGGAATATTGAGATTTGAAAGCAGAATTTGGGTTCCGCCAGTACAAGAAATTAAGGAAGAAATTTTGAGTGAGGCTCATAGTTCAAGATATTCGATTCACCCTGGTAGTACAAAAATGTACCAAAATCTTCGACAACATTTCTGGTGGCCGAATTTGAAACGTGATGTTGCAGAATGTGTTGCCAAATGCCTAACATGTCAGAAAGTTAAAGCAGAACATCAGAGACTGAGTGGATTGCTACAACCGTTGGAGATCCCAGAATGGAAATGGGAACATATTACGATGGACTTCGTGGTTGGCCTTCCGACGACTCAGAAAGGCTACGACGCAGTATGGGTTATCGTTGACCGACTGACGAAATCCGCGCACTTCCTTCCTATCAAAATCAGATTTAACTTAGATCAGTTGGCAAGATTATATGTGAAGGAGATTGTTTCGAGGCACGGAGTGCCGGTATCTATTGTTTCCGATAGGGATCCGCGCTTCACATTAAATTTCTGGAAACGTCTTCAGGAATGCATGGGTACACAACTGCGAATGAGTACAGCTTACCACCCTCAAACAGACGGACAGAGCGAACGAACGATTAAACACTGGAAGATATGTTACGAGCCTGTGTAATGGACTTCAAAGGAAATTGGGATGATCACCTACCGTTGGTAGAGTTCGGCTACAACAACAGTTACCACGCTAGTATTGGTATGCCGCCTTACGAAGCGTTATACGGCAGAAAGTGCAGAACTCCGCTTTATTGGGATGAAGTTGGTGAAAGACAATTGCTAGGGCCAGAATTGGTACAGCAGACGGCAGAAATAGTCAAAGTGATCCGAGCACGACTGGTAGCAGCTCAAGATCGACAGAAGAAATACGCTGATCCACATCGTAAAACTATCGAGTTTGAATCCGGTAGTTATGTTTTCTTGAAGGTCTCTCCCTGGAAGGGAAAGATCAGGTTCGGAAAGAAAGGAAAATTGAGCCCAAGATTTATTGGACCCTTTGAGGTACTGCGAAGAATTGGAGAAGTTGCGTACGAGGTAGCCTTACCTCCAGCACTCGAGAATATTCACAACGTCTTCCATGTTTCTGTGTTACGACCTTACAAACCTGATTACAAGCATGCAATTGAATACGAACCCCTGCATTTTGAGAAAGACTTATCTTATGAAGAAATTCCTGTCCAAATAGTCGACCGAAAAGAACAAGTTCTGAGAAATAAAGTAATACCTTCTGTTAAGGTAATTTGGAGGAACCACAACGCTGAAGAAGCTACGTGGGAACTCGAAGAGAATATGATGAAGAATTACCCTCATTTATTTACTTAATTATGTGTATGCGATTCTGGGGACAGAATCTTTGTAAGGGGGGAGATTGTAACGAGTCAAAATTACTGAGTCGTGATTCTGGGGACAGAATCCTTTTAAGGGAGGAAAGATGTGACGAACGAGAATTTTGTAATTTATTTTAAATATTTATTGAATTAAATAAATATTTTTTTTATGATTTAATTATTAGATTAAATAATCAATTGATGCAATTGTGATAGATTAATTTAATTATATGTGTTACATTTATTAAATTAATAAAGAGAATAATTTTATCAAGGTATGAAATTATGTGAGCTTATTTAATTAAATAAATTATTTAATTAAGCATGATGTTATTTAATTAATTTAATTATTAATTAGAGAATTAATAAATTGACATTATTTATTAATGAGATAATTGAATATATGATAATGTGAATTTACGAGTAATTATTATATTTTATTTAAAGTAAATTAAATAAAATATGGGATTTATTTTATAAAGAGGGTGACATTTTCAAACTATATGATAAAAGGTTATTAAAATAATGAGTTTTGAACCTAGTTTCCTAGCCAAATGAGGCCTTAGGAGGAGTTGGGGACAGTTAAACCACGAATGGAATAACTGACCTCAACTCTGCGCTTAAAGGCTCAGATGAGTTTAACTTACGTATTTTTAGAACCAGAGAGTTTGCAGAGAGAGTTGGAGAAATCTTTGAGAGAGATTGTGTGTATTGTGATTGAAATAGAGAGAATTGTCATCCTTACTCATCTACGCTTTGGGTAATCTCTTCTTTCTCAAATTCTATTTCTACGTCTTTTTAAAGTTTTCATAATTATGGCTTAAGTCCTCTGTAGAGTTTCTATGGTTGAATAGGGTAACAATTATGAGTATAAATGTAATCATAAGAGTAGCTTAACATGTTTTTTTTTTATATATATTGCATGATCCCATACCCTAAGTGTAGTAATCTGATGACTTGTTATTTCAAAATAAACAGAGTACGTGATATGGCCATATGGTCATATATGTGATAATTAATGTATTGATTATATATTATCCCTAAATTTTGGACTTGTATGTTGTTATGCATGTTAATACGAAGAGTTTAAGCCTTAAACGAACGAATTCAGTGTTATAACGAATTCGTAGGGAGAATTTTCACATAAAGTTTTCTAAAACTTCATAAACATCAAAGTCAGTGAATTGTTAGGCTTTAAATCTATTATTAAGTGTTTAAAATTAGTTTTGTCAGTATATAAATATTGGGTATTAATTATATATGAATTCCAACATGTGGGTATGTTTAATTTGGAGAATTAATGATTTTGTAGTAATTATTTTCGCTGAATTCTGTGTTCTTCGCGAACTGGAAAAAAAAAATGAGCTTTTAAATTTTCTAAGTCTAACAATGGGTTAGTGTATTAAAATAATGAACATGTAAATATGTTAGAAATATTATATGATGATAAAATATTTGTTTAGCATGTAAATAACATAATTACATGTGAGTTGTATTATTAAATACATAATTAGTTATTCATTCATAACGAACAAATTAGGTGTCAACGTGATGATTTGACTAAGTTAGTCAATTATTAAAGTAGACAACGAGAATAAGTTATGATGATTAGTTAATAATTAACTGGTATTGAATGTGAATGGTATGTAGGATTTATTTCAAAGAACGTGATTAGTTAAAGTGTAATCTACACGCGAGGCAAGTCTCCTAAACTTAAACTCTTAAATTGAGCAAGTTTCTTAACTCTACTTTTACATTGAGCAATTTACTTAAACTTAAATTATTATTCAAGTTCAAGTATTATATTAAAGATTGATTATCTTTCAAAGCATGATTCAATTATACAATAATTGTTCTATTGTATACATTTGAGATTATTATTCAAATCGAATATCATTATTGTTGAACCTTTTTAGACTAGTGAATCTTAATGATTTAGCTAGTCCTTAGTTGATGAACGTTCTAAATTTCAGAACCCTTATTGAATTATCCAAACCAAACTTCCTTTGGTGCGGACTCGAATGTCAAACTGAGATGAACAACCCTGAAAAGGGATTCACTTATGCGTTAGCGTTAAGATATTGTGCACAGTATGGTACTAAGGGCTGATCCCCCTAAGTACGAGAAGAAGGTCCATAGTCTTATGACTGTTAAAGGTTTCAAGTATAATCCTTGATAACCTAGGACATAGTTCAAGGTCTTATGACCCTCAGAATTCTTTTGATTCTTGTTATTCATTCTTGATTCAAAAGTTGAGCTCTTATTCAGACGTCTTTGATTTATTCGCATGTTATTATACTGTTATTTCATTGTTATACTTGTGGGCATTTGTGCTCACTCTTGCTTAATAATAACATTGCAGTTAAGAATGAAAGAAGCGATGAACCCTCCACTAGTAAGGGCAAGGGCAAAGTTAGCAAATGATGAAGACCTGTTATTTATTAACTGATGTATTTGTTTAAGACTTGAGTTATGTTGATGTTAAGACTTATTTGTTTAGAATTCCGCACAGATGTTTTAAGGTTAGAGTAACCTGGGATTTATTTATGATTCAGTTGATGTAACCCTTAAGGGAAGAGATTTTATTATGATTTCTATCTATTGTATAGTTTGATATTATTTATGGGTAGATAGATAGATGATGCTTGTACAGTGAACACCAAATCCCGTGGAATCGAAGTACCCGGATTTGGGGGTGTCACAGAGAAGCTAGTACAAACTGAAGGAGAGAAAGAACAATTGATCGAGGTGGTCGCGGAATTGAAGAACAAACTGAAGGAAGAAGCTACTAAGAGAGCAAGAGCTGAAGACGCATACGAAGAAGCTTATCAACGAACCGGGATAACAGTAAGAGACGCACAATAAAAGAGGACGAAGATGGAGGAGATGAATAAAGTATTCAATACCATGATCAATCGAGCTCAAGATCGGGTCATGGGTTATCCAATTCAGTTCGAGACTCTGCCATCGTACGTGTTAGATCACCGAATAATGTTTCAAGTTATGGAAGAAGAGCGTCGAAAGGCTACGGAGTAGCTTAATAGGACATCGTAGGGAATGTAAATGATTAATAAAAATGTTAAATAAATTATAAATTCCAAGTGTATGTAACCTATGGGATATGACGATGATGTTGTCCTGAAACTTTTGGTAGTTCAGGGAAGTAATGTAAGTAGCCGTGATGCTATTATGTTATGTTTTCAAAGAGATTATGAATAAATAAAAGTTGTTATTTTATTCAAAATGTTATGTGTTATGTGGTTATTTCTTTTTAGAGGCAAGTTAAGTAGAAATCACTTAAAAGAGTTGAATAATAATCTAATGAGTGTATGTTTTAACAGAAAATGCCTCACAGACGACAACCACCACGTCAGAGAACCACTGAAGGAACCAATAACGACAATGTTGATGTTAACCCCGTTCAACAATTAGTGACATTACTGACAGGAGCGTTACAGAATCAACCACAGAACCAAGGAACAACGTTTAAGGATTTCAAGACGGTTGGACCACCTGAATTTCGCGGGTCTATGAATCCAGTCGAGGCACAGACCTGGATTATGGAGATTGAAAAGGTGTTTGATGTCAGTAGGGTAGGGGATGACCAGAAGACTGCTTTTGCAAGATTCATGTTGAAAGCAGGAGCTAGTTATTGGTGGCAGGCAAATAAAACCCGGGAAGGACCAGGAGTGATGACCTGGGATAGGTTTAAGGAGACATTCTTTGAGACCTATTTCCCAGAGAGTTCGAAGAGTCAGCTGGAGGTTCAGTTTTTAGAACTAAAGCAGGGAACGATGACGGTATCTGAGTATGCCGCTAAATTTAACGAGTTGGCGAGGTTTGCAACATATTAAGTTAGTACGGATGAACGTAAGGCGAAGTACTCACTGAAGGTGGAGGCGAGGTAATGACAAAGTTCAATCAGGAACAAAAAAAGAAAAAGAATGAGGCAGAGATTAAGAATGGAGGTGGTAGTGGTGGAAGCAACAACAACAACAACAACAACAACAACAGTTTGAAGAGGAAGTGGAATGAGAAAATGTGTGCTGGAAACCAGTAGGGTAACCAGCAAAACAAAAAGTTTGAAGCATGTGTGACATACGGGAAGTTTTACAAGGGTACGTGCTTGATGGGGAAACGTGTATGCTTTAACTGTGGACAAGAGGGTCACATCGCCCTAAATTGCACTCAACAGAAAAAGAACATGTGCTTTATGTGCGGTTCCAAGGATCACTTCGCTCATGAATGCCCAAAGAAGAAAGTTGGGGAAACAACAAGAAGCAACGGAGGTAGCAGTGGAGGTACATGGGCCATTGCTGGACCTACAACGTCAAACAAACCCACAACCAGAACCTTCAACATGACTGTGCAAGATGCTGTACAATCAAAAGATGTGGTGTCAGGTATTATCCCAATCAATGATATTGATGCTTATGTATTATTTGATTCGGGTGCTACTTGCTCGTTTATATCTGATGAATTTGCTAAGAGGTTAAGATTGCCTAGAGAAGAACTGAATTTCCCTTTGAACATAGAAATTGCGAATAGGGAAGTGATTCCTGTTAGGTTCGTATACAAGAACTGTAGGGTGAACATTAAGGGGAATATCATGATGGTAGATTTAATCCCGATTATACTTGGAGAATTTGATATTATTTTGGGAATGGATTGGCTGTTCAAATATGGAGCGATAATTGATTGCCAAAAGAAATGCGTAAACCTTATGACTCCGTCAAAGGTAGTTTTCCATGGTAGCAAATCGCCTAGACAAATGAAATGTCTGACGATTATGTAGACCAAGAAGTTGTTGAGTCAAGGTTGTGTGGATTATTTAGCTCACATAGTCAATACTCAGAAAAAGGGTGTGAAACTGGAAGAGATACTAGTGGTGAGGGAATTTGAGGATGTGTTTACGGAGGATTTGTCAGGATTTCTGCCTGACAGAGAGATTAAATTCGTGATCGACTTAGCGCCAGGAACTGCCCCGATATCAAAGGCCCCGTATAGAATGGCTCCGATAGAGATGAAGGAACTAATGGTACAACTGCAAGAGCTGCTAGACAAGAAGTATATTCAACCAAGCGTATCACCGTGGGGAGCGCCAGTATTATTCGTGAAGAAGAAGGATCGATTGATGCGTCTTTGTAATGATTATAGGGAATTGAACAAAGTCACTATTAAAAACAAGTATTCATTGCCAAGAATAGATGACTTATTTGATCAATTGAAGGGTGCTAAATACTTCTCGAAAATAGACTTGAGAAGTGGGTATCACCAATTGAAAGTGAGGAAGGAGGATATACCTAGAACGACATTCAGAACTCGGTATGGACATTATGAGTTTTTGGTGATGTCTTTTGGTTTAACAAATGCCCCTGCTGCGTTCATGGATTTGATGAACAGGGTGTTTAAACCATTATTAGATAAGTTCGTAGTGGTATTTATCGATGACATTCTGGTGTATTCTAAAACTCAAGAGGGACACGTGGAACACTTATGTTTGACTTTGGACACACTAAGAAAGGAAAAGTTGTATGCGAAATTCTCTAAGTGCGAATTTTGGCTCGATCGTGTACAATTTCTGGGTCATGTCATTGACAAAGATGGGATTTCAGTGGATCCATCGAAAGTGGAAACTGTAATCAATTGGGAACAACCAAGGACACCGTCGGAGGTGAGGAGTTTCTTGGGATTGGCTGGTTACTATAGAAGATTTATTCAAGATTTTTCCAAGATAGCTACGCCATTGACAAATTTGACAAGGAAAGCTATAAAATTTGTTTGGACGGAGAAGTGTGAAGAAAGTTTTCAAGCTTTGAAGAAGAAGTTAAGCATGACACCTGTGTTGGCATTTCCAGATAATACAGGAAACTTTGTGCTGTATAGTGATGCCTCACACAAAGGTTTGGGTTGTGTTCTTATGCAGAACGACAAAGTTATCGCATATGCATCAAGACAACTGAAGGATTATGAGAAAGGGTATCCGACTAATGATTTGGAATTGGCTGTAGTAGTATTTGCTCTGAAGATATGGAGACACTATCTCTATGGAGAGAAATGTGAAATCTACACAGATCATAAGAGTCTGAAGTATATTTTCACTTAGAAGGACCTGAACATGCGTCAAAGAAAATGGATGGAATTGATAAAGGATTACGATTGTGAAATCTATTATCATCCGGGCAAAGCGAATGTGGTTGCA
The DNA here is from genome assembly GCA_016801055.1 of Panax notoginseng. Lineage (NCBI taxonomy): Eukaryota > Viridiplantae > Streptophyta > Magnoliopsida > Apiales > Araliaceae > Panax > Panax notoginseng. The sequence goes on from CM029013.1 coordinate 118,336,239, forward strand.
GATGCTTTAAGCAGGAAAGGTCGGGAAAAGTTGATGTTGATAACCACTCCGGAGGACCTCATTTCAGCTATGGAAAGGTTAGAGCTGGAAATCAAATTTCCATAGGAATCCGATGAACGACTATTCTAGATAGAAGCTGGTCCAACTTTAGTGGACAAGGTGAAGAAAACTCAACTAGAGGATGAAGAATGCAGAAAAATAAAGGAAGGTGTGAACGAAGGTAAAGAGGTGAAATACAAGATCGATACCGAGGGATTACTACGATTCGAGGGAAGAATCTGGATTCCAGCAGTATAAGATATTAGAGAAGAAATCTTGACCGAAGCACACAACACAAGATATTCGATTCATCTAGGAAGTACGAAGATGTATCAAGACTTACGACGACATTTTTGGTGGCCGAACATGAAAAGAGATGTCGCAAAATGTGTCGCGAGATGCTTGACATGTCAAAGAGTCAAAGCCGAGCATCAAAGACCGAGCGGACTACTTCAACCGTTAGAAATACCATAATGGAAGTCGGAACACATCACAATAGATTTTGTGGTGGGTCTTCCAACTACTCAGAGAGAATGCGATGCGATTTGGGTGATAGTGAACAGACTGACAAAATTAGCGCACTTTTTACCAATAAAGATTAGGTTAAATCTTGATCAGTTGACCAGGTTGTACGTTAAAGAGATAGTTTCGAGACATGGAGTGCCAGTGTCAATTGTGTCAGATAGAGATCTGTGATTCACTTCAAATTTTTGGAAGAGATTACAGTAATGTATGGGAACACAGTTGCGAATGAGCACGGCTTATCATCCACAAATCGATGACCAAAGCGAAAGAACAATTCAGACATTGGAAGATGTGCTTAGAGCATGCGTCATGGATTTCAAAGGTAGCTGGGAAGAACATTTATCATTGGTGGAATTCGCTTACAATAATAGTTACTACGCGAGCATCGGTATGCCGCCTTACGAGGCATTATACGGTAGAAAGTGCAGAACTCCACTGTGCTGGGATGAAGTCGGTGAACGTCAATTACTAGGACCAGAATTGGTATAACAAACTGCTGATGTTATCAAACTCATCAAGACAAGATTGGTAGCAGCTCAAGACCGACAGAAGAAGTATGCTGATCAACGCAGACAAGATCATGCATTCGACGTAAGAAATTATGTATTCCTAAAAGTTTCTCCTTGGAAGGGGAAAATTCACTTCGGTAAGAAGGGAAAGCTAAGCCCGAGGTTTATTGCCTTCGAGGTGCTGCGAAGAGTTGGAGAGGTGGCTTACGAGGTAGCTTTACTTCCAGAGTTGGAAAACATTCACAATATTTTTTATATTTTGGTGTTACGACCGTATAAGCCCGATTACAAGCACGTGATCGAGTACGAACCGTTGCAATTTGATAAAGACTTGTCTTATAAAGAGATTCCTATCCAGATAGTTGACAAGAAAAAATAGCTGCTCAGGAATAAAGTTATACCTTATGTGGAGTTGATTTGGAGGAACCACAACGCTGAAGAAGCTACGTGGGAACTCGAGGATAAAATGATGAAAGATTACCCTGAGTTATTTGTTTAATCAGTGTCTTCGATTCTGGGAACAAAATCTTTGTAAGTAGGGAAGAATGTAACGAATGATTTGTTTGAGTTGTGATTTTGAGGACATAATCTTTGTAATGAGGGAATGATGTAACATTCTAGAATTTTAGATTGTAATATTAAATATTTATTGAATTATATAAGTATTTAATGGATATGTTTATTGTTGAATAAATAATTGTTCAATTTGATTTGATTTGGTCTAGTTATTTATTTATTAAGTAAATAATTAAGGAGTTAAGAAAATTAATTGTTATGAGATTATATACTAATTTAATTTAATAATTAAGTTAGAAAGCCTATAATGATTAAATGAAGTATAATATTTTAATTGGAATTTATAATTAAAATAAGGTGTTAGTTGGTTAAATAAAATTATAATTATAAAGGAAATTATAATTATGTGGCAGTGATTTATGTGTTAAAGTAATTTAATAGATTAATATTTGAATTGATTAAATTGATTATTTAATTAAATAGAAGTGTGACAAAGAACCTTGCTATAAAGGAGTTATTAAAATAAATTAAAGGAGTTTAATTTAGTTTTGACCAAACAAGCCTTAATGAATATTAAGTCTTTAATATAATAGTATTTTTATCAAACAAGGTATAAGGATTAATCCATTTATTTTAATTAGGTTTACCAAATAAGGTATATGAGTTAATGTGTTATTTTTATTATGTTAGCCAAACAAGCCTTATGGCTTTTGAATTTCAAAACATACATAACTGATATAAGTTATATCTATATTTATATTATATAATTAATATATATTATTACTACTATACGTTATATTTTTTACTACGTAAACTAGAGTTGGGAGAAGAAAAGAAAAACTCAGAAGAAGAAAAAGGAAGAGAAGAAGAAGAATTAGAGAGAATTCTTGAGAGGTTTTGAGAAAAGATTGGGGAAAAGAAAGTTCTTGATCAAAAGGGAAGGGTATCATCTTCTTAAACAAAGGTAGGATCTTAATCCTTTTATTTTTAAAGTTTAGTTTTTTCTCTTCTAAAATTCTTTGTAAAAATCTTTGTGAAGAATAAATTGTATGTGATATATGGTTTTATATGATAAATTATTGGTTATAAGATGGTTTCATGAGTTTATATATGATTATAGAGAAATTAGTTTATGTATGTATGTGTTTTATGAAGAAACTAATATTACAGAGTGTTTATATGAAAATATATGAATATGGCTTAGTTTAAAATAAAATTAAGGTTTTATTGGTTGTTTAAATTATAATTTGACTATTGAATTTGTAAGAGGATGAATACACATAAATTTGTTATGATGAATTAACTGTTTTGATTGAAAAACAAAGTTACAGTGAAGACTTTCATTAAAAATGTCAAAAATTGAGTTTTTGCAAAAAAAACATTGAAATTGGGTGTTATAAAGTTGATGTTTATGTTATTGTATGTGTAAAAATATGTTAAGAGTATTGAAATTATATTTATATGAAGTCTATATGTGTATTACATGTTAATCAGTTTGTTAGATTGGAGCTTGTAGGCCAATTTGGCTTTTTGTTCATGTTGTTGCCGAGGCTAGGCGCCGAAGTCTGGAGTTTGGCGCCGCAGCGCAGCCCAGCAGTGTAAATTTCACACTGCAGTGCCAATCGTTGGCCTGTGTCTCGCGGCGCAGCGCCAACCCACAGTGTAAACTGTGGCGCCGCAGCGCGAGTTAGCAGAATGGTTTGACATTTTTATTTATTTACACAAATTTTGAAAATATATGTTATGTATTAATAATAGAACTGTTAAATGATGATTTCAGTAGTACAAAACTAGGAATGAGCATGTTATCAAGGGATAACTAGTATTAACGTCATTCGATTATGTGAATTGATAATTAAACCTATATGATGTATATACTTGTTTATATATATAAAGTGTTGGTAGTGACTAATTATGTCATGATGACATATATATAGGATATTGAGATTCAAGTTGTAAGGTTTATCTTGTGCTCAAGGCAAGTTTTCGAACTCCAACACTTCATTGTGAAAGTTTAATTTCGTTGAGTATGTTATTGCTTTTAATTCAATTACAATTACGCAAGTTGCTAACTCTACACTTTCGTAGAGCTAGATTGTTTGTTATTGAGAAAGTCCTTGTATCTAGTTGTTTCTAGTGTTGAACAACTTTATCGTTCAAAATACTATTCACTTTGCATGCTTAGTGTCCAATTCTCAATAACCTTGACTTTATATGTTTCAAGAAAATTATGTTATGATTATTCAGTGTTTATGCTATTAGATTATTTCTAAAGCATGATATTAAGTTACAAATATCGATTCAGTTATGATTATTCCATAGCGTACAGTTAGTTCTTTTGTATTCAACTAACCCTTAGTTGATGACCGTTGAATTCTAAATTACCTTGTAATGTATCCAAACCAAACCTACTTTGGTGCGGACTTATATTCTAATACTGAGATGAACAACTCTTTTATAAGAGGTTTACGCTTAGCGTTGAAATGGTTGTGCACAATACATTGTACGAAAGGGCTGATCCCCCTAAGTACGTGGAGTTCTTATAGTCTTATGACTGTCAAAGTTAAAGTTGAAAGATTACTTATAACTGTGGACATGATTCGTGGTCATTAGACCCTCAATTGTATATTTCAGAATGTTAATAGAACATATTGTTCAGTTCTATTGAGCCTATTAGTTGGCAAATGTTGTAAGATTTTCTTCATTGTTATTTCAAGTGAGCTTTGTTTACTCACTCTTGCTTGTATAACTATTACAGCTAAAGATGAGAAAGTAGATGTACCTAGCACCAGTAAAGGAAAGGGAAAAATGAACAAGTACTGAAGACTTGTAATATGTTGACAGTTATTTACCAGACTTTAATTTGATTGATGTAATGAAGTATTTATTTAATTTTTGCATTTGAATGATTGTAACTAAAGGTTAGATAACCTGGAAGATTTTGTTCATGTAAACCCTTAAGGGAAGGTTTATTATTCAATTTTTATTATGATTTGGTAGTTAGATATGAATGATTTGATTAAGTGAACACCGATTCTTGAGGTAATGAAGTACTGAGATTTGGGGGTGTCACAGCCGATGAGCTTCGTAAAGAACTAGGGGAGAAGGATCAAAAGATAGCACGGATGTCTTACATCCATGAGAATGCTCATAAGAATTTCAAGCTAAAAATTGCTTGTTATTCCATTGAGTCGGGACAGGTTCGACATACTATTAGTAGAGATATTGTAGCGAGTATTGAGAATGAGAAACACGAGGATGTTGTTATGCATTATTAGAAGTCTAGAGTGATAAATATGTGTGTAGTGACGTAAAACCCTCTTTTGTATAAAAGGGTAGTCTTTTTGTAAATCCCAACTTTTGGGAAGATCAATCGCGGGATAGAAATATAATAGCTTTTGGCTATGAAAATAAAATATAAATCGTTTCAAACTATGAAGAAGCATACGAATATAATGAAGTTTTCATTTAATATGCTTTGTTATGGAATGAGTTGTTGTTTGACGAATAATAAATAAGTAAGTAAATAAATAATAATGAATTTTTTTTGTTTAATCAGAAAATGCCGCCACGGAGAAGACAACGTAATTAGGAAGCAGAATCACATAATGATAACCAAGGGGGTCAGAATAACCCTATGCAAAAGTTTGTTAATTTATTAACGACGACATTTAACCAAATCGGGGGTAGAGTACCCGCGAGACTTAGGGTAGCCAGAACGACAACCTTTAAAGAGTTTAAAAGCGAAGGTCCGCCGGAGTTTAAAGGAACGACGAGCCCATTAGAGGCCCAGACATGGGTGAAACAAATAGAGAAGGCGTTTGTTATTACAAATGTTGGTGAGGCGCAAAAGACTTCTTTTGCGACTTACATGATGAAAGGGGAAGCCAACTTTTGGTGGGAGACTCACCAGGGTGGGGCTAGAACAGATGCGGTAATGTGGGAACAATTCAAGAAGGTTTTCTTCGAGAATTATTTCCCTACAAGCATGCAAGGGAGGATAGAGATTAAGTTCATAGAACTTAAGCAAGGGGACATGACGGTTCCCCAGTACGCGACCAAATTCAATGAATTGGCAAGGTTTGCTCCACATCAAGTGGACACTGAAGAGAGTAAGGCTCGTAGGTTTGAGCAGAGCTTGAAACCCTGGCTCTAGTATAGGATTTCTGTGTTCTAGAGTGCTTCCTATGGGACCATTATGAAGAAAGTGATTATAGCAGAAGGTGGTAGTGAGGCGTTGACCCAATACCAAAAAGATAGAAAGAATAAGAGCAAGGGAGAGGGAGGAACCAAGGCAGAGAGTGCCAGTGGTAGTGGCATTATGCCATAAATAAATAATTTTAACTCCAGGAATACTGGAGTCCGAAGTGGGGCAAGGGGATCCTAAGCGTAGGATTGAAGCGTGTAAGACATGTGGAAAGAGTCATTTAGGAGTCTGTCTAAAGGGAAAATCGATTTGTTATAACTGTGGACAGAAGGGTCATATATCACCCAATTGTCATAATCCTAAGAAAAACCATGGCTGTTTTGTATGTGGGTCGTTGGACCACATGGCAAGAAATTTCCCAAAGAAGGGGTCAGAGGAAAGTAAGGGTGTTAGTAGTGGTAAGTTAGGCATTACTGGACCACCATCATCGGGTAGACCTATGGCCCGCACTTTTAATATGACGGTCCAAGATGCGGTTGCATCAGCGGATGCAGTAATAGGTATCATTCCAGTCAATACAATGAATGCTTATGTGTTGTTTGATTGGAGTACTACTTTTCTTTTATAGCATGAGAATGTGCTAAGAGATTAAGTTCATTCCCGAAAGGGATTACCAATACCTTTACATGTTAAGATAAAGAGTGAGGAAATAACTTTCGTTGATTATATTCGTGGAAATTATTTTAGGGATAATAGAGGTAAGCAAGTATTGGTAGATAAGTACCGATAAAGTTGAGAGAATTTGAAGTAATTCTCGGTATGAATGAGTTAATTAACCATAGAACTTTAATAAATTGTTAGAATAAAAGTATGAATCTTCGGTTTTCTAGGAAAACCCAAGGTAGTATTTTACGATAATAAATCACCGAAACATTCTTGTTGTCTAACCATGACGCAAGTTAGGAGAATGTTAAAGAAGAGGATGAGTCGTTACATTTGAGTATCGACTATTGTAAGAGGAATAAGTTAGCAGTTAAGAATAAATACCCATCGCCAGGATCGATGATCTATTTGATCAGTTGAAATGGGCAAAGAATTTTTCTAAGATAGATTGGTGTACGGGGTATCGTCGGTTGAAAATAAGAAAGAGGGAAGTACCTAAGACGATGTTCAGAACTCGTACGGGGTATCGACTGTTGACTAATGTACTGAAGTTAGACTTTCTGTAAGTGGCACCGAGCAAGTCAGTGACAAATTGATAGGTACTCTTGTGAGGTGCTATGGTTAAAAGTACCATTAGCATCACAGAGTATTCAAATAATATTTGGACAAATATGTCGTAATGATCATTGGTGATATTCTAGTCTATTTAAGACGTCAGAAGATCACACTAAATATTTGAAGATAGTGTGGGAAACACTACAGAAGGAAAAGTTGGGTATAGAGAACTTTGTAATTTATGGTGATGCTTCACATAGAGGATGAGGTTGCGTGCTCATGTAGCATGGCAAGGTCATTGCGTATGCATCACGCCAGTTAAAGGATTATGGGAAGGTTTATCCTACTTATGATTTAGAATTGGCAGCTGTAATTTTTTTAATTAAAAATATGAAGATAGTATTTATACGGGGAGAAGTATGAGATATACACAGACTATAAGAGTCTGAAATATATCTTCACACAGCGGAGTTGAATATGAAGTAGAGAAGGTGATGAGAATGGATAAAGGATCACGACTGTGATATCTTGTATCATATAGAGAACGTAAACGTAGTAGCCAATGCATTAAGAAGGAAGGGTAGGGGAAAAGCTATCAATGTTAACAACTCAGAATGAGTTAATAACGAAGATGGCAAAAACAGAGTTAGAAGTTAAATTACAGAATAAAGCGGTAGATATGTTATTCACAATGTAGACTCAATCCACGAAAATGGAACGAGTTAAGGAAGAACAACTAGGTAACGAGGAATGCAAGCGAATGAAAAGAAAATGAAGGATGAAGAGAAGACCAAGTATAATATTGTTTTGAAGGAGGAATTTGAGTTCCAAATAATTCTAAAGTTAAACGAAAAATAGTGAGTAAAGCCGTAGATCGAGATGTTCGATACATCCAGGTAGTACTGAGATGTGTTAAGACCTTCGACGGAATGGTGGTTGACCAAATATGAAAGAGAGAGAGCGTAATTTGTTAGCAAGTGCTTAACTTCCAACTCAGATTATTGATAGGAGGGGACAAGTCATGTGAAATAAGATATTACTTTTGGTGAAAGTGCATTAGAGAAACCACAATGCCAAAGAAGCAGCGTGGGAACTCGAGATTAACATGAAGGAAAATTTTCCTCGTTTGTGTATGTGTTGTAGCGAGATTCTGGGGACAGAATCCTTATAAGGGGGGAATGATGTAACGACCGAGAAAATCGGATTTTTATGATAATTAAATTTTTATTTGATTATGTGGATTAAATAAATTTAATTGATTATTTATGTGTGTAAGCTATGTGAAGGTCGTTCTATGACCTAGAATGTGCAGATGTGGTTAGGAATTTGGCTACGTGATACAATTAAAGTGTTTGAATTTTCAAGACGAAAATAAAAGTTTTTCGAGATTTTTTTTGAAAAACACTATTCATGGATTTCTGCTCGGGAATTATTTTTGAATTTCTGAGAAACACGTAATGATAGAATTATAAGACGAGATGAAATATCAAATAATATTTCAGTTATGACAAACACAGTTTTTCGCCAGCGGACGTAAAACCTAACGGTTAGGGAAAGTGATTTTCGAGAAGGAATTTAAATGCGTCTAATGAATTAAAGCGATGATCGTATAATATGGAGGTATTGTACGAGGTAATGAATACGAGTATGATACGTGGTATTATACGACTATGTATGAATGATGGTATGACATATATGTTGAACAAGTATACGAGTTGGAATACGAGATTAAAACGTAGATTATACGTATAAGGCTTTAAAGCCAAATGGATTGGACTTGTAGGACTTGTTAGGAATTGTACAAGCCCAAGTATAGGATTGTTTAAGCCCAATGGTAGAAATAGTTAAGTCTGATTGGAGTTAAAGGTTAAGGTCCAAAGTGAATTAATGAACAAGCCCAAGTGTTTGTTAAATGTAAGACCAAAGTATGAGTTAAGTTAATTAAGCTAAAAGCCTAAAGTAAGAACCTATGGGTTATTGGATGATTAAAACCCATGGGGCAAACCATGGGTGATCCAAAGTGATGAGCAAGTAAACTTAATGGTTAAGCAAAGGATACGTTAAGTAATGGCCAAGTAAAGTGCTTATGCTTGGTGGCTAAGTAGAGTGCTTATACTTGGTGGCTAAGCAAGAGATAAGCTATGTGATAATCAAGTAAACTTAATGGCTAAGTAAATGTGGTGAGCAAGCAAGAGATAGAAGTTGTGGAGGCCAAGTAAACTTGATGGATAAGCTAGGAATAGTAAGGAGGTGGAATGGTTTATTGACCATTAAACCCTCACTTTGTGATTTCTATAAATAGAAGATGTCCTAGCTCATTTGTTGGTTGTTAAAATTCATCCAACATTATAAGTGCTTATTGGTTAGAGAGAAAAAGCTAGAAAAGCTAGAAAGTTAGACTTTGCAATTCAGGAAGCAAGAAGAAGAACAAAGTTTAATCAAGTGATCTTCAAGGGTAAGTAACTAAACCATGATTCTCTTTCTCTTCAATTGTTAGAGAAGTGCATAGTGGTAGAACATGTATGATAAGAAGAGGTAGGAATGATTAATCAAAGGACTTAAGCTTTAATAAGTCATGAATAAGCAATTCGTAATCATATAAGTTATAAACTTATGAAGAACAAGTAAGAACTTATCATGGATATACGTTAATGAAATACGTATGTTAAGATGTTAGTATAATGGATTGAATCCATTTGAAACGGTTTAAAAATCTTAAGTAACGAAGTTAAGGCGGAATTCACGAGTTTGGACGATAATCGTAGAATTCGTGAAATTCTTGAAATGGAAGTCAAATTTTGACATTGAGCTCGGGAATGTTGGTTTTTGATAGACTATAGTCTCATTTGGCATTCTAGAGTTGTGGACTCAAAAATGACCGAATTCTGACTTAGAACGAAGAAACGAGCGTTGAATGTTCACGAACGTTTTTCGTTTTTGCTAAAATGAACTAAAAGGTGAATTTTGAGTTAACAGATTCAAAATTGTAAAATTCTTTCATGAATACTTAGAGCATGTAATTTGTGAATTAACAGCTTTTGAATGAGCCAATTCGGACTTATAACGAAGAAGTTATGAGCCCAGGAATCTCACATAAAAATTTGTCTATCAAAATTTTTCTGGTGCTGAGGACTGGCGCTGCGGCGCCAGTTAAGGCAATATAAGTGGCGCCGCAACATCAAGAATGGCTGTGAGCTACTGAAGTTTCATGCCGCAGCACGACAATTAACACTAAGACTCGCGCCGTAGCGCGACATAGAGAAGGGAAGCTGGCGCCGCAGCGCCAACACTAGAAGATAGATAGAGAAGAAAGATTTTTAATGTAAAGTGAAGGAGAAGTAAATGAAGAGTGAATTAAATCTTTAATCAACTTAATGTAACATCATTTGGGATGTTATAACCTTAAGTATGACACTAAAGGTTGAAATAAATATTAATTAAACGTAAGTTGTTAAATATTACGTGAACGTGAACGATATGCAATAAGTGTACTTAACCAATGACGATCGAGTTTTGATTAATAACATAAGAACGTTAGTAAGCCATGAGGAAGGATGATTAACTCGAAACGAGTGGTATTAATGAAGTAAATCCACTTAAGACATAGAAGAGAAAGAAGTTGGTAAGAACGATGGCCAGCTGGAACCAATAATAACAAATCTAATATATAATTAGATTGAGAAGAAGGGTAAGATTCATTAGGAACTATGTATGTTCATTCATGACCTAATGTGGTATGTTATGTGGTTATGTGTTGTAGAGACCGTAAAGACTCAAAGGAAAAGTAATTTTATTGTAGCAGACGCTGAAGGCAAGTTTTCTTATCGCTTGTCTAACCTTCGTGTTAGCCAGGTTTTCAATGATTCATGTTATGAGATGCATGAATGGTTTTAAAGAAAGGGTTGATGCTAGTTTTAACTCGGCTAGACTATGCTTGAAAGACTGATTGATTTCTTTATAAGTCTTTCAATATAGAATTGATAATGTTATCCTGTGCCAATTGTTTGGTACAGATTCAAGGTAAGCCTGAGTATGAATAAACAAATGTATTTTACATCGATTATTCGGTGGGCACGCGAGGTTGCCAAAACTTAAACGTACATACGTTTAACGGATGAGTGTTGATCAACATAGAGTACTATAGGCTAATCACCTAGATGTGCTCGTAAGATATCACGGACTTACGAACTTGGTGCCGAGTTGTCCTTTTCATGAGTAAAAGCTAAAGAGAATGTTCATGGTCTATGGACCTGCTTAGAATTTCCAAACTACTATATGTATTTCATAATTATTTTATGAGATGAGAAGTGCTATTCAATGTTTCATAGTACTTCATAACTATTGTTCTGTTATTGAAGAATAATCATATGATTCTCGAAGTGGTATCTATATAATATATTGTTAGACTTGACGAGCTAGTTATGCCCACTTCTTGCTTGAATCATATGATTGCAGCTAAGGTCTAGCGAACCGAGGGTTCTAGTAGAGATAAAGGCAAGGCGAAGATGAATGATTAGTTTATCTTGTAATAGACTAGTAAGTGTGTGTATTATATTATGATGAACAAAGAATGTAATGGTTTAAGAACTTGAGAACAGGATTTATTATTATTAATGTAATAAGAATGTCGTTTATACACACATTTTGATGTCGTTTCAATAGAATGAATGTACAGTTATGAGTACCGTGTAACACCATCTGTCGGGTTGAAAGATACCCAAATTTGAGGGCGTCACACACGCACCAGGTGAACATGTGAGCAATTGCAATAACAATATAAAATATAACTACAAATTACATCAACAACAAAGTAATAATGACGATAAATGATTTTTATACTTTGTATAGAATAAGATAGCTGCATTATGGGAGATATAAAGTACGTGCATACTTTTATTTTCAATTAGAAATGTATGAAGTTATGTAAAGCATTCAATTCTAATCAAGTGTAATGATACAGATCTTGGCTTCTTCTTCTTTGAGGATTGAGTTATGCTATTGAACATATATACACTAGATGAATGACACATGTTATGTTTCTTCATTCAGTTGGGTCTTTTCTTTTTTAAAAAAATAGGCCCACTTAAGCATTACTCAAAGAATTTTGTTCTCAAACAAACTACCCTCAATTAGATACTTGAAAGTAGAAAGTAGGTCCATATCTTGGGTTTAAAAGTCTTAGAACAGGCGTTAAAGTGGAATTCAAGTAAAAAAGAAAAAAGAAAAATTGATAATGAAAATAAAGTCTAACATTGTACAAGACATTTTTCATGTGATAAGGAATTGGTGCAACAATCTTACAAACGGATGTCCTGCCTCAACAAGGTAGAATGTGTATATAAATTTAACAGATGAACCACTTTTAAACTACTGAACATTCAATAATTTGTTTTTCACATAAAAATTTGATAAAGATGTATACTTCTATAACATTAAGGAGTGTATTATAACATAGTTGGGGACTTCAGGTTCACCAATGACCAAACTATATCACAAATTCAGTGACAGGCTACAGAATAGGACAACATATAAAACTGGTTTTGGGACAAACAAAATATTAAAGGAACTATTATATATATATATATATATATATATATATATATATATATATATATATATATATATATATATACACTTGTGTTGGTAGCCCCCAGCCATCGCCCAACTCAGCTGTTGCTACTGCCAAGGCAGCAACCCTGTCTTCAATGGGCATTTTGCAACCTCATTAGTTTTAGCTCATATATCGGATTATAAGCATTTTTAAACATGTTATACTTAGCATAAAGGACTACATTTTGAAGTTATAACCTCTTCGTTTTGGGTTCTTTATGCTGCCTAAAATAGTGGTCAAAAATGGTTTGACCTACTAGTTTCCACTTTTCGTTTTAGCTTGAAATTGAAATTTCATTCTAACTTGACATACTTTAAAACTCTAATTATGATCACATATGCTATATAAATCAAGCCCAAGCTTTAGTTTTGCCTAATATTTGATTTGTATTCAAAATAGTCCGTTTAGGGCTTTTATCGAACAAGTAGCATGCATTCTTTTAAAACTCATATTTCATGAGGTTTGATTTGAGTTCTAACCTCCTTTTTCCACCTTATTACTCCTCACAGCCCAGCTTATCTCCTTTACTTTATTCCACACAAGAACAGTCTCATATCAGCCACATATATGAATAATCAATACATATAAGGTTACATAGTTTACTTACCAATCATGACTTATGTTTTTCAACATAACTTGTACTAGACTTTCATATGATTACCCCATATAGCAATTTCCTTGTTTATATCCAATTAGAATTCAAGATTTACTTTGCTCCCCATAATCAGTTTACATAAATTTGATAACTTACTACTAACCATATATCAGTCAATTTGTTCATGTTTGGAATTTAATAGAAACATAGCAAAGATGAATTATAATACCTTAACTAGCTTGTTTGTAAGATCCTTGCTATCCCTTAGTCTTGATTCTAGCTACACCACACAACATAATGTTTATGTTCTTCTATGTTCTTACTAAATTTGAGGAAACAAATATTCTAGGAGAAGAGATGACGGGTGGTAAGGAGAAGGAAGAAAAGAGTTATGAAATTATGTTTTGGATGTTATAGCAGCTCTGAGCTTGCATCTCACATAAAACTCCAGCTTCTACATATAGCTCATCCAAGTCTTAAGCCTACCAAGAGGACGTGATCAGTAGGGTTAATGGCTTCCATCAGACGGGTTTGGATTTCTCTAATGGTGTAAATGATGTACATCATGATGATGAAGACGGTGGTGGCGACGAATTTGACGACGAGCGGTGCCCTTCCTCGTTTAACGTGATCCAAACCCATAATCAGAAGCTTTCACAGAGGGGTTCTGAATAACAATAGAAGAATCCCTGCCATTTCGGCAAACATCAACATGAACAATAGCTGTATCATTGTTCCCTCTCGCTACAAAGTCAGAAACCCTAGCCAGAGAGAGGAGAGAGAATTAGAAAAGTGTTTTTATTTATCAATTACTACATCAATTATTAATAATAGAACAGAGGGTGGTTACCGTGAAGCGAAGCAACATGAAGTGGAGTCCAATTATCATAATCCCGGCGTGAACTTGGGTGGAGATTGGGATTTGGGAGAGTTGCTTCAGTTGTTGGAAGGCTTGGGAGGGGTTTTAATTTCAAGTTTTCACTTCTGTGCGATTTATTTTAAGCTCCGTGTTTTTGATATAGATAACGTTTTTCTTTAAAAAAATGTTATCTATTTAAAACCAAAAATTGCCCTTATAAATAGATAACGTTTTTTCATATGTATCTACAACGTTTTGTTAAAAAACGTTGTGAAAAAATACCACAACGTTTTTTTTTTATAAAAACGTCATCTTTTAAGTGTTGTCTTTTTATGGTTTTGTACTAGTGAATTAAAGAAGAATGAAGTGAATAAATCAAATATTATTTATTCAAAGATGAGGGAGTTATTAATTATTATTTAAAGACAAATAATAATTTAATTGTCCATTATTTAATTAAAATTAAATAATGAGGAGTAATGATTGGTTATTAGTAACTAATAACTAAAGGTAAATGATTAATTACTATTTAACTTATAGTAATTGAAGGAAGAAGGGGTTAACAATTTAATGAAATTAAAATAACTCCTTAATTAAATGATTATGATAAATTGTTTGAAGATCTAATAAGTGTTTATCACTTAAGGAAGCCTTATTAAATTATTAAATCATTAACCTAAGATCAATTAAATATATTATAGGATTAATGATAATACATTAGCTGCATGTATATGAATGTATTATTGGTTAGATAATAATACGAGTAGGCGTATTGATGAACAAATATACACAGTACTAATTGACAAATCTACCTTATCAATGATAGGTCATTCAAAGATTATAAATTAAAGCTAGAAAGTTGTAGCTTGCTGAACAAGCAAGTTTCCTAACTCAAACTCGAGTTATTATTGTTCAAGTATGCTGGTGGATAAATATTATTGATTTTTCCACATCCTGATGAATTATTGTGAATCACACTTGGTGCAAATTGAAATCTTGTTATATTATATGTTGAACTGCTTATGAGATAGATCTATGCTAGTTGTGTCAGCTAGATCAAGCATGTTTAAAATTTGTTAATTCAAATTCATTATGAGATGGATCTATGCTAGTTGTGTCAGCTAGATCAAGCATGCTTAAAATTTGTTAAATCAAATTTGTTTTAAAGAGCTGTGCCTATTCAATTGATTTGATAAGGACTCTTGACTGAGAAAGTAATGTTATTGAGGCATCATATTGAAAATAATTATTGCTGTCTAGTAAGTGTTTATGCATATTACACCGGGTATGAAAGGCTGATCCCCTTGAGTACCAAACCACAAAGGACCAGTTTGAATACTGACTCCCTTTGCAGATGTTCATGGTCACGTTGGACCACTCAGTATCTATGGTTCATGGTAATGGTGGACCACTCCGAACCTATTTGTATCTATGGTTTATGGTCATGGTGGACCACTCCGAACCTATTATTCAAATGTTTGAATAATAAGAAAGTAATTCATGTTCTTCTACAAGCATATTCTATTGTTGAGCTTTGAGTGATAAATTCATTTCTATCATGATATATCTTCTTGTGTTTATACTTGCTAAGCAAACTTGTTACTTACTCTTGCTATATCATGACATTTATTTCAGCTAAGCCACGATCGTCTAAGAGAGGCAAAGGAAAGGGCAAGGCTCAGGAGTAGTTTAATTATGAACTAAGAAAGTATTTAGTTTAAATAATTGATGTAAACCTTTTGTAATATTAAGGGTATGCTTTATGTTAAGGTTGAGACCTTGTGATTTATGATGAAGACTTTATATTAATGAACAACGTATGTTTATTATTCCGCAATAGTCTTAGAATGTTTACGTTAATGATGGATCGTGAGCATCAAATCCAAGGTAAGAGGACCCGGGTTTGGGGGCATCACAGTGGTCATGATCATGCCAAACACCTGTCCATCTATGCACTACGGGCCAAAGAGGACTTTCACCACAAACCTTTATTTGCAACATTAAAGGTCATGATTATACCAATACACAATCCATGGTCATAATCATACCAATCAACGGTCCACCTTTGCACTATGGGTCAAAGATGACTTTCAACATAATATAAGCATGAGGATGATGACAATGATATTAAGAATCAATCAAGTGAGATCAAGGATAAATTTTAGAGATTTATAATTCAATTTATCTAGAGTTCAAGAATGTCCAAATTATCAACATGATCACTAATTGTGGAGTAAATTTAAGAATGATATTCATATATCAAAAATAATTTGGACATAAAAGAAATTAATTTTGTCATGAATAGTACCCCGTTAATAGTACTCGAATGAAAAATGTCCCAAATGAATAGTACCCCGAATGAATAGTATTCCAAATAAATAGTACCCCTACATAAATAGTATCCCGCCATGAAAATATTATAATTTCAATAAGAAAGTTCAGACCAATAGTGAAATGATAATAGATGAAGCACAAACTATAACGCCCCAGAAAATCGGATTTTTGAGAATTAAATTTTTATTTTTATTAAATGAATTTAATTGATTATTTATGGAGCAAGCTAATCGAACGTCGTTCTATGACCTAGAAATGTCAGAACATCGTAGGATTTTGGCTACGTGGTAGAATTAAAGTGTTTGAATTTACAAGACGAAAATAAAAGCTTTCCGAGAAATTTTTTGAAAAATACTATTCACGCATTTCTGCTCGGGAATTATTTTTGAACTTCCGAGAAATACGCAATGATAGAATATCGATGTAAGATGGAATAGCCAAAAATATTTCAGTTATGGAAAATGTAATATTTCGCCTGTGGACTTAAAACCTAACGTTTAATGAAAATGATTTACGAGAAGGAAATGTAATGCGAGTAAAGGATTAAGCGATGATCGTATACTACGTAAGTATTATACGATGTAATGAATACGAGTATGATACGAGATATTATACGAGTACGTATGAATGATGGTATATCGTATATGTTGAATAAATATACGAGGGGAATACGAAATGAATACGTGATTACACGTTATAAGGCTTTAAACTCAATGTAATGGAGTTGTTGAATTGTGTAGGAAATATATGTATTGTCCAATGGAATTAATGATAAGGCCCAAATGTAAGATTGGTTAATTCCAATATAAAAGTTAGTGAGCAAGCCTAAGATATTGTAATGATTAGCCCAAAGTAAATTAATGTGCAAGCCTAAGTATTTGTAATGAGAAGCCCAAGGTGAATTTATTAATGTAAGCCTAATGTTTGTTTAATTGCAAGCCCAATATATAAGTTAAGATAGTTAAGCAAATTATGCTAGAAGCCCAAATGATTAAGAAGTTAATATAATTAACCAAGCCCAAGCTATGATCCATGGGTTAAATAAGATCCATGTGGCAACCCATGGGTGAAGTGGAGAGCAAGACCTTTGTGTGGTGAACAAGTAGACTTAATGACAAAGTAAACTTAATGCTTAAGTGTTGTGATGACCAAGTAAATAATGTGGTGACCAAGTAATAAAAGTGGGGAGCAAGTAGGTGGAATGGCCTAAAGACTAAACTACCCTAACCTTAGAAATCCTATAAATAGCAAGCTTTGTATTCATTTGTTGGTTGTTTTTCATTTCATCCAACTTAAGGTTGAGAGCTTATTTGGTTGAGAGAATGAGCACTTATAAAGTTAGACTTTCTTTGTTAGCTTTTCCACCAATAACTTATAGCTTATTGGTTAGAGAGAAAAAGTTACAAAAGCTAGAGTTTTCATTAAGCAAGAATCAAGAAGGAGATTAAAGATTTTATTTTTCAAGTGTTATTCAAGAGTAAGTGTTCTTGAACCATGTTTCTCTTTCTCTTCTATTGTTAGAGAAGGGGGTATTGGTAGAACAAGCATGCTTAGAAGAGATTGGAATAATGAGTGGTTAATGGACTTAAGCCATAATAAGTTATGAATAAGTCATTTATACTTATAAGTTAAGAACTTGTGAAGAACAATAATGAACTTATAAGATTTGTAAGAACTTGTAACATGATTACACAAATAAAGTTAGCATGATATTAAGAAGCAAAAGTATTGGTTAGAAGTCATTAACCATGATAAGCCATATGAAAAGAAGGCATAAGTGATGAGAAATGAATATCTAAGTAATTGAAATGGTGTAAGTCATAAGCTCACAATGAGCAAGTAATAACTTATCATGTTAATAAGTTAACAAAGCATGTATGTCAAGATGATATTAAGATGGATTGAATCCAAGTGAAACGGTCTATAAATCTCAAGTAACGAAGTTTCGCCGGAATTCACACGATTAGACAACGATCGTCGAATTCGTGAAATTCTCGGAATGAAAGTCAAATTTTGATATTAAGCTTGGAAACATTGGTTTTCAATGGGGACAAGTCGTATTTTTCATTATAGAGTTACAGACTCGAAAATGGCCGGATTCCGACTTAGAACGAAGAAACGAGCGTTGAACGTTCACGAACGTTTATCGTTTTCGTTAAAAATGAACGAATAGGTGAATTTTTAGCAAACGAAGCCGAATAGATAAAATTCTTATATGATCATGTAGATTACGTAATTTGTGAACCGTAGGCTTTTGAACGAGCCAATTCGGACTTATAACGAAGAACTTATGCGTCCGGAAAGTTAACAAAATTTCAAAACTGAAAATTTTTCTGGTGCACAGAGTTGGCGCCGCGGCGCCAACCCAAGGCAAATGACCCATGCCGCGGCACGGAACAGTAACCGAGCACACTGCAAACTCGCGCCGTAGCATGATAGTTAACAAAGGGACTCGCGCCGCAGCGCCGAGTCCGGTCTCCAAGCCCTAATGGGCGACGCCTCAGCGCGACACAACAAAGGATCACCTGCGCTGCAGCGCCAGTCTTAAAAGCTAGACAGTAAAGAATGATTGCAAGTAGAGCTTTAATGGAATTGTCTAACAATAAACTAAAGGAATTAATAAAACATTATTAAGTCATAATTAAAACCTAAGTATGATCACTTAGGGTTAAAAGAAAGTCAAGTAAAGATGAACACAAATGGTATGCAATAAACGTACTTAACCAAGGACGATTAAAATGTCGTTTAATAATGTAAGAACATTAGTAAACCATAAGGAAAAATGATTAACTCGAGCCGAGTTGTATTAGTGAAATAATTTCACTTAAGTATAAGAGAACGAAGTTGGTAAGGATGATGTAAAAGAATGACGGAAAGCCGGAACCCATAATAACAAATCTAATACGGGATTAGATTGAGAAGAAGAGTAAGATTCTTTAGGAACCAAGTATGTTCGTTCATGACCTAATGTGGTATGTTATGTGATTATGTATTGTAGAGACTGTAAAGACTCAAAGGAAACGTAATTGTACTGTAGCGGACGCTGAAGGCAAGTTTTTCTTAAACGCTTGTGTAACCTTCGTGTTAGCCAGGTTTTCAAATGATTGAAGTTATGAGATGCATGTATGGTTTTAAAGAAAGAGTCGAGGCCAGTTTTAGCTCGGCTAGACTAATCTTGATAGATTGATTGAACTATTTACAAGTCTTTTAATATAGAATTGCTAACGCTATCCTACGCCAACTATTTGGTACGGATTCAAGGTAAGCCTGAATATGTATAAACAAATGTTTTTTTCATCGAGTATTCGATGGGCAAGTGAGGTTGCCACAACTTAAACGTACACACGTTTAATGGATATAGTGTTAATCAACATAGAGTACTATGAGCTGATCACTCAGAAGTGCTCGTAAGCTATGCCGGACTTATGGACTTAGTGCCGGGTTATCCTTTTCAAAGAAACTATAAGATGTTCACGTTTTGAACCAGAATTGATGAATTTCAAATTATTGTTATTGTAAAATATTTTGAAGGAAAAAGGAAGCTACTTTGAATTATTGATAGTACTTCGTAACTATCATCTAGTTATTGAAGATATACGATTCTTATGTTTCAAGCATACTTTTAAAATGAAATTGTTGTACTTGCTGAGCTTGTTATGCTCATTCTTGTTTGAACCATATGAATGCAGCTTAAACGATACGACCAAGGGATTCGACAAGGATAAAGTGAAGACTAAAGCGAGCTTGTAGACTACCTATGTAATAGTATAGGTTTGTAATGATAATATGTGATATTATGACAAGAACAAATGTAACGGTTATAACGAACCTGGGGAATGGTAATATTATTTTGGTATATATATGAGACATATTCGTTCTTTCGAGGCATTTCAATTGAATGTTTGTGTGAACTGTAGCACCATGGAGCACCATCTATCGGGTTGAAAAAGACCCGAATTTGGGGGCATCACAGGTTGGTATCAGAGCATTAGGTTATAAAACTTAAGAGGGGAAGAACCTTAGGCTAATAACCTCGTTAAGGAAGAGAAGTCTGAAGAAAAACTTGAGCTTTACTTGAGTTGAATAAGTCAATAAGGTATTGAGGAAACTCAGTATCAGAAGATTTAAAAGATGGAAAGTAACCCTAAATAAATTAAATGTGATTTGTGCTTATATGATTCTGTGTTATGTACTAATCAACATATGTGTTATTGTAGGATGTCGATTGATAGCTTGATGTATAGAGATATACACACGGTGAGCGAAGAGCTTGTGAACCGAGTAGAGCCTGTACCTATGCCAGTGGCAGAGGTACCAATAGTGATTCTAGAGGAGTCGGAGCCAGAGGAGTACTTTTCTGAGGAAGACTACTCTGAGGGAGAGATGGATATATCGTCATACCTTAGTATGATGAATGAGGTGCAGGAAGAAAGAGAGGTAACATCGGTTACTACGAAAGAGAGGTAACATCGGTTACTACGGTGGTACCTACATTGGAGTCATCACCTCCGGATGCAATGCAAGTATTGTATCTGGTAGCGCTTGATAGGAATGTGCAACTGGGTACAGTTGTGCCGAATCAGAGTGAAGAGATTAGTTATCTCCATGAAGCTAAGATGTCTACAGAAGCAGATTTTTAGTTAGAGCACGACAAGCAGGTGCTTATGGCAGAGCAGGCTATGAATTTTAAGAAGGAGGCCGATGAGCTTCGTAGAGAACTGAGGGAGAAGGATAGGAAGATAGCACGGCTGTCTTACATCTATGAGAGTGCTCATAAGGATTTCAAGACGAAGGTTGCTTGTTATTCCGTTGAGTCAAGACAAACCCGTCATATGATTAGTCGGGATATTGTAGCGAAGATTGCGAATGAGAAACACGAGGACGCTGTTATGCATTATTAGAAATCTAAAGTTATATGTATGTGTGTAATGGCGTAAAACCTTCCTTTGTATAAAAGAGTAGTCTTTTTGTAAATCCCAACTTTTGTAAAGTTCAATTACGGGAAAGAAATGTAATAGCTTTTGGCTATGAGAACAAATTGTAAATAGTTTCAGACTATGAAGAAGCATATGTATATAATAAAGTTTTCATGGAAATGATTTGTTATGGTGCGAGTTGGTATGTGGCGATTAATAATAAAGTAAGTCAATAGATGATAATGAAATTTTATTTGACAATGCCCCAAGGAAAAGACAACGTAATAAAGGAAGCGGAATCACATAATAATAATGAAGGGGGTCTGAACAACCCTATGCAAGAGTTCGTTAATTTATTAGCGACTGCATTTGACTAAACTGGGGTAGAATACTCGCGGAACCTAGAGTAGCTAGAACGACTATCTTTAAAGAGTTTAAAAGCGTAGGTCCGTCAGAGTTCAAAGGAATGACAGACCCAGTAGATGCCCAGACCGGGGTAAAAGAAGTGGAGAAGGCGTTTGTTATTACAAACGTAGTTGAGGTGCAAAGGATTTCTTTTGCAACTTACTTAACGAAAGCGGGGAAGCCAACCTTTGGTGGGAGGCTCACCAGGGTGGGGCTAGAACAGAGGAGGTAACATGGGAACAATTTAAGAAAGTTTTCTTTGAGAATTATTTCCCTACAATTATGCGGGAGAGGATGGACATTTAGTTTTTTTTTAAGGAACATGACGGTTCCTCAAGATGAGGCCAAATGGAATTGGCAAGGTTTGTTTCACATCAAGTGGACACGGAGGAGGTGAAGGCTCGTAGGTTGGAGCAGGGTCTGAAACCCTAGCTCTATGGTAAGATTGCAGTGACCCAGAGTGTTTCCTATGGGACCATTTTGGAGAAAGTGATTATAACATAAGGTGATAGTGAGTTGTAGACTCAATACCAAAAAGAGGGAAAGAATGAGAGCAAGAGAGAGGGAGGAACCAAGGCAAAGAATGCCAATGGCATTATACTAAAGTGGAAGAATTTTTAACTCCGAGAATACTGGAGTGGAACAAGGGGATCCTAAGCGTAGGATCAGAGTGTATAAAACAGATGGAAAGACTCATCTAGGAGTCTGTCTGAAAGGGGTTAAAAATATTTTTAAACATTAAGATAGAGGAGGATGGATTAACTTTAGTTAAATCATATTCGTGAAAATTATTTCATGGATAATCGAAGTAAGTAGGTATCAGTAGATAAGTACTGTTCATGTTGAGAGAATTTGAGGAAATTCTCGGTATAAATAGGTTGATTAACCATAGAGCCAAAACAAATAGTTATAAGAAAAGTGTGAACCTTTAGTTTTCTTAGAAAATCTAAGGTAGTAGTTTACGGTAATAAAACACCGAGACGCCTTATCGTCTAACCTGGACGTAAGTCAGGAGGATATTAAGGAAGATGATGAGTCGTTACAGTTGCGTATCGACTATCGTAATAGGAGTAAGTTAGTAGTTAAGAGTAAATACCCATGGCCCAGGATCGATGATCTATTTGGTTAGTTGAGAGGGGCAAAGAATTCTTATAAAGATAGATATATGTATGAGGTATAGTCGGTTAAAAGTAAGGAAGAAGGAGGAGATACCTAAGATGACGTTCAGAACTCGTTATAGTTATGAGAAGTTTCTGGTTATGTCATTTGGGTTGACTAATGTACTGAAGTTAGATTTCCTTAAGGGGCGACGAGCAAGTCGGTGGAAAATTGATAGATATTATTGTGAGGTGCTATGGTTGAAGGTACCATTAGCGTCGCAGGATTATTGAAGACGGTTAAGTGAAGTACCTGTATTATTTATATTAGATGATACGAGGAATTTTGTAGTGTATCTCGATGTTTTGCATCGATGACGAGATTGCGTGCTCTTGGAGCATAGCAAAGTCATGGGGTATGCATCATGCCAGTTAATGGATTATGAGGAGGTCTATCTTACTTATGATCTAGAATTGGCAGTTGTAGTTTTTGAATTAAAAATCTTAAGATAGTATTAATACGGGGAGGAGTGTGAGATGTACAAGGACTTTAAGAGTCTGAAATATATCTTCACATAAAAGGAGTTGAATATACGGTAGAGAGAGGATTATGATATCTTATATCATTCTGGAAAGGTAAACATAGAAGTTGATGCGTTAAGTATGAGGGGTAAGGAAAAGCTATCGATGTTAGCAACTCAGAATGAGTTAATAACGGAAGTGGCAAGGTCAGAGTTAGAAGTTAAATTACGGAATGAAAGGGGTAGAAATGCTATGCAAGATGGACTCAATCCGCGATGATGGAATGAGTTACATAAGTACGATTAAGTATCGAGTAGTACAAGCGAATGAAGAAGATGACGCAGGATAAGTAGAAGACTAATTATAGTCTTATTTTGAGGGAGGAATTTGAGTTCCATATAAGTCCAAGTTAAAAGGATAACTGAGATGGTATGAAGATAGTGAAAGGTGTTAGTAAGTGTTTAACTTCGAACTCAAATTGTTAGCAGAAAGTGATAAGTTATGTGTGAATAGATAATACCTTCGATGAAGGTGAAATGAAAGAACCCCAATGTCGAAGAAGCATTGTGAGAACTTGAGATTAAAAGTAAAGGAAAAAAATTTTCCTCTGTGGTATGAGTATTATTAGCGAGATTCTGGGGACAGAATCCTTATAAGGAGGGAAGAGTGTAACGCCCTAGAAAATCGGATTTTTGAGAATTAAATTTTTATTTTTATTAAATGAATTTAATTGATTATTTATGGAGCAAGCTAATCGAAAGTCGTTCTATGACCTAGAAATGTCAGAACATCATAGGATTTTGGCTACATGGTAGAATTAAAGTGTTTGAATTTCCAAGACGAAAATAAAAGCTTTCTAAGAAATTTTCTAAAAAATACTATTCACACATTTCTGCTCGGGAATTATTTTTAAACTTCTGAGAAATACGTAATGATAGAATATCGATGTAAGATGGAATATCCAATAATATTTTAGTTATGGAAAATGTAATATTTCGCCTGTGGACTTAAAACCTGACGTTTAAGGAAAATGATTTACGAGAAGGAAATGCAATGCGAGTAAAGGAATAAGCGATGATCGTATACTACGTAAGTATTATACGATGTAATGAATACGAGAATGATACGAGGTATTATACGAGCACGTATGAATGATGGTATATCGTATATGTTGAATAAATATACGAGGGAATACGAAATGAATACGTGATTACACGTTATAAGGCTTTAAACTCAATGTAATGGAGTTCTTGAATTGTGTAGGAAATATATGTATTGTCCAATGGAATTAATGATAAGGCCCAAATGTAAGATTGGTTAATTCCAATATATAAGTTAATGAGCAAGCCTAAGATATTGTAATGATTAGCCCAAAGTAAATTAATGTTCAAGCCTAAGTATTTGTAATGAGAAGCCCAAGGTGAATTTATTAATGTAAGCCCAATGTTTGTTTAATTGCAAGCCCAATATATAAGTTAAGATAGTTAAGCAAATTATGCTAGAAGCCCAAATGATTAAGAAGTTAATTTAATTAACCAAGCCCAAGCTATGATCCATGGGTTAAATAAGATCCATGTGGCAACCCATGGGTGAAGTGGAGAGCAAGACTTTTGTGTGGTGAACAAGTAGACTTAATGACAAAGTAAACTTAATGCTTAAGTGTTGTGATGACCAAGTAAATAATGTGGTGACCAAGTAATAAAAGTGGGGAGCAAGTTTACTTAAACCTTAAGTAGGGAATTGTAAGGAGGTGGAATGACCTAAAGACTAAACTACCCTAACCTTAGAAATCCTATAAATAGCAAGCTTTGTATTCATTTGTTGGTTGTTTTTCATTTCATCCAACTTAAGGTTGAGAGCTTATTTGGTTGAGAGAATAAGCACTTATAAAGTTAGACTTTCTTTGTTAGCTTTTCCACCAATAACTTATAGCTTATTGGTTAGAGAGAAAAAGTTAGAAAAGCTAGAGTTTTCATTAAGCAAGAATCAAGAAGGAGATTAAAGATTTTCCAAGTGTTATTCAAGAGTACGTGTTCTTGAACCATGTTTCTCTTTCTCTTCTATTATTAGAGAATGGGGTATTGGTAGAACAAGCATGCTTAGAAGAGATTGGAATAATGAGTGGTTAATGGACTTAAGCCGTAATAAGTTATGAATAAGTTATTTATACTTATAAGTTAAGAACTTGTGAAGAACAATAATGAACTTATAAGATTTATAAGAACTTGTAACATGATTACACAAATAAAGTTAGCATGATATTAAGAAGCAAAAGTATTGGTTAGAAGTCATTAACCATGATAAGCCATATGAAAAGAAGGCATAAGTTATGAGAAATGAATATCTAAGTAATTGAAATGGTATAAGTCATAAGCTCACAATGAGCAAGTAATAACTTATCATGTTTATAAGTTAACAAAGCATGTATGTCAAGATGATATTATGATGGATTGAATCCAAGTGAAATGGTCTATAAATCTCAAGTAACGAAGTTTCGTCGGAATTCACACGATTAGACGACGATCGTTGAATTCGTGAAATTCTCGGAATGGAAGTCGAATTTTGATATTGAGCTTAGAAACATTGGTTTTCAATGGAGACGAGTCATATTTGTCATTATAGAGTTGCGGACTCGAAAATGGCCAAATTCAGACTTAGAACGAAGAAACGAGCGTTGAACGTTTATGAACGTTTATTGTTTTCGTTAAAAATGGACTAATAGGTGAATTTTTAGCAAACGAAGTCGAATAGATAAAATTCTTATATGATCATGTAGATTACGTAATTTGTGAACCGTAGGCTTTTGAACGAGTCAATTCGGACTTATAACGAAGAAGTTATGCGTCCAGGAAGTTCACAAAATTTCAAAACTGAAAATTTTTCTGGTGCACAGAGTTGGCGCTGCGGCGCCAACCCAAGGCAAATGACCCACGCCGCGGCGCGGAACAGTAACCGAGCACATTGCAAACTCGCGCCGCAGCGCGATAGTTAACAAAGGGACTCGCGCCGTAGCGCCGAGTCCGGTCTCCAAGCCCTAATGGGCGACGCCGCATCGCGGCACACCAAAGGATCACCGGCGCCGCAACGCCAATCTTAAAAGCTAGACAGTAAAGAATGATTGCAAGTAGAGCTTGAATGGAATTGTCTAACAATAAACTTAAGGACTTAATAAAACATTATTTAGTCATAATTAAAACCCAAGTATAATCACTTAAGGTTAAAAGAAAGTCAAGTAAAGATGAACGCAAATGGTATGCAATAAACGTACTTAACCAAGGACGATTAAAAAGTTATTTAATAATGTAAGAACATTAGTAAACCGTAAGGAAAGATGATTAACTCGAGCCGAGTTGTATTAGTGAAATAATTTCACTTAAGTATAAGAGAACGAAGTTGGTAAGGATGGTGTAAAAGAATGACGGAAAGCCGGAACCCATAATAACAAATCTAATACGGGATTAGATTGAGAAGAAGAGTAAGATTCTTTAGGAACCAAGTATGTTCGTTCATGACCTAATGTGGTATGTTATGTGATTATGTATTGTAGAGACTGTAAAGACTCAAAGGAAACGTAATTGTACTGTAGCGGACGCTGAAGGCAAGTTTTTCTTAAACGCTTGCCTAACCTTCGTGTTAGCCAGGTTTTCAAATGATTCAAGTTATGAGATGCATGTATGGTTTTAAAGAAAGAGTCGAGGCCAGTTTTAGCTCGGCTAGACTAATCTTGACAGATTGATTGAACTGTTTACAAGTCTTTCAATATAGAATTGCTAACGCTATCCTACGCCAACTATTTGGTACGGATTCAAGGTAAGCCTGAATATGTATAAACAAATATTTTTTTCATCGAGTATTCGATAGGCACGTGAGGTTGCCACAACTTAAACGTACACACGTTTAATGGATGTAGTGTTGATCAACATAGAGTACTATAAGATAATCACTCAGAAGTGCTCGTAAGCTATGCCAGACTTACGGACTTAGTGTCGGGTTGTCCTTTTCAAATAAACTATAAGACGTTCACGTTTTGAACCAGAATTGATGAATTTCAAATTATTGTTATTGTAAAATGTTTTAAAGGAAAAAGGAAGCTATTTTGAATTATTGATAGTACTTCGTAACTATCATCCATTTATTGAAGATATACGATTCTTATGTTTCAAGCATACTTTTAAAATGAAATTGTTGTACTTGTTGAGCTTGTTATGCTCATTCTTGCTTGAACCATATGAATGCAGCTTAAACGATACGACCAAGGGATTCGACAAGGATAAAGTGAAGACTAAAGCGAGCTTGTAGACTACCTATGTAATAGTATAGGTTTGTAATGATAATATGTGATATTATGACAAGAACAAATGTAACGGTTATAACGAACCTGGGGAATGGTAATATTATTTTGGTATATATATGAGACATATTCGTTCTTTTGAGGCATTTCAATTGAATGTTTGTGTGAACTGTAGCACCGTGGAGCACCATCTGTCGGGTTGAAAGAGACCCGAATTTGGGGGCGTCACACAAACTATTAAGAATATTCCATTAATTTCAAGGGTTTTTACCATTTAGTAATAAGGTTATGAAAACAAATAATAAATTTGTATCATAAATGGAGAAATATAAAAGAAGACGATATCCTTTGATAAGTACAAAAGAAATGATATTTCATACGAGTATAAAAGAATATATGAGACTACAAATAGATTTTCACCCGTCATGCGGTAATCCGCGTAGACATATCATTTCCACAATTTAATATAGAATGAATACGAAGGATTATTCACCATGCATGCGATAATCTGCGTAGACA
Organism: Panax notoginseng; assembly: GCA_016801055.1. NCBI lineage: Eukaryota > Viridiplantae > Streptophyta > Magnoliopsida > Apiales > Araliaceae > Panax > Panax notoginseng. Next base: position 118,364,342 of record CM029013.1, read on the forward strand.
GGTTACTCCCGAAGATTAATAAAGACTGAATATGAAGGTTTATTCACCATACATGCGATAATCTGCGTAGACAAGTTACTCTCACAAATTAATAAAGAATGAATACGAAGGATTATTTACCATGCATGCAGTAATCTGCGTAGACATGTTACTCCCGCAGATTAATAAGGAATAGAATGACAACCCTTATGAGTTGGAAGCAAATAACATCCTTTACGAATACGAAAGAAATAATACCCCTTACCTTAGTAGGAGATTAGATACTGCAATAGTGCAGTAACAAAATACTCTACTTCTTTCTCTCTATAGTTTCTCTCTATATAGTTTTAGTGAATTCGTAAGAAAGAATGAAGAAATAAGCTTCTATTTATAAGATAATATACTAAATAGTATCTGATTCACAGATGGTCCAGATTGATTTACTATTAAAACGGACGGTCTATATTTATTTACTATTAAAACTTCAACCGACGGTCCATATAAACTTCAACCGATGGTCCATATTAATCTAGTATTAAAACTTCAACCGACGGTCTAAAAAATTAGCACATCTCCCCATGGAATAATAAGTCAAACTTACAACAAACGCCTCATGACAAATCCCTCTATTTATATCAAAAATTGAATAAATATTTACCAAAAATCATTTATCATTAAATCAACACATTTTTAATCTTTCAACAATTATTCATCATTTAATATTATAACTCACAATATTGACAACCAGATCGTTTCCAAGAAAGAGAGGGCTTTCCGATAAAGATTTCTCCTTACTGGCGCACAATTAAATAACCAAACCCCTTTCTTCGACATAACTTTCTAAACATTGCCAATAATGTAAATAATAATATGAATAACTATAGCGTCTTAATTATTGATTTAATAATATAAAATATTGTGCAGATGATATTGTGACAATAATTGAATCAATAATATGAGATACTATGCAACAACTACTGTGGCAATTATTGAATGACTTCTTACTTAAGCATCAATAATCAGAGATACTGTTCAATACCGTGTGCTACTGTGCAACAACGCGTATTATTATACTTTTATCAGCGGATATTTCAATAGTTTAACGGTAAAAATCTTACTGTTATTTTTTAGAAAAAAGTTATTTTTGTCGCTTTCTATATCCTACAATTATTGCATTATGTGGTTCACCAATGATTGTGCCGTCGTACGAATATTCCCCGACAAAAAGAATATTCTTCTACCAAACGAATATTCCCTGACATAACGAATATTTTATGACAACTTGCTTACTTTGCAAAATTTGCACATATTACCCATAATTATAGCATTATATCAAATCAACACCTTACTATTCAAAAGAATATTTAGAGAAAATTTAATCTTTATTCATAAAAATTGGGGTCTTACAACGTCCCCTCCTTATGAAATTTTGTTCTCTAAATTAATATACGTACCTGGTATGTCAAAGAGGTGAGGATACCTTATTTTTATTTCAGATTCTAACTCCCAGGTCATTTCCTCAATATCATGGTTTCTCCATAAAACTTTGACTTGAGGTATAACCTTTGAGCGTAGAATCTGCTCCTTCTTATCTAAGATCTTGACAGGTACCTCCTCATACGTTAAATCTTCCGCTATCTCATCTGGTTCTAATTCAATAATGTTGTTTGGGTCTTCCACATATTTACGTAGCATAGATATGTGAAAAACGTTATGAACACGAGACATACTTGATGGTAAGGCGAGTCTATAGGCCACAGTTCCTACTCGATCGAGGATTTCATGTGTACAAATAAATCAAGGGTTGAGATTTACTCTCTTCGTCGATTCTTGCTTTTGGAATAACACTTTCTTGCACCTTTTTCTTCATATTCATCAGCTCTAGGTTTGTAGCTTGAGCAACTTTAACTTTATCAATTAAAGTTGGTTCTAAGCGTATATTTGTCATCTTCACATAGATTCCTAGAGTCTTTAACTCTATCTCCATCCATTATAAGTCATACAAAATGGGCCCTTGTGTTGACAATATCGCACTTGTACCTACATACGATCTTCTACTTAATGCGTCAGCTACCACGTTCACTTTTCTAGGATAGTATTGAATGGTATGGTCGTAATCTTTTAACAGCTCGACCCAACGTCTTTGGCGCATGTTAAGTTCCTTTTGGATGAAGAAATATTTGAGGCATTTATGATTTGTACAGATCTCCACTTTCTCCCTATACAGGTAGTGTCTCCAGATCTTTAGCGTGAAAACGATTGCTGCCAACTCTAGATCATTAGTAGGATAATTCCTCTCATATTCTTTGAGTTATCGAGAGACATAGGCTATGAATTTCTCATGTTGCATGAGAACACATCCTAAATCTCTGCCTGAAGCATCGCTGTAGATGATAAATCCCTCCGAACCTGATGGTATTGTCAGAAGAGGTGCTAAAATGTATCTCCTCTTGAGTTCTTGGAAACTCTTCTCACATTCCCCGATCCAACTGAATTTTTGTATATTTTCGAGTCAGCTGAGTTAATAGAGTAGCGATTCGAGAAAATCCTTTTACGAATCTTCGATAATAATCAACTAAGCCTATAAAGCTACTTATTTTGTTTACTGACTTAGGTTGCTCCCAACTGTGACTCATATTCCAACATTGGATAACACCTCACAATGACAGCTATCAGTTTGCCAACACACAAAGACGGCGTCTCCTACGGAGAGTCTGGCTTTAGTGCATTCCACAAAGAAAGTCACCAGATAGAGGTTCGGGTACCAACTCCCGTAGTTGGGTTTTTAACTCTTGAAGTTCAATATTAGGTTTTGAAAATGGGTTTTGTACTAGGTTCAAGGTCAATGAAAAATTTGATTTCACATTCTTGGGGTAGGCCAGTAATTTCTTCGGAAAATATATCTGGAAATTTATTAACAACAAAAACATCATTTAAATCTGACGTATTTTTGTTTAAATCTGTGACATGGGCTAATAAAGCTTGGCATTCGTTTTTCAATAAATGAATGGCTTGATGGCTTGGTATGATAGTGAATGACTTTAGTGGTTTGATTGTTTGAATTCGCATAACAGGTTGGTTAGAAATATGAAAACTAACGAGCTTACGAAAATAATCAATTTTACCATAATGAGTAGTTAACTAATCAATCCATAAAATCACATCAAATGCAAGTATTTTTAAATAGATGAGATCAACAGGTAATGTGAGGCTGTCAATTTGAATCAAACAAGATTTATAAACAGTGGATGTAACGAATGTTTCTCCCAATAGAGTTTCAACCGATAAGTTATAGTCTAATTTATCAAGAGTCAAGTTCAAATGTTGAGCACAATTAGGTGAAATAAAAGAGTGGGTAGAACCGGTACCTAATAAGGTATAAACTTCGCAATAGTTTATGATTAGCTTACATGTGATAACTTCGTTCGGGTTCCTCGCTTTCTGAAAAGTCACAACAAATGCTCTTCTTTAAACCACTGACTTTGACTTGTTTGGGACAACCTTTGGTGTCACTATCCCAGCAGGACTTAACTTCGCTATAGGGCACATTCCACCCTCAACTGCTTCGTCAAACTCCTGATACATGATCTGAATCATTAATCTTCGATCCATATCAAATTGGTGATGACCGATTTGTACAGGGTAATTCCAAACTCGATGTTGGGTTCTCCCAATTGCTGTCCAAAAAGCAAAATCTATATCATCTAATTTGGCCTTCTCTGATCGGACGTCTCTTTCTATAATATCAATGTGTCTTGAGGCTTTTACCTATGCATCCTCCATTACCACTCGTTTAGTTATTTTTTCTTTTAGTTAATCTTTGACATTTGCATTCTCAGATTCCAACTTTATTATCATATACTCTGCCAAAGAGAGCTTCTAATCAAGCTTCACATATCGGGTAGCAAAATCTTGAATTGTTGCATCCCTTTGTTTCATGACCGCCTGTCGTTCTTCACCCTACTCTTCTAATTCACAAATACGATCTTGCAATTCTATATTTTGATCATAAAATTCTTCTAATAAATCCTCCTCAGGGTCCTCTTCTTCATCACGCTCAGCTGATACCTCTGCGACTAGCTCGGGTGCAGCTATTAATTTCTCACTCACCACATGGATAACTCTAATTTCTTCTTCGCCTGACATCCTACAATTAGTACTCCCTAATAAACATCTTTGTTATAACAAGATATTATACTCCAATATTTATTCTTTAAATAAATCTCCTCAATTCATCACTTAAATCTCTATATGAGTTCATCTCTTGATTTTCAGATGTCATTCTCAAATATTGCCACAAAACAAGGGTTAATTAAAGAAATTGACATGTCACATATTATCCCTATATTCCGACCGACCAATTAAATAACAAATAAGCTTAGGTAGGACACACTAGCGAATATTTTGCTTATTTCTCCCCTCCTAAATGTAATCCCACATCCACTCGTATATAATTATGCATGTTAAAACGAAGGAAACGAAACTTGAATGGATGGATTTAGTGTTATAACGAATTCGTGGCGTTGAATTTTATGAGTTATGTTCAAAACCTTCAAGAACATCAAGAACAGTGAAATTTACATATTTTAATTATGTAATTATGTGTTTTAATGGGTTAAAATCATTCTATAATTGTTGTGTAATGATTATGTATGAATTATAGCTTGTGGGTATGTTAAATTGGTGAAATTAATGATCATGTAGTGTTTATTTCGCTGAACTCTGTGTTCTTCGCGAACTGAGAATCAAAATCTGGAGTTTTGCGCCGCGGCGCCAACTCCAGAACTGAAGTCCTGCGCCGCAGCGCCAAGTATCCGGCCGCAGCGTTAATACATAGTACAACAGTGGCGCCGCAGCGCCACTTGGAAGAATGGCCCAGAAATAAGTTTTTTAAATGTTTAAGTCTAGCAATGTATTATTAACTTAATCTAATGAACATAAAAACTTGTTAGACATATAATGAGGTGTTAAAATAAATTCTTAACATGTCCATAACACAATTACGTGTGAATTGAACGATTGAATGCATAGTTAGCTTATTGTTCGTGAAGTCTTAATTTTGACAATAAGTGTAGTAATTGACTAAGTATAGTCATGAATTCGAGTTAGACAAAAGAATAAACTTGTGATGACTAGTACGTTATAATTGACTGGTATTATGAATGTAAATGATATGTAGGATTAATTCAAGGAGCGTGTTTAATTAAAGTGTAATCTACGCACGAGGCAAGTTTCCTAACCGTACTTGTTATCGTTATATAAGTGATGAATTCACCTTTCTAAATTGAGCAAGTTCTCATTATTATTGATCAAGTCTGTTTTGTTATATTACAGCCTATTAATCTTTCAAGCATGATGCTGTTATACAATACTTATTCTATTGTATACCTTTTGAGATTTTATTCAATTTAAATATTCAGTTACTATTAAACCTTGTTAGATTAGCAAACCCTTAATGATTGGACTAGTCCATAGTTAATGAGCATTCTAAATTTCAGAACCCCTGATGAATTATCCTAACCAAACTTCCTTTGGTGTAGACTCAAATGTCAAACTGAGATGAACAACCCTGTATAGGGAATTACTTACGCGTTAGCGTTAAGATATTGTGCACAGTATGGTACTAAGGGTTGATCCCCCTAAGTACGAGAAGAAGAGTCCATAGTCTTATGACTGTTAAAGGTTTCAAGTATAACCCTTGATAACCTAGGATATAGTTCAAGGTCTTATGACCCTCCGAATTCTTTTGATTCTTGGTAATCATTTTTGATTCAAAAGTTGAGCTTTATTTCAGAAGTCTTTGATTCACTCGCATGTTATTATATTGTTATTTCATTATTATACTTGTGGGCAATCGTGCTCACTCTTGCGTAATAATAACATCGCAGTTAAAAACGAAAGAACCGATGAGCCTTCTACTAGCAAAGGCAAGGGCAAAGCTATTAAGTGATGAAGACGTGTTATTAAATTTTAAGAATGCTATTGTTAAGACTTGATGTTGTTTAAGACTTATTATTTATTTATGTTTTCGCACAGATGTTTAAGGTTAGTATAACCTAGGATTATATTTATTATTCAGATGTTGTAACCCCATAAGGGGAGAATTTATTTCTATCTATTGCATGGTTTGCATTTATTATGGGTAGATAGATATATGATGTTTATATAGTGAACACCAAATCACGTGGGAATGGAAGTACCCAGATTTGGGGGTGTCACAAAATCTCAAAGGGGTCTACATATGTAAGGAACATTAATGCTTATTATAGTTGGAAAAACTGTTCAACTTATAAGATTATGCATCATCATTGCTCAAAATTGTGATCATGTAGCTAAACTTCTTTCATTTGAAAACAACTTTATAATAATGATCAATAACCTGATTTGAAATTTTAGGAAAACGTATCACTCACCACAGTTGAAGGATGATCATATTAATAGGTTTATTTTTTGTATAATCTGTTTGGTTCAAGCTATTGAGGTATAACAACATATCTGAAAATTTTAGGGGATAAAAGTAAAGTTGCCTAAGACAACAAAATGATTAGTTATGTCTATGATTGAAGCAAGTGAACTTATCCTGATATCTTACTCTCTCTTTTCTATTATAGCCTAATGGCGGTTGCTTTCATTCTAGTTGTGTTTCTCTATTAAATATAATGATAACATGATATGATTAGAACCCATCTGCACTTATTCTCGACTCCATGCAGTGCAAAAATTTGATGGTTTTAACGCCAAGTTAATTCTGTTGTTATCACAGGATTGAAAATTAGACCCTAAAAAATATCAAGTTCAAATTGTAATTTTGTATAAGCATCAAGATTTATTTTGGAGTTGAGCTAAATTTCATTGTTCAGTCGCATTCTTGAGTCTTTGCAATTCCCCACTTTTTATGCAAGTTGATATTATGAGCACTGACTTTTGTGTCCTAATATATATAATTCATGGCATTGACACTTCTATTTCTGCCCTGAATAAACTCTCGCGAAATATACAATAACGTCATTATAGACGCTTGTCAGTTTGGTTGGTGGTTCATTTTGGTACCTTAGATTTAGTTCATTTAGATTTAATTTCTTCTTCACTGAATTATGATGGACCTAAGTCATGTATGGTAGATATTTACATTCATATCAGTCAGTGTGGTACTGGTAAATTCTTCTTATAGCTCAATTCATTGACTGTGTCAAATGAAAATGGGTCGACCACCCATAAACTTCTTTCTAGAGTTAGGGGTTATTTGATAATGGCCACACCATATTAGTTTTTTCAACCAGCCCCTTCCATTTCCACTTAAGTTGGTAAGTATTTTTCTTTCCTTTTCCCTTTTTTTTAATATATATATATATATATATATATATATATATATATATATATATATATATAGAGAGAGAGAGAGAGAGAGTAAGGATCAAGAGCATTCCCCTTATCTAGCATTCCTCATTAAATAGCACTCCATTATTAAAACTATGTCGTTTTGGAGGTTTTTAAAAGAGAGTGATCCCACTTGTTTTCCTTTTATTTACAAAAATACCAACCGTGGCCCCTCTAAAATGACGTAGTTTTAATAAAGGAGTGTTATTTAAGGAAGAATCCTAGATAAGGGGAATGCTCTTGATCCTTGCACTCTCTCTCTCTCTCTCTATATATATATATATATATATATATATATATATATATTTATGCTTTTTTTGTTGTCCTAAATATATCTTCAATGAATTATTTATTTATTTTTTATACTTTTTGGACTGGAATTATGAGTCCCTCATATTAGTTAATTGGTTGTACTAATTCCTACTCCGGAGCTTTCCTTTTATAGAAGTATGAATGTCAAAAAAGAACTTAATGTCTATAACAGATATATATATATATATATATATATATATATATATATATATATATATATATATATATATACTTGAGTGTGGACAATTTACTTAATTATTGAAATTATTTTATTTCTGTTTGATTGATACATATTCATACTCTTTAGTTTGAATGTGTTGGATTTTTTATAGTGTCACGTGATTGCAAAGACCTTTTCTTTAAATTACTTTTTAATTTGAATGTGTTGGATGTTCCGTAATTTTAAAGTTCTTATCTTTAAAATTTTTAGTATGAAATCCTGTTGGAACTTGGTTTTTCATTGAAAAATAAGTTCCTAGAAATATGTTACTCCACTTTTTATACAGTGAGACTGTGAGAGTCTCATTTGTCCTTTTTTACCCTTTTCCTTACACATTGGTTTTAAGTTTTTAAACCTTAGGAAATGAATTCCCATGTTGGTAATATTTTTAAGTTGAGAAAGGTAAAGGAAACAAGGAAATTTGGTCCAGCTTTCCTTATTAATTTTCCTAACCAAAATGGTAAGATTTGCAAGGAAAAGAAAATTGACTTGGTAAAACTTTCCTTTGTTCCCTTGTTAATAAAACATTGACAAATTTTGACAGACACATCCCTCATTGTCTATCTTTTTCTTACCAAATTCACAAAAAAAATCTAGAGAAGGTTATATTCTTTAATTTCCTTTCTCAGACTATTTGAAATTTTAATTTTTTTTTATTCCTTACCCGAAAATGTAACGCCCCAGAAAAAATTGGATTTTATGAGAATTAAATTTTTATTTAATTATGTGGATTAAATGAATTTAATTAATTATTTATGGGAGTAAGCTAATTGAAGGTCGTTCTATGACCTAGACATGTCAGAACGTCGTAGTATCTTGGCTACGTGATAGAATTAAAGTGTTTGAATTTTCAAGACGAAAATAAAAGCTTTCCGAGAAATTTTTTGAAAAATACTATTCACGCATTTCTGCTCGGGATTTATTTTTGAACTTCCGATAAATACGTAACAATAGAATATCGAGGTGGGATAGAATATCTAATAATATTTCAGTTATGAAAAACACAATTTTTCTCCTCCAGACTTAAAACCTAACGGGTTGGGAAAAGTGATTTCCGAGAATGAATTTAAATGTGTATAATGAATTAAAGTGATGATCGTATAATACGTATGTATTGTACGAGGTAATGAATACTAGTATGATACGAGGTATTATACGAGTATGTATGGATAATGGTATATCGTATATTATGAATTAGTATACGAGTTAGAATACGAGATTAATGCATAGATTATATGTTATAAGACTTTAAGCCATATGTAATGGATTTGTTGAATTGTGTAGGAAATTGTCTTGTCTAATGTGAATTATGATAAGGCCCAATTATAGGAATGGTTAAGTCGACTGTAAATTAATGAACAAGCCCAAGTGTTTGTTTAATTACAAGCCCAATGTATAAGTTAAATTAATTAAACTAAAGGCCCAAAGTAAGAACCAATGGGTTATGGGATGGTTTAAATTCATGTGGCAACCCATGATCACATGGATGACCCAAAGTGGTGGCCAAGTAAAGTACTTGGTGGCTAAGTAAAAGTGATGAACAAGAAAATTAATGGCTAAGTGTTGTGAAATGGCTAAGTGTTGTGATGGCCAAGTATATGTGGTGAGCAAGTAAGGAATAGTAAGGATGTGATTAATGAGGTGGGTTGGATTAATGACCCTTATGCCCTAACTTTAGCAATCCTATAAATAGCAAGCTTGGATTTCATTTGTTGGTTGTTATTTCATCCAACACTTTATAACTTATAAGTTGAGAGATTATTTGCTTGAGAGAAAAAGCTAGAAAGTTAGACTTTGTTAATTGAAGAAGCAAGAAGGAAGAACAAGGATTAAACAAATGGTATTCAAGGGTAAGCAATTCGAAACCATGATTCTCTTTCTCTTTCGTTGTTAGAGAAGTGAGTAGTAGTAGAACATGTATACTAAGAAGGAGTAGGAATGATAAATTAAAGGGCCTAAGTCTTAATAAGCCGTAATTAAGTCATTTTGTAGGATAAGCAATAAATGAAGTTATAAACCAAGGAAGAATTTGTAGAAAGTTGTAACATGTTTTACATTAATGAAGTTGGTATGATAAGAAGAGGCAAGGATGATGGTTAGAAGTCTTAAACCATAATAAAACATGAGAAATAGAATCAGAAGTAGTTTATACTTTTATAAGTTATAAACTCACAAAGAACAAGCAAGAACTTATCATGTATATAATTTAATGAAATATGTATGTCAAGATGTTAGTATAATGGATTAAATCCATTTGAAACATAGAACAAATCTTAAGTAATGAAGTTTTACCGAAATCCACACGAATAGACGATAGTCGTCGAATTTGAGAAATTCTCCGAATAGAAGTCGAATTTTGATATTGAGCTTGGAAACATTGGTTTTCAATGAAGTTAGCTCTTATTTGGCATTATAGAGTTGCAGACTCGAGAATGACCAAATTTCGACTTAGAACGAAGAAACGAGTGTTGAACGTTTACGAACGTTTATCGTTTTCGTTAAAAATGGACTAATAAAGTGAATTTTTAGTTAACGACATCCAATAGATAAAATTCTTACACAAACACGTAGAGTTTGTAATTTATGAATCGTAGGCTCTTGAACTAGCCAATTCGGACTTATAACGAAGAAGTTACGAGCCGGGTTGTCCTTTTCAAAGAATGTATGAACTGCTCATAGTCTTGGACCAAAATTGATGTTTTACTAAATAATGTCATTGTAAAACGCTTTGAAGAAAAAGAAGTGCTATTTGGAATTATCAATAGTACTTCGTAACTATTATCCAGTTATTGAAGATATACGATTCCTATATTTCAAGTATGTTGTTTAAATGAAATTGTTGTACTTGTTGAGCTTGTTATGCACACTCTTGCTTGAATCATATGAATGCAGCTAAGGATGAGCGAATCGAGGTTTCCAGTAGAGATAAAGGCAAGGCGAAGATGAATGATTAGTTTATCTTGTAATAGACTAGTAAGTATATGTATTATATTATGATGAACAAAGAATGTAATGATTTAAGAACCCGGGAACGAGATTTATTATTATTAATGTAATAAGAATGTCGTTGGAACACACATTTTGATGTCGTTTTAGTAGAATGAATGTACAGTTATGAGTACCGTGTAGCACCAATTGTCGGGTTAGAAGATACCCGGATTTGGGGGTGTCAAAGGTTGGTATCAAAGCTTTAGGTTATTAAACTTAAGGGGGAAGAACCTTAAGCTAATAACCTCATTAAGGAAGGAAAAGTCCAAAGGAAGTAAACTTGAGTCGAATGAGTTAATAATGTATTGAGGAAACTCTGTACCGAAAGATTTAAAGGATGGAAATTAACCCTAAATAAATTAAATATGATTTGTGCTTATACAATTGTATGTTATGTACTAATCAACATGTTATGTGTTATTGTAGGATGTCGATCGATAGCTTGATGTATAGGGACATACTCGCAGAGATTGTGAACAGAGTAGAGCCTGTACCTATGCCAGTGGCGGAGGTACCATTAGTGATTCTAGAAGAGTCGGAGCCAGAGGAGTATTTTTCTGAGGAAGACTACTCTGAGGGAGATGTAGCTTGGACATCATACCTTGATATGATGAGTGATGTGGAGGAAGGAATGGAGGTAACATCGGTTACTACGGTGGTACCTACACAAGAATCATCACTATAATGATCCCAAAAGCCATACAATTTAAATCTCGACTTCGGTCGTTAACTATACATTCAACCTCTAATTTTACATCATTATTCGATATTAAAATCACTAAAAACGCTGAATATTTAAAACTTTTATACATTTCTTTCTGTATTGCCCTAAATCGCAACCTTTACATTACATCTCTTTGATTCAAACTTATATCATGAATCGTTACAACAAAATTACTATACAAAGTCTTACATCATAACTAAATATCCATATACATTGGATAACTCAACTTATAATTCAACAACATGTTACATTCAAAATATGAAATACATTTCTCATAAAACATAAGTAATCTTCGTGAATATAGATCTCTATAACTCACTTAGCACATATCCTTACCTTAATTCCTTGACCTGTAAAAGTGGTTATTTACAAAAGTGAGCTCGACAGTCCAGCAAAATCTAACAGTTTTCATGTATCACATAGCACATAATAACATGCTCGATATACATCTCATTAAAGTAACATGGCATACATGCTTTTAATTCACATAGCAAATATCAAGATTGAGTTCCATACTCAATCATCATTCTTTAGCCAAAATAATGCAGTCATATATTGACTTTAACATTTTATGATTTCAACATATATAATATATCATGCAATTTAAAACAGTTCATCAAGTCCACGTAGAAAATAGGAACCGAAAGACTTGCCTTAATTGTTGTTTACCAATAACAGTTTAAGAGCTTACAGCTATCTGCACTTGACGTGCCCTATGTAATTATATAATCATACACATCAAATATTAGTCACATAACAACACATAGTAATTGTAATGTAACTCTACTCTACGTCTCATAACCCTTCCTATCATAAATACACAATGTTCAACTTAATTGTATTAACTTTCAACTTATATCTCACTGTATTTCATATTCGAAGTTCATTCAAATGCTCAAGTCTTGCTAGGAGTACTTATTGATTTTATATTAAATTAATTCAATATCTTATAATATTCATTTCAATTGAATGAAAACACTTTTTAAGTTCATTAACACTTGGCACGACGTTTTGACGTTCATTCGTCACACGCCCGATTTGGCTCTCTTGTGTATGCTTACTATGCTTCTATAACTTATTTAATACATTATTTATTAATGTTAAGCATCATTATATTAACTAATATTCATGTTTTGTAACTTAGGACATCATCTTTTATGGTCAGGAGCACTACACATGCATATGTGCATGCCCGACGCCCTCCGATTGCCTATGAAAACACAACAGTCCTAAAGATGACCATTTTGACCCTTCCTAATGACCTCGAATTGAAAAACTTAAAGAACAAAAGTTGTAGGCCTATTCGTCCTCGTTTCGGATCATCTTGAATCACCTCAATCGGAGTTCGTATAAAAATCTTATTTCCGTTTTACTACAGGAGGTTAAAACTATATAACCCATACCACTTTTCTAGCGCTCGGCGCTGGGGCGCAAATTCCAGTGCTGGGGCACGAAGAATAGGCTAGCCAGTGGCGCCAGGGTGTGAACTTTGGCGCTGGGGCTCCATTTTTGGCGCTGGGCGCCGAAACTTGCAGAACCCAACCATCGGAGAACATAACAACTAATTTCTATCTATTTTACACAACTAACATCTAAATTAACATGCATAACTTATATAAATAACTCATATACACATTACCCAACATGCATATACTAATTTAAACCAGTAAACGACAATCATAGAAAACTTAATTTCTTGAAAACCATATTTTAAACCCAAAAAGTCCATTTTTATACTTCTAGACACTGTGAACACGGTAATCACAGTTTATAAACCAATTTTCATTCCTTGAGACTATGATTATCTGAATTTCATAACAAATCAATATACTCAACGTTAAGTTCCACGTTTAGCTAACAGTCAATTACTCATTTATTACCAAGCCATTCTCATGCTCATCTTTACTGTAAAACTAATTTCGTTCATGTTCATGTTTATGCTAGTTATAAGAATACAACCACCAACAATTATCATAATTCAGCTGTATGGCCTAATTCGGAACAAGAATTCACAGAACATATAAATTTTATGCCGTAAAACTCATACATATTCCTATATCTATATAACGACACAATTTCCCATTTACAGAGACTTTACAAAATTTTGAAAGCCATATAATATAAAAATTTTAACAACGTAATAATAATGGGTTGAAGAATTTACCCAAAGTGTAAAGTGTAATTAGTAGGAGATGAATTCCTTCTCAACTCTTGTTCAATCACACACTCACAATCTCCCCAAAAATTTCTCAATCTCTTTCTGTGATGCTAAGCCAAACTTAGAAAAAAATGAAGAAGAAAAAGACGTTTATAATACTGGAAAAGAACTGACGCGTTGAGGTCAGTTAACCAATCATGGGTAACTGCTCTTAACTTCCCAAAAGACCATGTTTGGCTACCATTTAATTATTACTTCTATTTATTTTAATCAATCCCCTATACTATATTTTAATATTGTCACATCCAATTATAACATAAATCAAATATCTTATTTAATTTAATTTAAATAAAATATGATAATTTCTCATTAATTCACATAATCAAATAATTAAATTCTCATTTATTAATAATGTCAAATTATTAGATCTCTAATTAATTATTAAATTAATTAAAATAACATTAGGCTTATTAATTATTTCTTTTAATTCAATGAGCTCACATAAATACATACTTGAATAATCAATATTCTCCACATTAATTTAATAAATATAACACATATAATTACATTAATCTACCATAATTTCATTAATTAATTATTTAATCTAATAATTATTTCATCAAAAAATATTTATTTAATTTAATAAATATTTAATTTAATTTACAAAAATCTCGGTTGTCACATCTTTCCCCCCTTAAAAGGATTCTGTCCCCATAATCACGACTCAATAATTCATTCGTTACAATCTTCCCTACTTACAAAGATTCTGTCCCCAGAATCGAAGACTCAAATTAAACACAAAACTCAGAGAAATCTTTCATCATTTTATCTAAATATAGATTTTATATTTCATACTACATTCCTTACTTTAACAAATTCTAGGTTTCGTTTCATAACTTTCACTTGAACTCAATTATATTATGAGTATTATATATCTTTTAACCCATTCATTTTCTTTTCTAAGGATCGCTATCAAAAACACTCGGGATATTACATTCATCCTTTCTTCTAAGAATTTCGTCCTCGAAATTTTATCTATTAATCTTTATTCATCCGATCTATCAAAATAGATTTTACGTTAATACTATATTCATTCCTTGGGTTTTATAACCACTTCTTTCCCCAAAGATGTTTCTACAATTATTAAACTTTTCTATTAAAAGTTTCACAGTATTCTTTGATAACTCATATCTTCTCACTTCAAAATCTCTTTTCTCACTTATTCAACATACTCATCATTCAGTGTCGCATTCTATGACTTACTTCTTTCACTTCCATCTTGTAGAATAACAAGAATCTTCAACAATTGTTCAATAATTGGGAAGTAGTATGAATAACTCAGGAATTTAAAAGATTCCAAATCATGCTAAGGGGTCATAAGATCGTGAACTTTATTCTCGGCTTACTAGTGATTCAACTCAATCCTTCACATTGCAAACCAAAGTGTTTATCAATCACAAAGAATGAAAACACCCTCCTTACGTACACTAGGTGGCCAACCTATTGTACCACTACGTTGGGCCACAACGTAGTGTTTTGTAACGACTATATGCATTACGCTCGGTACTTAGGGTGTTAAGCCCTTCGTATAATGTATTGTACACAAACATTTCAGCACAAAGTATAAAACTAAGTGCAACCCCTAATAATAAGATTGTTCACCTCAGCTTTTCAACATCTGAATCCGCACTAAAATAATTTGGTTTGGCATAACTTTTCAATGAACGTTTGAATTTCATGAACATCTTTCAATGTTTGTGTAGCTGAATCAAATAGCATAGACCTCTACAACAATTTGGACATTAACCGAAATATACATATACATACATACATATGTATTCTCATATCTTAAAGAAATCTCAAAAAAAAAAAATTCTTTTTATGACGTCATGATACCGCACTGTATTTACAGTCCGTTGAGGATTCCATCATTTGGTGATTTTATCATACTACATCGTACCATAGTGGGCTGACGATCCTTAGATCACATCTAACACTAGGTAATACTGCATTGATGACTCCATTATTTTTATCATCTTTGCACCAGGTTATATGATGCATTAATGATATATAAAATACATTTTGATATATTACAAATCATTTTTGTCTAGCCGAAGCAATTAGCATAGATATACGAATAACAATATTGTTGTTAAAACTCATTGGTTCCATCAGTTGATCCAATATTTTTCAAGAAAATAAAAGTGTAAACATTAGCACGAAGTCAATAAATTTCGAAAGCCTAGCATAGCTAGTAGATTTAGAATACCTATGCTTCCACCATCAACTCCACTTTCTATAATGATCCATTGCTTAATAGGTCTATCTATTCCTATCATCCTCAATACTCTATTTACACTTATCTATACCCAGTTCGTCAAACTTACCACACGTTTTGAGTTCAGGAACTTACCACAATCATATAAGTTTAAGAACTTATCCTAGTCAGACCATAGGCGTCCATTCGCTGAGGGGTTCAAAAACATACCATATAATTATGAGTCACGAACCTACCATAAGTATGAGTTTTAAGAACTCGCACTTAACCTTATGATATTATTTAACTAAACTCTACCTATCTGTTATACACATGAGAAAAAGAATCATCTTCTCAACAGGCATATAGCAAATAGCGCGACATAAACGTTCCAGTGATTATCAATGAGATAAACTGAGTGCAAGCACAAAACTCTCGCCCATACAAATATTTGTACAACTCAGCCATCACATGAGTCCTCAATTGAAACCCCACCTAACTCTATCTTGCTCTTTGCTTGATACGAATTCCTCGTATCACATTATCTATAACTCCTCATGAGTTTATCTTGTACTATTCACAATACAATATCTTCATAGCATCAAGCTATAATCCTTCAAACATTACAAACCATCTTCCTTTTATAACTTAAACAGACCACGTCGTGGTCTTATTCTATAATCATCTCCTTTAAAATTCTTTTCTTAACTCGTGATCGTTTTGTTTTACGATCCTCATTCTTTCCCTATCTCATCATTTTCGACATTATTCGTTATCTTGGCTATTGGAGTTAAGAAACTCTCATTTCTTATCTTTATATCTCTTCAAGATTCTTCTTTGAATCTTCTTGTTTATATAACGATTCTTCCTTTAAGAGTTCTAACTTCATTTACATAGCTCAATATTTCATTCGAGTTCTACACTTTCATCATACACATCCATTCTCTACACTTGGTACACATCGAGTCTCTAATAGTTTCAGTATGGTACGCTGAGTGATTTCCCACAAACAACCAATAAACTAGGTTCTGAGTTGCTAGTTCGTATATACCTCCACTCTATGAAGGAATCGTTTATCCCATATACCATACATCAACTACTAAAGAGTACAATTGTACCATACTTAAATATAACTCTCTATTCTTAACTTCTTTATCACTCTTCTTATAGACACTATCTATTTATTATCACCTTACATCCTTATTATTAGAGTTGGGTAACCCCACATTCATATTCCTTATAACTCTGCGAGATTCTTCTTTGAATCCTTTCACGCAAGTTTTAATCCCTTCTTTAAAAATTTCTTAAATTACTTTTTATTGTTCAAACTCTATTTGAGCTTATTCGTTCATTATCTTTACATCTCTTCTCTAAGGTTATAGCCTAAGGTACGCTTACCTAAGATTTCAAACCTATCAGCTTTGATACCAACTGTAACGATCCCAAAATCCACACAATTTAAATCTCGACTTCGGTCGTTAACTATACATTCAACCTCTAATTTTACATCATTATTCGATATTAAAATCACTAAAAACGCGAAATATTTAAAACTTTTATACATTTCTTTCTTTATTTCCCTAAATCGCAACCTTTACATTACATCTCTTTGATTCAAACTTATATCATGAATCGTTACAACAAAATGACAATACAAAGTCGTACATCGTAACTAAATATCCATATACATTGGATAACTCAACTTATAATTCAACAACATGTTACATTCAAAATATGAAATACATTTCTCATAAAACATAAGTAATCTTCATGAATATAGATCTCTATAACTCACTTAGCACATATCCTTACCTTAATTCCTTGACCTGCAAAAGTGGTTATTTGCAAGAGTGAGCTCGACAGCCCAACAAAATCTAACAATTTTCATGCATCACATAGCACATAATAACATGCTCGATATACATCTCATTAAAGTAACATGGAATACATGCTTTTAATTCACATAGCAAATATCAAGATTGAGTTCCATACTCAATCATCATTCTTTAGCAAAAATAATGCAGTCATAAATTGACTTTAACATTTCATGATTTCAACATATATAGCATATCATGCAATTTAAAACAGTTCATCAAGTCCACGTAGAAAATAGGAACCGAAAGACTTGCCTTAATCGTTGTTTACCAATAACAGTTTAATAGCTTACAGCTATCTGCACTTTACGTGCCCTACGTAATTATATAATCATACACATCAAATATTAGTCACATAACAACACATAGTAATTGTAATGTAACTTTACTCTACGTCTCATAACCCCTCATATCATAAATACACAATGTTCAACTTAATTGTGTTAACTTTCAACTTATATCTCACTGTATTTCATATTTGAAGTTCATTCAAATGCTCAAGTCTTGCTAGGACTACTTATTGGTTTTATATAAAATCCATTCCATATCTTATAATATTCATTTCAATTGAATGAAAATACTTTTTAAGTTCATTAACTCTTGGCACGGCGTTTCGACGTTCATTCGTCACACGCCCGATTTGGCTCTCTTGTGTATGCATACTATGCTTCTATAACTTATTTAATACATTATTTATTAATATTAAGCATCATTATATTAACTAATATTCATATTTTGTAACTTAGGACATCATCTTTTATGGTCACGAACACTACACATGCATATGTGCATGCCCGACGCCCTCCGATTGCCTTTGAAAACACAATAGTCCTAAAGATAACCATTTTGACCCTTCCTAATGACCTTAAATTGAACAACTTAAAGAATGAAAGTTGTAGGACTATTCGTCCTTGTTCCGGATCAGCTTGAATCACCTCAATCGGAGTTCATATAAAAACGTTATGGCCGTTTTACTATAGGAGGTCAAAACTGTCCAACCCAAACCACTTTTCCCGCGCTTGGCTTTGGGGCGCGAATTCCAGCACTGGGGCACGAAGAATAGGCTAGCCAGTGGCGCCAGGGGGAGAACTTTGGCGCTGGGACTCCATTTTTGGGGCTGGGGCGCCAAAACTTGCAGAACCCAACCATCGGAGAACATAACAACTAATTTCTGTCTATTTAGCACTACTAACATCTAAATTAACATGCATAACTTATATAAATAACTCATATACACATTACCCAACATGCATATACTAATTTAAACCACTAAACAACAATCATAGAAAACTTAATTCCTTGAAAACCATATTTTAAACCCAAAAAGTCCATTTATATACTTCTAGACACTGTGAACACGGTAATCACAGTTTATAAACCAATTTTGATTCCTTGAGACTACGATTCTCTGAATTTCATAACAAATCAATATACTCAACGTTAAATTCCACGTTTAGCTAACAGTCAATTACTCATTTATTACCAAGCCATGCTCATGCTCATCTTAATGTAAAACCAATTTCGTTCATGTTTATGTTCATGCTAGTTATAAGAATACAACCACCAACAATTATCATAATTCAGTTGTATGGCCTAATTCAGAACAAGAATTCACAGAACATATAAATTTTATGCCGTAAAACTCATACATATTCCTATATCTATATAACAACACAATTTCCCATTTACAGAGACTTTACAAAATTTTGAAAGCCATATAATATAAAAATTTTAACAACGTAATAATAATGGGTTGAAGAATTTACCCAAAGTGTAAAGTGTAATTAGTAGGAGATGAATTCCTTCTCAACTCTTGTTCAATCACACACTCACAATCTCCCCAAAAATTTCTCAATCTCTTTCTGTGATGCTAAGCCAAACTTAGAAAAAAATGAAGAAGAAGAAAACGTTTATAATACTAGAAAAGAACTGACGTGTTGAGGTCAGTTACCCAATCATGGGTAACTGCTCTTAACTTCCCAAAAGACCATGTTTGGCTACCATTTAATTATTACTTCTATTTATTTTAATCAATCCCCTATACTATATTTTAATAATGTCACATCCAATTATAACATAAATCAAATATCTTATTTAATTTAATTTAAATAAAATATGATAATTTCTCATTAATTCACATAATCAAATAATTAAATTCCCATTTAGTAATAATGTCAAATTATTAGATCTCTAATTAATTATTAAAATAATTAAAATAACATTAGGCTTATTAATTATTTCTTTTATTTCAATGAGCTCACATAAATACATACTTGAATAATCAATATTCTCCACATTAATTTAATAAATATAACACATATAATTACATTAATCTACCCTAATTTCATTAATTAATTATTTAATCTAATAATTAATTCATCGAAAAATAAATATTTAATTTAATTTACAAAAATCTCGATTGTCACATCTTTCCTCCCTTAAAAGGATTATGTCCCCATAATCACGACTCACTAATTCATTCGTTACAATCACCTTCAGATGCAATGAGAGCATTGTATCTGGCAGTGCTTGACAAGAATGTGCAACTGAGTACAGTTGTGCAAAATCAGAATGAAGAGATTAGTGCTCTTTATGTAGAGCACTAAAGATTTTGAGTTCGAGCATGATGAGAAGGTGCTCATGATAAATAAGGCTAGGGATTTTAAGAAGGAGGCCGATGAGCTTCGTAAAGAATTGGGGGAGAAGGACCGGAAGATAGCACGGATGTCTTACATCCATAAGAGTGCTCATAAGGATTTCAAGCTGAAAGTTGCTTGTCATCCCATGGAGTCAGGACAAACCCGTCACACGATTAGTCGGGATACTGTAGCCATGATTATTAAAAGTCTAGATTTATGTATATGTGAGTAGCGACGTAAAACCCTCTTTTGTATAAAAGGGTAGTTTTTTCGTAAATCCCAACTTTTGTGGAGTTTAATTGCGGGATAGAAGTGTAATAGCTTTTGGCTATGGAAGCAAGTTGTAAATAGTTTTGACTATGAAGAAGCATATGAATATAATGAAGTTTCATTTAATATGCTTTCTTACGGTATGAGTTGGTATGTGGCGAATAATGACGAAATAAGTAAATAGATAATAATGAAATTTTATTTGTTTAAATTAGAAAATACTGCCAAGGAGAAGACAACGCAATTAGAAAGCAGAATCACGTAGTGATAATCAAAGGGGTTAGAATAACCCTATGCAAGAGTTCATTAATTTATTAACGGCTGCATTTAATCAAAATGGGGGTAGAGTACCAGCGGGACCTAGGATAACCAGAACGACTATCTTTAAAAAGTTTAAAAGCGTAGGTCCACCGGAGTTCAAAGGAACGACGGACCCATTAGAGGCCAGACAAGGGGTAAAAGAAATAGAGAAGATGGTTATTATTACAAATGTAGTTGAGGCGCAAAAGATTTCTTTTGCGACTTACATGATGAAAAGGGGAAGCCAACTTTTGGTGGGAAGCTCACCAGGGTGGGGCTAGAACAGATGCGGTAACGTGGGAAAAATTCAAGAAGATTTTCTTCGAGAATTATTTTCCTACAAGCATGCAGGGGAGGATGGAGATTAAGTTTTTAGAACTTAAACTAGGGGACATGACGGTTCTCCAGTACGTGGCCAAATTCAATGAATTGGCAAGGTTTGCTCCACACTAAGTGGACATTGAGGAGAGGAAGGCTCGTATGTTTAAGCAGGGCCTGAAACCCTTGCTCTATAGTAGGATTTTGGTGTTCAATAGTGTTTCCTATAGGACCATTCTGGAGAAGGTTATTATAGCAGAGGATGGTAGTGAGGCATTAACTCAATACCACAAAGAAAGGAAGAATAAGAGCAGGAGAGAGGGAGGAACCAAGGCAGAGGGTTCCAGTGGTAGTGGTAGTATGTAAGACATGTGGAAAGACTCATTTAGGAGTTTATCTGAAAGGGAAATCGGTTTGTTAGAACTGTGGACAGGAGGGTCATATATTACCCACTTGTCCTAGTCTTAAGAATAACCATGATTGTTTTGTATATGGGTCATTGGACCACATGGCACGAAATTGCCCAAAGAAGGGATTAGAGGAGAGTCAGGTTGTTAGTAGTGGTAAGTTAGCCATTACTGAACCACCATCGTCAGGTAGACCTATGGCCCGTATTTTTATTATGACGGTCCAAGATGCGGTTGTATCAACGAATTTAGTAGCAGGTGTCATTCCAGTCAATACAATGAATGCTTATGTGCTGTTTGATTGGAGTGCTAATTTTCTATTATAGCATGTGAATTTGCTAAGTGATTAAGTTCATTCCCGAAAGGGGATTATAAAAACATTTAAGTGTTAAGGTAGAGAAGGAGAAAATAATTCTCGTTGATTATATTCGTGAAAATCGTTTCATGAATAATAAAGGTAAGAAAGTATCGATAGATAAGTACTGATAATATTGAGAGAATTTAAAGTAATTCTCGGTATGAATGGGTTGATTAACCATAGAACTTTAATAAATTTTCTAAGGAAAAGTATGAATCTTCGGTTTTCTAATAAACCCAAGATAGTAATTTACGGTAATAAATCATCGGAACTTTCTTGTTGTCTAACCATGACGCAATCTAGAAGGGTGTTAAGATAAGTTTAGGTTGTGGTACAATCGTAACCTTTGATGGTTGGCATATGGGAGCTGGGCTAAACAATTCCTTTAGAGAGCGAAGGTATATACGAAATTGGCAACCGATCTAACTCACTGTGATGGCAGTGTAGATGAGAAAGGAACTTGTTTGTCGGTTGTTTATGGGAAACCACTCAGAGTACCATATGGACTACTAGTAGAGAAGCGATGTGTGCTGAGACCTAGAGAAGTAATAAGAAGAAGATAAGAATGTAAATCATCAAAGATGATGAATGTATTAAGTAAGATATCTCCGTATGTCATGATGCTGTAAACTGGTTATGAAAGTAGGTCGCGTAAACTTAGGTTGAAAGAACGCAAACCCTAAGAAGTAAAGTTAATTAAACCAATGCGTAAGTTAAATATATGACTAATTGGTTAGCGGTTAAGAATAAATACCCATTGCCCATGATCGATGATCTAATTGATCACTTGAAAGGGGCAAAGTATTTTTTTTAAGATATATTGTGTATGAGATACTTGTATTATCTTTATTAGATAATACGAGGAATTTTGTAGTGTATATCTCGATGCTTCACATAGAGGATAAGGTTGCATGCTCATGTAGCATGGCAAGGTCTTTGTGTATGCATCACGCCAGTGAAAGGATTATGAGGAGGTCTATCCTACTTATGATGTAGAATTGGTAGCTGTAGTTTTAGAATTAAAAATCTAAAAATAATATTTATACGGGGAGAAATATGAGACATACACGGACTTTAAGAGTCTGAAATATATTCCATATAGAAGTAGTTGAAAATGAAGTACAGAAGGTGATTAGAATGGATAAGAGATTACGACTGTGATATGTTATATCATACAAAGAAGGTAAACATAGAAGCCGACGCGTTGAGTAGGAAGGGTAGGGAAAAAGCTATCAATGTTAACGACTCAGAATGAGTTAATAACGGAGATGACAAGAATAGAGTTAGAGGTCAAATTACGGAATGAAGGGATAGAAAAGTGATTCACAATGTAGAATCAATCCACGATAGTGTAACGAGTTAAGTAAGTACAATTAGGTAATGAGGAATGTAGACGAATGAAGAAGAGGATGCAGGATAAAGAGAAGATCAAGTATCATCTCGTTTTGAATGAGGAATTATCAATAGTACTTCGTAACTATTATTCAGTTATTGAAGATAAACGATTCCTATATTTCAAGCATGTTGTTTAAATGAAATTGTTGTACTTGTTGGGCTTGTTATGCTCACTCTTGCTTGAATCGTATGAATGCAGCTAAGGACGAGCGAATTGAGGTTTCTAGTAGAGATAAAGGAAATACGAAGATGAATAATTAGTTTATCTTGTAATAGACTAGTAAATATATGTATTATATTATGATGAACAAAGAATGTAATGGTTTAAGAACTTGGGAACGAGATTTATTATTATTAATGTAATAAGAATGTCATTGGAACACACATTTTGATGTCGTTTTAGTAGAATGAATTTACAGTTATGAGAAGCGTGTAGCACCAATTGTCGGGTTGGAAGATACCTGGATTTGGGGGCGTCATAGAAAAGGCTCTTAAATAGAATGTAAAGTATATTAGCTTAGGATTTGAGTATTTTCTATAATATTTTTTCCAAAAAATAAAATTTTAGTTCAAAAAATAAAATAAATTATGTCTCAAAGTGTGTTATAGGCAAATCTTGGTAAGCATAAAAAAATTTTAAAAAGTTAACTAACACTTTCATTTTTGGACGGGTGAGTTTTTAATAAGGGAGTACATAAGCCATATAATAATGGTATTGTGAATAGGGTCTGCTGAAATTGTGGTGTTTCCTTTAATCACTCTATGCATTACTAAATTTGATTCTGGTCGGAGTGTCGTGCCATCTTCAAGTTTTTCCCCTTATTTTTTAAAAATATTAGTACAAAAAAGTCTGTGTGCAAAGGATTTGATAACGGACTTGCAGGAAAAACTATCCACTGAGTTGCGTAACACGGACAACTAGACCTTGATTAGAAATTATAAAAGAGAAAACAAGAAATTGCGAGCTTTGGAAGTAAAGGAGAAAGTATAACCTATATGAATTATGTCTGAAACTGGAAAATGAACGCCAATGAATCATGATTTACTTTAAAAAAATTGAAGCTATTTACTTTCGTATTGAGTTAAGTGAAATTTGGATCACTTTTATTTATTAGATTGTTTTTTCATATACATTTGTTTTTGTAGATTAGTATTGTAGATTTCTTTTTCATTATAGTTTATTTATTAGGTATAGGTTGGTTCCTAACAATCAATAATAAACATAATGAGTATAAGAAATTGGTCGTTTTGATGTTACCTTACTTTTCTCGTGTCTCTGGATGTCATTTATATCTTCATCTCCATCATGCTTCCTTTTTTGTGATCAAAAGGAAAAATAATTTCTTTAATTATGTAAACCAATTAAAATGAGTGTCTGAGACTTTGTCTTAGGATCCAGAAATTCAAACAAAGGTTAAAGCTTTGAACTGAGTCTTAATGGAGAATAGTACAGCCGAACCTTCTCATTAATATCAGTTTATTCAAAATTCTAAATAAATTACTTCAGGTAGAGAAAATGGGAGAGAGAAACTTATGAAAGTAGTCAAACTGAGTAGTTTGCATATCATGTTTCGTTTGCTACTGCAGGGATTTGCGACCTTGGACTAAAGAATGTCATGTTGCCAATCTTTTCTCAAAGCATATGAAGGTTGAGGATCAGGTAGTGATATCTTTTCTCAAAACTTTTAATAGGACCGATTACTAGAATAATATATAGGGTGAAGAGGTCTTTTAGAGCATTGTGTTGTTCATAAAGTATATAGCTGTAAGTGTAATATCCCGAGTGTTCATGATAACGATCCTTAAAAAAAAAGGAAATGAACGGGTTAAAGAATATGTAATACTCAAATATAATTGAGTCCGAGTAAAAGTTATGAAATAAAATTTACAAGAATTTATTTTGAAGAATGGTGGGAGTAGGAAATATAAAACTTATATTAAGGTAATGTGTTGAAGTTATTCAACGAAGAGATTTGGTGAAAACCTGAGGAGGGTATGGTTTCAGTGATTCCGAGGACGGAATCCTTATAAGGTGGGAAGAATGTAACAATCCAAAATTTTATTTATAATTTTAAATATTTATTGAATTAAATAAATATTTTTAATTGACGTATTTGTTGTTTAGTAGATATTTATTGGATTATTTATTAGTAAGTAAATAATCCATGAGTTATAGAAATTAACTTAATTAAGATAAAAGAGTGAAGAATGTGACGATTTGATTATTTGAGTTGTGATTCTGGGGACAGAATCCTTGTAAGGAGGGAAGGATGTAACGATCCGAAATTTCAAATTGTAATATTAAATATTTATTAATATATAAATATTTATTTGATGCGCTTATTGTTGAAATTGATGAGAGAAATATTTTATTGATGTAATGGTTGCTAGTAAATATTTACTAATCTAAATTCATTAGATAATATTCTAAATTAAATTAATTTATAATTTAGAGAGTTATAATATAACATGAGATGTTATATTATTGTTTTAATTTAATAATTTAAGGTGGTATATTAAGTTATTAAATAAAATTATAATGAGATTATAATTTTGTGATATTTGGTTAAGTGGGAAATTTATTTAGCATGTGGTAATTAGTTATTTAATTAAGATTGGATATGGAAATCCAAGTAAACAGTGCAGGACAATAAACTATATTATAAATAACTTATGAAAATAAATTAAAGGAGTTTTAAATTTGGTTTTACCAAACAAAGCCTTAGAGCTTTTGAAATTTTAATTTTATTCCTGTTTTGCTAAACAAGGCTTAAAGAATGATTAAGTCATTATTTTAATAGGTTTTACCAAACAAGGCCTTATGACTTTTATGTTTAGAATAATAATAATAATAAAAAAAACTGATAAGTATTTAGTAGCCTTATTATATTATACGTCAGTTTTATTTTTATGTTAGCGTCAGTTTTAGTTTACGTGAAAAAGGGTTTGGCCTAAGCCTAAGAAGGAGAGTTACAAAGAAGTTTGAGAGAGACATATTCTCTGAGAAATTGAAAAAGAGGTTATTATGAGAATCAAAGAAGGGAGAGAAAGGATAATCAAGTCATTCTTATCATCTAATTAAGCTTAAGGAGAAATTAAAAGGTAAATTATAGCCCTAGCTTTTAGTTATGTTTTATCAAAGTTTTTTTTTCTCTTTAATTGGTTATGGTGCATGATTTGAGTAAAGAATTGGTTTATAAAGATTATTGAGTGTGTATAATATGTTAACCATCATATATGATTGATACTTGTTTGTCAAATTCGTGAGAATTGGATTTGTTGGAAGAAATTATAAAACATTTTTTATATTTATATGTTACGGCTTAGAAAGTACGAAATTTTATGATTAATAATTGCTATAATCTGCAATTTGATAATAGATGTTGTTAGTATGTTGAAAAACGAAAACAACCCAAGTTGAATGAGTCAAAACGGATGTAAAACGAATTCACAGTGAAGAATTTCGCTATGAATGTCAAAAGAAGAAGAAAGAAGAGAAATAGTGAAATTAAAGGTTGTAATCTTTGATGTTTACGTTGTTTATATGGTTAGAAACGTGTTAGAAACATTAGATTATGTTTATGTAAACCTATTTACTCATTGGGTAGTTTGGTATGGTTGTTAGAAAGGAGTTTGGAGGCCTAATTTGGCTTTTCGTAGTGTTCTAGAGCTAAAATCGCATAATCGCAGCAGTGACCCCCGCCCCGGCGGGCCCCCCTAGTGCAAAAACCCCCGCCCCGGCGGGGGGGTGTTCTGTCAAGCTAAAATTTTGAAAAAACAAACTGACCGGACGTAGTTTACTAAAATGAGTATAACTTTTTCATACGAACTCTGATTGTTGCGATTCAAGATGATTCAGAACGAGGACGAATAGACCTACAACTTTTATTCTTTAAGGTTTTCAATTTGAAATCATTATGAAGGGCCAAAATGGTCATCTTTAGGACTGTTGTGTTTTCAAAGGCAATCGAAGGGCGTCAGACATGCACGTATGCTAGTGTAGTGCTCTTGACGATAAAAGATGTTGTTCTAAGTTATAAAACATGAATGTTAGTAAATATAATGATGTTTAACATTAATATAATGATGTATTAGATAAGTTATAGAAGCATAGTAAGCATACACAAAAGATGCAATCGGGCGTGTGACGAATAAACGTCGAAACGCCGTGATAATTGTTAATGAACGTAAAAAGTGTTTTTAGTCAAATGAAATGGATATTATAAAGTATGAAATGGGTTTAATATAAAACCAATAATGATTCCTAGCAAAATTTGAACAGTTTAATGAATTTCAAATATTACATAAGTCGAAAAGTTAACACAATCTAATTGAACATTGTGTGTTAATTAATAGGAAAGATTATGAGATGTGGAGTATAGTTTACATTACAATTACTATGTGTTATTATATGACTAATAGTTGATGTGTATGATTATATAATTGTGTAGGGCACGTGAAGTGCAGATAACTGTAAGCTGTTAAACTGTTATTGGTAAATAACGATCAAGGAAAGTCTTTCGGTTCCTATTTGTTACGTGGACTTGATGAACTGTTTTAAATTGTATGATATGTTATACATGTTGAAATCATAAAATGTTTAAGTCAATATATGACTGCATTGTTTTGGCTAAGTAATGATGATTGAGTAAGGAACTCAATCTTTATATTTGCTATATAAATTAAAAGCATGTATGCCATGTTACCTTAATGAGATGTATATAGAGCATGTTATTATGTGTTATGTGATGCATGAAAACTGTTAGACTTTGCTGGGCTGTCGAGCTCACTCTTGCAAATAACCACTTTTGCAGATCAAGATTTTAAGATAAAGATATGTGCTAAGTGAGTTATAGAGATCTATATTCACGAAGATTACTTATGTTTTATGAGAAATGTATTTCATATTTTGAACGTAACATGTTGAATTGTAAGTTGAGTTATCCAATGTATATGGATATTTAGTTATGATGTAAGACTTTGTATAGTCATTTTGTTGTAACGATTCATGATATAAGATTGAATCAAAGAGATGTAATGTAAAGGTTGCGATTCAGGGCAAGAAAGAAGGAAATGTATAAACGTTCTAAATATTCCGCAATTTTAGTGTTTTTAATATCGAATAATGATGTAAAATTTGAGTTTTAATGTGTGGTTAACGACCGAAGTTGAGATTTAAATTGTATGAATTTTGGGGTCGTTACAGTTGGTATCAAAGCTGTAGGTTATAAACCTTAGGTAGGAGTACCTTAATCTATAACTTTAGGGAAGGAATGTGAAGATAATGAAAGAATAAGCTCAAATAGAGTTTGAACAATAAGAAGTAATGTAAGAAACGTATAAAGAAGGGATAAAACTTGCGTGAAATGATTCAAAGAAGAATCTCGCAGAGTTATAAAGAATATGAATGTGGGGTTACCCAACTCCAATAATAAGGATGTAAGGTGATAACAAATAGACAATGTGTATAAGAAGAGAATGGTAAGGAAGTTAAGAATAGAGAGTTATAGTTAAGTATGGTACAGTTGTACTCTTTAGTAGTTGGTGTATGGTATCTGGGCTAAACGATTCCTTCATAGAGTGGAGGTATATACGAACTAGTAACTCGGAACCTAGTTTGTTGGTTGTTTGTGGGAAACCACTCAGCGTACCATATTGAAACTGTTAGAGACTCGATGTGTACCAAGTGTAGAAATGGATACGTATGATGAAAGAGTAGAACTCGAATGAAATTTTGAGCGATGTAAATGATGTTAGAAATTCTTAAAGGAAATTTTTTTTCCTTTATATAAACAAGAAGATTCAAAGAAGAATCTAAGAGATATAAAGATAAGAAATGGGAGTTTCCTAACTCCAAAAGCCAAGATAACGAGTAATGTAGTAAATGATGAAAAAGAGAAAGAAAGAGGATCGTAAAACAAAACGATCACGAGTTAAGAAAAGAATTTTAAGGGAGATGGTTATAGAATAAGATCACGACGTGGTCTAGATCTGTTTAAGTTATAAAAGAAAGATGGTCTATAATGTTTGAATAATTATAGCTTAATGCTATGAAGATGGAGTACTATGAAATAGTACGAGATAACTCATGAGGAGTTATAGATGATGTGATACGAGGAATTCGTATCGAGCAAAGAGCAAGTTATAAGCAAAATAGAGTTAGGTGGGATTTCAATTGAGGACTCATGTGATGGCTGAGTTGTACAAACCTTTGTATGGGCGAGGGTTTTGTGCTTGCACTCAGTTTATCACATTTATAATAATTAGAATGTTTATGTCGCGCTATTTGCTATATGCCTGTTGAGAAGGTGATTCTTTTCTCATGTGTATAACAAATAGGTAGAGTATAGTTAGAGAATATTAAAGGTTAAGTGCGAGTTCTTAAAACTCATACTTATGGTAAGTTCGTGACTCATAATTATATGGTATGTTTTTGAACCCCTCAGCGAATGGACGCCTATGGTCTGACTAGGATAAGTTCTTAAACTCATATGATTGTGGCAAGTTCCTGAACTCATAACGTGTGATAAGTTTGACGAACTGGGTGTAATTAAGTGTGAATGGAGTATTGAGGATGATAGGAATAGATAGACCTATTAAGCAATGGATCATTATAGAAAGTGGAGTTGATGGTGGAAGCATAGGTATTCTAAATCTACTAGCTATGCTAGACTTTCGAAATTTATTGACTTCGTGCTGATGTTTACACTTCTATTTTCTTGAAAAACATTGGATTAAATGATAGAACCAATGAGTTTTAACAACAATACTGTTATTCGTATGTCTATGCTAATTGCTTCGGCTAGACAAAAATGATTTGCAATATATCAAAATGTATTTTATATCATTAATGCATCATGTAACCTGGTGCAAAGATGAAAAAAAAAACGATGGAGTCATCAATGCAGTATTACCTAGTGTTGGATGTGATCTAAGGATCGTCAGCCCACTATTGTATGATGTAGTATGATAAAATCAACAAATGACAGAATTCTCAACGGACTGTAAATACAGTGCGGTATCATGACGTTATAAAAAGATTTTTGAGATTTCTTTAAGATATGAGAATACATATGTATGTATGTATATGTATATTTCGATTGATGTTCGAATTGTTGTAGAGGTCTATGCTATTTGATTCAGCTAGACAAATATTGAAAGATGTTAATGAAATGAATGCGTTTCTTGAGAAGTTATGCCAAACCAAATTGTTTTGGTGCGGATTCAGATGTTGAAAAGCTGAGATGAACAACCCTTTTATAGGGGATTACGCGGAGGCGTTGAGATGTTTGTGCACAATACATTGTACGAAGGGCTGATCAACCTAAGTACGAGGAGTCCCTATAGTCTTATGACTGTTAAAGTTTAAGTTGAAAGATTACTTATAACTATGGACATACACATAGCGTTTAAATGTTTGTGCACAATACATCGTACGAAGGGCTTAACACCCTAAGTACGGGGGTCCTTATAGTCTTATTACTGTTAAAGTTGAAGTTGAAAGATTACTTGCAACTGTGGACATAGTTCGTGGTCTTATGACCCTCAGCATGATTTGGAATCTTTTAAATTCATGTTATTCATATCGCTTCCAATTATTGAGCAATTGTGGAAGATTCTTGATATTCTAAAAGGTGAATGTGGTAAGGATGATATTCCTTAGAAAGAAGTGAGTCGTAGAATGCGACACTAAATGATGAATATGTTGAATAAGTGAGAAAAGAGATTTTGAAGTTAGAACGATATGAGTTATCAAAGAATATTGTGAAACTTTTAATATAAAAGTTAATAGTTGTAGAATGATAATTGTGGAAAGGAAGTAGTTATAGAGACCAATGAATGAATGAAGTAGTGACGTAAAATCTATTTTGATAGATTGAATATTCATTGATAAAATTTCGAGAACGAAATTCTTAGAAGAATGGGTGAATGTAATATCCCGAGTGTTCATGATAACGATCCTTAAAAAAAAGGAAATGAACGGGTTAAAGAATATGTAATACTCAAATATAATTGAGTCTGAGTAAAGGTTATGAAATAAAACTTACAAGAATTTATTTAGAAGAATGGTGGGAGTAGGAAATATAAAACCTATATTAATGTAATGTGTTGAAGTTATTCAACGAAGAGATTTGGTGAAAACCTGAGGAGGGTAGGGTTTCAGTGATTCCGAGGACGGAATCCTTATAAGGTGGGAAGAATGTAACAATCCAAAATTTTATTTATAATTTTAAATATTTATTGAATTAAATAAATATTTTTAATTGACGTGTTTGTTGTTTAGTAGATATTTATTGGATTATTTATTAGTAAGTAAATAATCCATGAGTTATAGAAATTAACTTAATTAAGATAAAAGAGAGAAGAATGTGACGATTTGATTATTTGAGTTGTGATTCTGGGGACAGAATCCTTGTAAGGAGAAAAGGATGTAACGATCCGAAATTTTAAATTGTAATATTAAATATTTATTAATATATAAATATTTATTTGATGCGCTTATTGTTGAAATTGATGAGAGAAATATTTTATTGATGTAATGGTTGCTAGTAAATATTTACTAATCTAAATTCATTAGATAATATTTTAAATTAAATTAATTTATAATTTAGAGAGTTATAATATAACATGAGATGTTATATTATTATTTTAATTTAATAATTTAAGGTGGTATATTAAGTTATTAAATAAAATTATAATGAGATTATAATTTTGTGATATTTGGTCAAGTGGGAAATTTATTTAGTATGTTGTAATTAGTTTATTTAATTAAGATTGGGTATGGAAATCCAAGTAAACAGTGCAGGACAATAAACTATATTATAAATAACTTATAAAAATAAGTTAAAGGAGTTTTAAATTTGGTTTTACCGAACAAAGCCTTAGAGCTTTTGAAATTTTAATTTTAATCTTGTTTTGCTAAACAAGGCTTAAAGAATGA
Organism: Panax notoginseng; assembly: GCA_016801055.1. Lineage (NCBI taxonomy): Eukaryota > Viridiplantae > Streptophyta > Magnoliopsida > Apiales > Araliaceae > Panax > Panax notoginseng. The sequence continues at coordinate 118,396,859 of CM029013.1, forward strand.
TTAAGTCATTATTTTAATAGGTTTTACCAAATAAGGCCTTATGGCTTTTATGTTTAAAATAATAATAATAATAAAAAAACTGATAAGTATTTAGTAGCCTTATTATATTATACGTCAGTTTTATTTGTATGTTAGCGTCAGTTTTAGTTTACGTGAAAAAGGTTTTGACCTAAGCCTAAGAAGAAGAGAGAGTTACAAAGAAGTTTGATAGAGACATATTCTCTGAGAAATTGAAAAAGAGGTTATTATGAGAATCAAAGAAGGGAGAGGAAGGATAATCAAGTCATTCTCATCATCTAATTAAGCTTAAGGAGAAATTAAAATGTAATATTATAGCCCTAGCTTTTAGTTATGTTTTATCAAAGTTTTTTTTCTCTTTAATTGGTTATGGTGCATGATTTGAGTAAAGAATTGGTTTATAAAGATTATTGAGTGTGTATAATCTGTTAACCATCATATATGATTGGTACTTGTTTGTCAAATTCGTGAGAATTGGAATTGTTGGAAGAAATTATAAAATATTGTTTATATTTATATGTTACGGCTTAGAAAGTACGAAATTTCATGATCAATAATTGCTATAATCTGCAATTTGATAATAGATGTTGTTAGTATGTTGAAAAACGAAAACAACCCAAGTTGAATGAGTCAAAACGGATGTAAAACGAATTCACAGAGAAGAATTTCGCTATGAATGTCAAAAGAAGAAGAAGGAAGAGAAATAGTGAAATTAAAGGTTGTAATCTTTGATGTTTACGTTGTTTATATGGTTTGAAACGTGTTAGAAACATTAGATTGTGTTTATGTAAACCTATTTACTCATTGGGTAGTTTGGTATGGTTGTTAGAAAGGAGTTTAGAGGCCTAATTTGGCTTTTCGTAGTGTTCTAGAGCTAAAATCGTATAATCGCAGCAGTGACCCCCTACCCGGCGGGCCCCCCTAGTTCAAAAACCCCCGCCCCGGCGGGGGGGGGGTTTTCTGTCAAGCCAAAATTTTGAAAAAAAAAACTGACCGGACGTAGTTTACTAAAATGAGTATAACATTTTCATACGAACTCTGATTGATGCGATTCAAGATGATTCGGAACGAGGACGAATAGGCCTACAACTTTTATTCTTTAAGGTTTTCAATTTGAAATTGTTATGAAGGGTAAAAATGGTCATCTTTAGGACTGTTGTGTTTTCGAAGGCAATCGGAGGGCGTCAGACATGCACGTATGCTAGTGTAGTGCTCTTGACGATAAAAGATGTTGTTCTAAGTTATAAAACATGAATGTTAGTAAATATAATGATGCTTAACATTAATATAATGATGTATTCGATAAGTTATAGAAGCATAGTAAGCATACACAAAAGATGCAATCGGGCGTGTGACGAATAAACGTCGAAACGCCGTGATAATTGTTAATGAACGTAAAAAGTGTTTTTAGTCAAATGAAATGGATATTATAAAGTATGAAATGGGTTTAATATAAAACCAATAATGATTCCTAGCAAAATTTGAACAGTTTAATGAATTTCGAATATTACATAAGTCGAAAAGTTAACACAATCTAATTGAACATTGTGTGTTAATTAATAGGAAAGAACATGAGATGTGGAGTAGAGTTTACATTACAATTACTATGTGTTGTTATGTGACTAATAGTTGATTTGTATGATTATATAATTGTGTAGGGCACGTGAAGTGCAGATAACTGTAAGCTGTTAAACTATTATTGGTAAACAACGATCAAGGCAAGCCTTTCGGTTCCTATTTGTTACGTGGACTTGATGAACTGTTTTAAATTGTATGATATGTTATACATGTTGAAATCATAAAATGTTTAAGTCAATATATGACTACATTGTTTTGGCTAAGTAATGATGATTGAGTAAAGAACTCAATCTTTATATTTGCTATATAAATTAAAAGCATGTATGCCATGTTACCTTAATGAGATGTATATAGAGCATGTTATTATGTGTTATGTGATGCATGAAAACTGTTAGACTTTGCTGGGCTGTCGAGCTCACTCTTGCAAATAACCACTTTTGCAGATCAAGATTTTAAGATAAAGATATGTGCTAAGTGAGTTATAGAGATCTATATTCACGAAGATTACTTATGTTTTATGAGAAATGTATTTCATATTTTGAACGTAACATGTTGAATTGTAAGTTGAGTTATCCAATGTATATGGATATTTAGTTATGATGTAAGACTTTGTATAGTCATTTTGTTGTAACGATTCATGATATAAGATTGAATCAAAGAGATGTAATGTAAAGGTTGCGATTCAGGGCAAGAAAGAAGGAAATGTATAAACGTTCTAAATATTTCGCAATTTTAGTGTTTTTAATATCGAATAATGATGTAAAATTTGAGTTTTAATGTGTGGTTAACGACCGAAGTTGAGATTTAAATTGTATGAATTTTGTGGGAAACCACTCAGCGTACCATATTGAAACTGTTAGAGACTCGATGTGTACCAAGTGTAGAAATGGATACGTATGATGAAAGAGTAGAACTCGAATGAAATTTTGAGCGATGTAAATGATGTTAGAAATTCTTAAAGGAATTTTTTTTTCCTTTATATAAACAAGAAGATTCAAAGAAGAATCTAGGAGATATAAAGATAAGAAATGGGAGTTTCCTAACTCCAAAAGCCAAGATAACGAGTAATGTAGTAAATGATGAAAAAGAGAAAGAAAGAGGATCGTAAAACAAAACGATCACGAGTTAAGAAAAGAATTTTAAGAGAGATGGTTATAGAATAAGATCACGACGTGGTCTAGATCTGTTTAAGTTATAAAAGAAAGATGGTCTATAATGTTTGAATAATTATAGCTTAATGCTATGAAGATGGAGTACTATGAAATAGTACGAGATAACTCATGAGGAGTTATAGATGATGTGATACGAGGAATTCGTATCGAGCAAAGAGCAAGTTATAAGCAAAATAGAGTTAGGTGGGACTTCAATTGAGGACTCATGTGCGGGTTAAAGAATATGTACTACTCAAATATAATTGAGTCTGAGTAAAGGTTAAGAAATAAAACTTACAAGAATTTATTTTGAAGAATGGTGGGAGTAGGAAATATAAAACCTATATTTAGGTAATGTGTTGAAGTTATTCAACGAAGAGATTTGGTGAAAACCTGAGGAGGGTAGGGTTTCAGTGATTCCGAGGACGGATCCTTATAAGGTGGGAAGAATGTAACAATAGGGTTTCAGTGATTCCGAGGACGGAATCCTTATAAGGTGGGAAGATTGTAACAATCCAAAATTTTATTTATAATTTTAAATATTTATTGAATTAAATAAATATTTTTAATTGACGTGTTTGTTGTTTAGTAGATATTTATTGGATTATTTATTAGTAAGTAAATAATCCATGAGTTATAGAAATTAACTTAATTAAGATAAAAGAGTGAAGAATGTGACGATTTGATTATTTGAGTTGTGATTCTGGGGACATAATCCTTGTAAGGAGGGAAGGATGTAACGATCCGAAATTTCAAATTGTAATATTAAATATTTATTAATATATAAATATTTATTTGATGCGCTTATTGTTGAAATTGATGAGAGAAATATTTTATTGATGTAATGGTTGCTAGTAAATATTTACTAATCTAAATTCATTAGATAATATTTTAAATTAAATTAATTTATAATTTAGAGAGTTATAATATAACATGAGATGTTATATTATTGTTTTAATTTAATAATTTAAGGTGGTATATTAAGTTATTAAATAAAATTATAATGAGATTATAATTTTGTGATATTTGGTCAAGTGGAAAATTTATTTAGTATGTGGTAATTAGTTATTTAATTAAGATTAGATATGGAAATCCAAGTAAACAGTGCAGGACAATAAACTATATTATAAATAACTTATGAAAATAAATTAAAGGAGTTTTAAATTTGGATTTACCAAACAAAGCCTTAGAGCTTTTAAAATTTTAATTTTAATCTTGTTTTGCTAAACAAGGCTTAAAGAATGATTAAGTCATTATTTTAATAGGTTTTACCAAACAAGGCCTTATGGCTTTTATGTTTAAAATAATAATAATAATAAGAAAAACTGATAAGTATTTAGTAGCCTTATTATATTATACGTCAGTTTTATTTTTATGTTAGCGTCAGTTTTAGTTTACATGAAAAAGGGTTTGGCCTAAGCCTAAGAAGAAGAGAGAGTTACAAAGAAGTTTGAGAGAGACATATTCTCTGAGAAATTGAAAAAGAGGTTATTATGAGAATCAAAGAAGGGAGAGGAAGGATAATCAAGTCATTCTCATCATCTAATTAAGCTTAAGGAGAAATTAAAAGGTAATATTATAGCCCTAGCTTTTAGTTATGTTTTATCAAAGTTTTTTTTTCTCTTTAATTGGTTATGGTGCATGATTTGAGTAAAAAATTGGTTTATAAAGATTATTGAGTGTGTATAATCTGTTAACCATCATATATGATTGATACTTGTTTGTCAAATTCGTGAGAATTGGAATTGTTGGAAGAAATTATAAAACATTGTTTATATTTATATGTTACGGCTTAGAAAGTACGAAATTTCATGATCAATAATTGCTATAATCTGCAATTTGATAATAGATGTTGTTAGTATGTTGAAAAACGAAAACAACCCAAGTTGAATGAGTCAAAACGGATGTAAAACGAATTCACAGAGAAGAATTTCGCTATGAATGTCAAAAGAAGAAGAAAGAAGAGAAATAGTGAAATTAAAGGTTGTAATCTTTGATGTTTACGTTGTTTATATGGTTAGAAACGTGTTAGAAACATTAGATTATGTTTATGTAAACCTATTTACTCATTGGGTAGTTTGGTATGGTTGTTAGAAAGGAGTTTGGAGGCCTAATTTGGCTTTTCGTAGTGTTCTAGAGCTAAAATCGTATAATCGCAGCAGTGACCCCCGCCCCGGCGGGCCCCCCTAGTGCAAAAACCCCCGCCCCGGGTGTTCTGTCAAGCTAAAATTTTGAAAAAACAAACTGACCGAACGTAGTTTACTAAAATGAGTATAACTTTTTCATACGAACTCTGATTTATGCGATTCAAGATGATTCAGAACGAGGAGGAATAGGCCTACAACGTTTATTCTTTAAGGTTTTCAATTTGAAATCGTTATGATGGGTCAAAATGGTCATCTTTAGGACTGATGTATTTTCGAAGGCAATTAGAGGGCGTTAGACATGCACGTATGCTGGTGTAGTGCTCTTGACGATAAAAGATGTTGTTCTAAGTTATAAAATATGAATGTTAATAAATATAATGATGCTTAACATTAATATAATGATGTATTAGATAAGTTATAGAAGCATAGTAAGCATACACAAAAGATGCAATCGGGCGTGTGACGAATAAACGTCGAAACGCCGTGATAATTGTTAATGAACGTAAAAAGTGTTTTTAATCAAATGAAATGGATATTATAAAGTATGAAATGGGTTTAATATAAAAACCAATAATGATTCCTAGCAAAATTTGAACACTTTAATGAATTTCGAATATTACATAAATCGAAAAGTTAACACAATCTAATTGAACATTGTGTGTTAATTAATAGGAAAGATTATGAGATGTGGAGTATAGTTTACATTACAATTACTATGTGTTGCTATGTGACTAATAGTTGATGTGTATGATTATATAATTGTGTAGGGCACGTGAAGTGCAGATAACTGTAAGCTGTTAAACTGTTATTGGTAAACAACGATCAAGGCAAGTCTTTCGGTTCCTATTTGTTACGTGGACTTGATGAACTGTTTTAAATTGTATGATATGTTATACATGTTGAAATCATAAAATGTTTAAGTCAATATATGACTGCATTGTTTTGGCTAAGTAATGATGATTGAGTAAGGAACTCAATCTTTATATTTGCTATTTGAATTAAAAGCATGTATGCCATGTTACCTTAATGAGATGTATATCGAGCATGTTATTATGTGTTATGTGATGCATGAAAACTGTTAGACTTTGTTGGGCTGTCGAGCTCACTCTTACAAATAACCACTTTTGCAGGTCAAGATTTTAAGATAAAGATATGTGCTAAGTGAGTTATAGAGATCTATATTCACGAAGATTACTTATGTTTTATGAGAAATGTATTTCATATTTTGAACGTAACATGTTGAATTGTAAGTTGAGTTATCCAATGTATATGGATATTTAGTTATGATGTAAGACTTTGTATAGTCATTTTGTTGTAACGATTCATGATATAAGATTGAATCAAAGAGATGTAATGTAAAGGTTGCGATTCAGGGCAAGAAAGAAGGAAATGTATAAACGTTCTAAATATTCCGCAATTTTAGTGTTTTTAATATCGAATACTGATGTAAAATTTGAGTTTTAATGTGTGGTTAACGACCGAAGTTGAGATTTAAATTGTATGAATTTTGGGGTCGTTACAGTAAGGTTGGTAGTGCTAAAAAATATAAATAGTTAATATGGCTCTGGACATTCAATTTTTGGAGAAGAGAATAATTGCCTTATTCTTGATTTCATACCATTACACTTCTGGAGTAACACCTGGACGACAAGTCCACATTTTTGATTGCTTAGTATATGATTTTCTTTGGAGTCACTGTGCTCATTAGTAAAACAAAGCTTCAAGTTACTATTTTTTTTGATAAGCAGTCCTCGATCTAAAATCTTATTTTAGAATCAAATCTAAAACTTAAGATCTTGCTTGAAGAGCGATAAGCTGGCTGTTAGGTGACTAACCAACATGACCTTCCTCCTGTTGTTTGTCCTGCTATTTCTCGATTTTGGAGTGGACCTTAATAGTTGTTTGGTTGATGGCAGGTGTCCTTTCTAAAGAATAGAGTCAATATTGCAAGTGGCACACCAAGCAGGTATTCCTTAGACTTGATATTTTTGGTACTGTACCTATACATGAGCTTTTGTCACTGTCTTATGTAATTACTATTTGGTAATGAGGAACAATATTCAAGTATTTCAACTTATAACTACCCTTTTTTTGGTCATGAGTACTATTTGTTAATTATTTTTTTTAAACTTTAAGGTTTGCATTAAATAAACTAAATTATATATGATTATATATGTTGATTGTTGTTTTGCTATGCAAAATTACATAGTTGCAGTGGTCGGATGAGATGGAATGCAACAGTTGCACACAGTGAAAGTATGCTAATTCGTCTGCATAGTGTAATATAAATTATCCTTGATAAGGTTAAATTCACTGCTTCGTTGATGTAACTTTGGCCCTAGGGTTAAGACATGTTTATACATTTATGAAAATGTCAGGAAATTTTTAGGCATGTGATATATTTTCAGTCTCTTTATAAGTTTTCATCAATTAAACTTTGTAAGCTGTATGATCATATATTTTTAGGTATTTTCAGGTATACATTGAAGGATACTTAGTGTAAGCTGTAAAGAATATGAAGTTGTTTCTCTATTTTCTGCGTGTATATATTTTTTGTATTCTGTATTTTGTAAAGTTAACTAATTATACATGGTTATGATGATTTTGGGTATGGAATGATGGTTATTTTGGTGGTTTGAATATTTATTGATGATTGTAAGTTTTATAGACATGTTTAGATTTTACTGGATATCTATTTTTAAAGGAAACTCTGCCGAAATTTATTGAAATTAGTAGTGACTAGCTTGATGTTTTGGTGGTTGGATATGTGTTGATGATTGAGTATGTATTAATTATTGTGGTTGTATGGTGAATTATGATAATTGTTATGTCTGATTGTAAATTATTCTAAGTTGCAAAGAGTCTTTAGGTAATGTATTACTTTTCGAATTTTAATCTAGTTTTTCGTTTCGTCGTGTCTTCAGGCACGAGCATTTACTGGAGATATAATGAATTAGTTAATTAGGGTGTTCTGCTTAATTATATCATTTGTGAATTTATGTTGATATGGGTATAGTGCATCGAGAGATGGTTATATCTACTTTCGTGTTCTTGATTAATGAACTGGAATAGTTAATTTGAATTAAAAATAAGTGTGACAATCTAAGTGAAGCATAAAGTGAAATTGTAGGCTTAACTTTCCATTATCTGATTAAAAATTATGGTAATTAGTTGAATTTTCTTTATTTAGTAGTTTTTCATTAATTTCATCATTAAATCATTAGTTTAATAAAATTGATATAGTATAAGATTGGTAATTGTTAGGATAAAATTCAATATTTGTCTCTGATAGTTTACTTATCATTATCTTATTTGTTAATCACATATACTTGCGTGTTGTGCATAGTAGACTACACCCAACAATAAGTTTCAAGGATTTTAAGAATATGGAACCACCTGAATTTAAAGGGACTACTGAGCCTATCGAGGCTCAAGCATGGATTAAGAAATGGAAAAGGCATTCGATATTGCCAAGATAGGTGAAGAGCAGAAGACTTCTTTTGCTGTTTATATGTTTAAGGGTGAAGAAAACTTTTGCTGGGAAGTGAATAAGAATAGAGCCAGAAAAAGAGTGATTGCATGGGAAAGATTCAAAGAAATCTTTCTTGAGAACTATTTTCCTCCCAGTTCACAAAGCCGTATGGAAATAAAATTTCTAGAATTAAAACAAGAGGACATGTCAGTGTTCCAGTACACAACTAAGTTTAACGAATTGGAAAGGTTTGCTCCACATGAACTGGATACTGAAGAAAGGAACACGCGCATGTTTGAGCAAGGTTTGAAGCCTTCGCTCTATAATAAGTTATCGGTGTTGCAGATTAACTCATTTGGAACAAATTTGGAAAAAGCTATAATAGCAAAGGAGGAAGATAAGACGTCGAGCCAATACAATCACAAGGATTATAGTAAGAACAAAAAGGGAAAAGAAAACGTTGAAGAAAATAATAAATGAAAAAGAGATGACCATTCTGAAGAAAAATAAGAAAAGAAAAAAGATTGGATGTTGTGAAAACTGCGGGAAAAGTCATACAAGTGTATGTAGGAAGGCTAAAAGGATATGTTTTAATTGCGAGAAAGAGGGACATATCTCTCCTGATTTCCCCAATCCAAAAATACAAAAAAAAAATGGGTGTTATACTTGTGGATCGATGGATCGTCAAATGAAGAATTGTTCGAAGAAAGAGACTGCTAAAGGAAATGGAAGTAGTCAATAAGTAATAAAGTGAAAGTAAAGTATCGTTCCTACGAGGAATTGTTTAATAAAAATTACCAAGTACTAACCCGTAACCAACTCAATCTTCTTTAAACGAATGAATTTCAATTTATAAGTAAACTAATTCTAATTACCACTAGTTAAATTAAGATTACGGAGATTTAAGATCACAACTTCACTTATTGCTTCATTTAAGTTAACACACTCCTCATCAATTATTTTGTGATGCCCCCAAAATTGGTATACATCACCCATCTTGAGTCGCCAAATACATGGTACAGAATACAAATACAAACTTAAATATATAACATGAGCTGTGAGTTTTAATACAAATATTATCTTCTAGACAGTATTAAAACTCAAAATAAGTCCTCAATACATTTATTATCACACTATTTCATAGAATAGTAAGGACTACTAATGTTATCATCTGGACCGCCACTCCGTTCCCCGACTAGTCTCGGCTACGTTCTCATTTCCTGAAGCGAACAATGAAAACAAAAGGGTGAGCTCAACTAGCGTAGTAAGAAATATTATGACTAAGATAATGCAAAATAATTTATCGTTAGCCTTCAATAGTAAATTTTTAAAGATTTATAATTTAATTTATCCAGAAATCAACAACGTCCAAATTGTCAACATGATACTGCTTTGTGGAGTAAAATTCAAGAATAATATTGTACCAAAAATAATTTGGACCGAAAACGAATCAATTTTTATCATGAATAGTACCCCGGGTGAATAATATTCGAGTGAATAGTACCCCGTGAATAGTACTTTGGGAATAATAACCCCGTGAATAGTACTCCGGCATGAAAAAGTTAAAACTTATCAAGAATGCTCAGAACCAGGGATTGAACCTTTCACACCTGCAATTTTACCCCACTAGGGATAAGACTTTTCACACCTGTAGTTTGTCCTGTACACAAGATTAAACTTTCTCCCCCGCAGTTTGTCCTGAACATGGGATCAAACTTTTCATTAGTTGCAAACCGTCCAGAACATGGGGTGAACTACGCCGAACTGATCTCCTTGATACACGGGAGTACTTAGGCAGCCATATTTTATATGGTCCGGTCGCAATAAAATAAAAATAACAAAAACATTTCAACACCTTTCTCACTACAAAAAACAAAAACAAAAACACATCTCTACACCCTTTTGCCATATACAGCGTTGAACCTTCACACCAGGTTTGAACTACACAAACCTGATCTCCTCTTCAATAGGAGTACTTAGGCAACCATTCATGGTTCGGTCTCACCCTCTACCAATACACAAACACTTGTCAACGGTAATGGGATCATCATTCAATCCACTACATTTCATTGGCTTCAGACCAAAGGGATGGAACTACCTGACCTCCGCATGTAAACGGGAGAATCGGTGACCATCTAAGTTGCGGTTGATACTTAAAGAGAAACACCAATCCATAAGAGATGGAACTAACTTGGCTCCCCCATACAAAGGAGTATTGACGACCATCTGTGGTGCGGTCAACCTCAGAGAGGAAAGCCACATTCCTCTCCACATCTACATATAGAAACCAGTCCCAAGAAACCAAAGAGGTAGGGGATACACATAGATCAACGATCCATTCTGAAAGATCTTGAGATATCTCAATGTCCATCCATTAAGGAGGAGTTCAAAATACATCGAGATCATAAGCCCTGAAGAAACAGTAAAATATCAAGCAAGTATCAATGCATAACTAAAAGGGAAGGGGATCAAAAAATATTTCACTGATATATATAATGTTGTTTGATATATACAATATGTACTGTACATGACAAAATGGCTAAACTAGTATGTGCAGGAAAATACAAGCCCATCTACAATTCAGTGCATATGAGAGCTATCAAGCCTAACATGGCATCCCTCTCAGAAGAAGGAGGTAGCGTTGTGATCTCCTGTACAGAGGTCTCTACGCGAGATAACAGATCCACAACCATCTGCACGGTGACACTATGCTCATCAATATACGTACTCATCTCTAAAATGATGCCAGTAGTATGGGACCTCACCGTGGTACTGTCTATAACGGCTACATCCTGTGCAGATATGGCGTTATCCCGCTCAACTATCACTGCATCTCTGGCTGATCTGGCCTCATCCCGCTCAACAATAGTGGTATCTATATGAGCTAAGGCATCATCCCTCTCTACTAGAGTGGCATCTTTCCCATCAAGAGCTATCAACATCAATGCCCTAGCCTGATCTCTCTCGAAGGTCATCAAATGAAAACTCTAAACTTAATACTCTGAAGGGAGAGTCACAGCTACAGAAGTACTAGGAGAGTCAACAAGAGCTACTGTTGAACCAGTAAACAACTCTTCCTCGGTGGGAGAATCAATGTCCTCCATGGGATCTCCATCATCTGAATCATTAGCCGGCACTGTGGATACTACCGCAACCGATGAAGTCTCTGTCTCCATCCACACAGAATACTCTAACGAACAGCCTGGATGGCTAACAGAAAACTCAGCATGCTCACGCTGATCCTAATAGGCATAAACCTTAGATCGGTCCTCTATTGATAAATGGCGAGAAGCCACACGCTGACCTAACGCCCCCTCAAAAGGATGGAATTCCTGGAACTGGACAAACGGTGACATCACAGCCAGTGGGTGGTAGGTAGTCATGCCCCTTAAACCAGCCAAAAGGAGATAATCCATGGTCGGAGCATGAGTAATGAAGCTATAGGGTGAACTGAACCCTGTACATGGTAGGATGCCAAAATGATCTTCGATCCCTGCCAAGAATATTGACCAAGACATAGCGTCTATACACTCCGATGGTTGAAAGGAGTAAGACATAGCTATATAATGGGTAAAGCAGTACCTGTGTCGTCGAAAAGTGCCAATCTATCTCAAGTGTGACATAAACCACACATATAACATAACTGAGCTACCTATAAATGCCCCTACAGGGTAGGTGTTGCAAAACGTGGCCGACCTCAACGTCTCCGCCACAATCTCCCTGAGAGCTCTCACTACCATGATAACACCTATGTCCAACTCATCCAAATATCGTGGCATGTACATATACGCCACTATGCACATCACGAGTACATCCACTCTGGCCAAATGCCACTGATCTTCTGGTGTGGTAAAATCCCCTAAGTGTCGAGCATAGCTGTCCAGTGAGCCGAATCTGTCTATCAGGAAACTCTGGGACAATACATGGCCGGATGTAATATCATCCTCTACTACTCTACTTCGCCACCCGGTGACGGTCATGAACTGTCGGCCCATATCTCTGACAGCCATCCGGGCACAAGGTCTGTTTAAGGGCCAAGTCGTTAAACGCTCTTACTCCTCTAATGTAGGAGTCCACTCCTAAGCCCCAAACCAGAAAACCTACCTCTCCGGTGCCAAATGCTCTAGCATGCCACTACAAAGCCCGAGGGAACCTGAAACATCAAGAGGGTCATAGAATGCTGCAATAGCTGATCTATGGTCACCCTATCTGGGGGTGACATACTATCATACCAGGATCTCAAATGGGATGCCACCAATACTGGCGGGGTGTGATCTATGTGGCTAACAGTCAAAGAAGACATCTGTATGGGCCGTATGATAAGACCATCCAGGGATCAATGTTGAATATCTCTGGACATACATACATATGCATAACATGATAAATGCATGACAAGTAATAGATGACAATATGATATCGGGAATGAAAAATAGTATATACATTCATATGTACGTCATCATCTACATACATCATCTATGTACAGCTGAAAAATACAGGGAAATGGGATACAGACGCCCTACTACTAACAGAGGCCTATCAAAAGATATAGCGAGAATGGGGCACAGCCACCCAATATCTAACAGAGGCCTATTAAAAGAGATAACAATAATATACATCAGAAGACGACAATGGTGTCAATATCTACATCATCAATCTTGTCCACCTGATGTAATTCCTCCTGAGTCACTAGATCTCTACCAATAGGGATGTCAGGCCTGTACAATGGAGGATCTGCACCGGTAAAGCCATATGGGTGACCTGAGGGGCCAGCACCTAAGTTGGAAGGATCAAAAGTGTCTGCCTCTGAAGGATCTCTGCCTAAATGCCGGATGAAAAAATGTGCATGGTCCAACTACCGGGTCAAACTGTCAATCTGTGTCAAAAGAGTAGGATCTCAGACATAGGCCATACAATCCGTCTTCATCACGGATCTAGGAATCATGTCCCCCATAAATTGAGTGGCGCGGGTCTAGGCTCCGATGGTACGAGGGGACCACCACTGATAGAATGTATCCTGAGTATGTGGACCCTTTGACAAAGTATATCCGTCAATACCCATCAATGGGATGTCATCGACGGGTGACTACAACACATGCCAATAACGTCTGGCAGGAGGCAAGATCGGCACACGAATCTCTCATGCGGTGCTTCTAATAGCACGCTCTCTTAAATAGAGCTCCCATCCTCCATATGTGAAGAGAGGAACCCTACGGGTGGATATCATATGCTCGACACAAGTCGAGTATCCATCCTCAAATCCAACTGTCAAGTGTTCCCTAGAGTAGGGAACCCAAGTGATGGCATCAGCTGTCAACAACTCCAACTATAAGCGACAATGGGTGAAACCCTCATCTAGAGGAACATCTGCCAATATGGAGTGATGCCATCGCCATCCTCATGGATAGATATCTAAACCTAACACACTCACAGGACGCAAACATGGAAGCATCTCATAGGCCCAAAACTGCCAACACAAAGGAAAAACATCTGCTATCAGTGAACACTCTTAACCTGTACATGGGAAATCAAAAGAGAAATACTCACCAGTAGAAACGGGTAAATTCCTAGTCATGCCTCTGTCAAGTCTTGCGAACGCATACACATTCCCTTGAGAAAGTAGGAAAAGGTATAGGAGCCCCAATCATACTCTCTAATATGGTTCACCTCCCAAGTGGCATTAATCAAAGCGAATTACACCATAGAAGAGTTATCAGCTATGAAATAACCCCTGATAATAACCAGGAATAATCGCCGAAGAATGTGATCCCTGACTCTCACATCAGTGGGCATGGGCTCACTCAACAGCTCACTTATAACATCTACGCTCAAAAGTCAGGAACCTACATCACATGCAAATCAATGTCAGAATTCTTGCTCCTCCTCAATAGGAAAAAGGAAGATCAAATCCAGCTGTTACCTTAATTGCATGCAAGTAAACTGAGGGGTGGTGACTCAAATCACCCAGAAGCTCTGGAATAACCACCTGAATGCCTGGAAAATCCATACGGGGAACATTAGCAGCAGGAGCTGGAGTCTCTAGCGGTACATCCTCCTCCTCGTCCTCGACATCTGGTACAACAACCCGAATAGGACGAATCACCGCCTCCACTAAACGACGAGGTTGTCTAACTGAATGGGGTCGAGGCACTTCAGAAGCCCTCCTCCGTACACCTAAAGTGGTCTTACAGAAACTACTCGGCTGATCCAGATCCATAATATCTGGAACACAAGTCTCCAAATCACCTCAGAAAGGGTGTGGTAACTTCTAACCTGGAGCATTATTTTTATGCATTTTTATGACTATATGCATGCATGCATTACTTTCACATACGATTACAGTAGAGTTAAAAATACATGTCTACCTAAGGCCTAGACTTTTAGAAAATTTTTGCCAGAGTCTCCTTTATAAATAGGTCTATCCGCATGCATATAGGCATGACTAGGTGGACATTCAGTAGCATACCTACCCACTATCATAAACATCCTACTTGCATACAAATATTAAAGTCCCAATCCATGACGGTAGATTAAATATTAGGATTGCTTTGCTTTATCACCTTTGCTCATTTGTCCTTAAATAAGTTAAGAAATAGCAGAAAAAGGTGCCAATTTGATTGTTTCAAAAGTCAAAATTTTCACATCATTATGTTCAGCATAGTTTAATACTAACATTTACTATGTTGAATATTTTTTATCAAGGCCTATGAACATGCATAGTCACTACTATGTGTTTAGACGCATTTCATATAAAGAAGTCATTTTCCAACGGATAAAAAATGGAAAAGAAGACATGCATATGTTACCAGGACAGTGTAGAACGCTTGTATGGTGAAAGAATTTGCAGAAAGACGCCCGAACTCAGCAAATCTAAAGAAGAGCTCTCGAATTTCCTGTGCGGCGCAACTTAAAAATGACTTATGAAAGCCATAGCTGCCTTAAAGGCCAACCATGGCTGGCCGCAAGTGTACCTGCGGCTCCCCTAGGCGGGGCCCACCCCTTTGACTCGGTCCTGTTTGAGTTATAATGGAGTTTTCACAAGCTAAAAAGGCCAAATCAGGAAAAAAGATGCTATGCGATTTAGCGGAAGAGCCGAAAATCCTGGTTTTCATGGACCAAACTACAGGTCTACATCCCACTCATTGGTATTCACCCGTACACAGGCTTACTATACCAATGATCATAACTATTGCAAACTACATCCTATAATACCTCACAAAGGGCCAATGTTGTTGGCTCAAGGTCATCACTCCAAAACACTTCTCCCCAACGGAAACTATATACATTTTAACCGTTGAAGCACATTTTAACGAAGGTCAAGCAACCTTGACAGCACTAAACCATTAGCAAGTAAATCCAACGAAGCATCAGAAGCCATCTAATGATTTCAGCCGTTGATGCACACGTCAAAAAAGATCAAGCATCCTTGACGTTATCCTCAGCCGGGATTCCATCCGTTGATGTACATTTCAGCGAAGGTCAGGCAACCCTGACAAACATAAATTATTGGCAGTAACTCCAATAGAACACTGAAAAGGCTTGGTGATACAAACCAGGGAAGAACATCCTCGTCAGGGAGGACTGATGATGGAATATGTTATACACATCCTTAAAAAGCAAAGTTTATCCCCACAGAGTCTCTTGCACGTGAGAGGAACATCTATGGTGGAAAATCTATACCAAGGATTAAAGATTATGGTGAAAACCCCAATGTCAACATCCTTGAAGTTCCTGATAACTTTGGAGCACATGTCAAAGAAGTTCGTCAGGATTATCAGTGATAACTCCAGTCCCCGTGTCAAGTTATGGGAGCAAACAGTCATCACATCTAGTTTGAAAATGGTCCAACAAACCACATACGTTATACATTTGCATCATGCTGCAGTACATTGCATCATGAATATCTTGTTATATTTCAAGTGTCTAGTATTCTTTATCATATCCATGCTGTCACACTACATGAATGTGATAAAGATGGGCATCTGTAGACAATCAAAATTTTTCATTCCTGTTACTAACCCTACTGGAGGGCAGAATCATCTTTTAGAGATAACCCTAGAGGAAAACTCAACACAATCCCGAAGATAACCCCGGGATAGTCAATTTCAACCTCAGAGATAACCCTGAGGAATGCAGTTTCAGTTCCAAAAATAACCCCGGAATCCTCAGTTCCATCTCGAAGACAACCCCGAGAACTTCATTTCTAATCCCGGAGACAACCCCAGGAGATACAGTTCAAACCTCAGAGATAACCCCGAGGAATACAATTGCAGTTCCGGAGATAACCCCGAAAAGACTTGTTTCAAACCCATGCGATCAGCTTCAACACTCGAAAATAATCCCGAGGCACTCATTCCCCAAGCCCAGAGATAACCCTAGGAGGTCAGGCACACCTCAGAGATAACCCTGAGGGCGATCAATACTTGAAGCAATCAAATCTTAGAGATAACCCGGAGTAAAGACCGCTAAATCAATTCAAACCGGAGATAACCCCGGTGAGGGGCTCAATTGTCATTTTTGCCATTGCTGTGACGCCCCCAAGTCTGAGTATCGTCTAACCCGACATATGGTGCTGCACGGTGCTACAGTTCACACATACATTAAATTGAAAATCCTCAAAAGAACGAATATGTCTTATATATATTCTAAAACAATATTACCATTCCCTAGGTTCTTTATAACCATTACATTTATTCTTGTCATAATATCAAATATTATCATTACAAACCTATACTATTACATAGGTAATCTATAAGTTCACCTTAGCCTTCCCTTTATCCTTGCCGGATCCTTCGGTCCGTTCGGTCTTAGCTGCATTCATATGGTTCAAGCAAGAGTGAGCATAACAAGCTCAGCAAGTACAACAATTTCATTTAAATGACATGCTTGAAACATAAGAATCATATATCTTCGATAACTGCACAATAGTTACGAAGTACTATCAATAATTCAACATAGCACTTATTTTCCTTCAAAACATTTTACAATGACAATATTTAGTAAAACATCAATTCTGGTCCAAGACCATGAGCATTTCATAATTTTTTTAAAAAGGACAACCCGGGACTAAGTCTGTAAGTCCTGCATATCTTATGAGCACTTCTCGGTGATCAGCCTATAGTACTCTATGTTGATCAACACTACATAAATTAAACATGTGTACGTTTAAGTTTTGGCAACCTCGCATGCCCATCGAATAATCGATGTTAAATACATTTGTTTATTCATACTCAGGCTTACCTTGAATCTGTACCAAACAATTGGCATAGGATAGCGTTATCAATTCTATATTGAAAGACTTATAAATAAATCAATCAATCTTTAAGATTAGTCTAGCAGAGTTAAAACTGGCATCGACCCTTTTCTTTAAAACCATTCATTCATCTCATAACATGAATCACTAAAAACCTTGCTAACACGAAGGTTAGACAAGCGATAAGAAAACTTGCCTACAACGTCTATTACAGTAAAATTACTTTCTCTTTGAGTCTTTACAGTCTCTACAACACATAACCACATAACATACCACATTAGGTCATGAATGAACATACATGGTTCCTAATAAATCTTACCCTTCTTCTTAATCTAATCATGTATTAGATTTGTTATTATTGGTTACGACTTACCGTTATGATTTACATCGTTCTTACCAACTCATTTCTCTTCGATATCTTAAATGAATTTACTTTATTAATACAACTCGTTTCGAGTTAATCATCCTTCCTCGTGGCTTACTAACGTTCTTACGTTATTTAATCGAAACTCGATCGTTATTGGTTAAGTATACTTAATGCATACCGTTCACGTTCACATTCAATTGACTTATCTCCAACCTTGAGTGATATACTTAAGGTTTATAACATCCTTAATGATGTTACATTAAATTAATTAAGGATTTAATTTACTCTTCATTCACTTCTCCTTTACTTTACATTCAAAAACATTCCTCTCTATGCTTCACTTAGTGTTGGCGCTGCTGTGAAACCCCCAAATTCAGGTACTTCATTCCTTAAGATTTAGTGTTCACTTAATAAAAACATTCATGTCTAACTACCCAATCATAATAAAACTGAATAATAAACCTTCCCATTAAAGGATTACATTAACAAAAATCTCCCAAGTTATCTAACCTTTAAACACAATCATTGATATGCGAAAAAATTAATTAACTTCATTATAATAATTTAAAATAAAGTCTGACAACAAAATGTCAACATGATTACAAGTCTTCAATACTTGCTCATCTTTCCTTTCCCTTTACTGGTTCTAGGTACATCGACCTTCTCAACTTTGGCTGTAATATTTATATAAGCAAGAGTGAGCAAACAATGCCCACTTGAAATGATAATGAATAAAACTCTACAACAACTGCCAAATAATAGGCTCAATAGAACTGAACAATATGTTATATCAATGATAATCAAGATCATGAAATATATATCTGAGGGTCATAAGACCACGAACTATGTCCATAGTTATAAGTAATCTTTCTACTTGAACTTTAACAGTCATAAGACTATAGGGACTCCTCGTACTTAGGGGGATCAGCCCTTCATACAATGTATTGTGCATAAACATTTCAACGCTATGCGTAAATTATCCCCTAATCATAGGGTTGTTCGTCTCAGCATTTAGAATACAAGTCCGCACCAAAGTAAGTTTGGTTTGGATACGTTTTCAAGGTAATTTGGAATTCAACGAACATCAACTAAGGATTAGTTGAATAAAAAGGTAATAACATTATGATATGGAATAAATCATAACTGAATCGACATTGTAAATTAAGGTCATGCTTTAGAAATAATCTAATAGCATAAGTATTGAATAACATAACATACATTGCCTGAACAATATTAAGCTAAGGTTATTTAGAATTGAATACTGAGCATGCATAACAAATAGTAAATTGAACGATAAAACTTGTTCAATAGTAATATATCAAAATGTAGAACTTGCATGCTATATAATAGATTAAAGAATATAGAAACTTGTTCAACATAATAATAAGGTTTAGGAAACTTGCAACATTTATAATCAAGATAGAGATAAAGGAACTTGTTTAAAAGTAACAAGTTAAGGATAAGATACTTGCATAATTGTAATCGAACTAGAAACAGTAAACTTGCTCAATATAAACAAGGTAGAGTAAGAAATCTTACGTAATTGTAATCGAGATAGGATTTAGAAAACTTGCCTTGCGTATAGGCTAAACCATAATAGTTTGATTTACAATATCCTAATAACATATCATTAGGATACAATTAGTCACTACCGATACTCTGTACACAAATAAGTACCTATTCCATGTATGGTTTGATTTTTAATCACATAATCAAGTTACACCAATAATAATAAAACTCATTAAGTGTTTAATTATATGCTCATTCATTAGCACTATAATACCACAATAAAAAATTTATATTTTTAACAATCATAGTATTGCATTAACCATTACAGACTCTATGTAAAAGAAAACTCATTTTTGGCCATTCTATTAACCGGCATTGCGGCGCCACAGTTTGTACTATGGGCGGCGCTGCGGTGCGGTGATGGTGCTACAACGTGATGCCTAAGCCAGGAAATGGCACTGAGGTACGACATTGGCGTTGTGGCGCGAACTTTGGGGTGGCGGCACTGATTTTGGCGCTGAGGCGTCAGAACTTACAGAACCAAACACGAAGAATAGAACAAAGCTAATTTTTTTACTGTTTAACACTGCTAGTATCTAAATTCACACGTATAACTTACATAGATTACTCATAAAACATTGCCCATCATATATATATATATATATATATATATATATATATATATTCAAAAAAATAATTCCTTATTTTAAACCAAAACTTCATTTTTGATATTGTTTAACACAGTGAACACGGTAACCACAATTATCCACCAAATTGATTCCTTTGAACTACGTTCTTTTTATTTCTTAACAAACTAATTAACATATTCACAATTCAATTTTACAATTTTAGCGAGAGAGGGTAAAGTTGAAAAAAAATTATAAACTATTATGAACGTTCACTCTTGACGAACTATTTAGGTAGCCTGTTGAACCCGGAATAGAAGGGTTATATTTTTTTTTAAAATTAGTCTCATATGATACAAAAAACATACTGAAATTTGGGAACGATCCGATAAACGAGCAAGGCATTATAAAATCACGAAATGGTGGTTTGTTAAGCCAAGCAGCCGGCAAGTAGCAGGCCAGGCAACGCCCGGTGCCTGCCTGCGCCTGCTGTGCAGGGCGGGCTGCTGGTGCAGTTTTGACGCGTCGTTTTGCTTGACTTTCGTGACTTATTTTCACGGTTCGAAATTTTTTAAAAAATACTATGGCATGAAATCTATAAAATACCATAAATTCGTCGCAATTCGATTAATGGTTTGAGAATTAAAAAAGAGCAAAGGAGTATGTCAGAAATTGTTAACGGGCAACACTGAACTTAGCCGCCATGGGCTGTTTTGACGTTCGACATTTCAGATCGCGTTTGGGCTAGATTTTTAGCAATGTTAAGTTTAATAAAGTCCCAAGATAAAAGTATTGATGTTATGTGATAATTTATGCCATGAAAACTCAGTCCGTGCATAAATAATGCAATAAAAATATAATGTAAATATAAATTTACATATTTAAGCGAATGTAAGCCGGATATGACATGTAAAATGGTTTCATAATGAAATGAAAAGAATGGAACCATTAAAAAGTGTAATGATCTTAAAAGTGATGAAACGAAGGTTTCTGGAGTTCGAAACAGATATTTTGAATGAAGATTTACATAATGGTGTATATATATAATATATATACGAAGAGAATATATGAGTTATTTGCAAAGCTAAATGCAAAACTATCTTTCTAACGAAATAAGATATTTGTGTATGAGGGAATAACATGGGTTAACTCATAAACTATTGAAATAAAATTATATAAATAAAAGAAATAATATAGTAAGATGTGTTTTACTATAAAAGCTATATATTAATCATTCAAATCCTGAATTTACGAGTAAAAGTAAAAGATATTTCTAAAATAGAATATGAATGGTTTAAGCTTCAATACGTAAAATATTTACATATTAAAAATGTGAGAGATCTTTATAAAGGGTTAAAATGAATAAACTTTCTAAATAAACCATGATTGGTTTTAAATTGAGAATAAAAGATTATAGTTTATATAACTAATAATCATGTATTAAATATATGCATGTATGTTTTGTGACATAGTTAGTTGCCTAATTTGTGTATATATGTAAACACAATTGTGTAGGATTTGTGGAGAGAAGCTAAGTTAAACTTTAACGGTAATCTCCAATCAAGGCAAGTTTTTCAGTTCTGTTATGTTTATGGATTAAATGTTTATTATGTGTTGAATTACATACCATGCTCTATGAATTG
Source organism: Panax notoginseng (assembly GCA_016801055.1). Classification (NCBI taxonomy): domain Eukaryota; kingdom Viridiplantae; phylum Streptophyta; class Magnoliopsida; order Apiales; family Araliaceae; genus Panax; species Panax notoginseng. The sequence goes on from CM029013.1 coordinate 118,418,620, forward strand.
CTAAACTCAAATTATGACTTGAATTACATACCATGCTCTATGAATTGCTAAACTCAAATTATGACTAAGTTAATTGGGTTATGGAACTCAATTTATATATGATATAAGATAACATATGTTGTATGTTGTATGAGAATTTGAGATGTACAAAGCATGTATAGTTTTATTGCATGAAATTATATTACATAAATTATATGATTTGTAGAAGATTTGTGTTGCATGCAAAGTATATAAAGTTGGTGCTATGTGAAACATAATAAACTATTAAATTTACTAGGTTGTCGAGCTCAATCTTACAAAAACAAATTCATTGCTGGTTAATGATACAATGCAATATTACTTGTTAAACAGATGATGAAGGTTGAACAACGTACGTAATGGATACATTTTCTTGAGTTATGAATTATATAAAGCTATGATTGATGATTTTGATAGTTTAAAATATTCACTAAAGAATATTTGTTGTGGATGTATTGTAATTATTACTTTATATAAATAATGTGATATAACAAGATTACTATATAACAAAGAATTTGTATTGAGGATTAAGTTGTATATATATAAATATAACTCTTATAAAATGAATCGTAAATAAATATGATTCTAAGATATGAAATTGTAAAGGTTGTGGTTCATGGAAAGAAAGAAAGAAAAATGTTCAATTATCTGTATTTTTATTAGTTTTATCATTGAATAATGATGCAAAGCTAGTATAAGATAATTTTTGATGTACAAGGTCAGGCTTACGTTAGCAATAACCAACACCATCAGTCATAACTACCACCATAACTACCCGGACTTTTACACAAATCACCCACACACAACCTTTATGATGATGCTATATTTTGACTGGCTTCACCTACGGGTTGATAAACCACCAAGAAGATCTTAAAGAATGCCAGTGAAAAATTCAAAGCTTGGCCCATCACTGGACTGAGTTTCAGATTCATTGATTGAATCTTTACCCGAATATTTCTTGGGCTCACATCACCTCGTTTAAAAGCTTACAGGAAATAGATATCGCGATAAAACGGATATAACTTACAAACTTCGCATAAACAAGTGATATATCGGTTAAAATCTTGTATACGAGTAAATGAGCTTCCCGTTTCCTCTAGATACAGATCTAGGGTCACGTGGTTGCTATTATTTACAAAATAGAAATTAAAATAGATCTTAGCCATTTTAGCTAAACGGTTTAGGTTTTACAACTTTTAAACCGGTTAAAAGCCAGATATGACTTGATCTAGTAAATACACTTTAAATATTAACTATTTACATGAAATGGACGGTTAAAATCGATATCTAAGAACAACCAAGTAATATATATAAATATAACATTATATATATATATATATATATATATATATATATATATATATATATATATATATATATATATATATATATATATTAAAAGAGTAAATAAGCCCAGATCTAAGTTCTTACAATATGGCGTGATAACAACAGAACGAACGGCTAAAGCTGCTGAAAACTTAATTTCAACTGGTGAAAACATGATGTGTTGAAGTTTATATGTATATGAGTGTTTACAACTAAAATTTACAAAGATTAAAGCAAGATTTGAGATGTTTCTCACTCTAACTCTCATATTTTCTCTCTCACGAGTCTTCTTTCTCTCTAAAATATTTTGAAAATGAGATGGGGGTCTGATATTTAAAGACACGACTAGCCATAAGTCTACCTGTGACAGCCGCATTAGGTCGATCTGTAGTTGGGCTAGGTGGGTTCCGTCGCCTCAAAATTCGTTCCCTCAATTGACGTGCAGTTTACTGAAACCTTCAAATCTTACAATCCGGGAATCCTATGGAGGTGTGCCATACCATTCTGAAAAGCTCTATCTGAGAGCTACAAAAATACATAAGGCTTTACCTTTTTTGAATTTGGGAAGATAGGTCTATGACCAGAATGACATCTTTAAGTCTTCGTAGGCAGTCTGTTGAGCTGTCTTGCGCAGTTTGCACTCGAAATTAGTGTGATGGCTCTTTGTGACCTTATTTGTAGCTAGATGACTGTTGTTTATGTTGTGTTGTCAAAATTTCATCTTTACCTTCCTGGGGTTGTTCTAGGGTTGAGGTGGCTTTTGGCTATCCCTCGGGGTTGTCTCTGGGGTTTGACTGCTATTAATTATATTTTTTTAAGGGTTGTCTCTGACGTTGATTTGATATCCCATGGGGCTGTCTCCAGGGTTGACTTGATATCCCACGGGGTTGTCTACGGAGTTTGATTGTTGTAGTCTGTTAGTTTTTATTACTCATATGAATATAAGTGATGGAAAAAATTTATTTTATAATGATAAAATATAGTTAGTCTGATTCATAATGCTCCAATATGGTTATATGTTAAATTTATGTTATTTGTTGGATTGCATGGGAAATATTGTTGTAAACTAATTTGCGTACTAGTGTCGACGTCAGGATTTTTATTTGTCCCTTTTTTGTTCTTGTCTTTTGGTGTTCTCATGTTAGGTGAGATTTGTTTGAAAAAATAAGTTATGAAAAGGTCCGACATGTATATGTCGACGATTGGACTGTAAGAGTTGCCAGTTGGTTTTTTAAATGGTTGCATCAACACAACCGAAAAAAGATCTGCACATTGACTTAGTGACGTGACACTACTTAATGGGTCTGTGAAATCGAGATTTGTTAGGGTCCGGGGATTTGGTTATGCGGAGGGAAGGTGTTTGGCAGCCCCCGACATCTGTGTTGACACGATGACTGCCACTTTATTAATTAAACTATTATATGAATGTGTGTGTGTGTGTGTGTGTGGATCAATGTGCAATTATTTAGAAGTAGTGCTATGCCTCGTTTGCACCTATATACAAAGGGTTTTAATCTTGTATAAAAGTTCAGTTTTAAAAAGATATAGCAATGACGTTTTGTAAAAAGAGGTTTTTCAAACCCTTGTGCTCAATTGTAATTGAGGCATTTGATACTTCTATTTTATTATGAGTTCGGCTGGATTACTTTTATATTCGAGATGCGAGGCATCTTCGAGAAAATAAGATATATAGCAGTGCCAAACTCCTTGTGGGCATGAAACACATCTAAGAAAATTTGAACACCGTAATTAATTTACAAGCCATGTATAGCTGAAAATGTCCATCACGGGAACCGAATCTAAATTCAGGAGACTAAATCTGTGATCACATGATTGCTAGACTCACATGATGTAGCAATTTGTATGAAAGCTATAAATAATTTATATACAGAAAAGCTGTATATATATATATATATATATATAGAGAGAGAGAGAGAGAGAGAGAGAGAGTCTTGATCAACCACCATGAAGCACCTCCATGGGGGATCGAAAATGTAAATATATAAAAGCGGTAAATATATATAGAGAGACATGATCAATCACCACGAAGCACCTCCATGGGGGATCGAAAATATAAAGAAAGTTGTAAAAGCGATCAACCGCCTCGAAGTAAACTCCAGGCGGGATGAAATGTATATATATATATATATATATATATATATATATATATATATATATATATATATATATATATATATATATATATATATGCAGTAAACACTTCAGATGTAAATCTAGGCTCATCGAACAGAGTTCGACAACAGCTTATATATAAGTATATATATATATAAGCAAATAAACGCTCCGGACGTAAGTCCAGGCTCAATCGAGGCATAACTCGATAATGTTAGTCCAAATATATATATATATATATATATATATATATATATATATATATATATATATATATATATATATATATATATATATATATATATATAACCCGCGAACCGAAGTTCGGGCATACACACACGCAAACCCGACTCTCAAAGTGAAGAACGATGTGTGGACAGTTGTGGAGAAAGGCTTTAAAAATTGTAAGAAGGCTTTAAAAATTATAAGAAGGCTTACAGTGGACTACCAAAAAAGACTTCAATAGCTTTAAACGGATGAACACCCGGCTCCCACCGGTAAAAATATAGCAATATAAAAGCTCACAAGTGTTTAAAATGAGAAAGCACTTACTTTATAGTGTGTATAGAGCAAATTGGACAGTACTTCCTCGCCTTTTTCTTTTTAAAATGGCTACCCCATGCCCTCTATTTATAGAGGGGGGAGCCGCAGGTGTACCTGTGGTAGCCACAAATGCATCTGCGGCAGCCCGGGCTGTCCCGGGTTCTGTGGATCCTGCCATCTCGAAGTACGTGCATGCGTACAACGTGATGTCCGCTCGAACTTTCAGAGCTTCAATCCGGGCATCCGATCGAGGTGTATAAGACCTTATTCGGCATGCTATTGTCGAGAGCTACATAATGACATGGGATTAGAGGTTGTGCGAAGTTATGAAGATGGGACCATGCTCTTTGTCTTCATGCTTCAAATTCTATTAGGTGTGCTGTCTTGTGTAGTAGTCACTCGGGATTAGAGCTCTTTAGTTCTTGTAGGACATGTCCGTATAGAATGTATGTTTGAATGTTGTGGAGATGGCGCAATTGTAACTCCCGAGAACATCAGATTTTTATGAGAATTAAATTTTTATTTGATTATATGGATTAAATGAATTTAATTAATTTTTTATGGGAGTAAGCTATTTGAAGGTTGTTCTATGACCAAGATATATTGAAACGTCGTAGCATTTTGGCTACGCGAAAGAATTAAAGTGTTTGAATTTCCAAGACGAAAATAAAAGCTTTTTGAGAAATTTTTTGAAAAATACTATTCATTCATTTATGCTCGGGAATTATTTTTGAATTTTCGAGAAATACGTAACAATAGAATATCGAGGTGAGATGGAATATCCAATAATAATTCAGTTATGACAAACGCAGTTTTTCGCCTGCGGACTTAAAACCTAACGGTTAGGGAAAGTGATTTCTGAAAAGGAAATGAAATGCGTATAATGAATTAAACGATGATCGTATAATACGTAGGTATTATACGACTTCATGCATATGAGTATGATACAAGTAGGTATGAATAATAGTATGTCATATATGAATAAGTATACGAGTTGGAATACGAGATTAATACGTTATAAGGCTTTAAGTCATATATAATGGATTTGTAGGATTATGTAGGAAATTGTAATGAACAAGTAAACTTGGTGGTTAACAAGAGATAAGTTAAGTGATAAGCAAGTAAACTTAATAGCTAAGTAAGGTGTTTATGCTTAAGGGCTAAGTTAAGTAATGACCAAATAACTTAATGGCTAAGTAAGTGTGATGAGCAAGTAGACTTAAGGGTTAAGCAAATGATAAGTTAAGTAAACTTAAAGGCGAAGTAAAGTACTTATAAGTAATGGGCAAGTAAACTTAATGGCTAAGTAATAGTGGTGATGAGCAAGCAATAGATAAGTATTGTGTTGGCTAAGTAATTAATTTGGTGAGCAAGTAAACTTAGGGTTTAAGTAATAAATAGTATGGAGGTTTATTAAGGAGGTGGGATTGGCTTTTGACCATTATATCCTAAACCTAGCAACTCCTATAAATAGCAAGCTTTGGATTTCATTTAATATTTGTCCAAAAACACCAACAACTTAGAGCTTATTGGTTAGAGAGAAAAAGCTACAAAAGCTAGAAAGTTAGACTTTGTAATCCAAGAAGGAAGAAGAAGGATTAGCAAGAGAATTTCAAGGGTAAGCAATCCTAAACCATGACTCTTCATCTCTTTAATTGATAGAGAAGTGAGTAGTGGTAGAACTAGTATGCTAAGGAATGATAAGAATGAGTAATCTAAGGACTTAAGTCGTAATAAGCTGTGAATAAGCATTTTGTTCATAGATAAGTTATGAACCACAGAAGAACTTGTAGGAACTTGTCATATGTTAATAATAATGTGGTTGGTATGATAAGAAGAAGTAAGAATGATGGTTAAAAGATCAAGACCATGATAAAACATGAGAAATAGAATCATAAGTAGTTTATACTTTTATAAGTTATAAACTCACAAAGAGCAAGCAAGAACTTATCATGTATATAAGTTAATGAAATATGTATGTCAAGATGTTAGTACGATGAATTGAATCCATTTGAAACGAAGACCAAATCATAAGAAACGAATTTAAGGCGAATTCACAAGTTTGGACGATAATCGTCGAATTCATGAAATTCTTGGATTGGAAGTTAAATATTGATATTGAGCTCGGGAATGTTTGTTTTCGATAGAGTATAGTCTCATTTGGCATTATAAAGTTGCGGACTCGAAAATGACTGAATTCCGACTTAGAACGAAGAAACGAGTGTTGAACGTTCACGAACGTTTATCGTTTTCGTTAAAATGAACTAAAAGGTGAATTTTGAGTCCGCGCCGCAGCACGACTCAAGGAGTAAAGGCCCACGCCGCAGCGCAAGGCCGGAACCATGGCACACTGTTAGTTGGCGCCGCAGCGCGGCTAATAGGGAAGGAGATGGTGCCGCAGCGCCGTGACCGAGTCCTAGGTACTGGAAACCCGCGCTGTAGTGCTAGTTGTAGAGCAGAAGCTGGCGCCGTAGCTATAACAATCCAGAATTTTAAATTGTAATGTTAAATATTTATTGAATTATATAAATATTTAATGGACGTGTTTATTGTTGAATAAATATTTTTTTTAATTTAATTTGATTTGGTTAATTATTTGTTAAATAAATAATTAATGAGTTAATGAAATTAATTGTTATGATATGACATTCTAATTTAATTTAATAATTAAGTTTGAGAGTTTATAGTGATTAAATGAATTATTATAATATTTTTATTTAATTTAGTAATAAAAGTGTGATAAATAACTATGCTATAAATGAGTTATTAAAATAAATTAAAGGAGTTTAATTTAGTTTTGCCAGACAAGGATTTAAGATATTAAGTCTTTAATTTTTAAAATATTTTGCCAAACGGAGCCTTATGGCTTTTGAATTTTTGAATTATAATAATATAGATAAAATAAATAAAATATAAATAATATATATAAATTATGGTAAGTAATAATTTAATAGGGGCAATTTGAAGACGTCGATTTTAGACGTTTGAAAATCATGCGTTGGTTTTGTTTTATTTCACGTTGGTTTTGTTTTGAGTCTGATAAGAAATGAAAAGAAGGTTTTTAGAGAGAGAAAATTTGAGAGAGAAAAGTTTGTGATTCCAAAACAAGTTCTGAGTTTTCAAGCGATTCTCAGTCAAGCGATTCTCAGTGGTTAGCAGGGATTTTCAAACAAGAAAAGGTAATTCTTCCATAACCTTAATACTATATATATATATATATATATATATATATATATATTACAGGATAATTTTCTTGGGTTCACTGTAGTATAAAGTCTATATACAATTTTCTGAAATCCATATTTTTATAAATTGGTTATGAGATTATGCGTATATTATGATGGTGAAAGTATAACTAACATATATATATATATATATATATATATATATATATGTGTGTGTGTGTGTGTGTGTGTGTGTGTGTGTGTGTGTGTGTGTGTGTGTGTGTGTGATTGTATGCTAAATTACGTATGCAAGAAAGAAATTGATGCTAAATTACGTATGCAAGAAAGAAATTGGTTTTTATAGTGAATATATATATATATATATATATATATATATATATATATATATATATATATATATGATTGTATGCAGCATTATGTAAATCTTCGTTCAAAATATATGTTTCGAACTCTGGAAACCTTCGTTTCATCACTTTTAAGATCATTACACTTTTTAATGGTTCCATTCTTTTCATTTCATTACGAAACCATTTTACATGTCATATCCGGCTTACATTCGCTTAAATACGTAAATTTATATTTACATTATATTTTTATTGCATTATTTATGCACAGACTGAGTTTTCATAGCATAAATTATCACATAACGTCAATATTTTTATCTTGGGACTTTATTAAACTAAACATTGCTAAAAATCTAGCCCAAACGCGATCTGAAATGTCGAACGTCAAAACAGCCCATGGCGGCTAAGTTCGGTGTCACCCGTTAACAATTTCTGACATACTCCTTTGCTCTTTTTAAATTCTCAAACCATTAATCGAATTGCGATGAATTTATGGTATTTTATAGATTTCATGCCATAGTATTTTTTAAAAAATTTCTAACTGCGAAAATAAGTCACGAAAGTCAAGCAAAACGGCGAGTCAAAACTGCACCAGCAGCCCGCCCTGCACAGCAGGCGCAGGCAGGCACCGGGGGTTGTCTGGCCTACTACTTGCCAGCTGCTTGGCTTAACAAACCACCATTTCACGATTTTCTAACGCCTTGCTCGTTTATCGGATCGTTCCCAAATTTTAGTAAGTTTTTTGTATCATATGAGACTAATTTTAAAAAAATATATAACCCTTCTATTCCGGGTTCAACAGGCTACCTAAATAGTTCGTCAAAAGTGAACGTTCATAACGGTTTATAATTTTTTTCAACTTTACCCTCTCTCGCTAAAACAGTCATAACTAATTTGTTTCAAAACATTTTTGAGAGATTCTTATGCTCACGCGAAGATAACTTCCGTGGCTACAACTCTTATGCTTTAACCATTTTTAAATTCTTAACATATAATTTCAAAATATTCGTGCAAGGGACAAGTTCGAATCTAATTTCCAGATTTTGGACAAATTCGACGCACTTACTTTGAAATGTCATAACTCCTTGCTTGAAAGTCAAAATTAGTATGTTCTGGAGCCTATGGAATCCTTATTTAGTGTACTATAATACCCTATAAACCCAAAAATTTCTTGAACATCTAACCAAATTCGAAATTGGCTTTAAGGTTAGCGGTCACACTAGTTTTTGGAGTTCTTGTTTGTCATCCAAAACTCTCCCCGACTCGTTCGAACCTAAATCACTTCCCAAGTAAGTTTTATTTAATGTATTAAGACTATTCTAAGGTATTGGCTTGGTATAATTTTAAGTTTTTAGTCATTTTTACTCTTTATGGAATTTGTACGAACACAATACGTGCGATTATCAATCGACTTAATTTCTTGCCCATTTGTTAGCGATTTTGCCACAATTTCCATCATTATATCACCACACAATCCAAACCTAACCACCAAGTCAATAAGTCCATGATTCCAATCACAATTCATACATAAAATCAAACGAAACGGGTTTTTAGTAAACTAAAGTTTAGTTACAAAAATTAAATTTTTTTCTATTGATTCAAAATCAGTGATAATTACATATACATTGACCAAAACTTAAATCAATACGAAGGAAATTCATTAAAAATTACCTCACAACCTACTAAACTTCCAAAATCTCAAGTTTAGCAATATAAAATTACATATTATATAACTTCAATTAAATTCAAAATTGAGTAAATATTATACCTTAAGCTATCTTCCTTTACTGAATCCAATCTTTGTCATCTTTCAATTTATCTTATTCTTGTTCCCAATTTTTTTCTATGGTTTCAAATACTCACGGTTCTTCACTTCACCATGTTAGAAAATTTCAAAAATTCTAAGGGATGAGAGAGAGAAAGAGGGTTAGCAATATAGGGATGGGGAATAGACTTCCACCAATTTTTTGCAAGCAATTTTTCCAACTTGGAGCCCAAGAATTTTATTTGGTCCTTACTCCACTCCTCCATTCTCCTTCCAATTCATGGCACAAGCAAAAATGGCTTGAAAGCTAAGCTTGCAATAGTATTTTTATTAGTTAAATAAACATCCAATTTGGCTTAATTTAATTAATAATACCAAATTACTTCCTCATGCTTAATTTAATTACCCAATACTTACTAACTGAATTTTATTTATTAAGTTACTACTTAACCCACTTATAAAATATTTACACCCCTTTTGGAGATATATAAAGTCTATATATAATCATTATTACATAAATTATGTAGACACTCGAAATATTTTGCACACCTGTTACTGACATTACAGGAAGGTAGATTTGACTTTCAAAGATAATACTGGAAGATAACTCACATCCAGTCCGAATACTACAGGAAGTTCAGTTTCCAGAACACATTGGGAGTAACAGCCTCGACCCCGGAACACACACCGGGAGTAACAATTCCAACCTCGGAGATGACCCCGAGGCATACAGATACAATACCGAAACACACACCGGAGAAGACCGTTTCGTCCCGGAGATAACCCCGAGATGTTCCAGTCTCAGTCCCAACCATGGGATTAGCCACCAACCTTGGCGATAACCCCAAGGAATGCAGTTCTGGCGATAACCCCTAAAATGCTTGTTTTAAATGCAATCAGCTTCAATCTCGGCGCTCACAACGAGATACTCAGTACAAGACCTGGCAATAACACCAGGAGGACAGGCACACCTCAGAGATGACACTGAGGACCTTCAACCATTGCAGCAGTCCAATCTCAAAGATAATCCTGAGCAACGTCTGCTTTATCAGCCAAAATCGGAGATAACCCCGCTGAGAGGCAAAGTCATCATCTTCCCACCATGACGCCACATCACGCCGTCTGAACATTTCAAACATACATTTCTACACAATAAATATCCCACAAAAGCTCAGCAGAACCAATCCCGAGTGACTATTGCGTAAGATAACAAATATAATTTGAAGCTGAAGACCGGAGGGCATCGTCTCATCTTCATGACTTCGTACAACCTCTAATCCCATGCCATTGCATAACTCTCGACAACGGCAGTCCAAAATAGGTCCTATATACCTCAGTCGGATGTCCAAATTACAATTCTGAAAGTTCGAGTAGACATCACATTGCATGCGTGCATGTACTTCGAGACGGTAGGACCCGCGAAGCCCGGGGCACCCCGGGCAGCCTCTGGTACACCTATGGCCCACCCTCTATAAATAGAGGGCTTGAGGTGGCCATTTTGAAAGAAGAAATGGCCAGAAAGCCCTGCCCAATTTGCTCTATACACATCCCAAACTTAGTGCTTTCTAATTTTAAACACTTGTTAGCTCACATATAGCTACGTCTGTACCGGCGGAAGCTAGTGTTTATCTACTTTAAATATAGAGAAGTCTTCTTTGGCAGCCCACTGTAAGCCTTCTTACACGCTTTAAAGCCTTTCTCTTCATCTTTGCACACACTATTCTTCACATTGAGAGTCGTGTTGTGTGTGTATGCACGGACTTCGGTCCGTGGTTTATTTTCAGTTTATATATATATATATATATATATATATATATATATATATATATATATATATATATATATATATATATATATATATTTATACGAACTAACATCATTGAGTTATGCCTCGATTGAGCCTAGACTTCGGTCTGGAGCGTTTAATAGCTTTCTTATAAATATATACTTTACTTATATATATAAACTGTGTCGAACTCTGTTCGATGAGCCTAGACTTATGTCTGGTGCGTTTACTTCGTGGTGGTTGACAACTTTTACTACTTTCTGTACATTTCGTCCCACCTGGAGTTTCCTCCGTGACGGTTGATTGCTTTTACAACTTTATTTACATTTCAGATCCTCCATGGAAGTGCTTCATGGTTGGTGATCATGTCTGTATATATATATTTACATCTTTTATATATATCAGTGCTTACTGCGTTTATATCAATTGCGGCATCATGTGAGCCTAGGAATCATGTGATCACAGATTCAGTCTACTGAATCTAGATTCGGTTCCCATGATGGACCTTTTCAGCTGTAAGCAGCTTGTAAATTTATCTGTGATGTTTGGGTCTCCTCAGATGGTTCTCATACCCATGAGGAATTCAACACCTTTTTGTACATTATTTTCATGCAGATGCCTCACATCTGTAAAATAAAATCAACCAAGCTGAATAATGAATAAAATGGGAGTGTAAAAGGTCTCAATTACTATTGAGCACTGGGTTTGAAAAACACCTTTGAAAACATCACTGTCATATCTTGTTAAAACTGAATTTTTATATAAATTCAAACCATGTGTATATAGGTACGAACGAGGCCTCGCACTACTTCCAAATAAAAGTACATTGACACACACACATACATTCATATAACAATTTCTTGAAAAGTGGTGGTCACCGTGGCAATGCGGATGTCGGGGGGTGTCTAACACCTTCCCTCCGCATAAGCAAGTCCCGGACCCTAATTAAATCTCGGTTTCACCGACCCGTTTAGCAGTGTCATATCACTGGGTCAATGTGCAAACCTTTTCTCGGTTGTGTTGGTACACGCAGTTAAAAAACCAACTGGCGACTCTTATAGTCCAATCGTCCGCATTACACATGTTGGACCTTTTTCACGTGTTTTTTTAAACAAATTGCACCTAAAATGAGAACACAAAAAAATAGTTAACGAAAAGGGACAAATAAAAATCCCAACGTCGACAGGTGGCGACTCTGCTGGGGACTCCAGTAAGAGAACTTAAGCCGCTATTACAAGCTTTTCAAAACTATTATACGCTTGTGTGTGAATGTTGCATTTACATTTATGATAAATATGTACGAATGCATATCTTTTACTGCGATTCATGCTTTACACTATATCTACCTGTGATATTAGTGCTTCGCACATGTCATCATTTTTATATATAGTGAGACGCGATGTATGTGAATGTATGTTGTGTGGTCCCTCCACCAGGAGGCTATCCTGTCTGTGTTTGATTACTGGACTCGTGGGAAGACTAATTCCCCGAGGCTCGGGAAAGGAACCACCCAAATTCGCTCCAGTTGAAAGACCGGATTAACTTACCGTCGAGTAAATTGCGATGATTTGGGAACCTTCATGCCGAAAAGCCGCGAGAGTAACCTAAGATAGGTCAGCCTCTGATTAACCAAACGCAGAGGAAAGTCTCTTCATGGTTTCTCATTTTAAATTACTTGTAAAAATAATTACTTGTAATTTACATTCCATATTCATCTCCATGTAACGAGAAATATGAAGAAATATGTGTATGTATATATTTACATTAACATGCTATCTTGTATTACAAACAGCTACAATCCATTTTGCATGACAAAATTCCTAAAACGGACACACCATATAGCATGTTAATATTCACACATTCCCTCAAAACTAAACTATGCCAGTTTTGTCGTAGGGAAGCATTCGGACCTATTACCCGGTCAAAGTCTAAAAAGGTCGCAGGCCTACAGCCAATCATGTATTCATCTGACCAATCTAATCCAGTTTCTCGCGAAGAATTTGACGGATTAAGTAAGCAAATCACAGACTTGGCTGTTCTGCTTAAAGAACTACATCAATCTACGTAGGGTCCAAAAATACCCGTACATGCTGAATCATCTACACAAGGAGGAACTCATGGTCCTGATAAATCCATTACAGTACCTGAATTGAAGTTGGATACAACCAACAAAAGTCATGATGCCGCCCATCTTACAAAAGATCCAGACACTGGTGATATCAGAAAGAAAGTTCTTCAAATGGAAGAAACCCTGCGTTCTATCAAAGGAATTGGAGCACACGGGAGTGTGTCATATGCTGACCTTTGTATATTCCTTGGTGTTCATTATCCAAAAAAGTTCAAAACTCCTGACTTTGAAAAGCATGATGGGTTAGGAGATCCTTACACCCATTTGAAGGTTTTCATTGGAGAACTCGGATCTTATGCAGAAGATGAGAAGCTCAGAATGCAACTGTTCTAGAAAAGTCTAACTGGAGAAGCCCATTCATGGTATACCAGATTAGACAACTCAAAGATCCATAGTCGGGAAGAGCTAGCACATGCCTTCCTTACACAATACAGTTTTTAGTCTCAAATGGCTCATGACCGGTACCAGATTACCAAGGTCAAGAAACAGTCCAACGAGTCTTTCAGATAGTATGCTCAAAGGTGGAGGTGCCTTGCTGCTCAGGTAACTCCTTCTATGACAGAGTCAGAGATGGTGATGACCTTCATAGACATACAAGAAGCTCCTTTCTATGAAAGAGTATTTGCCGGCATCGGTAAACTATTTTTTGAAATGATTAAACGCGAGGAGATGGCTGAGATGGGATTGAAGTCAGGAAAGATTCAATACCTAGCTGCCCTTAAAGCTGTTGTTTAACACATCCAATTCGGAAATTATGGAATCAACCCCTGAAGGGTACATAAAAAGAAAGAGGAAGATGTTTCCCTAATACTGCAGGGTCAAAAAGGCAATCAAAACATGCCTGTTCAAAGGAGAAATTACGCTCCCTTTCAAGCTCAGTATTCAAATCCTTTATTACCAAAAGGTGGAGAAGTCAAACGCTCTCGAGTGTTCACACCCTTAGGGGACTCCCACGAGAACATTCTCACTCTTCTGACAACACAGAAGAAAATCACGCATCTTCTTCCACTAGCCAACCCTAATGGTAGGGGTTTTAATGCTGCTCAAAAATGTGCTTATCATGCCGGGGCACCTGGACATGATACTCAAGATTGTTAGGCCTTGAAACATAAGATCCAAGACCTGATAGACAACGGTGAGATTGTGGTCACCAAACCAGATCAACCTCACGTGCAAGACAACCCTCTTCCTCCGTACAAAGAGGAAGAAGTCAACATGATTAATTGGAGCAGTGGACAAAGTTCCAGTTCTAATGGTGAAGCATCCCAGATCACCAAAGATGGTTCTGACAAATGGGATTATGCCAAGTTCCAGTTCTCAATGGAACGAAAAATGAAAGCTCTGTGCAAGCAAATTGAGCAAGTGGCATAACTGGTGACGTACCAGCATCAAGTCACACGTCAATTAATCAGCCAGGAGGATGCTAGTCTCCTTCCTCTTGTCATGAATATTCCCTCTTCACCTCCAGAAAGTGAAGCAATGGAGGATAAAGTGGCAAAGAGAGCGAATGCCAAAGCTCGTCGGGATTTTGCCAATAGAAAGGAATTTACATACCTGGGCCAACCTATGGAGGAGATCCTTCAAATGCTAATCAATGAAGGAAGGATTAATTCCCTTCTACCTCCAATCAATCCCTGTTCAGGACGGTACAATCCTGATGGCGTATGTCAATATCACTCCCATTCTCGAGTTCACAGTACATAAGAATGTTGGGCACTCCGCTACGTTATCCAAAATCTCATTGATAGCGGTGTCCTGCAACTAGCAGACGATGATACTGTGCTACGTGGAAGTGAGAATACTTGTCCTATTAAATGGAAGGGATTGGTAGCAGTTATCTCAACTGAGGCTGATGGCATTTTCAAGCCACGCCCTATGAGGAAGCAACAATCCTTTGAAAGTGGCTGCTCCAGAGCCAATCAACTTACTCTTTTGACCACAATATCCTATTGTCAGCTTACAAAAAGTTCCCTATAATTATGGAGAAGCTGAAGGATCCACCTAGCATACAACTGCTGCAGTGTCAAAGGAGAATCCACTGTATCTTTCCCAACGGGTGATGAAGTCAACCATTAAATCAAAGGGGAAAATTCCCATGGAGAAGATTGAAAAATTCCACCGAGCCATGGGTCATAATGAAGCTAAGGTGGTTTTAAGCTCAAGAGAAGCTCCACACCAAATTTCAATACTAGACTTGGTTTTAACTTTCGAGGACCACATGAAGATTCTACTAAAGGTTTTGGAAGAAGCCTACTTGCCAAAATCAGTGGATGTGGAAAAATTTCAACATCTGGTTGATCACATTTACAACAACAATGTGATCTCTTTCAATGATGATGACCTACCGCCCTAAGGGACCAATCATTGCAAGCCGTTACACATCGCGGTCTTGTCCTCCAGATATATGCTAGCTGGAGTCTTAGTAGATGGAGGTTCATCTTTGAATATCTGTCCATACACTACATTGTTGAAGATGAACGTCAATCTCAATCATATCCGAAGTAGCCATACGATCATCAAAGCTTTTGATGGATCTCGCCAGAATTCAGTCAGAGAGATTGAGGTGCCAATTGAGATTGGTCCCTATACATTTTGCGTGTCTTTCCACATACTCAAGATAGATTCGGGATACAACATGCTCTTGGGATGATCGTGGATTCATATGGCTGGGGCAGTCCCCTCCACCCTTCATTAGCAACTGAAATATATTATCAACAATAGCTTAGTTACAGTCAACGCTGAACCGGAATGCCCTCAAAAAGGTGACATACCGTTCATCAGTTTTAATTCCGATATTGAGCCGGTCAGTTTCCACACTTTGGAAGTAAGCAACCCTCAATTTAATGCTCTAGGAATGCCATTACCCATACCCAAGATCACTGCCGAAGTAATGTCGGCTACTCAGGAAATGATATCTTTGGGTCATCAGCCATGACAAGGGCTGGGTAAAGATCACCAAGGTATCAAATACCCCATCCAAGTAGCCAGTCAAACTGGGACAGCTAGACTAGGCTATTTTGTCAGTTCTAGTCAGAGGAATCCTCATAAGCATCAGCAGGTTCCTTCAGCTTCAACCACACGGCGTTTATTTTCGCCATCAACCTTTGAGTCTGCACAACCTCCTGTAAAGGTGCCAACCAGCGTGATGGCTATGCTATTTCCCAAGCCAGTGCCGTTCAAAGCAAAAGAAGTCTTTGTTCCAAATCCCAAAGTGGAGGAAGAGAAACAAAGAATTAAACAAAAAGTCGTCCGAATAATGTCGGGCATGCGCATCATTGTTCATGATGAACATACAAACAGATATACCCCATACGATAATTGGCCAGACGTCATGGTCATCATTCGGGACAAGGAGGACGATAACAGCCCCTCCATCAATGCAGTCCACCCAGACTTTATCCTTGCCAATTTGAGCAGCACTCCTTGCATGGGTCGACAAGGGTAAAATGGGCAGGACTTCTTTCTGCAATGTAGATATAATAACTGCTTACTTTTCTATATAGTACTCGCAGTTGTTTTGTCCGTATATGCTAACATTATGTATGATTAAACAGTTTCATATATATTAAGTGAAAGCATATTTTTTTTAGGACTCTGAACTTAGATGTGCATGTACTTGCTGATAAGATGCATCTTCTCCACAAGGATTATAACTTTGATGAAAAGTTGGACTCAAACTTGCTGGAAATACAAGAGGATATTGAGGTGCCTTCGGAGATCAAAGAATAGGTCGAAGACAAACCTAAACCCAACCTTGATCAAACCACTTCCTTCAATCTTAGAATCTTAGAAAACCCTAAGTTAATCCAGATTGGTTACCTTACCCCAAACCAACGGAATAACATGGTTACGCTATTAACCCAATTCCAGGATGTGTTTGCATGGTCTTATGAAGATATGGTGGGTTTGTCCACTGACATTGTTCTTCATCACATTCCCATTAAAGAGGGAGTCAAGCCAGTCAAGCAGAAGCTCAAGCGATTGAAACCTGAGTGGAGTTTAAAGGTGAAAGAAGAAATTGTGAAACAATTTCAAGCTGGTATTATCATGGTGTCTACCTATCGTGAGTGGATATCCAACATCGTGCCCGTGCCTAAGCCTGGAGGAAAGGCGCGAGTTTACATGGATTATCGGGATCTGAATAAAGCTTGCCTTAAAGATAGCTTTCCCGTGCCCTTTATCCACATTCTCATTGACAATAATGTGCAATACGGCATGTACTCCTTCACTGATTGCTTTGTGGGGTACCATCAGATAATGGTTGCTGAGGAAGATCGTGAAAAAATTGCTTTCATCACGCCTTGGGGAACCTTTTGCTACAGACGGTTGTCATTCGGCCTCATCAATGCCGGAGCTACCTAGCTATCAACGAGCTATGATAGCTTTTTTCCATGACTTAATGCACAAAAAGATCGAGATCTACGTGGATGACATCATTATCAAGTCCCGAAAGGAGGAAGACCACTTAGACCGTCTCAGAAAGCTATTCAACAGGTTGTGCAAGTACAACTTAAAGTTGAATCTAGCCAAGTGCGCATTTAGTGTTAAATCAGGCAAGTTGCTAGGATTCCTAGTTAGCCACAAAGGGATTGAGCTGGATCCTACCAAAATCCAGGCCATCATGGAAATGTCCATTCCTCAGACAGAGAAGGAAATACATGGATTTTTGGGAAGAATCAACTTTATTAGCCGATTTATTTCTCAACTCACAACAACCTGTGAGCCTATCTTCAAGCTTTTAAGGAAGAACTCCTCCATGAAATGGAATGATGAGTGTCAGAATGCCTTCCTAACCATCAAAGAGCAGCTAGTCAAAGCTCTTATTTTGGTACTACCCAGGGATGATGTTCCCCTGTTCATGTACCTGTCCATAAGTGACAATGCCATGGGCTACATGCTAGGATAGAAAGACGATAGAAGCTGAGAACGAGCTATCTATTACCTCAACAAAAGATTTAGCAGCATTGAACACAAGTACACTATGATTGAGAGGACTTGTTGTGCTTTAGCATGACCTACCACGATGTTACAACATTACCTCCATGGGCACACAACCCATCTCATATCCCGTATGGATCCTCTCAAGTATGTGTTCAGTAAACCCATACTGAATTTTCGGCTGTCCAGATGGCAGTTGATCCTATAACAATTTGACATAGTCTACGTGACTCAAAAGTCCATTAAAGGTTAAGAAATTGCGGATCAACTGGTCGCCGCACCTTCAGGGGACTTCAAAACCTTGGAAACATACTTCCCCGATGAAGGGGTAATGGCAATTCAGCCACACCATCAGTACGATACACGCCAAGCATGGAAGTAGTATTTTGATGGAGCTGTTAATACGGAAGGTTCTAGAGCTGGAGCAGTTCTAGTATCCGATATGGGGGAGCAGTATCCCATCGCCGTTAAATTGTAGTTTGTCAGAACCAACAATACAGCTGAGTATGAAGGCTATATCATGGGGCTAAAACTTGCGTGTTCAATTGGTATCAGACGGTTAACTGTCTTTGGGGATTCAGAGTTGGTAATCAAATAATCTACATGAATCTATCAAACCAAAGTGCTGCAATTACTGCCTTACCATCGGTAAGTTTTACAGATTGCTTCGGAGTTCGAAGAAATCTCCTTTATACACATTCCTCATAATAGGAATGATTTTGCGGATGCATTAGAAACTTTGGCCTCCTTGATGCACATACCTGACAAGGAACACATGCCAAGCGTCACATTAGCCCTGCAAAAGGCTCTAGCCTATGGGAACTATGTTAGAGAAGTATCGGATGAGCTACCTCCCATCCAATAACCTTGGTATCAGCATATCATGGAGTACCTATGAGATGGATCTACACCCACTTAGGCGAACCTGACTGAACAAAGGCGGATTCATCGACTTGCTATGAAATTCTACCTGAGCGGAGATGCACTATACAAGAGAGATGCAGAACAAGGTCTTCTCGGATGTTTAGACAAGGATCAAGCTCAGAGACTCATTCATGAGATCCATGGTGGAGTCTGTGGCCCACACATGGCTGGCCCCCTCCTTGTTACGAAGATCCTCAGGATAGGACATTACTGGCTTTCTCTTAAGTCTGATTGCTATGACCACGTCAAGAGATGTTATCAATGCCAAATTCATGGGAATGCTATCCACGCCCCTCCACGGGAGATCCACAATATGAGTTCACCTTGGCCCTTCTCAATGTGGGGAATGGACGTGATTCGGCCCATCGAGCCCAAAGCCAGTAATGGACATCGATTCATCTTTACCATGATTGACTACTTTACCAAGTGGGTAGAAGCAACCTCCTTCCCTAGGGTTACCAAAGAAGTCATCATTGCTTCCATAAAAAATAATGTCATTTGTCGATACGGACAAACAGAGGTAATTGTATCAGACAATGCTAAGAACCTCAACAACAAAATGATGGAGGAACTATGTAGTAAATTCCACATCAAACACCTTAACTCCATCATCTATCTTCTAAATATGAATGGTGATGTTGAAGCGACTAACAAAAATATCAAGAAGATTATGCAAAAGATGTCTGCTAATCACAAAGGATGGCATGACTTATTGCCTCTTACTCTGTTAGCCTATAGAACATCAATGCGCACTTTAACTGGGGCAATCCCCTACGCATTAACCTATGGGATGGAAGCAGTACTCCCCATAGAAGTAGAAATGGATTCCCTCAGGGTGTTGATGGACGCTCAGCTGGATGAAGATCAATGGATACAAGACATGTATCACCAATTGTCTCTAATAGATGAAAGGCGAACCGCAGCTATCTTTCATGGTCAATTTTATTAACAAAGGATCGCTCGATCCTACAATATAAAAGTTTGGCTACGACAGTTTAAACAACATGACTTGGTTTTGAAGAAGATCATTGACAACCAAAATCAATCTAAGCGAAAATTCTCTCCTAACTGGGAAGCCCCGTTTGTTGTCAAGTAAGTATTGACAGGAGGCGCTCTCAGATTGCAGGAAATGGATGGCGATGAATTTTCACAACTCATCAACTCAGACACCATGAAACGGTACTATGTCTGAAGTTACCATCAAGTAAACATCCTGGTGTTAGATCATCAGTCATTCCGGTTCTTTAACCCTTTACCACATACAACTCTTGTGCACACTTTGCCCCTCAGGGAAATATACTCTTTCAGCCAGCAGCCTGGTCTCACTACACTCATACAACTTAGTTCATCCCACTACGGATTGAACCTCTCACATTTATAGTTTGGCTACCCATACATGGGATCAAACTTCTCATACCTGCAGTTTGTCCTCAACCTAGGATCAAACTTTCTCTTCCCCACAGTCTATCTTGCATATGGGATTAAACTTTCTTCCCCACAGTTTGACCTGTACATGGGATTAATCTTTCTTCCCTGCAGTTTATCCTGCACATGGGATCACCCTTTTCAACTCACCTTGAGGGGTGAACTACGTCGACCTGATCTCCTTGATACACATGAGTACGTAGGCAACCGTATTCTATATGGCCCGGTCACAATAAACAAAAAACAACAAAAACATTTCTACCCTTCTCTACAAAAAATAAAAAACCACAAAAACACTTCTACAACATTCTTCATCAATAAAGCTTCTACACCCATCTGTATTTCATAAATAGCGTTGAATCTCTTACACCAGGTTCGAACTACGCAGACCTGATCTCCTCTTCAATAGGAGTACGTAGGCAGCCATTTATGGTTCGGTCTCACCCCCTACTAAAACACAAATACTTGTCAACTGGTACTAGGATCAAACTTCAATCTACCGCATTTCATTAGCTTCAAACCAAAGGGATGGAATTACCCAACCTCTCCTCTCAAATAGGAGATTCAGCGACCATCTAAGCTACGGTTGTACCTTGAAGAGTATCGCCAATCCATAAGAGATGGAATTAACTAAGCTCCTCCTAAATAGGGGTATTGGCGACCATCTGTGGTGCGGTCAATCTCAGAGAGGAAATCCACAACCCTCTCTATATTTCCATACAGAAACCAATCCTAAGACACCGAAAGATGGTAGGGATACACACAGATCCATGATCTATTCTGAACTATCCAGAGATAACTCAATATCCATCCTGCAAGGAGAAATTCAGAATACATCAAGATCACAAACCATGAAGAAGCAGGCAAATATCAAGCAAGTATCAGAGCATATCTAAAAGGGAAGTGATCAAAAAATATATTTCCCTGCTATATATAATGTTGTTTGATATACACAACGTAAACTGTACATGACAAAATGGCTAAGCTAGTCTGTGCAGGAAAGTACAAGTCCAACTACAAATTGGTGTATAGGCGAGCTAACAAGCCCAACATGGCATCCCTCTTCGAAGAAGGAGGCAAAGTTGTGATCTCCTATACAAGGATGTCCACACGACCCAACAGATCCGCAGCCATTTGCATGGTGACCATGTGCTCATCAATATATGTGTTCACCTATGTAAGAATGCCAGTGGTAAGGGACCTCACTGCAGTATTGTCTATGACGGCTACATCCTGAGCAGATATGGCACTATCCCGCTTGACTATCACTGCATCTCTGGCTGATTTGGCCTTATCCCGCTCAACAATAACGGTATCTATACGAGCTAATGCCTCTTCCCTCACTAATAGAGCTACGTATCTCCCATCAAGAGCTGTCAACTCTCTCAAAGGTCATCAGATGATGACTTTGCTCAAAGTATTGTGCTGAATGTGAATCACGATAGTGCTAGTACTGGGAGAATCTAAAGGAGATATTGGCAACCCAGTAGATGGCTCCTCCTCGGTGTGAGAATCAATGTCCTCCATGGGCTCTCCACCATCTAAATCAATACTCGGTAATGTGGATACAACCGCAACTGGTGCAGTCTCTATCTCCATCCATGCGGAATACTCTGCAAAATAACCTTGATGACTAATAGAGAAAGCGACTATCTCATGCTGATCCTAACATGCATACACACGGGATCTGTCCTCTACTGAAAGATAGTGAGAAGCTAAACGCTGGCCCAGCGCTCCCTCGAAAAGGTGAAAATCCTAAAACTGTTCAAACTGTGACATCACGACCAGTGGATGTTAAGTTGTCATGCCCCTCAAACCAGCCAGAGGGATGTAGTCCATGCCCGGAGCATGAGTAATAAAGCTGTAAGGTGAGCTGAACCCTGAGCACAATAATATACTAAACGGGTCTTCGATCCCAGCTAAGAAAGCGAACCAAGATGTAGCATCTGTACACTCCGCTGGCTGAAATGAATATGTTATGACTATATCATGGGTGAAATAATACCTATGCTGTTTGAAAGTGCCAATCGATCCCAGATGTGACATAAAACCACACGTATAGCATGACCGAACTGCCCGTAAATACTCCTATCGGATAAGTGCAGCAGTATGTAGCTGACCTCAATGTCTCGGCTATAATCATATGTATGATGGTACGACCCTCCCTAAGAGCTCTCACCGCCATGATAACTCCTATGTCCAACTCATCCATATACAGTGGCATGTAGACATGTGACAGTACACACAATAGCAGTACATCTACCCTGGCCATACGCCAATGATCCTCTGATGTGGTGAAATCCCCGGAATGTCATCTATAACTATCCTCAAAGCCAAATCTGTCAAACAGAAAACGCTGGGATATAACGTGGTTAGATGTAAGCTCATCCAGCACCACTCTACGCCTCAATCCAGTGAGGGTCATGAACCACCGACTCATGTCCCCTAAAGCCATATGTACGCAAGGTTTGTCCAGTGACAGCATCGTCAACCGTGCATACTCCT
This sequence comes from Panax notoginseng, assembly GCA_016801055.1. Lineage (NCBI taxonomy): Eukaryota > Viridiplantae > Streptophyta > Magnoliopsida > Apiales > Araliaceae > Panax > Panax notoginseng. The sequence continues at coordinate 118,441,640 of CM029013.1, forward strand.
CCAGAGTGGGAGTCAACTGCTGGGTTCCATATCGAAAAACCTGCCTCTCCGATACCCAGTGCTCCAGCATGCCATCCACGAATCTTGTGGGAACCTGAAACATCAACAGGGTCATAGTATACTGCAATAAATGATCTATGGTCACCCTGTCTGATGGTGACATGCTATCATACCAAGATTGCATACCAGATACCACTAATAATGGTGGGGTATGGTCAATACGGCTAACTGTCGAAGAAGACATCTGTACGAGCCGTGTCATAAGGCCATCTAGGGGTCAATGCTGAATATCTCTGGACATACACACATATGCATAACATGATACATGCATAACAGATAATAGATGGCAATATGATATAGGGAATGGAAAAACTGTATATACATTCATAAGTACATCATCATCTAATACATCATCTATGTACAGCTACAAATACAGGGAAATGGGGCACAGATGCCCTACTACTAACAGATGCCTATCAAAAGATATAGCGAGAATGGGACACAGACACCCAATAGCTAACAGAGGCCTACCAAAAGTTCTAACAAGAATACACATCAGAAGAAGACAATGGTGTTGATGTGTGTGTGTGTGTGTGCGCGCGCGCGTGAGAGAGAGAGAATTAACAAGCTATCCTTAATTGAAAAAAACATAAACAATAAGAATACCTGACTAGGCGGGGGCGGACGAAAAGCCTCCTCCAAGAGGGATGTAACGATCCAAAATTTCAAATTGTAATATTAAATATTTATTGAATAATATAAATATTTATTTGATGTGTCTATTGTTGAATTGATAAAATAAATATTTTATTGATGTGATGGTTGTTAGTAAATATTTATGAATCTAAATTTATTAGGGAATTTTTCTAAATTAAATTAATTTATAATTTAGAGAATTGTAGTATAACATGAAATGTTATATTGTTGTTTTGATTTAATAATTTAGATGGTATATTAAATTATTAAATAAAGTTATAATGGAAATTATAATTTTGTGATATTTGCTAAAATGTTATATTTAATTAAAATATAGTATGTGATTATAATTATAAACTAAAGTGTTTAATAAAATAAATTAAAAAGGGTTTAATTTAGTTTTTACCAAACAAGGCTTAAATATTTTAATTCTATAAAATTAAATGGTTTTGCCAAACAAGCCTTATAGCTTTTGGTATTTTTAATTTTTGAAATTTAAAATAAATAAATAAAATAAATAAAATAAATTAAAATAATAAAATATATTTATGTTATATACGTTAGTAACTGATAAAATATTTAGTAGTATTATTAAGGGTTATCAGTTTTGTATTGTATTATTACGCCTACTAGTTGGTCAGTTGGTTGTTGGCTTAGTCTGAGTTCAGAGAGAAGTGATAGAGAGCTTGAGAGAATTGAGAGGAGAACTTGTTAATTTTTACAGCAATTCCAGCGATTAGCAGCGATTGTCTTAGCAAATTAAAGGTATGTTCCATAATCTCTATATGTTAAGCATGTATATGTGTTTGACGGCAAACTTTTATATAATCTATAAATTTCTAATTGTTGAATTGTTGCTATACAATGAGATTACTTGTGATTATATGTTTATGATGATTAGAGATTATGTTTAAACAATAATCGTTTGCTAATTACAGTTAATAGTAGTAAAAAAATTTGTTAGTATATATGTTTTCATATGTAGCTATGTAAGTATCAATTTTAGTGGCCAATTAGTGTGTGAAATTATAAATTGATGTTTGTATATGTTAGTTCAATGAGATACGAGCATAACGTAATTTGAATGGAGTGATTTGAACAAATAATGAATTCACAGTGATGGTTTTTGGGATGAATATCAAAAATGGAGTTTAATATGAAAAACATGAAAATTGAAAAATTAAAATAGTTTTAGTTGTTGATAAATTGTGCTAAGTGGTTGTAAATGTTAGCTAACATGTTTATGATAGTTGTATATTTATTTTACGTGTAGATATTACTGTCTATTGGGTGAAATTTTTGTTTGTTGGGCTAAAGTCGGCTACTGTTCATTAGCCTTCTATGCGTCTGTCTGAGCACCGGTGCAGCTGCGCCGGTCCCAAACCTTTGTATGGCGCAGCTGCGTCATACCCTGGTTTGAGATTCTGGCTTCTGCTGTTGATGCATATTTGGGAAAACATCATAATATGGTCTAAAATTATGTTAACATGTTAAATGGGTAATGTTAAGGTTAACATAATATAGTGAATGGTGGTTAGTAAGTTCAAAGTTGCAAAAAGGATTAGTAAATCAAGAATGCGTTATGTGATAATTTAGTATACATAATGAAAGTTAGACAAGTGTTGCGAAGTAAAACACTTAGAGTTTCTGAAATGTAAATGGTAATGAACATATTATGGTATGTTAGCATAACTAATAGGTATTGTGGTTCTAAAATTATGTGTAGGTGATCGTGTGTTTAATTTTATAGCTTACGCTCAAGACAAGTTTCTAAACCCTATCTTTTTACATTGAGAAAGTTTTTTAACTCTACACTTTCGTTGAGTTAGTTCTATTATTACATTGTGTAACTTTATTCTTTTGATTGAGCAAGATTTTTATCTTAACTGTTATTGAATAAGTCAATTGTTCCTAAAATTCATTCGAGCAAACTTTAGCTCTAATGTTATTTGAAGTTCTCATTTTATTGATTTATTCTAAATTATTTATAGTTAAGCAAGTTTTTTTAAGTTCTATTATTGTATAATGAATGTAGTTTTTGAACTCTCGTCTCTATTATTGAACTATTTTAATTCTTTGCCATGAGTTAATACCATGTTGGGCAAGTTTTTAGTTTCCAGCTTGCTATCAGTTAATGTACGTTCAATAATTTCATTTCTAATGTTATAAGACTCTAACCTTAGCTTATTTATTGTTCAAGCAAATGTTTACCATTTTTTTCATTTTGTTGAATACTTATGCTCTATAGTTATTTCAAGCATGAGTTTAATATGTATAATCAGTTCATTTATGATTCTCAATTGTTCTATATTATGTTGAACATCTGTTGGGATTATCAAACACTATTGATTTAACTAGTCCTCTAGTTGATGTTCGTTAAACTTCAATTTCCCTTGGAAGCTTATCTAAACTAAACTTTTTTTGGTGCGGACTTGTACTCTAAATCCTGGGATGAACAACCCTATTATTATTAGGGGATAATTAACGTGTAGCGTTAAAATGTTTGTGCACAATACATTATACGAAGGGCTGATCCCCCTAAGTACGAGGAGTCCTTATAGTCTTATGACTGTTAAAATTGGAGTTGAAAGATTAATCGCAACTGTGGACATAGTTCATGGTCTTATGACCCTTAGTTATATATATTCCATATTTTGGACTACAGTTTTTGATTATCATTGTTGGAGTATTATTCAGACTTGATGAGCCTATTCGTTGGCAATTATTATTATTATTTTCCTGTTGATTTATTGTTGTATCCAGTGAGCAATTATTTTGCTCACTCTTGCATATTTATACACTCATTGCAGCAAAAGTTGAGAAGGTAGATGAGCCTTTAACTAGCAAAGGAAAGGAAAAGATGTACAAGCGATGCTGATTTGTACTTTTGTTTACTGTTATGATCGTAGACTTTTTAATAATGATGTAGTGTAATAATTAAATTCCGCAATTGAATGATGTTTAAAGGTTAGATAACCTGGAAGGTCTTTGAATTAATGTTGTAACCCTATTTAAAGGGAGGATTATTGTTTAAATATTATTTTATCTGGGTAGATAGTATGAATGTTTGGACAATGAACACCAAATCTTGTGGGAATGAAGTACCTAGATATGGGGGTGTCACAAAGTTGGTATCAAAGCTTTAGGTTATGAACCTTGGGTGGGGGAAAAGGCTTAGGAAGTAACCTTTGAAAAGATAATGATGATAAACTCTTATCGAGTTGTTAAGGAAGAAGTAATAAAATACTTATGTGCTTATGTGATTATAATTTTTGTGCTCGTGAGTGTCGAGTAGTAATGATTAGTAATTAAAACTTAAAATTTGATTGACAGGATGACTAATATAGGAGGATCTAGTCAGGCTAGAGAGGAGGAGCCTCGAGATATGCAGGTGGTTTGGGAACAACTACTGCCACGGGAAACAGTTCCGTCGGTCACAGTAGTTGAGCAGGAGAGAATACCTGATGAGGGTGATGAGATAGAGACGGACGAAGAGGACCCTGTTGAGCTGCCACAGTCGGATGCGGAGAACGAGGAGGAAAAACTTCCACTTAACTCGATAGCTGCTCCTATGTACGATGAAGTCTATGATCGCAACGTGGAACTTCAGGATACCGTTGAGGAGTTGCAAGAGATAGTAGCTGAGCAACAGACATCGATGGCACAGAAGGAAAATTAGATTCTAGATTGAAAGGAACGTCTGAATAACGTTGAAGAGAAGTTGGTTCACACTGAAGGAGAGAACGAACGAATGGCAACGGAGATTGCAGATGTGACACCCCCAAAATAGGTATACATCACCCATTCTGAGTTGTCAAATATATTGTACAAAAACAACTACAACTTTATTAATACAACACATAAACTGTGAGTTTAAATACAAAAAATTATCATCTAGACAATATTCACACCCAAATAAGTCCTCATTACAATTATTGATACATTATTTTATAAAAATGGTGAGGACTACTACAACAATTTCTAGAACCATCATTCCATATCCCGACTAGTATTTGCTACATTCTCGCCTCCTGAGAAGAAAATAGAACAAAAAGGAAAAGGGTAAGCTCAACTAGCCCAGTAAAGAATATTATGACTAAGATAATACAGAACAAATTATCGTTAGTCCTCAGCAGGGAAAAATCTAATAGAATACAATAGACAACAAATTTTAAATCAATATTCGCAGCGAAAATAATAATTCATTAGAAGAGTTAAGTAGAGGATGAAATCTACTATCATCTGTGAATTTAAAAGTTCATCATCAATATTTTATCCCTATAACATCAATCAATATACATCTTGAATCAAATATTCATCTTTGCACTACAGGCCAAAGATATTCATCAGTTGGTCATGTTCATCTAAACACCTGTTCATCTTTACACTTCGAGCCAAAGATATTCATCAGAAAATCATTCATCTTTGCACTACAGGCCAAAGATATTCAGTAATATCGTCATTTAGGACTGAGGATGATGAAAAATCTTTTAAAGAAAACGAATCCAGTGAAACAAAAGAACAAATATTAAGGATTCGTACTTTAAACAATCAGTGTTCAAAAATACTTCATAAATAATCATAGCGAAGTAAAATTCAAGAATGATCAAAACATGGATACAATCAAAGCTAGTATCCATAATAGATATATTGGACAAAAATAAAATTTTAATTTTTTCGGTGAATAGTGCAGTATTCGTGAATAGTGCCGTATACGTGAATAGTAACCCCGACACAAAAAGTTCCAAATTTGAGAAAAAATTTAGACCAATATTTTGGCATAATGATATTGAAAGAAATAATATCATTTATAAAAAAAAATATCCCTTACCTCAGAAAAGATAGTACTTCTAGCTGGAATACTAGATATAGTGCTGAAGGGAACTTGCACCGTATAGCAACACTAAAAGTATCAAAATACTCACAAGAATACGCTCGATAATATAGAGAGAGAAAACTTTAGTTTCTGGTGTGATTTTCAATTCTAACCTAAGCACCCTATTTATAGGAAAATGCTTAAAACACCAAAACAAAAAAATTAATAAAATATCAATATATTATAAAAATTTTCACTCCCACCTCTTGACATCCGAAATCAGCATGTTTACAACATTTGTGGGGCCCATCAAAACAATGAAAACGTTTTTCTTAAAAAAATAACTAAAACTTCAAAAATCAATTATTTCGGAACTTCAATAATTCATAATAAATAGCTCTTTTATCAGAAAAATTCGAACATCATGACTTTTTCGATAGGAAATTCCATTCTCTACAACTTTGCAGAAGAAAGTTTTTCAAAATTCTAAACAGAAATTGTCGAAATCCACAAACGGCCGATTTAATATGCTATAATCAAATTTCAGTCAAGAAATAGGGTCCACAAACATGAAAAACATGTTTTAAATATTTTTAGTAATAAAAATACTCTTCCTCCTCATTTATTCATATATCCCATATTCATTATAAAAATATCACCATTATTATATTATTACAATATAATAATATATTTAAATGAATTTTTATCAAAAAAAGATAAAATATTAATTTTCAATAATTGTCACATTAAAAACTTTTCTCCATCTATATCCACATACAACGAATATTTTTCTCATCATATAAATCAATAATTAATTATTCATAAATAATATTACAGAATCACAATACTGACAACTAGGCAGTTCCTAGGAAAGAGGGGGCTTTCCAATAAGGATCTCTCCTTACTGGCGCGCAATTAGGTGACCAAACCTCTCCTTAGACAGAACTTTATAGACATTGCCAATAATGTTATCTAATAATATTATTCAGATAATATGAATTATTGCTCCGATAATAAAAAATATTATGTAGTGACAATTATTGAATAATAGTAATATAAAATATCAATGCAACAATTATTGAATCAATAAAATAAAATATTGAACAGTAATTACTGTAACAATTATTGAGTAGTGCCTTCTTATGTAAGAATTAATAATTGGTGCAATACCGTGTGCTACTGTGTTTTAAGCACCGAGGATTTCAACAGTATTAACGGTAACAACTACGCCGTTATTTATAAACAACTTATACTTGTCGTTTTCTTCATCTAATCGCTTTCCGTTATGGGACCCACACAAGGTTGCACCGTCGTACGAATATTCCCCAACAGTAATAATATTCCATGACCAAACGAATATTTTTCGACAACAACGAATATTTTATAACCACTTGCTTACTTGAAATATTTGTGCATTTCACCCATAACTAACCACATTAATAAAATCAACCCTTACTATTTCAAAATAATAAATAGAGGAAATTAAATATCATTTATAATAAGTTAGGGTCTTACAACCTCCCCTCCTTATGAAATTTCATCCGCGAAATTAACGTACGTACCTGGTGTTTCGAAAAGGTGAGGATACCTGGCTTTCATTTCTGTTTCCAACTCCCAGGTAATTTCCTCTATGGCATGGTTCCTCCACAAAACTTTAACTTATGGTATGATCTTTGTGCGTAGGACATGCTCTTTTCTATCCAAGATCTTGATAGGTACCTCTTCATACATTAAGTCTTCGGCTATCTCGTCCGGTTCTAACTCAATAACGTGGTTCGGGTCTTTCACACATTTACGAAGCACGGATATGTGAAAAACATTATGAACACGAGACATACTTGGAGGTAACGCGAGTCTATAGGCCACATTTCCTACTTGGTAATGAATCTGAAATGGACCAATGTCGACGTCGGGATTTTTAATTGTCTCTTTTCGTTACTTGTTCTTTGGTGTTCTCATTTTAGGTGAGATTTGTTTGAAAAAACAAGTGAAAAAGGTCTGACATGTATAATGTCGACGATGGACTGTTAAGAGTCGCCAGTTGGTTTTTTAAATGGTTGTACCAACACAACCGAGAAAAGATTTGCACATTGACCCAGTGATGTGACTCTGCTAAACAGGTCGATGAAACCGAGATTCATTAGGGTCCAGGGACTTGGTTATGCGGAGGGAAGGTGTTAGGCACCCCCCGACATTCGTGTTACCGCGGTGACCACCTCTTTTCAAGAAACTGTTATCTGTATGTGTGTGTGTGTGTGGGTCAATGTGTTGTTATTTGGAAGTAGTGCGAGGCCTCGTTCGCACCTATATACACAAGGTTTGAATATTATGTAAAAATTCAATTTTATGAAAGATATGAAAGTGATGTTTTATAAAAGAGGTTTTTCAAACCCTGATGCTCAATAGTAATTGAGACCTTTTACACTCCCATTTTATTAAGTGCTCGGCCCGTACGAAAATAATGTACGAAATAATGCCGACTTCCTCGTGGGTATGGGAACCATCTGAGGAAATTCAGACAACGCAAAATAACTTACAAGCTGCTTATAGCTGAAAATGTCCATCACGGGAACTGAATCTAGTTCCAATGAGATGAATCTGTGATCACATGATTCCTAGTCGCATAGAACACTGTAATTTATATGAAAGCAGTAAGTAGGAATATATATAAAAGCTGTAAATATACATATATACAGACATGATCACCAACCACGAAGCACCTCCATGGGGGATAAGAAATGTAAATAAAGCTGTAAAAACTATCAACCGCCACGGAGGAAACTCCAGGCGGGATGAAATGTACAGAAAGCTATAAAAACGGTCAACCACCACGAAGTAAACTCCAGGTAGGACGAAATATATATATATATATATATATATATATATATATATATATATATATATATATATATATATATATATATATAGCATGTAAATGCACCGGATATACAACCAAGGCTCATCGGACAAACTCCAACAACAGTTAATATATATATAAGTATATATATTAAAGCAGTAAACGCACCGGATGTGAAATCCAGGCTCGCCAAACAGAGTTCGATAGCAGTTCATATATATAATTATATATATAAGACAACCATTAAACGCACCAGACATAAGTCTAGGCTCATCGAACAGAGTTTGACCACAGTTCATATATATAGTGTAAAGCAAGTAAATGCACCAAACCGAAGTTTAGGCTCATCGAACAAAGTTCGACACACAGTTAATATATATATATATATATATATATATATATATATATATATATATAGAAAAGCAAATAAACGCTCTAGACCGAAGTCTAGGCTCAATCGAGGCATAACTCGATAATGTTAGTCCATATATATAAATATATATAAAATATATATGTATATACAAACTAAAAATAAACCACGGACCGAAGTCTGGGCAAAAGTGTGCACCACGACTCTCAACGTGTAAAAGGGTGTGTGCAAAGATGAAGAGAAAAACTTTAAAGTGTGAAAGAAGGCTTACATTGGGCTGCCAAAGAAGACTTCAATATCTTTAAAGTGGATAAACACTGGCTTTTGTAGGTATAAAATAAGCTATATGTGAGCTCACAAGTGTTTAAAATAAGAAAGCACTCAGTCTGGGACTCTGGGGTGAGTACATAGCAAATTGGGCAGGGCTTCCTCGCCGTTTCCTCTTACAAAATGGCCACCCCAAGCCCTCTATTTATAGAGGGTGGAGCCGCAGGTGTACCAGAGGTAACCCGGGTTGGCCTGGGTTTTTCGGGTCGGGTCGTCTCAAAGTACGTGCACTCGGGCACTGTAATGTCCACTCGGACTTTCAGAAGTGCAATCCGGGCATCCGTTTGAGGTATACATGACCTATTTCGGACCGCCATTGTCGAGAGTTGTACGATGGCATGGGATTAGGGTTTGTGCGAAGTCATTGAAGATGGGACGGTGCTCTCCGGTCTTCAAGCTTCAACTTTCATCCGTTACCCCGTACAATAGTCACTCGGGATTGGTTAGTCTTGTGAGACCCTGTTGCGTAAAGACGTTGAGATAACATAGCATGCAATCGTGTTGGTCAGATGAGGATGTTGCCCCTCACCGGTGTTATCACCGGATTGGGCTGATAAAGTAGACGTTGCTCAGCTTCGCTGGGATTGGACTGCTATAATTTGTTGAAGGTTCTCATTGTCATCTTTGAGGTGTGTCTGTCTTCCCGATGTTATCACCGGGCTGGTACAGTGTATCTCGTTGTGAGCACCGAGATTGAAGCTGGTTGCATTTGTAACAAGCATTTTCGGGGTTATTGCCGAAATTGCATTCCTTGGGGTTATCACCAAGGTTGGTGGCTATTCCCATGGTTGGGACTGAGACTGGATACCTCAGGGTTATCTCCGAGATTAATCGGTCTTCTCCGGTGTGTGTTCCGATACTGATCTGCATGCCTCGGGGTTATCTCCGAGATTGGAATTGTTACTCCCAGATTACGATCCGGGGTTGATGCTGAACTTCCGATAGTATACGACATGGATATGGATCGTCTTTCAAGGTTCCCTCTTAAAAGACGAATCTACTCTCCTGCAATGTTAGTGACAGGTATACATAAAATTTCGAGTGTCTACAACCAATAAATCGTGGATTGAGCTTTTCTCTTTTCCAAAATCTTGTAATTCCCTTCCATGAAGCAACACGCAACAATACATGATCCCCAATACTAAATTCCACGTCCTTTCGATAAAGATCCGCATAACTCTTTTGTCGATCTTGTGTCGTTTGTATAGGTTGTCGAATCATTTAGATTTTTCTGTAGTCATACGTACCAACTCTGGTCCCAACAATGTTACTTCACCCACCTCATCCCAACATATCGAAGAGCGACACTTTCGTCCATATAATGCTTCGAATGGAGCCACACCTATACTTGCCTGATAACTGTTGTTGTAAGAGATTTCCACCAATGGTAAATACTTATCCCAACTTCCTTTGAAGTCTAAGACACAAAGTCTTAATAGATCCTTAAGAGTTTAAATAGTCCTCTCTGAATCGAAAATTCGTGCCCATAGCTTTTTGCAAGCTAACCCAAAATCGTGAAGTGAATCTTGGGTCATGATCCGAAACTATGGATACTAGCATGCCATGCAATCGTACAATCTCATTTACATACATACGAGCAAGACGTTCAAGGGAATAAGTCTCCCGTATCGGTAAGAAATGAGCAGACTTGGTTAATCTATCAACAATAACCCAAATAGCATTTATGTCTTGAGAAACCGTAGGAAGACTTGTAACGAAATCCATGGTAATGTGTTCCCAGTTCCATTTCGAAATCTTAAGTGGTTGCAATAGACCCTTAGGCACTTGATGCTCCGCCTTTACATGTTGACAAGTTAAACACCTTGAGATAAACTTTGCAATCTCTCTGTTCATATTGTTCCACCAAAATGTATGTAGAAGATCACGATACATTTTGGTACTTCCAGGATGGATTGCAAATGGTGTATTGTGTGCCTCCATCATGATCTTGTACTTCAAATCAGAATCGTTAGGAACACAAATTCTGGAGTGGACTCGAAGTATTCCTTCTTCATCGATTTTTGCTTCTGGAATAGCACCTTCTTGGACTTTCTTCTTCATAAGCATCAGCTCTGGGTCTGTGGCTTGAGCAACTTTAACTTTATCGATTAAACTGGTTATATGCGTATACTTGACATCATCGCATGGGTCCCTAGAGTCTTGAATTCTATCTTCATCTTTTGTAAATCAATCAAAATGGGCCTTTGTGTTGACAACATCGCACTCGTTCCCACATATGATCTTCTGCTCAATGCGTCTGCTACCACGTTCGCTTTTCCAGGATGGTATTGAATGGTATAGTCATAGTCTTTCAACAGCTCGAGCCAACGTCGTTGTCGCATGTTGATTTCCTTTTGGGTGAAAAAATATTTGAGGCATTTATGATCTGAATATATCACCACTTTCTCTCCATATAAATAATACCTCCAGATTTTCAACGCGAAAATGACTGCTGCGAACTTTAAATCATGAGTAGGATAATTCCTCTCATATTCTTTAAGTTGTCGCGAGGCATAGGCTATGACTTTCCTACGTTGCATGAGAACACATCCTAACCCTTTGCCGGAAGCATCGCTGTAGATAACAAATCCATCCGAACCAGATGGTATTGTCAGAACAGGTGCCAAAATGAGTCTCCTCTTAAGCTCTTGGAAACTCTTCTCGCATTCCTCGCTCTATACGAATTTTGTATCTTTCCGAGTCAGCTGAGTTAATGAAGTAGCGATTCGAGAAAATCCTTCCACGAATCTCTGATAATAACCAACTAAGCCCAGGAAGCTACGTACTTCGGTCACCGACTTCTGTTGCTCCCAACTTTGTATTGCTTCAATCTTCACCGGGTCAACAGATACTCCATGTTTTGACACCACGTGCCCAAGGAATGCTACTTTCTCAAGCCAGAACTCACATTTTTTTAACTTGGCATATAACTTGTTTTCACGAAGCCTTTGGAGTACCAGCTTCAAATGGTGCTCATGATCTTCACGACTTTTGGAATATATGAGGATGCCTTCAATAACGACAACAACGAACTGATCTAAATATTCCTTAAATACTTGATTCATCATATCCATAAAAGTCGTAGGAGAATTAGTCAAACCAAAAGACATGACTAAGAATTTATAATGCCCGTACAGAGTTCTGAAGGCAGTCTTTGAGATATCCTCAGTTCTAATCTTCAGCTGATGATATCTAGAACGAAGATCGATCTTTGAAAAGAATTGTGCTCCTTGCAACTGGTCAAACATGTCATCAATTCGAGGTAGCGGATACCTATTCTTGATAGTGACATGGTTTAATTCCCTGTAGTCAATACATAGTCGCATACTCCCATCTTTCTTCTTTACGAATAAAACAGGAGCACCCCAAGGAGATGTACTAGGATGAATAAAACCGATGTCCAACAACTCCTATAGTTGGACCTTTAACTCCTGAAGTTCAATAGGAGCCATTCGATATGGGGTTTTAGAAATAGGCTTTGTACCAGGTTCAAGATTAATAAAGAATTCAACTTCACCTTCCGGGGGTAGACCGGGAAGTTCTTCAGGAAATACGTCTGGAAATTTACTAATAACAGGAATATTATTCAAATCTGACGTGTCTTTATTCAAATCCATAACATGGGCTAAGAAAGCTTGACATCCATTTTTCAATAAACGAATAGCATTATGACTTGATATAACACTGATTGAATTTAATGGTTTAGTTGCTTGAATTCGAACAACAGGTTGATTAGGAATATGAAAACTAACAACCTTACGAAAACAATCAATTTTGGCATGATGAGTAGTTAACCAATCAATCCCTAAAATCACATCAAAAGAAAGTATCTTTAAAGAGATAAGGTCAACAGGTAATGTGATGGTGCTAACTTGGATCAAACAAGATTTATAAACAGTAGATGTGATGAAAGTTTCTCCTGTCGGAGTCTCCACATATAGGTCAAAGTCTAATTTCTTCTGAGTCAAGTTTAAATGTTGAGCACAAGCAGGGGAGATAAATGAATAGGTAGCACCGGTATCTAGTAATGTATAAACTTCGTAAGAATTTATGATCATCTTACCCGTGATCACCTCGTTTAGGTTCCTTGTATTTTGACCAGTCATGACAAACGCTCTTCCAGGAACCGTTGACTTTGACTTTTTTGGGACAGCCTTTTGAGTCACCATCCCCACTGGACTTGGTTTCGTTACCGTACAGTCTCGAGCGATATGTCCTTCCTTTCCATAATTACAACATACCTTAAACTGTTGTGGATAGTTTGGGCTGATATGTCCCTCTTTTTCGCATTTGTAGCATACGACCTGTGGTCGTTCTCCTCCCTTAGAACCTGTTGCTACTGGTGCTGACGTCTTCACATTGTCATTATTGAATTTCCTCTTTTTAAAATCTCCCCCCCACTCGCTTCTGCTATTATCATGGCCACGATTACCACCAGAGTGGTTACCGCTTTTGTCCGTGTTCTTCTTTCCCCACTGGTTATCATTGCTCCGATCACTGCTGTCACCAGTATGATCCTGGTTGTGGTCCCTCAGTTGAACGTACTCGTTATCTCGCTCTAATAATTGAGCCCTATTGACAACATCTGAATATAGAGAAAAATTATGAGAAATGATATACTGACGTATGTCGGGTTTTATACCTCTCAGAAACATCCGTGTCATACGTTCCTCATTCTCCACCAAATAAGGTGCAAACCTGGATAACTCCGCGAACTTCGTCTCGTAATGGGACACCGTCATGTTGTTCTGCTCCAGTCTAATAAACTCTACCTCCTTCATATGACGAATACTTTTCGGAAAGTACTTGTCATTGAACAGTTTCTGAAATGTCTCCCAAGACATGCTGAGTGTGGCTGGATGGGTAAGCTTCACAGATTTCCACCAGTAATTTGCCTCATTAGGAACATAAAGGTGGAAAATGGAACCTTTTGTTCCTCCGTGCATCCCAAGACATCGAATATATTGGTAATTTGCTTGACCCACATCTCCGCCTTAATTGGATCTGGCTTTGCCCAGAATTCTGGTGGTCCCAACTCTTTGAACTGCTTGGCCGTGACAAACCGCGTGTTGCTATCATTTCCACCTGTATTTTGTACACGAGTCTCCCTCGTCTGATTTTGCATGAACTACAAAAAGCTTCTAAACATTCCATCGTTCATCATCTGTTCAGTGGTGTTGTTTACAGGAGGAATATTGCCAGCCTATTGCACGTTCTCCTCGTTGGTGAGTAAAGGTGTCTTCACAGTCTCATTTACTCCACTGTTAACATTCTCAGTCGACATTCTCAAATACTGCCATAAAATAAGGGTTAATTAAAGAAATCAACATATCACATAATATCCCTATATACTGACCAACCAACAAATAAGCTTAGGTAAGACACACTAGCGAAGGTTTTACTCGTCTCTTCCCTACTAATTCTATTCCCCGATCTCCACTAGAGATCATATCCCTAAGCTCTGATACCAACTGTGACACCCCCAAAATAGGTATACATCACCCATTCTGAGTTGTCAAATACATGGTACAGAAATAATTACAACTTTATTAATACAACACATAAACTGTGCGTTTAAATACAAATATTGTCATCTAGACAATATTCACACCCAAATAAGTCCTCATTACAATTATTGATATATTATTTTATAAAAATAGTGAGGACTACTAAAACAACTTCTAAAACCATCATTCCATACCCCGACTAATACTTGCTACATTCTCGTCTCCTGAGAAGAAAATGGAACAAAAAGGAAAAGGGTGAGCTCAACTAGCCCAGTAAAGAATATTATGACTAAGATAATATAGAACAAATTATCGTTAGTCCTCAACAGGGAAAAATCTAATAGAATACAATAGACAACAAATTTTAAATCAATATTCGCAGCGGAAATAATAATTCATTAAAAGAGTTAAGTAGAAGATGAAATCTACTATCATCTATGAATTTAAAAGTCCATCATCAATATTTTATCCCTATAACATCAATCAATATACATCTTGAATCAAATATTCATCTTTGCACTACAGGCCAAAGATATTCATCAGTTGGTCATGTTCATCTAAACACCTGCTCATCTTTGCACTACGGGCCAAAGATATTCATTAGAAAATCATTCATCTTTGCACTATAGGCCAAAGATATTTAGTAATATCGTCATTTAGGACTGAGGATGATGAAAAATCTTTTAAAGAAAACGAATCCAGTGAAACAAAAGAACAAATATTAAGGATTCGTACTTTAAACAATCCGAGTTTAAAAATACTTCATAAATAATAATAGCGAAGTAAAATTCAAGAATGATCAAAATATGGATACAATCAAAGCTAGTATCCATAATAGATATCTTAGACAAAAACAAAAATTTAATTTTTTCGGTGGATAGTGTCGTATTCGTGAATAGTATCGTATACGTGAATAGTAACCCGACACAAAAAGTTCTAAATTTGATAAAAAGTTCAGACCAATATTTTGGCATAATGATATTGAAAGAAATAATATCATTTATAAAAAAATATCCTTTACCTCAGAAAAGACAGTACTTCTAGCTGGAATACTAGATATAGTGCTGAATGGAACTTGCACCGTATAGCAACACTAAAAGTATCAAAATACTCACAAAATAATACGCTCGATAATACAGAGAGAGAAAGAGAGAGAAAACTTTAGTTTCTGGTGTGATTTTCATTTCTAACCTAAGCACCCTATTTATTGAAAAATACTTAGAACACAAAAGTAGAAAATTTAATAAAATATTAATATATTATAAAAATTTTCACGCCCACCTCTTGACATCTGAAATTCGCATGTCTACAACATTTGTGGGGCCCACCAAAATAATAAAAATGTTTTTCTTAAAAAATAGCTAAAACTTCCAAAATCAATTATTTCAAAACTTCAATAATTCATAATAAATAGCCCTTTTATCAGAAAAATTCAAACCTTATGTCCTTTCCGTAGGAAATTCCATTCTCTACAACTTTGCAGAATAAAGTTTTTCCAAATTTCAAACAGAAATTGACCAAAATCCATAAACAGACGATTTTACATGCTATAATCAAAATTCAGTAAAGAAATGGGGTCCACAAACATGAAAAACATGTTTTAAATATTTTTAGTAACAAAAATACTCTTTCTTCTCATTTATTCATATATTCCACGTTCATTGTAAAAATATCATTATTATTATATTATTATAATATAATAATATATTTAAATAAATTTTTATCAGAAAAAGATAAAATATTAATATTCAACAATTGTCACATTAAAAAAAATTCTCCATCTATATCCACATCCAGCGAATATTTTTCTCATCATATAAATCAATAATTAATTATTCACAAATAATATTACAGAATCACAATACTGACAACCAGGAAGTTCCTAGGAAAGAGGGGGCTTTCCAATAAGGATCTCTCCTTACTAGCGCGCATTTAGGTGACCAAACATCTCCTTAGACAGAACTTTCTAGAAATTGCCAATAATGTTATCTAATAATATTATTCAGATAATATGAATTATTGCTCCGATAATGAAAAATATTGTGTAGTAACAATTATTGAATAACAGTAATATAAAATATCAATGCAACAATTATTGAATAAATAAAACTAAATATTGAACAGTAATTATTGTAACAATTATTGAGTAGTGCCTTCTTACGTAAGAATCAATAATTGGTGCACTACCGTGTGCTACTGTGTTTTAACCACCAAGTATTTCAACAGTATTAACGGTAACAACTATGTCGTTATTTATAAACAACTTATACTTGTTGTTTTCTTCATCCAATCGCTTTCTACTATGGGGCCCACACAAGGCTGCGCCGTCGTACGAATATTCCTCGACAGTAAGAATATTTCACGACCAAACGAATATTCCTCAACAATAATAAATATTTTATAACCACTTGCTTACTTGAAATATTTGCGTATTTCACCCATAGCTAACCACATTATTCAAATTAACCCTTCCTATTTTAAAATTATAAATAGAGGAAATTAAATCTCATTTATAATAAGTTGGGGTCTTACGGCAAAGCTGATGAACAAGTTAAGGGAGGAATCGACTAAGAGGGTAAGAGCCGAAGACGCGTACGAGAAAGCTTTTCAACGAGCCGGGACGGTAGTAAGAGACGCGCAAGCAAAGAAGATGAAGATAGAGGAGATGAACAATGTATTCAACACAGTGATTAATCGAGTTCAAGATCGGGTCATAGGCTATCCGATTTAGTTCGAAACTCTGCCATTGTACGTGTTAGATCGTCGAACAATGTTCCGAATTATGCAAGAAGAACGCCAAAAGGCTACGGACTATCTTAGTAGGATATCGTAGAGAATGTTCTTGTGATGAGACTAATAAAATGTTAAATAATATGTAAATCGCAAGTGTGATGTAACCTATGGAATATGATAACGATGTTATCCCTGAACTTTAGTAGTTCAGGGAAGTAATGTAAATAGCAGTGATGCTATTGTTATGATATTTTCAAAAAGATTATGAAGGAATAAAAGTTATTATTTTATTCAAAGTGTTATGTGTTATGTGATAATCTTTCATGATGTGCAACCTAAGTATACAACTTAAAAGGTTAAATAGAATCTAATGGATGTATTTTAACAGAAAATGCCTCCAAGACGTCAACTACCATGACAGAGAACCATTGAGGAAAACAATAACAACAACAATGTGGAAGGAACCCCAATTCAGCAACTAGTGACATTACTGACAGGAGCGTTGCAGAATCAACCACAGAACCAAGGAACAACGTTTAAGGATTTTAAGGTGGTTGGACCACCTGAATTCCGTGGGTCCATAAATCTAGTACAGGCACAAACCTGGATTATGGAGATAGAAAAGGTGTTTGATGTCGCTAGGGTAAGGAATGATCAGAAGACTGCTTTTGCAACATTCATGTTGAAAGTAGAGGCGAGTTATTGGTGGCGAGCCAATAGAATCCGAGGAGGTCAAGGGATTATGACCTGGGATAGATTTAAGGAGATTCTTCGAGACCTATTTCCCATAAAGTTCAAAGAGACGGCTAGAAGTACAATTTTTGGAACTTAAGCAGGGAACAATGTCAGTATCTGAGTATGCCGCTAAATTCAACGAGTTGGCAAGGTTTGCACCCTATCAAGTTAGCACAGATGAGCGCAAGGCGAAGAGGTTTGAACAAGGACTGAAGCCCTGGTTGTATAGTAGGGTCTCCTTGTTCCAACTGAAGACGTTTGCAGCGGTGATGGAGAAGGAAATTCTCGCTGAGAGTGGAGGCGAGGCTGTAACGCCCCAGAAAATCGAACCTTTGTAAATACTTTTAATAATGAATAAAATAATATTATTTATTATTATTGTGTGTTGATCATATGAATGTCATTCTATAACCTAGAAACATTGAAAGGCTGTAGTATTTTAACTACGTGGGAGAATTAAAGTGTTTGAATTTCTAAAACAAAAATAAAAGTTTTTCGAGAATTTTTTTGAAAAATACTATTCATCGATTTACGCTCGGGAATTATTTTTGAATTTTCGAGAAATACGTAACGTTATAATATCAAGGTGAGATCAATTATGCAATAATAATCTAAGTATGGAAAACGTAATATTTCGCATGCGGACTTAATTTTGGAATGTTAGGTTTATTAAGCGTTAAGGATAAGAAGTTGTGTTTGTATGATGCGTATGCATTGTACGAGGTAATGAATGTAAGTATAATACGACGTATTATACTACTAAGAATAGAGAATGAAATAACATATATTACGAATTAATATACGAGCTAGCATACGAGAATTATACGTGAGGTATGTAGGTTTAGTTGTCTAATTAAATGTAATGAACTTGTAGGATTATTAGCATAATGATAGAAGTCCAATGGGAAGTGATATGCAAGCCCAAGTGTTTGTTAATCATGAATCCAATCTATTTGTAGTATAAGCCCAATAAGAAATTAGCTAGATTAATTCACAAAGCCCAATGAATTAGCCATGATCCATGGAGCAATACAAGTGTAAAGTAGGTAGACTTGATGGGCAAACAAATTGTGTGATGAATAAGTGTTGTGCTAGACAAGAAAGGAATAGTAAGGAGGTGGAAAGTGAGGAGGTTATTAAGGAGGTGGATTAAAGGAGGTGGGATGGCTTAATGTCTATAATACCCTCACTTTATGTTGCCTATAAATACCAAGATTCATTTCATTTGTTGGTTGTTCAAATTTCATCCAACTTCACTTAAGATAAACAACTTATTTGGTAGAGAGAATAACCCACATAAGCACTTATAAGCCACTTCAACCTTTGCTAGATTTTCCAAAGTGAAGTGATGTAATAGTCTTCAAGGGTAAGACTTATACCTTTTATCTTCATCTCTTCTATGATAGGATTGATAGAGAAGGGGGGATGGTTTGCTAAGAACATGTCATAAGTCATTAATGAATGAACTTAAGCCGAATAAGTTGAATAAGCAACTTGAACTTTAATAAGTTGATAGAATCATGAAGAACTTGTCATATGTGTGTCATATGATGTTAGTACGTTCAATATAGTATGAGAACATTGATTGGTGGACTTAAATTCATGGTAAGTTATAAGTATGAGAATTTGTAGTTAATAAGTTGAATAAGTCAAAATCAACTTTGATAATAAGTTGGTGTAATAAGTAATTTGAAATGCTCATGTGTTGGTTAAAATCCATTTAGAACGTTTAGTAATGAAGCTTTTTCGAAATTCACAAGATTGGACGATTATCGTCGAATTCGTGAAATTCTCGGAGTGGAAGTCGTATTTTGTGTTTGAAGTTAGAAATGTTAGTTTTCGATGGAGACAAGTCATATTTTACATTATAGGGTTGCGGACTTAAAAATGATCGGATTCCGACTTAGAACGAAGAAACAAGCGTTGAACGTTCACGAACGTTTATCATTTTCGTTGAAAATGAACTAATAGGTGAAATTTAAGCAAACGAAGTCAAATAGATAGAATTCTTAAATGAACGTTAAGATTATGTAATTTGTGAACCGTAGGCTTTTGAACGGACCAATTCGGACTTATAACGAAGAAGTTATGAGTCCGGGAGTTTCGTAAAATTTTCAAACTTTGCAAACTATCTGAGGCACAGAGTTGGCGCCGCGACGCCAACCCAAGGCCAAATGAGTGGCGCCGCAACGCGACCTATAGGGTAAGGACTTGTGTCGCAGCGCCAAGTCCGTGACTTGCCTACTGCTAACTCACGCTGTGACGCCCCCAAATTCGAATCTCTTTCAACTCGGCAGATGGTGCTTCACGGTGCTACAGTTCACACAACATTCAATTGAAAAAGCCTCAAAAGAACGAATATGTCTTACATATATTCCAAAACAATACTACCATTCCCCAGGTTCTTTATAACCGTTACATTTGTTCTTGTCATAATATCAAATATTATCATTACAAACCTATACTATTACATAGGTATACTACAAGTTCGCTTTAGCCTCCACTTTAACCTTGTCGAATCCTTTGATCATATCGTCTAAGCTGCAATCATATGGTTCAAGCAAGTGTGAGCATAACAAGCTCAACAAGTACAACAATTTCATTTTAAAAGCATGCTTGAAACATAAGAATCGTATATCTTCAATAACTGGATGATAGTTACAAAGTACTATCAATAATTCAAAATAGCTTCCTTTTTCCTTCAAAACATTTTACAATAACAATAATCTGAAATTCATCAATTCTGGTTCAAGACGTGAACGTCTTATAGTTTCTTTGAAAAGGACAACCCGACACTAAGTCCGTAAGTCCGGCATAGCTTACGAGCACTTCTGAGTGATCAGCTCATAGTACTCTATGTTGATCAACACTACATCCATTAAACGTGTGTACGTTTAAGTTGTGGCAACCTCACGTGCCCATCGAATACTCGATGAAAATACATTTGTTTATTCATATTCAGGCTTACCTTGAATCCGTACCAATTAGTTGGCATAGGATAGCGTTAGCAATTCTATATTGAAAGGCTTATGAACAGTTCAATCAATCTCTTACGATTAGTCTAGCCGAGCTAAAACTGGCATCGACTCTTTCTTTAAAATCATACATGCATCTCATAACTTGAATCATTTGAAAACCTGGCTAACACGAAGGTTAGACAAACGTTTAAGAAAAACTTGCCTTCAGCGTCCGCTACAGTACAATTACATTTCCTTTGAGTCTTTACAGTCTCTGCAATACCTAATCACATAACATACCACATTAGGTCATGAACGAACATACTTGGTTCCTAAAGAATCTTACCCTTCTTCTCAATCTAATCCAGTATTAGATTTGTTATTATGGGTTCCGGCTTTCCGTCATTCTTTTACATCATCCTTACCAACTTCGTTCTCTTATACTTAAGTGAAATTATTTCACTAATACAACTCGGTTCGAGTTAAACATCTTTCCTTACGGCTTACTAACGTTCGTATGTTATTAATCAAAAACTCGATCGTCATTGATTAAGTATGCTTACTACATACCATTTGCGTTCATCTTACTTGACTTTCTTTTAACCCTAAGTGATCATACTTGGGTTTTAATTATGACTTAATAATGTTTTATTAAGTCCTTTAGTTTATTGTTAGACAATTCCATTCAAGCTCTACTTGCAATCATTCTTTACTGTCTAGCTTTTAAGACTGGCGCTGCGGCGCCGGTGATCCTTTGCTGTACCGCGCTGCGGCGTCGCCCATTAGGGCTTGGAGACCGGACTCGGCGCTGCGGCGCGAGCCCCTTTGTTAACTATCGCGCTGCAGCGTGAGTTTGCAGTGTGATCGGTTACTGTTCTGCGCCGCGGCGTGGGTCATTTGCCTTGGGTTGGCGCCGCGGCGCCAACTCTGTGCACCAGAAAAATTTTCAGTTTTGAAATTTTGTGAACTTCCCGGACGCATAACTTCTTCGTTATAAGTCCGAATTGGCTCTTTCAAAAGCCTAAGGTTCACAATTACGTAATCTACATGATAATTCAAGAATTTTATCTATTCAACTTCGTTTGCTAAAAATTCACCTATTAGTCCATTTTTAACGAAAACGATAAACGTTCGTGAACGTTCAACGCTCGTTTCTTCGTTTTAAGTCGGAATCCGGCCATTTTTGAGTCCGCAACTCTATAATGACAAATACGACTTGTCTCCATTGAAAACCAATGTTTCCAAGCTCAATATCAAAATTCGACTTCTATTCTGAGAATTTCACGAATTCGACGATCGTCGTTCTAAGTCGGAATCCGGCCATTTTTGAGTCCGCAACTCTATAATGACAAATACGACTTGTCTCCATTGAAAACCAATGTTTCCAAGCTCAATATCAAAATTCGACTTCTATTCTGAGAATTTCACGAATTCGACGATCGTCGTCTAATCGTGTGAATTCCGGCGAAACTTCGTTACTTGAGATTTATAGACCATTTCACTTGGATTCAATCCATCATATTATCATCTTGACATACATGCTTTGTTAACTTATAAACATGATAAGTTATTACTTGCTCATTGTGAGCTTATGACTTATACCATTTCAATTACTTAGATATTCATTTCTCATAACTTATGCCTTCTTTTCATATGGCTTATCATGGTTAATGACTTCTAACCAATACTTTTGCTTCTTAATATCATGCTAACTTTATTTGTGTAATCATGTTACAAGTTCTTACAATTCTTATAAGTTCATTATTGTTCTTCACAAGTTCTTAACTTATAAGTATAAATGACTTATTCATAACCTATTACTGCTTAAGTCCATTAACCATTCATTATTCCAATCTCTTCTAAGCATGCTTGTTCTACCAATACCCCCTTCTCTAACAATAGAAGAGAAAAAGAAACATGGTTCAAGAACACTTACTCTTGAATAACACTTGGAAAATCTTTAATCTCCTTCTTGATTCTTGCTTAATGAAAACTCTAGCTTCTCTAGCTTGTTCTCTCAACCAAATAAGCTCTCAACTTATTAGTTGTTGGTGGAAAATCTAACAAGGAAAGTTTAACTTATTTGTGCTTATTCTCTCAACCAAATAAGCTCCTAACTTATATGTGGGATCAAATGATCAACACACAAAATGAATTCCAAGCACCCTATTTATAGGCATGTCCAAGTGAGGGTAGTTTAGTCTTTTAGGCCACTCCACCTCCTTACTATTCTTTATTTGCTCACCAAGTTTACTTGGCCTCCACAACTTTTATCTCTTGCTTGTTCCCCACAAAACTTATCCTTGAAGTCTACTTGCTCATCACATAATTTGTTTGCCCATCAAGTCTACCCACTTTACACTTGGATTTCTCCATGGATCATGGCTAATTCATTGGGCTTTGTTATTTAATCCAACTACTTTCTTAATGGGCTTATGCTACATAATTTGGACTCATGATATACGAAACACTTGGGCTTGATTGTCACATTATATTGGGCTCCTACTATTAAGTTTATAATCCTACAAGTCCCATCCCTTTAAATTACATAACTTAAGATTTATACCCCACGTATAATTTTCGTATGCTATCTCGTATATTAATTCTTAATATACGTTATCTCATTCTTCATACATAATAGTACAACACGTCGTATTATACTTACATTCAATACTTGGCTCACATAATACTTAACAAATCCTACCAATTCTACAAATTCATTACAATTGGCTTAAAGCCTTACAACATATACTCCACGTATAATTCTCGTATTCTAACTCGCATAATTATTCATTGTATTCAACATACCATCATTCATACGTACTCGTATAATACCTCGTATCATACTCGTATTCATTACATCGTATAATACCTACGTATTATACGAGCATTACTTAATTCATTAATCGTATTACATTTCCTTCTCGTAAATCATTTTCCTTAAACGTTAGGTTTTAAGTCCGCAGGCGAAAAACTGCGTTTTTCATAACTGAAATATTATTGGATATTCCATCTCACATCGATATTCTATCATTACGTATTTCTCAGAAGTTCAGAAATAATTCCCGAGCAGAAATGCGTGAATAGTGTTTTTCGAAAAATTTCTCGGAAAGCTTTTATTTTCGTCTTGAAAATTCAAACACTTTGATTCTATCACGTAGCCAAAATACTACGACGTTCTGACATTTCTAGGTCATAGAACGACTTTCGATTAGCTTGCTCCATAAATAATCGATTAAATTCATTTAATAAAAAAAAAATTAATTCTCAAAAAATCCGATTTTCTGGGGCGTTACACGCGCCGCAGCGCGGCTTGAAGAGTAACCCTAGGATGTGAACAATAATGAATGTTTTCTGATTTAAAGTGAAAGAGAACTCATTTGTAATGAACTAAGGTATTAACATAACATGGTTAAGGCATTATTAGACACCTAATTGTATGATGATTAAGAGTTAATAATCAATTGAACGTGAACGTAATGTGAATGACGTAATGAAAAGCCGAAAACCATAATAACAGATTTAAGTGAGAATTTAGATTGAGATGAAGGGTAAAATATAATAGTATACTTACTTGCTTATGTAAGACCTAATGTGGTATGTTATATGATCATGTATTGTAGAGACTTAGAGACTTAAAGTGCACTTGTGATAATCAGTAAGCAAACACTGAAAGGTAAGTATTCTAAACCCTTGTTCCAGTTCATTCTCGACAAGCTTTGTATTTCATGTATTCTTTCGCATGAAGTCTTGAATGATGAAGTCTAAAGCCAATTCTTTCGGCAAGACTTATATTATGATTTTGTCAAGAATGATTAATGTTTACCGAGTTATATTGGTATGGTTTTCAATCGAAGACCAAGTATGCTAAAAATGTTTTTGTCGTTTAACGACAGGCACGTGAGGTTGCCACAACTTAAACATATACACGTTTACTGAATGTAGTGTTGATCAACATAGAGTACTATAGGCTGATCACCCAGAATTGCTCATAAGCTATGTTGGACTTACGGACTTAGTGCCGGGTTGTCCTTTTCAAAAGAAATTATGAACTGCTTATGGGCTCGAGCCTTAGTTGATATTCTACTGAATATTGTTGTTGGAAAACGTTTTGAATGAAAAGAAGTGCTAGAATTATCGATAGTACTTCGTAACTATTGTTTAGTTATTGAAGGTATATGAGTTCTATGTTTCAAGCATGTTGATTATTAGAATTATAGTACTTCCTGAGCTAGTCATGCTCACTCTTGCTTGAACCATATGAACACAGCTAAGATCGAGTAGACCAAAGGCTCAGGCAATGACAAGGGCGAAGCGAAGACGAACCCTTAGAGTTCTTATGTAATAGTATAGATGAATGATTGTAATATATTTGATATTATGACAAGAACAAACGAATGAGTTATAAAGAACTTGGGGAATGTAATATTATTTTGAATATATAAGAGATATATTAGTCCTTTTGAGCATGTTCAATGAAATGAATGAATGAATGCTAGTACCGTGTAGCACCATCTGTCGGGTTGGAAGAGACTCGGATTTAGGGGCGTCACAGGTTGGTATCAGAGCATTAGGTTATAAAACATAAGGGGGAAGAACCTTAGGCTAATAACCTCGTTAAGGAAGAGAAGTCCGAAGGAAGTAAACTCGAACATTAATTGAGTCAAATGAGTCAATAAGGTATTGACGAAACTCAGTACCGAAAGATTTAAAAGATGGAAAGTAACCCTAAATAAATTAAATGTGATTTGTGCTTATACTATGGTGTGTTATGTACTAATCAACTTATGTGTTATTGTAGGATGTCGAACGATAGCTTGATGTATAAAGATATACACATGGTGAATGATGAGTTGGTGAACAGAGTAGAGCCTGTACCCATGCCTGTAATATCCTAGATTTGCTATGTAATTTAGCGAGTGCAATAAATGAACTAATGTGACAATTATTTTTTAAATGAATTATTTATTGTCATTATATGTTATGTGATAAGATGTCTTGTAATGGTTGTTACAATTAGGCCAATTATTTAAATTGGTTAAGGATGGAATTAATTCTAATTAATTTTGTGGGATGGCCTTAAATCATGACCTTGAGTTTGGAGCGGAATTTGGTGGCGCGGACGGCGTATTTGAGTCCAGAACGTTGAAATTAGTCAAGATAGACTATAACCACGAAAATTCGTCACAGTTGACTTTTTGGTCAAAGTCAATCGGTTGACTTTTTCGGGAGAAAAGTCAACTACGAATTTTAAAGTTGAGTTTGATGAAACGGATAGTTTCATGACGTCCGGGACATCGACTTTAGTAGGAGTCGATATAAGTATTGACATCTTTGTCTACAGAGGGTAAAACGGTCAAAATGATTATTTAATTGATTAAATGATAAAAATAATATTTTTTATGTACATATGAACAGTAGCTGGGGCCATGTGACCTGCATATTGGGACAAAAAGGAAGGAGTATACACGTATATAGTAAAATAGAAGAGGAGGGAGCTAGTTTATTCTCTAAACTCAAACCTTTTCATTTTCTAAACCCCCTCCATAACTAGGCTAATAATTAGAGGAATGAATGGTATCATAATGATATCTGATCATGGGGGAGTTACAAGGGGTTGGAGAGTTCAGTTGAATGCACCATATATGATATTTGTACATACCATCAAAGTTTTTCTTCCCTTCACAACAAGTTCCAACCGAGAAAGAAAATATTGGGAGTTGAGAGTGGTGCTAGGTGGCCTAAGATTTCTGGAGGTTACAAAGGAGTTAGCAAGCCAAGGGGTGAGACTCTAACAAGATTAAACCAAGAGGAAATTTCGTCCAAAAAGGTAAGCTTCAAACCATTTCTTATGTTATGAGAAAACTAGTAAGAAAATTTGTGTATAAACATGATAGATGGTTTGTTTTGACTTTGTAATGTCATGCTAGGGTCTGTTTCGGATATGTGGCAGTAGAGAGTGAAAATTCTGGTTTAGTACATGCTCTAATTCATAGAAAGTCAAGAAATCATGCCATGTATGCTAACTATTTGATGAAATGCCTCTTGGATGCTAATTTGATGAAAACATGAAAAGTTAGAGAATTGAATAGTTGTAACATGTGTATATATGTTATTAGAAGTGGTCTGGATAATAGGAATCAAACCCATGCATGCTAGAATCAAAATCATGATTTTCTCAAAAGTTGGGTTAAACTAGTTTGCATGATTTTTCAAGATTTTTGGTCACTCGAAATCATGTCTTAGATAATCCATTTGTTGCATGTAATAATTTTGAAAAATAGTATGTAACATGAAGTATAACATGTCCAAATTTCATTCGGATCGAAGCTATATTGAGTGAGATATGAAAATCGTAAACAAACATGTTAGAAACCGAAAAAAAAAGGGAACTGTGAACTACTGACCCTAAAGACAAAATTCGGTGCTAGTTAAAATTTCCAGAAAATTGTGGGCTTTTGGGTGATTATAGTACACTGTATAAGCTTTCCATAGACTCCGGAACGGGCTAATTCCGACTTCGGAGCAAGGAGTTATGGCTGTTCAAAGTAGTTGCATCAAATCTGTCCAACAAATTCGGAGCAGTCCCCTTGCACGGAGTTTCTGGAATTTTGTGCTTGGAATTTGGAGATGGTCCATGAACAAAAGTTGTAGCCCCAGAAGTTATCTTCGCGTGGGCGCAAGAATCGCTCAAAAATGTTTTAAAATGAATTAGTTATGACTGTTTTAGCGAGATATGGTAAAGCTGAGAAAAATAAATAAATTAAAAACTGTTATGTTTGCACATTTTTTTTTAAGTTCTGTTTTGGGCTGCCTATGATGTCTAAAATGGGTGGCATATATTTTCTAAATATATTCTCTTATGATGTTTGTAGTATATCCAATAGGAGACCCTTATACTTCAAACTGGATTGTGTATGAACGGTGATTAACGAGGCACATGTGATTAGATTATGTGAAGGTTAATTGCTAGCGTTAATTGTATCAGCCTTATCAGACATGTTTCCTAACCCTCATTTCTATTGGGTATTTATTAAATCCTTACTAATATTATCGCAGTAAGGGTAAGTATTGGACTTGTGCTAGTTATTTATTCGTGCAAGTTTCTTCGTTGAAAAGTCATACAAACTTCAATTGACTTGCAAACTTATCGATGATTATTCAGTTATTATTTTTAACTGCTATATGTTTAAATTTCATTTCATTATCGAATTATTCTAAGTATTGTTCCTGGCCTTTGTTTCCGGCTAGGTATTATTGATGGAAAGAGTGATTTAAAACAAACCTTTCGAAGCTATTAAATGTTTACCAATCCAAATTGCTTTGGTGCGGTCTCACATGATTACTAAGATGAACAACCCGAATAAACGGGCAAACAGATGTCGGGCAAATAGTCCCATTTCGCTTATACAGCTTAAAACTTAATACTTGTGCACAACGTAGGGTACAATAGGCTGATCACCTGGCGTACTTGCAGAGACCGTTTACAGTCTATTGGATTGTTAAACCGTCTGATGATTTTTGATGAAAGAAAATATGTTCAGGGTATTTTACACCCCTTAGTATGATATTGAAAATTCTTAAATTTCTTTTCTTGATGTTCCTATTTAACGCTTGATAATCAGTTCAACTATTGAGATTTAACTATTCAACTGCTTTCACTTCTGATGTATGTTTTCAAATTTCGTATATACTTGCTGGGCAATTCGTGCTCATTCTTGTTTCAACCTTTCAGTTAAGGGTGAGAAGGCTGAGGGTTCGGGCAAGGACAAGGGAAAGACTAAGATGAAGTGATGCTAATGTTTATGTAATAAGTTAATTATTTCCGCATATGTGTAATGTAGCGATAAACGCTAAGACTAAGTTCTAGTATGTTTTAAGGTTGTAAAGACTTGGGATTTTATTTTGAATAATTATGTAATAGTTAATATTATTATTCCTTATTGTTAAAGTTTACTTAGATAGATGATGATGTATGTTGTATCGCGAGCACCAAGTCCTGTAATCGATGTTACACGGATTTAGGGGCGTCACAAGTTGGTATCAGAGCCATAGGTTATAAACCTTAGGTGGGGAACCTTAGACTATAACCTTAGGAAAGTTAGTGGAGGAAATAAAGAGATGAACTCATGTAGAGTTCTAAGGGTTGTGTCAAATATATATATATATATATATATATTTCCTAAAAACAAAAACATCTATTTTAAAATACTAACCGAGTTATTTTTTTTCTTGTTTGAAGGATGTCAGGAGAAGACGAGGTTAGAGATATCCACGTTGTGAGTGAGCAGTTGGTGGCAGCTGTGCCTGAGCCTATAGCTGAGGCAGCAGTTGACTCAGACCCAGAGGAGTATCCTGAAGAGGAAGAGGAGCCCGAGGAGGACTCGGAAGAAACACCTGAGGATACTTTATTGGATGAGTTGATGGATAGGATTACGGAGTTGGACGATAAGGTCCATGAGTTGAAGGAGCTGTATCAGGGGGAGCAGCAAGCTGGAGCATTGCTTGAGGCATTGGTGCACCACCTGATAATTAGGAACGGGGACCTAGCTGACAAGCTGCGGGCATCAGACCAGAAGGTGGATAGGTTGGAGGATGAGAAAGAAGCTATTAGGACCCACTTGGGGCATACCATTAATGGGTTAGAGTCGAGGATTCAGAGACTCCAATCTGACAAGCAGATTATTACCACTTTCTGGGGAGATTAGAGAAGAGACCGTGTTAGGGCTGAGAAGCTAACCGGAGAGTTGGAGGGAGAAGTTAGAGACAAGAAGGTTAAGATAGACAAGATAAAATACGTGTTTAAGTCGGCACATGGAAGGTTCCAGCATAGGGTGCGTCACTTTCCACGTGAGCAGCGCCGGTCTGGTCGTGTTATAAGCCGAGAGCTAGTGAAAGAGATAGCGGATGAGGAGCATGAGGATGCCATTAGGCGTGGTCTTTAGTTATTATGATAAACTTCTTCCTAGTAGCAAATAAAATGCTTATCTATGTAATAAAAAGCTTTGTTTATGTTTTACCAAGTGATTGATGCAACGTGATGTAAATGGCATAATGCCATAAAACGATGAAATACTTTGAGTATTATGTTTATAAATAAATATGTTTTTATTTAAGTATGTGATGTGATGGTTCAGTTATAACGAATTCTATATACTGTAGAGTAAATTATTAGTTAATAATATGAAGTTCATTTTGAACAGATAGATGGCTAGAGGAAGACGTCGCCAAGCACCCGAGGGGTCAGACGATAATGCTGGGGATCCACCGAACCCTATGCAGCAGTTTGTGGACATGTTAGTAGGGGCACTTCAAAATCGAACCCCGAATGTCAACAACCCTCCAGTGGCTCCAGTGGCACACTTTAAAGACTTCAAAAGCGCGGGACCACCTGAGTTCAAAGGAACTACGGAACCCATCGAAGACCAGACTTGGGTTAAGGAAATCGAAAAGGCATTCGCTATCGCTCGAGTAGGAGACGACCAGAAAACTATCTTCGCCACGTATATGCTGAAAGGTGAAGCCAACTACTGGTGGGAGGAAAATCCGACCCGAGTTGGAGAAGGTGTGATACCTTGGGACAAGAAATTTTTTTTCGAGAACAATTTTCCTGTTAGTATGCAGAGTCGCATGGAGATGCGATTCCTGGAGCTGAAACAAGAAGATATGATGGTACCACAGTACGCTGCAAAGTTTAACGAGCTGGCGAGGTTCGCACCTCATCAAGTCGACACTGAGGAGAGAAAGACGAGGAGGTTTGAGCAAGGCCTCAAACCATGGCTATACAGCAGACTTTCGGTGCTGCAGACGAACAGTTTCGCGACTCTCCTGGAGAAAGCTATAATTGCTGAGGGCGGAAGTGAAGCCCTAATGAAGTTCAACAAGGAGAAAAAGAAGAAGACTGAAGGAGAAAACCGTGGAGAAGGCAGCAGCAGCAACGGTGCAAATAAGAGGAAGTGGAACAGCAATAACAACAACAACAACAATAATGTCAACTCGGGAAACCCTGGGGGCAAACCAGGGGAATCAAAGAAGAGGACTGAGGCATGCAAGGAGTGTGGAAGGAATCACTCAGGGGCATGTCTAAAGGGGAAGAATGTATGTTTCAATTGCGGGCAGGAGGGGCACATCTCTCCCAACTGCTCTGCACCGAAGAGAAATGGATGTTTCAACTGTGGAGCATTAGATCATCAGGCGAGGAGCTGCCCAAAGAAGAACTCAGCAGGAGGAAATGGAGGGAGGGGACCAAGCGGTGGAACTCTCACAATTGGTGGACCACCAACTCAGAATCGACCAACAGCAAGGACTTTCAACATGACGGTTCAGGATGCGGTTGCGTCCAGGGACGTGGTTTTAGGTATCATTTTGGTCAACGATATATCTGCTTACATATTATTTGATTCGGGTGCTACTTATTCCTTCGTATCGCTTGAATTCTCCCAACGCTTAAACTTACCCCAGGAAGAATTAGAATCTCCTATGATCATAAAAGTTGCTAATAAGGAAGTTCTTCCCGTTAAACATGTTCATAGGAATTGCGTTGTTGATATCAGGGGATATAAGTTACTTGTGGACTTAATCCCAATTCAATTAGGAGAATTTGATGTAATTCTAGGGATGGATTGATTATTTAACCATGGAGCGATGATAGATTGCCAGAAAAAGTGTATAAACCTTAAGACTCCCGAGCAGTCTAAAGTAGTGTTCTATGGTCGCCGAGACACTCGAGCTGTCTGACGACGATGCAGGCGAGGAAGTTACTAAAAAATGGATGTGTAGGTTATTTGGCCCATATCGTCGATACTCAGAAAGTAGGGTTAGAAATCAGACAAATATCAGTAGTGAATGAATTTCCAGATGTATTCCCGGAAGAATTGCCTGGCCTTCCGCCGGATAGAGAGGTCGAATTCGTTATTGATTTAGTATTGGGAACGGCACCGATTTCGAAAGCCCCGTACAGAATGGCACCGACAGAGATGAAGGAGCTAATGGTACAGTTGCAGGAATTATTGGATAGGAAGTATATTCAACCGAGTGTGTCTCCTTGGGGAGCACCAGTGTTGTTTGTAAAAAAAAAGGACGGGTCGATGAGACTGTGCATCGATTATTGAGAGCTGAACAAGGTGACGATCAAGAACAAATACCCGTTACCTAGGATAGATGACCTGTTTGATCAGTTGAAGGGAGCGAAATATTTTTCCAAAATCGATTTGTGGACGGGGTATCACCAGTTGAAGGTGAGAAAGGAGGATGTACCTAAGACAATGTTCAGAACTCGTTACGGTCACTACGAGTTTCTGGTAATGTCATTCGGGTTAACAAACGCGCCAGCAGCGTTTATGGACATGATGAATCGGGTATTCAAATAGTATTTAGATAAATTCGTAGTTGTGTTCATAGATGATATCCTAATCTATTCCAAGACTCAAGAAGATCATGCTGAACATTTAAGGTTGGTATTGGAGGCGTTGAGAAAAGATAAATTATACGCAAAATTTTCGAAGTGCGAGTTCTGGTTGGAGAAGGTTCAGTTTCTAGGTCACGTAATCGACAAGGACAGAATCTCCGTGGATCCAGCAAAGGTGGAAGCGGTACAGAATTGGGAGCAACCAAGAACACCGACTGAGGTGAGAAGTTTCTTAGGATTGGCGGGCTACTACAGACGGTTCATTCAAGATTTTTCGAAGATAGCAGGAACATTGACAAATTTAACGAAGAACTCGGTGAAGTTTGTCTGGACTGAGAAGTGTGAAGAGAGTTTTTGAGAACTCAAGAAGAGATTGAGTGAGGCACCAGTGTTGTCGTTACCAGACGATACAGGTGACTTCGTGATTTTTAGTGATGCGTCACACAAGGGGCTTGGCTGTGTGCTTATGCAACATGGTAAAGTCATTTCGTACGCATCGCGCCAGTTAAAAGATTATGAGAAGGGATATCCTACCCATGACTTGGAATTGGCAGCGGTAGTATTTGCCCTCAAGATTTGGAGGCACTATTTATATGGTGTGAAGTGTGAAATATACACGGACCACAAAAGTCTGAAGTATATTTTCACGCAAAAGGAGTTAAATATGAGGCAGAGAAGATGGTTGGAGCTAATAAAGGATTACGATTACGATATTTTGTATCATCCGGGAAAAGCAAACGTGGTAGCAGACGCGTTAAGCAGAAAGGGCAGTGATAGATTGGCAATGCTAACAGCTCAGGAGGAGTTAATCAAGGAGATGGCCAGTTTGGAGCTAGAGATAAAGAGGCCGAGAGAGGCAGATGGGAAATTGTTCGCAGTAGAGGTTCGTCCAACTCTATTGGACAAGATCAAGGAAGCACAAGGCGGTAATGAAGAATGTGAGAAAATGAAGAAAAGAATTTCCGACGGAGAGGAGCTTAGATTCAGCATGGGTGGTGATGGTCTGTTAAAATTTGAGGAGAGAATTTAGGTGCCAGCGGTATCTGAGTTAAAGGAAGAAATCCTGCAGGAAGCTCATAGTTCAAATTACTCAATCCACCCGGGAAGCACAAAAATGTATCAGGATCTTCGTCACTATTATTGGTGGCCCAATATGAAAAGAGAGGTCGCGGAGTGCGTTAGCAAGTGTTTAACTTGTCAGCGAGTCAAGGCGGAACATCAAAGACTGAGCGGGTTACTTCAACCTTTAGAGATTCCGGAATGGAAGTGGGAGCATATCACGATGAATTTTGTGGTAGGACTTCCAACTACGCAGAAGGGTTACGATGTAGTGTGGGTGATCGTCGACCGATTGACCAAGTCAGCGCATTTCTTGCCAATCAAGATCAGATATACCTTGTATCAGTTGGCAAGGCTTTATATCAAAGAGATCGTTTCCAGGCATGGTGTACCAGTATCAATTGTGTCAGATCGCGATCCGCGGTTCACAGCAAATTTTTGGAGAAGTTTTCAGGAACTCATGGGAACGCAGCTAAGATTGAGCACCGCGTATCATCCTCAAACAGATGGGCAGAGCGAGAGAACTATTCAAACGTTAGAGGATATGCTGAGAGCATGTGTGATTGATTTCAAAGGGAGTTGGGATGACCACCTACCGTTGGTGGAATTTGCATACAACAACAGCTACCATGCGAGCATCGGGATGCCACCTTATGAAGCTTTATATGGAAGGAAATGTAGAATGCCATTGTGCTGGGATGAAGTAGGAGAACGTCAACTACTAGGGCCAGAATTGGTACAACAGACTGCGGATGTGATCAAAACTATTCGAGCAAGGCTAGTGACGGCTCAGGATCGACAGAAGAAATATGCTGATCAACACCGGCAACAACGAGACTTCGACGTCGGCACTTATGTGTTTTTGAAAGTATCACCTTGGAAAGGGAAAATGAGATTTGGGAAGAAGGGGAAACTTAGCCCCAGATTCATAGGACCCTTCGAAGTGTTGAGGCGAGTGGGTGAGGTAGCTTATGAAATAGCTTTACCTCCGGAGCTAGAACATATACACAACGTATTCCACATTTCAGTCTTAAGACCATATAAGCAGGACTACAAGCATGTCATAGAGTATGAACCCATTCAGTTCGAAAAAGACTTAACCTACGAAGAGATTCCAGTGCAAAAAATTGATAGAAAAGAACAAGTGTTAAGAACTAAGGTAATACCTTCTGTTAAGGTAGTATGGAGGAACCACAACGCTGAAGAGGCTACGTGGGAACTCGAAGAGAAGATGATGAAAAATTACCCTAATCTGTTTGTATGATGTAATATGATTCCGGGGACGGAATCCTTATAAGGGAGGGTGAATGTAATATCCTAGATTTGCTATGTAATTTAGCAAGTGCAATAAATGAACTTATGTGACAATTATTTTTTAAATGAATTATTTATTGTCATTATATGTTAAGTGATAAGATGTATTGTAATGGTTGTTACAGTTAGGCCAATTATTTAAATTGGTTAAGGATGGAATTAATTCTAATTAATTTTGTGGGATGGCCTTAAATCATGACCTTGAGTTTGGAGCGGAATTTGGTGGCGCGGACGGCGTATTTGAGTCCGAAATGTCGAAATTAGTCAAGATAGACTATAACCACGAAAATGCGTCACAGTTGACTTTTTAGTCAAAGTCAACCGGTTGACTTTTTCGGGAGAAAAGTCAACTACGAATTTTAAAGTTGAGTTTGATGAAATGGATAGTTTCATGACGTCCGGGACGTCGACTTTAGTAGGAGTCGATATAAGTATTGGCATCTTTGTCTACAGAGGGTAAAACGGTCAAAATGATTATTTAACTGATTAAATGATAAAAATAATATTTTTATGTACATATGAACAGTAGCTGGGGCCATGTGACCTGCATATTGGGACAAAAAGGAAGGAGTATACACGTATATAGTAAAATAGAAGAGGAGGGAGCTAGTTTATTCTCTAAACTCAAACCTTTTCATTTTCTAAACCCCCTCCATAACTAGGCTAATAATTAGAGGAATGAATGGTATCATAATGATATCTGATCATGGGGGAGTTACAAGGGGTTGGAGAGTTCAGTTGAATGCACCATATATGATATTTGTACATACCATCAAAGTTTTTCTTCCCTTCACAACAAGTTCCAACCGAGAAAGAAAAATATTGGGAGTTGAGAGTGGTGCTAGGTGGCCTAAGATTTCTGGAGGTTACAAAGGAGTTAGCAAGCCAAGGGGTGAGACTCTAACAAGATTAAACCAAGAGGAAATTTCGTCCAAAAAGGTAAGCTTCAAACCATTTCTTATGTTATGAGAAAACTAGTAAGAAAATTTGTGTATAAACATGGTAGATGGTTTGTTTTGACTTTGTAATGTCATGCTAGGGTCTGTTTCGGATATGTGGTAGTAGAGAGTGAAAATTCTGGTTTAGTACATGCTCTAATTCATAGAAAGTCAAGAAATCATGCCATGCATGCTAACTATTTGATGAAATGCCTCTTAGATGCTAATTTGATGAAAACATGAAAAGTTAGAGAATTGAATGGTTGTAACATGTGTATATATGTTATTAGAAGTGGTCTGGATAATAGGAATCAAACCCATGCATGCTAGAATCAAAATCATGATTTTCTTAAAAGTTGGGTTAAACTAGTTTGCATGATTTTTCAAGATTTTTTGTCACTCGAAATCATGTCTTAGATAATCCATTTGTTGCATGTAATAATTTTGTAAAATAGTATGTAACATGAAGTATAGCATGTCCAAATTTCATTCGGATCGAAGCAATATTGAGTGAGATATGAAAATAGTGGTGCTAGCTAATGTTTCTAGAAAATTGTGGGCTTTTGGGTGATTATAGTACACTGTATAAGCTTTCCATAGACTCCAGAACGGACTAATTCCAACTTCGGAGCAAGGAGTTATGACTGTTCAAAGTAGTTGCATCAAATCTGTCCAACAAATTCTGAGCAGTCCCCTTGCACGGAGTTTCTGGAATTTTGTGCTTGGAATTTGGAGATGCACCATGAACGAAAGTTGTAGCCCCAGAAGTTATCTTCGCGTGGGCGCAAGAATCGCTCAAAATGTTTTAAAATGAATTAATTATGACTGTTTTAGCGAGATATGGTAAAGCTGAGAAAAATAAATAAATTAAAAACTGTTATGTTTGCGCATTTTTTTAAGTTCTGTTTTGGGCTGCCTATGATGTCTAAAATGGGTGGCATATATTTTTTAAATATATTCTCTTATGATGTTTGTAGTATATCCAATAGGAGACCCTTATACTTCAAACTGGATTGTGTATGAATGGTGATTAACGAGGCACATGTGATTAGATTATGTGAAGGTTAATCGCTAGCGTCAATTGTATCAGGCTTATCAGGCAAGTTTCCTAACCCTCATTTCTATTGGGTATTTATTAAATCCTTACTAATATTATCGCAGTAAGGGTAAGTATTGGACTTGTGCTAGTTATTTATTCGTGCAAGTTTCTTCGTTGAAAAGTCATACAAACTTCAATTAACTTGCAAACTTATCGATGATTATTCAGTTATTATTTTTAACTGCCATATGTTTAAATTTCATTTCATTATCGAATTGTTCTAAGTATTATTCCTGGCCTTTGTTTCCGGCTAGGTATTATTGATGGAAAGAGTGATTTAAAACAAACCTTTCGAAGCTATTAAATGTTTACCAATCCAAATTGCTTTGGTGCGGTCTCACATGATTACTAAGATGAACAACCCGAATAAACGGGAAAACAGATGTCGGGCAAATAGTCTCATTTCGCTTATGCAGCTTAAAACTTAATACTTGTGCACAACGTAGGGTACAAAAGGCTGATCACCTGGCGTACTTGCAGAGACCATTTACAGTCTATTGGATTGTTAAACCGTCTGATGATTTTTGATGAAAGAAAATATGTTCAGGGTATTTTACACCCCTTAGTATGATATTGAAAATTCTTAAATTTCTATTCTTGATGTTCCTATTTAACGCTTGATAATCAGTTCAACTATTGAGGTTTAACTATTCAACTGCTTTCACTCCTGATGTATGTTTTCAAATTTCGTATATACTTGCTGGGCAATTCGTGCTCATTCTTGTTTCAACCTTTCAGTTAAGGGTGAGAAGGCTGAGGGTTCGGGCAAGGACAAGGGAAAGACTAAGATGAAGTGATGCTAATGTTTATGTAATAAGTTAATTATTTCCGCATATGTGTAATGTAGCGATAAACTCTAAGACTAAGTTCCAGTATGTTTTAAGGTTGTAAAGACTTGGGATTTTATTTTGAATAATTATGTAATAGTTAATATTATTATTCCTTATTGTTAAAGTTTACTTAGATAGATGATGATGTATGTTGTATCGCGAGCACCAAGTCCTGTAATCGATGTTACACGGATTTGGGGGCGTCACAATGCCAGTGGCGGAGGTACAATTAGTGATTCTAGAAGAGTCAGAACCATAGGAGTACTTTTTGAGGAGAACTACTCAGAGGGAGAGATTGATATAGCTTCATATCATTGTATGATGAATGATGTGGAGGAGGGAATGGAGGTAACGTCAATTGGTACGGTGGTACCTATACCAGGGTCATCACCTCCAGATGCAATGAGATCATTGTATCAGACAGAGCTTGACAAGAATGTGCAACTGAGTACAGTTGTGCATAATCAGAATGAAGAGATTAGTGCTCTTTATATAGCGAAGGAGTCTGCAGAAGCAGATTTTGAGTCGGAGCATGATAAGAAGGTGCTAATGATAAACAAGGCTAGAGATCTTAAGAAGGAGGTCGATGAGCTTCGTAGAGAACTGGGGGAGAAGGATCGGAAGATAGCTCGAATGTCTTACAACCATGAGAGTGCTCATACGGATTTCAAGCTGAAAGTTGCTTGTTATTCCAATGAGTCAAGACAAACCCGTCATACTATTAGTCGGGATACTGTAGTGGCGATTGCGAATGAGAAACACGAGGATGCTGTTATGCATTATTAGAATGTTAGAGTTATAAATATGTGTGTAGTGACGTAAAACCCTCTTTTGTATAACAGGGTAGTTTTTTTGTAAATCTCAACTTTTGTAAAGTTCAATTGCAGGATAAAAATGTAATAGCTTTTGGCTATGAAAATATATTGTAAAATAGTTTCAACTATAAAGAAGCGTATGAATATAATGAAGTTTTCATTGACATTATTTGTTATGGTATGAGTTGGTATGTGGCGAATAATAACGAAGTATGTAAATAGATAATAATGAAATTTTATTAGAAAATGCCGCCAAGGAGAAGACAACGTAATTAGGAAGCAGAATCACATAATGATATTTAATGGGGTCAAAACAACCCTATGCAAGAGTTTGTTAATTTATTAACAAACTGCATTTAACCAAACAGGGGGTAGAGTATTCGCGGAACCTAAAGTAGCTAGAGTGACTACCTTTAAAGAATTTAAAAGCATAAGTCCGCCGGAGTTCAAAGGAACGACGGAACCATTAGAAGCCCAGACCTGGATAAAGGAAATAGAGAAGGCATTTGTTATTACAAGTGTAGGTGAGGCACAAAAGATTTCTTTTGCAACTTACATGATGAAAGGGGAAGCCAACTTTTGGTGGGAGGCTCACCAGGGTGGGGCTAGAACAGATGCGGTAACATGGGAACAATTCAAGAAGGTTTTCTTCGAGAATTATTTTCCTATAAGCCTGCAAGGGAGGAGAGAGACTGAGTTCTTAGAACTTAAACAAGGGGACATAGTGGTTCCCCAGTACGCGGCCAAATTCAATGAATTGGCAAGGTTTGTTCTACACCAAGTGGACACTGAGGAGAGGAAGGCTCGTATGTTTGAGCAGGGCCTGAAACCCTAGCTCTATAGTAGGATTTCGGTGTTCCAGAGTGTTTCCTATGGGACCATTCTGGAGTAGGCGATTATAACAGAGGGTGGTAGTGAGGCGTTGACTCAATACCACAGAGAAAGGAAGAATGAGAGGAAGGGAGAGGGAGGAATTAAGGCAGAAAATGCCAAGGGCAGTATGCCAAAAAGAAAGAATTTTAACTCTTGGAATACTGGAGTGGGTCAAGGGGATCCTAAGCGTAGGATCAGAGCGTGTAAGACATGTGGAAAAACTCATCTAGGAGTCTGTCTGAAAGGGATTATTAGTACCTTTAAACATTAAGGTAGAGAAGAAGAACATAGCTCTCGTTGAGTATTAATGGAAATTGTTTCATGAATAATAAAGGTAAGCAAGTATCGGTAGATAGGTACCAATAAAGTTAAGAGAATTTGAGTAATTCTCAGTGTGAATGTGTTGATTAACCATAGAACCTTAATAAATTGTATAAGGAAAAGTATAAATCTTTGGTTTTCTAAGAAACCCAAGGTAGTAATTTACGGTGATAAATCATCGGAACTTCTTGTTGTCTAATCATGACGCAATCTAGAAGGAAGTTAAGATAAGTTTAAATTGTGGCACAATCGTAACCTTTGATGGTTGACATATGGGAACTGGGCTAAACAATTCCTTTAGAGAACGAAGGTATATACGAAACTGGCAACCGATCTAACTCACTGTGATGGCAGTGTAGATGAGACGGGGACTTGTTTGTTGGTTATTTGTGGGAAACCACTCAGAGTACCATACAGACTACTAGCAGAGAAGCGATGTGTGCTGAGACCTAGAGAAGTAATAAGAAGAAGATAAGAATGTAAATCATCAAAGATGATGAATGTATTAAGTAAGACATCTCCATATGTCATGAAGCTGTAAGTCAATAATAAAATAGGTCGCTCAAACTTAGGTTGAAAGAGCACGAACCCTAAGAAGTAAAGTTAAGTAAACCAATGCATAAATCAAATATATAACTAATAAGTTAACGGTTAAGAATAAATAACTGTTGCCCAGGATCGATGATCTAATTGATCAGTTGAAAGGGGCAAAATATTTTTTTAAAGATAGATTTGTGTATGGGGTATCGTCAGTTGAAAGTGACGAAGAGGGAAGGTACCTAAGATGACGTTAAGAACTTATTATAGTTATGACAAGTTTCTGGTTATGTCGTTTGGGTTGACCGATGTACTGAAGTTAGGTTTTTTGTAAGGGCGCTGAGCAAGTCAGTGGCAAATTGATAGTGAAGTTGGGAATGAGATGTGAGAAAGGAAAGATAAGTGAGTCACCTGTATTGTCTTTATCAGATGATACGAGGAATTTTGTAGTGTATCTCGATGTTTTGCATAGATGACGAGATTACGTGCTCTTGTAGCATGGCAAGGTCATTGCATATGCATTATGCCAGTTAAAGGATTATGAGAAGGTCTATCCTACTTATGATCTGTAATTGGCAGCTGTAGTTTTTGAAAAAAATAAAATCTGAAGATGGTATTTGTACGGGGAGAAGTGTGAGTTATACACGGACTATAGAAGTCTGAAATATATCGTCACACAAAAGGAGTTAAATATGCTGTAGAGAGAGAACTGTGATATCTTATATCATACAGGGAAGGTAAAATTAAAAGACGACGCGTTAAGTAAGGAAGGGTAGTGAAAAGCTATCGATGTTAACAACTCAAAATGAGTTAATAACGGAAATGGCGAAAATGGAGTTAGAAGTTAAACTATGGAATATAGTAGTAGAAATGTTGTTCACAACATAGACTCAATCCACGATAATGGAATGAGTTAAGTAAGTACAATTAGATAACGAGGAATGCAGACAAATGAAGAAAAGGATGCAAGATAAAGAGAAGACTAAGTATAATCTTGGTTTGAGGGAGAAATCTGAGTTCCAAATAATTAGGAATTAAAAGAAGGACTAATAAAAAGGAAGATAGCATAAATATTGGTAAGTGTTTAACTTCCAACTCAAATTATTGACAGGAAGTGACAAGTCATGTAAAGTAAGATAATACCTTCGGTAAAGGTGAAATGTAAGAACCACAATGTCCAAGAAGCATTGTGGGAACTCGAGATTAAAATGAAAAACACTTTTACTCATTGGTATAAATAAATATAGCGAGATTCTGGGGACAGAATCCTTATAAGGGGGAGAGAGTGTAACGCCCCGAAAAATCAAACCTTAATAAATACTTTTAATAATGAATAAAATAATATTATTTATTATTATTGTGTGTTGATAAGATGAATGTCGTTCTATAACCTAGAAACATTGAAAGGCTATAGTATTTTAACTATGTGGGAGAATTAAAGTGTTTGAATTTCTAAAACGAAAATAAAAGTTTTCCGAGAAATTTTTCGAAAAACACTATTCATCGATTTACGCTCGTGAATTATTTTTGAATTTTTAAGAAATACGTAACGTTATAATATCAAGGTGAGATCGATTATGCAATAATAATCTAAGTATGGAAAACGTAATATTTCGCATGCGGACTTAATTTGGGAATGTTAGGTTTATTAAGCGTTAAGGGTAAGTTGTGTTTGTATGATGCGTATACATTGTACGAGGTAATGAATGTAAGTATAATACTACTTATTATACTACTAAGAATGGAGAATGAAATAACGTATATTACGAATTAATATATGAGCTAGCATACGAGAATTATACATAACGTATGTAGGTTTAGTTGTCTAATTAAATGTAATGAAATTGTAGGATTATTAGCAGAATGATAGAAGTCCAATAGGAAGTGATATGCAAGCCCAAGTGTTTGTTAATCATGAATCCAATCTATTTGTAGTATAAGCTCAATAATAAATTAGCTAGATTAATTAACAAAGCCCAATGAATTAGCCATAATCCATGGAAAAATACAAGTGTAAAGTGCGTAGACTTGATGGGCAAACAAATTGTGTGATGAGCAAGTGTTGTGCTAGACAAGAAAGGAATAGTAAGGAGGTGGAAAGTGAGGAGGTTATTAAGGAAGTGGATTAAAGGAGGTGGGATGGCTTAATGTCTATAATACCCTCACTTTATGTTGCCTATAAATACCAAGCTTCATTTCATTTGTTGGTTGTTCAAATTTCATCCAACTTCTCTCAAGATAAACAACTTATTTGGTAAAGAGAATAAGCCACATAAGCACTTATAAGCCACTTCAACCTTTGCTAGATTTTCCAAAGTGAAGTGAAGTAATAGTCTTCAAGGGTCAGACTTATACCTTTTATCTTCATCTCTTCTATGATATGATTGATAGAGAAGGGGGGATGGTTTGTTAAGAACATGTCATAAGTCATTAATGAATGAACTTAAACTGAATAAGTTGAATAAGCAACTTGAACTTTAATATGTTGAAAGAATCATGAAGAACTTGTCATATGTGTGTCATATGATGTTAGTATGTTCAATATAGTATGAGAACATTGATTGATGGAATTAAATTCATGGTAAGTCATAAGTATGAGAATTTGTAGTTAATAAGTTGAATAAGTCAAAATTTACTGTGATAATAAGTTGGTGTAATAAGTAATTTAAAATGCTCATGTGTTGGTTAAAATCCATTTAGAACGTTTAGCAACGAAGCGTTGCCGGAATTCACACGATTGGATGATTATCGTCGAATTCGTGAAATTCTCGAAATGGAAGTTGTATTTTGTGTTTGAAGTCAGAAATGTTAGTTTTCGATGGAGACAAGTCATATTTGGCATTATAGAGTTGCGGACTCGAAAATGACCGGATTCCGACTTAGAACGAAGAAACGAGCGTTGAACGTTCACGAACGTTTATCGTTTTCGCTGAAAATGGACTAATAGGTGAAATTTTAGCGAACGAAGTCAAATAGATAAAATTCTTGAATGAACGTATAGATTATGTGATTTATGAACCATAGGCTATTGAACGGACCAATTCGGACTTATAACGAAGAAGTTATGAGTCCTGGAGTTTCGTAAAATTTTCAAAATTTGAAAACTGTATGAGGCACAGAGTTGTCGCCGCGGCACAAACCCAAGGCCAAATGAGTGGCACCACAGCACGACCTATAGGGTAAGTACTCGCGCTGCAGCGCCGAGTCCGAGAGTTACCTACTGTTAACTCGCGCCGCAACGCGACTTGAAGAGTATTGGGTGGCACCGCAGCGCCAACCCAAGGATGTGGACAGTAATGAATGTTTTCTGATTTAAAGTGAAAGAAAACTCATTTGTAATGAACTAAGGTATTAGCATAACATGGTTAAGGCATTATTAGTCACCTAATTGTATGATGATTTAGAGTTAATAATCAATTGAACGTAAAAGTAATGTGAATGACGTAATGAAAAGCCAAAAACCACAATAACAGTTTTAAGTCAGAAATTAGATTGAGATAAATGGTAAGATATAATAGTATACTTACTTGATTATATAAGACCTAATGTGGTATGCTATATGATCATGTGTTGTAGAGACTTAGAGACTTAAAGTGTACGTGTGGTAATCAGTACGCAAGCGCTGAAAGGCAAGTATTCTAAACCCTTATTCCAGTTCATTCTGGACAAGCTTTGTAATTCATGTATTCTTTCGCATGAAGTCTTAAATGATGAAGTCTAAAGCCAATTCTTTCGACAAGACTTATATTATGATTTTGTCAAGCACGATTAATGTTTTCTAAGTTATATTGGTATGGTTTTCAATCGAAGACCAAGTATGCTAAAAATGTTTTTGTCGTTTAATGACAGGCACGTGAGGTTGCCACAACTTAAACGTATACACGTTTAATGAATGTAGTGTTGATCAACATAGAGTACTATAGGTTGATCATCCAGAAGTGCTCATAAGCTATGCCGGACTTACGGACTTAGTGCCGGGTTATCCTTTTCAAAAGAAATTATGAACTGCTCATGGTCTCAAGCCTTAGTTGATATTCTACTGAATATTGTTGTTGGAAAACATTTTGAATGAAAATAAGTGCTATTTTAAATTATCGATAGTACTTCGTTACTAGTGTTCAGTTATTGAAGGTATATGAGTTCTATGTTTCGAGCACGTTGTTTATTAGAATTGTAGTAATTGTTGAGCTAGTCATGCTCACTCTTGCTTGAACCATATGAACACAACTAAGATCGAGCGGACCGAAGGCTCAGGAAAAGATAAGGGCAAAGTGATGACGAACCCTTAGAGTTCTTATGTAATAGTATAGATGAATGATTGTAATATATTTGATATTATGACAAGAACAAACAAATGGGTTATAAAGAACCTGGGGAATGTAATATTATTTTGAATATATAAGAGATATAATAGTCCTTTTGAGACTGTTCAATGAAACGAATGAATGAATGGTAGTACCGTGTAGCACCATCTGTCGGGTTGGAAGAGACCCGAATTTGGCGGCGTCATAGACGCTGTAATAAAACACAACCAAGAGTAGAGGAAGAAGAAGAGTGAAGGTGAAGTTAAGAATGGTGGAGGTAATAATAGTGGAAATGGCAGCAACAATTTGAAGAGGAAGTGGAATGCGAATGTGGGTGCTGGAAATGAGCAAGGAAGCCAGTAAAAGAAGAAGTTCGAAGCATGTGCTATGTGCGGAAAGTTTCACAAGGGTATGTGCTTGATGGGGAAATGAGTATGCTTCAATTGTGGCCAGGAGGGTCATATAGCCCCAAATTACACTCAACCCAAGA
Source organism: Panax notoginseng (assembly GCA_016801055.1). Taxonomy (NCBI): domain Eukaryota; kingdom Viridiplantae; phylum Streptophyta; class Magnoliopsida; order Apiales; family Araliaceae; genus Panax; species Panax notoginseng. Next base: position 118,486,625 of record CM029013.1, read on the forward strand.
AGAATGTTTGCTACACCTGCGGGTCAAAGAATCACTTTGTTCGCGAGTATCCAAAGAAGAAGTCGGATGAGACAGCTGGAAGCAAGGGAAATGCTAGTGGAGGTGCACTGGTTATTGTTGGACCGGCGTCAACAAATAAGCCCACAGCAAGAACCTTTAACATGACAGTGTAGGACGCGGTCCAATCAAAAGATGTCGTGTCAGGTATTATCCAAATCAGTAATATAAATGCATATGTATTATTTCATTTGGGTGCTACTTGCTCGTTTAAATCGGATTAATGTGCTAAGAAGTTAGAAATATCTAGTGAAGAGCTGAATTTCCCTTTAAACATAGAAATTGTGAATAGGGAAGTGATTCCTGTTAGGTTCATATACGAGAACTGTAGGGTGAATATTAAGGGGAATATCATGATGACAGATTTAATCCTGATAAAACGCGAAGAGTTTGACGTGATATTGGGAATGGATTGGCTATTCAATTATGGAGTGATAATTGACTGCCAAAAGAAGTGTGTAAACCTTATGACTCCGTCAAAGGTAGTTTTTCATGGTAGCAAATTGCCTAGACAAATGAAGTGTCTGACGATGATGCAGGCCAAGAAGTTATTGAGTAAGGGCTGTGTAGGATATTTAGCTTACATAGACGATACTCAAAAGGAGAAGGGTGTGAAATTGGAGGAAATACCAGTGGTTAGGGAATTCGGGGATGTGTTTCCAGAAGATTTGACAGGACTTCCACCTGACCGAGAAATCGAGTTCGTGATTGACTTAGCGCCAGGAACAACTCCGATATCGAAGGGCCCGTACAGAATGGCTCCGGTGGAAATGAAAAAACTAATGGTGTAACTACAAGAACTGCTGGATAAGAAGTACATTCAACCGAGTGTGTCACTGTGGGGAGCACCGGTATTATTTATGAAAAAGAATGATGGGTCAATGCGTCTTTGCATTGATTATAGAGAATTGAACAAAGTCACTATTATGAACAAATATCCATTACCAAGAATAGATGACTTGTTTGATCAATTGAAGGGTGCTAAATATTTCTCAAAAATAGATTTGAGAAGTGGATATCACTAATTGAAAGTAAGAAAGGATGATGTACCGAAGACGGCATTCCAAACTCGCTACAGACATTACGAATTTTTAGTGATGTCAGTTGGTTTGACAAACGCCCCTGCAGCGTTCATAGATTTGATGAACAGGGTGTTTAAACCATTTTTAGACAAGTTTGTAGTGGTGTTCATCGATGATATTTTGGTATACTCTAAAACTCAAGAGGAACACATGGAACACTTACGTCTGACGTTGGAGACGTTAAGAAAAGAAAAGTTGTACGCAAAATTCTCTAAATGTGAGTTTTGGCTGGAACGTGTACAATTTCTTGGGCATGTAATTGATAAGGATGGGATTTTCGTGGATCCATCAAAAATCGAAGCGGGGATAAATTTGGAACAACTAAGAACTACATCAGAAGTAAGAAGTTTCTTGGGATTTGCAGGATATTACAGACGATTTATTCAAGATTTTTCCAAGATTGCTACTCTGTTGACAAATTTGACGAAAAAGTCTGTAAAATTTGTTTGGACGGAGAAGTGTGAAGAAAATTTTTAATAACTGAAAAAGAAGTTGAGTGTGGCACCTGTGTTGTCATTACCAGATAATACAGGAAACATTGTGGTGTATAGTGATGCTTCACACAAAGGATTGGGTTGTGTCCTTATGCAGAACGACAAAGTCATTGCAAATGCATCAAGGTAATTAAAAGACTACGAGAAAGGGTATTCGACTCATGATTTAAAGTTGGCGGCGATTTTGTTTACATTGAATATATGGAGACATTATCTCTATGGAGAAAAATGTGAGATCTACACAGAACATAAAAGTCTGAAGTATATTTTCACACAAAAACACCTGAACATGCGGCAAAGGAGATGGATGGAATTGATAAAGGATTACGATTGTGAAATCTTTTATCATCCGGGCAAAGCTAACATGGTTGCAGATGCCTTGAGTAGAAAAGGCAGAGAAAAGTTGATGTTGTTAACTAATAAAGAGGAGCTCATTTCAGCAATGGCAAAGTTAGAGTTAGAAATCAAATTTCTAGAAGAATCCGATGAAAAATTGTACCAGATAGAAGCTGGTCCAACTTTGGTGGACAAAGTGAAAAACGAACAACTACAGGATGAAGAATGTAAAAAAATAAAGGAAAGCATGGCTGAGGGTAATGAAGTGAAGTACAAGGTCGATACTGAGGAAATGCTAAGATTCGAGGAAAGAATTTGGGTTCCAATAGTACATGATATTAAAGAAGAAATTTTGGCAGAAGCTCATAGTTCAAGATATTCGATTCATCAGGGAAGTACGAAGATGTATCAAGATTTACAGCGACATTGTAATCACCATCCGGAGCATCTCGCCGCTCCAAGCGTCGAACTGGTCCCGCGGTAATCCCACACTCTCTACGGATGTAACGATTGAGAAGTTTTGTTATTAATTTAAATACTTATTGAATTAAATAAATATTTTAAATAATTTATTTATTGTGAAAAATAAATAATTGATGAGATTGTGGTGCAAAAATTTAGTTAAGTGTGTACATTAACTAAATTGATTAATGGTAATTTTATTATTTGAAAATTTAATTTAATGAAATAATTAAATTAAATGAATTGTTTAATGTTTAAGAAAATAATTAAATTAAATAAAGTGATGTTCTAGTCTAATTTAATAATTAAAATAGACATGTAATAATTTATTAAGTATAAGTATAATTATAATGGATATTATAATCATTATTATTATAATTGTAAGTTATGTAAATTAGTTACATGTGTGACAAGTAAAACTATATAATATAAATGTTATGAAAATAAATTGGGAGATGGGAAGTTTTGTGTTTAGCCAAACAAGGCCTTGTGGCCTTTGGCTTATTTTAACCGACGCAGCTTGTTGGGTTTGTTACCTAACGATCGTGGGAGGCCAGTTTAAGAAGGGAATGATGTAACGATTGAGAAATTGTGTTGTTAATTTAAATATTTATTGAATTAAATAAATATTTTAAATAATTTATTCATTGAGAAAAATAAATAATTGATGAGATTGTGGTGCAATAATTTAGTTGAGTGTGTACATTAACTAAATTGATTAATGGTAATTTTATTATTTGAAAATTTGATTTAATGAAATAATTAAATTAAATTAATTGTTTAAAATTTAAGAAAATAATTAAATTAAATGAAGTGATGTTCTAGTCTAATTTAATAATTAAAATAGATATGTAATAGTTTATTAAGTATAAGTATAATTATAATGGATATTATAATCATTATTATTATAATTGTAAGTTATGTAAATTAGTTACATGTGTGACAAGTAAAACTATATAATATAAATGCTATGAAAATAAATTGGGAGATGGGGAGTTTTATATTTCGCCAAACAAGGCCTTGTGGCCTTTGGCTTATTTTAACTGACGCAACCTATTGGGTTTGTTTCCTGACGATCGTGGGAGGCCAGTTTATATCTACGCCTTCTATTTTTCTAAGGCTAACTAAGAACAGAGAGTTTGGGGAGGAAGGGAGAGAAACATAGTGATTTTGAATTCTCTGAGATTGTCAAGAGGAAGGAGAAGTTGTCACCATCTTTTGCTAGCATATAATCAAGGATTAAAGGTATAATTTACTCCTAATCTCCATGTTTTGGGTTTTTAGAGATTATTTTCTATAAATTGATAAGTCACGTTGGATTGAGATATAAACATGTATGCATGATTTTATAGGCTGTTATTGTCAATATATGCACAATTATTGGTAATCAAATGCATGAAATTGGGTTGTAAGAAGAAAGTTAGAATAACAGTGTAATTTGTATATGTAAATGTTTTGTGTAAGTCCAAATTTTGATGTCCAATACTTGATAGAATCTGCAAATCGATTGTATATTGTGTTGGTATATCAAGAAACGAAAACAACGTAGTTGGAATAGTGTCAATTGGTTAGGAAACAAAGATTTGGCAATCAAATTCGTTAAAAGTATTAAAATATGAAGGAATTGGTAAAAACATGATTTTAATCCTTTAAATTTGATTATGTAAATTATTTTAGGTATTAGAATGATTTATTGTATATGTTATCAGGCTTTGGTTAAGTTTGTAGTGTAAGGGTTTGTCTATGTTGCTGTAGAAATTAAGAAATTGGAATTTTTGTATAAGAGCAGAGTCTGTGATCGTGTCTCCGGAAAACTGGTTCTGGTGCCGAGTGCGTGCACACTGCTTCTGGGCGTGGGCACACCGGATTCAAAGGGAGACATGGCACGGCCACGCCAGTGGTCAGTCAGACCCAGTGAAGAACTGTTAACAACATAGTTTGGAGAATGCTAACTTAACATATTTTGATGATTGTAAAAGGACCTAAAACATGTTATAAGATATAATAACATATTGTAATCACAACGTTGAAACCAAAAGTTACGAGTTAATAAATTGTGAGGGTTTGGAATGTGATGTCATTAGAATTGGTGTTGTTCTATAACCACTATGTTGGATACTATAATATAATTGAGAATTCAGTTTCATGTTAAGTGAATGAATATGATAATGAAGTTAACATCAATATAACTAATTGTTATTGTGGTCCTAATGGTATATGTAGGATAATTGGCGAACGTTTATTGTACTTGTGTAGCTTATACACGAGGCAAGTACCCTAACTTCATTCTCTTTATAATGAATGCAAATTTCATAACTACGTTATCTTTTGATTGACAAGTAAGCTTTTAAATTCTAAATTATCATTATGCAAATCCTATACTGTAGTTGAATAAGCTTATTGATTCCATCTTGTTTATGATCATGCAAGATCTTGTAATCTAATTATGTACATCGAGCGAGTTCCACATTTTGGACTTTTGTTCTTGTTATTCAAGGCATATATTGTTTAACTTCATTGTTCCAAATGAGATTTCCTAACTCTTTTGGATGTAACACTTTGCATATATATACCATGTCTATTCACTTGTGTATTGTCATTATTCGATCTTTGACTTAAGTATCATTGTTCAATTCTATATTATTGTGTTGAACCTTTAATTAGCAAGCAAACTCTTATTGATTGGACCAATCTATAATTGAATAGTGTTCTCAAGTTCTAGAACCACTGATAAGCTAGTTCCAAACTAAACCTTCTTTAGTGCGGAAATTCTAAAGTCAAACTGAGATGAATAACCCTAATATAGGGGATTTTGTATGCGTTAGCATTTAGATGTTTGTGCACAATACATGATGCAAAGGGCTAATCCCCCTAAGTACGCAAGGAAGGGTCTGTATAGTCTAATTGACTGTTAAGGTTGACGTAATAATACCTAATATAAATCTTGAATTGTTCTCTATTCTTGATTAGCAGAACGAGATCCTTATTATCCAGTAACCATTGTTTTATTTCATGTTGTTACTACTATTATTCTTTATATTAGTTAGTAATTGTTTGCTTACTCTTGCAATTAACACTGCAGCTAAAGTTGAGAAAGTCGATGAGCCATCTTCTACCAAAGGAAAGGGCAAGATGTTCAAGTGATGAAGACTTATTTTCTTAACTAAAATTATGTTATCAGACTTATGTTATTTTGTGATGTATTTCACAGACTTATGTAATAATTTAAGGTTAGATTACATGGGAATGTTTTTAAGTTGATGTACCCCTTTAATGGGGAAGATATTTATTTAAGTTATGTCTTTATCCTTGTTTATGGGTAGATAAGATGTAAATATTTTGAAAAGTGAGCACCAAATCATGTGGAAATGAAGTACCCGGATTTGGGGGTGTCACGGCAGAGGCCCCTACTATAATCTCCTAAGCAATCTGGTGAAGACGAGAACTGGAAGGCAACTGCTAACGCCGAAAAACTGGATCAGTACCAAACCTATCCGACATGACCCCTATCAGCCGCTGGAAGATATCGTCATCCAAACCAGCGCCCGTATGAGATGGTCTGACATGTGATCTCGGACACTGGCGTTGGCTGGAGCCTATAAAAAGATACAAATTCGATTACTAATAATAATTTATATAATGTGATAAATTCAGATAATTTACGTGGAAGTGTATATGCGGGTATCCTCGGCAGACCCAACACTCGATATCTGTCGGTACTGCAAATAGGGGGATCTTGAGACGCGACCCATAGTCTCAGTGCCTCATCTTGATCTAATACAATATCGAGAAGAGGGGTGGCAGAATCCAACTGCTTAGAATCCCTCCTAATAGCCTCCAGCTCAGCTATACGTAATAACTTAAAATATTTTTAAATCATCAATATTCTATGTGACAACCCGAAGAATCCGGATTGTCCAGAATTTAAGTTTAAAGAATTTGTTATTAATAAAATGAATTTTTATTAATATTATTCTGTGCTATGTGTTTATTAATCGTTATATAACCTAGGATGATTATAAGTCGGGAGTATTCTGGCTACGAGCTAGCTTGAACGAGTAAGAATTTTCAAGACAAAAACAAAATTTTTCCAGGAACAAAAAAATTTTCAGGGAAAAAGACGAAATAGGATAACCGGAGTTGAGTAAGGGCTCAAAACCAAGTTGAGAAAAAGGATTTGGTGATTCAAAACCAGGCTACTAGTTAGAAAAGTATGTTTGTCCCTGATGGGTCAGATGAATGTGAAGAGAAGTTGTATGTAGTGAAAGGTTAGAAAACCTGAAATGACTGGGAATCTGGTGATCCAAAACCAGGATGTTTGCTTGATGGTATCCTCAGATATAGTATCGTTTCACTATGTTTGAGTTGATAAGCTATGGAAATTCATCGTCGTTCATTTCCTGTAATCTGAGAGCACCTCCTGTTAATACCTCCTTGACAATAAAAGGGCCTTCCCAGCTCGGGGACAATTTTCTCTTTGATTGATCTTGGTTGTCAATGATCTTCTTCAAAACCAAGTCGTGTTATTTAAACTGCCATAGCCAGACTTTTCTGTTATAGGACCTGGCGATCCTCTGTTGATATAACTGACCGTGGAAGATAGCAGCGGCTCGCCTTTCGTCTATTAGAGACAATTGGTGATACCTATCTTGTGCCCATTGGCCTTCATCTAGTTGAGCGTCTATCAACACTATAAGGGATTCCATTTCAACTTCTATAAGGAGCACTGCTTCCATTCCATTGGTTAATGCGTAGGGGATTGCCCCAGTGGAAGTGCGCATTGATGTTATGTAGGCTAACAGAGTCAGGGGCAATAAGTCAGGCCATCCTTTGTGATTGGCGGACATCTTTTGCATGATCTTTTTGATATTTTTGTTAGCCGCTTCAACAGCACCATTCATCTTTGGATGGTAGACGACGGAGTTGAGATGTTTGATGTGGAATTTCCTGCACAACTCCTCCATCATTTTGTTGTTGAGGTTCTTAGCATTGTTTGATACAATTATGTCTAGTTGTCTATATCGACAAATGACATTGTTTCTGATGAAAGCAATGATGACTTCTTTTGTAACCCTGGGGAAGGAGGCTGCTTCTACTCATTTGGTGAAGTAGTCAATCATGGTGAAGATAAACTAATGCCCATTACTGGCTTTGGGATCGATGGGCCCGATCACGTCCATTCCCCATATTGAGAAGGGCCAAGGCGAACTCATATTGTGGACCTCCCTCGGAAGGGCGCGGATAGCATTCCCATGAATTTGGTATTGATAACATCTCTTAACGTGATCATCACAGTCCGCTTTGAGAGAGAGCCAATAATGCCCTATTCTGAGGATCTTCTTTACAAGTAGAGGGCCGCTCATGTGTGGGCCACATACTCCACCATGGATTTCATCCATGAGCCTCAGAGCTTGGTCCTTGTCCAGACATCTGAGGAGACCTAGTTTTGCATCTCTTTTATAGAGTGCATCTCTGCTCAGGTAGAATTTCATATCTAGTCAATGGATCCGCCTTCTTTCAGTTGGGCTCGCCTCAGCGGGTGTAGATCCATCTTGTAAGTACTCCTTAATATGCTGATACCAAGGGTGTTGGATGGGAGGTAGCTCATTCGATACTTCTCCAATGTAGTTCCCATAGGCTGGAGCCTTTTGTCGGGCAAATGTGATGGTTGGCATGTTTTCCTTGTCCAGTATGTTATTTAAGGAGGCTAAGGTTGCTAGCGCATCAGCAAAATCATTCCTATTTTGAGGAATGTGGAGGAATGATATTTCTTCAAACTTCGAAGCCATCTATAGAACTTATCGATGGTAAGGCAAAAAGTTTAGACCTTTGATGTGATATATTCCTCTAGTTTGTCTAATTACATATTCGGAATCCCCAAAGATAGTTAACCGTTTGATACCCATAGCCTAGGCAAGTTTTAGCCCCATGATACAACCTTCATACTCAGAAGTGTTGTTGGTGTTGGCAAACTGCAATTTGACGGCGACGGGATGCTGCTCCCCCGTAACGGATACTAGAACTGGTCAAGCCCCAAAACCTTCCATGTTTACAGCTCCATCAAAATACATCTTCCATGCTTGGCATGCATCATACTGATGGTGCTACTGAATTGCCATTACCCCTTCATCGGGAAAATATGTTTCCAAAGGTTTGAAATCCCTGAAAGGTGCGGCAGCCAGTTGATCCGCAATTCCATGACCTTTAATGGATTTTTGTGTCACGTAGACGATGTCAAATTGTTGTAGGATTAACTGCCATCTGGATAACCTACAATTCAATATGGGTTTACTGAGCACGTACTTGAGAGGATCCACACGGGATATGAGATGGGTTGTGTGACCATGGAGGTAATGTTGTAACCTCATGGAAGCCCATGCTAAAGCACAATAAGTCTTCTCAATCAGAGTGTACTTGTGTTCACTGCTGCTGAATCTTTTGATGAGGTAGTAGATAGCTCGCTCTTGGCCTCTATCATCCTTCTGTCCCAGCATGTAACCCATGGCATTGTCACTCATGGACAGGTACATGAACAGGGAAACATCATCCTTGGGTGGTACAAAAATAGGAGCTTTGACTAGCTGCTCTATGATTGTAAGGAAGGCCTTCTGATACTCATCATTCCATTTTATGGAAGAGTTCTTCCTTAACAACTTGAAAATAGGCTCACAGGTTATTGTGAGTTGAGATATGAATTTGCTAATGAAGTTGTTTCTTCCCAAAAAAATCCCCGTATTTCCTTCTCTATCTGAGGAATGGGCATTTCTATGATGGCCTGGATTTTGGTGGGATCCAGCTCAATCCCCTTGTGGCTGACTAGGAAACCTAGAGACTTGCCTAACTTAACGCCAAAGGCGCACTTAGCTGGATTCAACTTTAAGTTGTACTTACGCAACCTGTTAAAGAGCTTTCTATGATGGTCTAAGTGTTATTCCTCCTTTCGGGACTTGACAATGATGCCATCCACATAGATCTCTATCTCCTTATTCATTAAATTGTGCACAAGAGCAATCATGGCTTGCTGGTAGGTAGCTCCGACATTGATGAGGCCGAATGACAACCACCTGTAGCAAAAGGTTCCCCAAGGCATGATGAATGCAGTTTTCTCACGATCCTCTTCAGCAACCATAATTTGATGGTACCCCGCGAAGCAATCAGCAAAAGAGTAAACGTCGTATTGAGCAATATTGTCAATGAAAATGTGGATAAATGGCATGGGAAAGCTATCTTTAAGGTAAGCTTTATTCAGATCCCGGTAATCCACGCAAACTCGTACCTTTCCTCCTGGCTTAGGCACGGGGACTATGCTGGATAGCCATTTAGGGTATATGGACACCATGATGATGCATGCTTGAAATTATTTCACAATTTCTTCTTTGACCTTCAAACTCCACTCAGGTTTTAATCGCCTGAGCTTCTGCCTGACTGGCTTGAATCCCTCTTTGATGGGAAGGCAATGAATGACTATGTTAGCGGACAAACCCACCATGTCTTCATGAGACCATGCAAACACATCCTGGAATTAGGTTAATAATGTAACCATGTCATTCCTTTGGTTTGAAGTTAGGTCTGTACCAATCTGGATTAGTTTCAGGCTTTCTAAGGTTCCCAAATTGAATGAAGTGGTTTGATCAAAGTTTGGTTTGGGTTTGTCTTCGAACCATTCTTTAATCTCCTAAGGTATCTCAATGTCCTCTTATATTTCCATCAAGTCTGAGTCCAACTTTTCATCAAAGTTACAATCCTTATGGAGAAAAGGCACCTCATCAGAAAGTATAGGCACATCTAATTTTCAAGTCCTGAAATAAAATGCTTTCACTTAATATATATAAAGTTATTCAATCATACAAAGTGTTAGCATGTATTGACAAAACAACTGCTAATACTGTACAGTAAAGTAAGCAGTTATTATTTATAGGGCAGAGGGAGTTTCTGCCCGTTTTACCCTTGTTGACCAATGAAAGGAGTGCTACTCTAATTGTCAAGGCTGAAGTCCTGATGGACTGCAATGATGGAAGGGCCGTCATCGTCCTCCTTTTCCCGAATGATGACCACTACGTCCGAACAATCATCGTCTAGGGTATATCTATTTGTGTGATCATCATGGACAATGATGCGTATGTTTGACATCATCCTAGCGATGTATTGTTTACGTCTCTGTTCCTCATCTTCCACTTTGGGATTTGGAACCAGGACTTCTTTCCCCTTGACCGGTATCGGTTTAGGAAATAACATGGCCATTATATGGGCAGGCACCTTTACCGGAGACCGTATAGGCTCAGGAGATGTAGGTGGAGATAATCGTCGTGCGGCAGAAGCTGAAGGAATCTGTGTGCTTATGAGGATTCCTGCGACTGGAACAGGCAGCATAGCCTAGTCTGGATGTCCTTATTTGATTGGGAACTTGAATTGAACGCTTAATGCCCTGATTATCTTTGCCCAACCCTTGTCTAGGTTAATAACCCAATGACATTATTTCTTGAGTGACCGACATTACTTCGGTAGAAATCTGGGGTATGACAGTTGGCGCCCCAACAGGATGGTAGTGAGTGTTGCTCACCATTAGGGCATGAAAACTAACCGGCTCAACTTCTGAATTGAAGCTGATGAGTGGTATGTCACCTTGTTCAGGACATTTCGGCTCAGTATTGACTGTGACTAGGCTATGATTGATGATGTATTTAAGTTGTTGGTGAAGAGTGGAGGGGAAGACTCCGACTATATGAATCCATGGTCTTGTCAAGATCAGGTTGTATCCTGTATCTATCACGAGAATGTGAAAAGACACGCAGAATGTATGTGGACCAATCTCCACTAGCAGTTCAATATCTCCGAAAGAGTTTCGTCGGGATCCATCAAAAGCTTTGATAACCTTATGGCTGCTTCGGATCCGATTGAGATTGATGTTCATCTTCACCAAAGTGGCATAAGGACGGATATTAAAAAATGATCCTCCGTCTATCAAAACTCCTCCCACCATGTATCCGAAAGACAAAATCGCTATGTGCAACGGTTTGCAATAATCGAACCCTTCGGGAGGTATATCATCATCAGAGAAAGATATCACATTGCTGTTGATAAGTAGGTTTTATACCTACTTATTGGGTACTAAATTATGAGAATTATGCTCAACTCAAGTAGTTTTATTATGTGTTGTGTGTATTTTATGTTTGTTTTGCAGTAAATGTAGTTGGAACTCCTTTTAGCTACATAAGTCGTGGAAAAGCAAGAAATGGCATGGAATGGTTTTAGCATGGATTAGCATGGTGGCATAAAGCTAGAAATAGCATAGCAAGATGAACACGAGCAGATGAGGAATACATTACAGAAGAGAAGGGATGAAGAACAAACAAGAAGCAGCAACAGCTAGACAGCAGAAGGAAAAATGTAGTAACCACGCGGCTGCGCTGCTAATCAAGCCTTACATCGCGCGCCCGCGCCACATAAAATAAGAGATTGTTTTGCATCATAACGCGGCCGCGCCCCAGCAATGAAGGAATTTGGCGCCCCCGCGCCAAGACCTTAGCAGACAATTCTATCGCGTGCCCGCGCCTGTTTTGTAGTATAATCTCATGCGGCCGCGCGAGTCTTCTACAATCAGTTTTGTTGACTTTTTGTAATTTGAAATTTGAGTGCATTTGGCTCAACTGAACGATATGATTGGCACTAGACATGTTTGTGGGTAGTCTTTTATCAGTTTTATTATTATTATTAAGGTTCTGAAGTTTTAACTAGGCTGGAGAGGTTTGGATCATTTTGGATTATACATTTTAATTCCTCTCTTTATCGAAATTATTGAATAATTACTAGTTTTCATTTTTGGAGATTGTTGGTGCATTGGAACAAGCATGGAACAGATTCTACAACAGGATTAACAGATTTGTTCTATCATTTCTATTACCTTTATTGTTTGCATTATTTAATTCTATGTATTTCTTCAATCCCATAATGGCTTTTGGTTCAGAAATGAACTAAACTCCATTATGGGATTCTAATGGATTTTGATATATAGTCTAAACTTATATATCTAATTGTATTGTTGTATGTTTATCATTGGATTAACCATTATGATTGAGATTAATGAATGAATGTTTGATCACCATTCATATTGCGTGCTTGTATGGATTTCAAAAATGAAATATGAGTTTGAATAAAATCATAATGGCAAATGTTCATGAGGCTGATTTGATAAGCTTTGTGATTCGTGAACCGGATAGACATATACATTTTTACCATGTGTAGTAATGAAAAGAGCCTGTACTTGAATTCATTATTGCTGTAATTTCACATAGACATATAGTGATTTTGGTAATAATGTCGCTTACATGATTTCTATCATATGTGGAAGTTATGTGAATTGGTTATAGTTCATTGAAAAATGGTTATGTCCAATATTGTGCTCTTGACTTGTTTTCCATGTTAAATAATTAAGCATTACATGATGGTTGTAGTTTAGATGAAATATTAAATGAAATTAGAATCTCATTCTTCTCCAATTTGATTACATCATTTTAATTATTATATTTGTTATTTTAAGAATTAATTTAGAGTTAAATATAATTATGAGTTGATCGTTTAAGCATATAAAAATAGTGATATAGTTGATGCATGATAATTTAGAATTAACACCTTTCTCTATGGATCGATACTTTTCTTACTCTGTATTACTTGTTGACCCATGTATGCTTACATGAGTTAGAGTCCTTTTTTGTTAAAGTAAAAAGGAGGCAACAAGTTTTTGGCGTCGTTCCCGGGGATAAGCGTTTATTTTTAATATTGTCGTCATCAATTTAAAGCTAAATTTGTGTGACTTAGACAATTCTTATCTTATTCTTATTTCTATTTTTATTTTTGTTTGAATTTCATGTACTGGTGCATAGTATATGCGCACTCGATCGTCACATCCTGAGTTGATTCCTGCACAGGAAAACATCAACGGTAGTGCTTGGAGATCGAGAGCACGTAGAAATATACAAGTACATTTAGAGATCACAACATCCAATATGGCAGTAGAAGAGCAAAGAGAAGAGATACACAAGGCCTTGGGAGATTATTTAATGCCGAATATAAATGGGTTGCAGTCGAGCATTGTGAGGCCAACTATAGCAGCCAACACTTTTGAGATCAAATCAGGAACTATTCAAATGGTTCTAAATATGGTCCCGTTTGGGGGTACTGCTACAGATGACCCGAATGAACATCTATTGAGCTTCATAGAGATATGTGACACCTTAAGGTACAATGGGGTGACAAAAGATGCAATCAGACTCAATCTATTGCCATTATCTCTATGGGACAAGGCTAGAAGTTGACTTCATCCCTTTCCTTGAGGATCGATTACAACATGGGAGGACCTAGCGCAAAAGTTCTTAGCCAAATATTTCCCAATGGCTAAGACTGCTAAAATGAGGACAACGATCTCTCAGTTCAAGCAGCAGCAGGGTGAATCGTTATATGAAGTCTGAGAAAGATACAAGGAGATGTTATGGAAGTGTCCACACCATGGTATACCTGATTAGATGGTGATAAATACATTCTATAATGGACTGGGATGGCAGTCAAGGCTAATTGTAGATTCAGCTGCAGGAGGAGCTTTATGGGCAAAAAGCTATGAAGAGGCCTACAATCTTATTGAAACTATGGCACCTATTGATTTACAAAATCCTACAGCCAGAATGCCACATCCCAAAGTTGTAGGAGTGTTAGAGGTGGATGCTATCACACAGTTGTCAGCTCAGATGGTATCTATCGCAAAGAAGATTGATTCATTGGTGGATAATAAAGCAAAGACCGTTGCATTTATATGTGAGATATGTGCATGGTCACATTCGACTGACCAGTGTGCTATTAGTTTAGAATTTGTACAGTATGTGAGCAACTATCAAAAAAAATAGAGTCAATTCCAGAATGCCTACAACTCCAACAACTGCAACCATCCAAATTTCAGCTGGTCAAATAATTAAAACAATCAACAAAGTCAGTTTCAACCACAACATCAATTTCAGGCACAACCATCTCATCAGCAGTATGCACCGAAACCACCCTACCATCCAAGATTTTCACAGCAACAACAACATCATCCACCACCTGCACCTCATCAAGAGAAGAAGTCATGGATGGAGGAGATGATGATGAAGTACATGGCAAATACCGAGGTGATGATTAAAAGCCGAGCAGTGGCCATCAAAAATTTGGAAACTCAAATGGGTCAAATGGCTAACATGCTTAATAACAGACCACAAGGTTCATTGCCAAGTACAACAGAGACAAATCCAAGAAGGGAGGGTAAGGAACAATGTCAGGTAATAACTCTCAGATCAGGGAAGCGAACTGCAAAATCACAGCATGGTGCGCCCGCGCCACTTTTGCAAAAGGAAACAGTGTGGCTGTGACATTCCCAAATCCGGGTATCTTCCAACCCGACATATGGTGCTACATGATGCTACAGTTCACACATACATTCAATTGAAAAGCCTCAAAAGAACGAATATGTATTATATATATATTCCAAATATTATTACCATTCCCAGGTTCTTTATAACCGTTACATTCGTTCTTGTCATAATATCAAATAATAATAACATTCACCTATACTATTACAAAGGTAATCTATAGGTTCGCCTTAGCCTTCCCTTTATCTTTACAGAATCCTTCGGTCTGTTCAGTCTTAGCTGCATTTATATGGTTCAAGCAAGAATGAGCATAACCAGCTCAAAAAGTATGACAATTTCATTTAGCAATATGTTTGAAACATATAAATTGTTTATCTTCAATAACTAAATAATAGTTATGAAGTACTATCGATAATTCAAAATAGCACTTCTCTTTTCTTCAAAACATTTCACAATGAACAATATTCATTAATCATTAATATCGGTCCAAGACCTTGAGCATTTCATTCTTTCTTAGAAAAGGAAAACCCGGCACTAAGTCCATAAGTTCGGCATTACTTACGAGCATGTCTAGGTGATCAGTCCATAGTACTCTATGTTGTACAACACTACTTTCTTTAAACGTACGTACGTTTAAGTTGTGGCAACCTCGCGTGCCTGTCATTTGACGATAAAATATTTGTTTAGCATACTCATTCTTCATTTGAAAACCTTACCAAAATAGTTTGGCAAAACTTGACAACCGTTCAATAGATTATAAGAAATCCAAAGAAACATCCTAAGTCTAGCTGAAGAAATTGGCTTCGACTTCATCAATTCATGCGTAAGGTACATGAATTACAAAGCTTGTCCAAAGAATTTAGACAAAGGTCAGAATACTTGCCTTTAGCATCTGCTTTATTTTAATACTTTCCCTTTGAGACTTTAAGGTCTCTACAATACATAACCACATAGCATACCACATTAGGTCAAAGTCAGACATGTATAATATCTAACTTATCTTACCCTTCTTCTCAATCTAATTATGCCTTAGATTGTTTATCATTGGTTTTGGCTTATTGCATTACCTTGTTCTTACGCTCACGTTCGAGTAAGTTATCTTCAACCTTTAGTGTATTACTTAAGGTTTAAACATTTTAAAGAATGTCATTTTAGGTTTTAGTTCATTACTAAACAATCAGCTTCCTTCTATCTTCATAAGCCTTCATTATTGTGCAAACCCTAGTACTGGCACTGCGGCGCCAGCTTCCCTTTTCTATACCTCGCTATGGCACCACTCTTAGTGGCTAAGATCTGGACTCGACGTTGCGGCGTGAGTCCTAGTTCATTTGGTCGGGCTGCAGCGTGAAACTACAGTAGGTCATGGCACTGCTCGGCGCTGCAGCGCCACCTATTTGGCCTTGGGTTGGCACCGCGGCGCCAGCTCTGTGCACCAGATAGAGAAGACAATTTTCTTACTTTGCGAACTTCTCGGACTCATAAATTGTTCATTTCAAGTCCGAATTGGCTCGTTCAAAAGCCATTAGCTCCAAAATCATATACTCTAAGTGTTCATGCAAGAATTATACATTTTTCAACCCGTTAACTCGGAATTCACCTTTTAGTTCATTTATAACAAAAACGTTAAACGTTCATGAACGTTCAACGCTCGTTTCTTTGTTCTAAGTCAGAATTCGATCATTTTGGAGTCCGCAAATAGATAATGCCGAATAAGACTATTCTCCATCAAAAACAAATGTTTCCGAGTTCAATGTCAAAATTTGACTTCCATTTAGAGAATTTCACGATTTCGACGATTATCGTCTAAACTCGTGAATTCCTTCATAACTTCGTTACTTAAGATTTGTTCATCGTTTCAAAAGGATTCATTGTAACGACCCCAAAATTCATACAATTTTATTCTCGACTTTGGTCATTAACAATACATCTAACTTCTGATTTTACATCATTATTCGATGTTAAACTTTATAAAATGAGGTATAATTTAAACTTTTATGTCTTCTTACTTTAATTCCCTTAATCAAAACCTTTTTCAAGTACATGTCTTTGAATCAATCTTATTTTATGATTCACTTTATCATTGTTATCATATAAAATTTTACATTTCAATCCGATAACCTTTATATATCAGATAACTCTAACTCTAGCTTTACAACTCAATATAAAACTATACATCATAAAATATTTAATACATCTCATGCGTCTTAATCATGGTTTAAGGAAATAGCAACCTTAGCTAAAATATACATCTTCGTATATTAACTTTCATCCATTTCATTCAAGTAGCACATAATGTTATCTTCAATCCTTAACCTATAAAAATGGTTATTTACAAGGTTAAGCTCGACAGCCCAACAAAATCTAACAGTTTTCATGCAAAACGTAGCATATAATAACATGCTTAACATATATCTCTTAAACATTGGACTATCATAACATACAAGCTACAGTTCATATAACAAGTATAAAGATTGAGTTCCTTACTCAATCAACATGCTTTACTCAATCAACGTAGTCATAAGTTGACTTTAACGTTTTATGTTTTCAACATAAATATAACACATCATGTTATTTGCAATAAAGATTTAAAACAGTTAATCACCAAGTTCACATAGCAAATAGGAACTGAAAGACATGCCTGATTCGTAGTTTATGAACTACAACTTAACTGCTTATCGCTTATCTGCACTTCGTATATTCCTACACAGTTATATCATTATTCACATTAACTTTTAGTCACATAGTAACGCATAGTAGCTAAAATGTAAACTTTACGCTACATCTCATAACACTCATTTCTAGTTATTTCGGTACAAGTCTTACATTACCATTTATATTTAAGAAATTCCAAGTGTTGTCTTCACAACACTTGTCTAACATTCATTGTGTATACTAAGTTATCACATAATGCGTTTGTAACTTACTAATCATTCTTATAACTTTGAATTTATCAATTACATATCACGATTATGTTTTAACCTTCTTACTACATGTGTGACACATTAACATAACCTTAGACCAAATGGTAATGCTACTCAAAATCTGCATCAACATCAAAAGTCTCTGCCTCAGATCAGTGTATGGCGCAGCTGCGCCATACACAGCGCAGCTGCGCCTACGCGTCTGAGCAGTTTTTAGCCTTGGCACCAGCGCAGCTGCGCTGGTGCACAGATAGTGATAGAGTCAGCTATGAACTGTAGCCGACATTAGCCCAACAAACACGAATTTACCTACAAAATAGTGAAATTAACATATTCAATAAATATAAAACTATCATAAACATGATTGCTAACATATTCATCAACATAGAACAATTTAACAACACTTTTAACTATTTTAATTTCTCAAAATTTTCATTTTTCATATAAAACTCAATTTTTTTGACATTCTTCCCAAAATCAACACTATGATTTCAATTCTCACTAAATCACTTTTCTTACTTATTAACCGTAGTTAGCATAATAAATTATTATCTAAATGCAAACTTTAACATCACCAACATGTATAATCACAATTACCAGTTATACATATCAACAATTCAACAAATTGATTTCACCGAACATAAGAAAATCTCGTCGTGAATCACATATACATGTATATATACATATATTATTGAGGTTATATAAAAATACCTTCAATTAGCCTGCTAATCCTCTTTGTTAAACACTGAAATTGTTCTTTTCTTCTCAAGTTCTCTCAAATTCTCTGAATTTGTTAAAATATCTGAATGTTCTTAGGCTTAGCAAAACTAGAACGCGTATAACCAAACTGATAAACCAATGCGTAAAACAAAATAAAACTGATATGGCCTTAACTCACATAATAAGTATATCAGTTACATACTAAATAAACATATAGATTATAAATACCTTTTATTTATTTATTAATTTCTTTTACTTATATTATTTAAATTTAAAAAAATTAAAATCCAAAAGTCATAAGGCTTTGTTGGGCAAAACCCTTTAAAATTTAAAGACTTAATATATTTAAGCATTGTTCGGCAAAAACTAAATTATTTAATAAATAATTTAGTTTATAATTTATAATCACATATTATTTATTTGGATTTCCATATCCAATAATAATTAAATTAATTAATTACACATACAATATTTAAAATAAATATTCCACTTAAACAAATATCATAAAATTATAATCTCATTATAATTTTTATTTAATAACTTATCATACCATCTTCAATTATTAAATTAAAACAACAATATAACATCTCATGTTATATTACAACTCTCTAAATTATAAATTAATTTAATTTAGAATAATATTTAGTCATAAATATTTACTAACAATAACCACATCAATAAAATATTTACTTCATTTAATAAATATTTTAAATTATAATTACTAAAATCTTTGATTGTCACATTCTTCCCTCCTTACAAAGATTCTGTCCTCAGAATCGAAAATACAGATTAAACAAATAACTCAGGCACTATTAAACCTCACATTCCCAATATATGAATATATATATTTCTCTTCACACCAGATCAAATATTTCAAAATATATAGCACGTATATATACATACTCAAACTCAAAACATCTCATAATAAGAATTTTAATTATTAAATTCCTATTTTAATAACTTATAAAAATTCAAGTTGTCACATCCTTTCCCCTTTATAAGGATTACGTCCTCGGAATCAACGAAACCTCCCTTACTCAGTTTTCACCAAATCTCTTTTTAAAATTTATCATTGAATATCTTCAACACATTACCTTAATATAGGTTTTATATTTCCGATTACATTCATTACCTCAACAAATTCTAGGTTTTTATTTCATAACTTTCACTTGAACTCAATTATATTTTGAGTATTATATATTCTTTAACCCATTCATTTCCTTCTCTAAGGAGTGTTATCATAAATACTTGGGATATTACATTCACCTCTTTTCCTTCTAAGAGTTTCACATTTGTCTTTTTTCTGGAATTCCATTCTTTCTTGAAATTATTATGTTTTGCTTAATTTCTCATCATTTCCACTTTCACCTTTCAAAATAATAATAATCTTCCACAATTGCTCAATAATTGGGAAGCAGTATGAATAACAAGAATTTAAAAGATTCCAAATCATACTGAGGGGACATAAGACCATGAACTCATCTTTACGTTTAATAGTGCTTCACCCCCAGTTCTTCACACTTTAAACCCTTTTAACAAAATGTTTATCAATCACAAAGACAAAAAACACCCTCTGCAAGTACTTTAGGTGATCAGCCTATCGTACCACTACGTCGTGCACAACGTATTACATCTCAACATCGTAACGACTATATGCGTTACTTTCAGAACCACTATCTCCGATAACATGTCCCCTTTTATAGGGTTGTTCTCCTCAGCTTCTTAATATCTGAATCCGCACCAACATAATTTGGTTTGGTATAGTTTGACAAAGAACGCTTGAATTTTCATAAACATTTGCCTAGCTGAATCAAATAGATTAGACACATATCAATAATTCGAACATCAATCGAAACATTCATCTAACCACTATCATTGGCATTGACTTTTCTTTAACTGGTTTAAAATTCTAAAAATTATTTTATGACGTCATGATACCGCACTGTATTTACAATTCGTTTGAGGATTCCGTCATTTAGTGATTTTATCATAGTACATCATACCTTAGTGGGCTGACGATCCGTAGATCACATCTAACACTAAGTAATATTGCATTGATGACTCCATCATTTTTATCATCTCTGCACCAGGTTCCATGATGCATTGATGATATAAAAAAATACATTTTGATATATTTCAAATCATTTTTGTCTAGCCGTAGCAATTAGCATAGACATACGAATAATAGTATTATTTTTAAAACTCGTTGGTTTCATCATTTGATCCAATATTTTTCAAGAAAATAAAAGTACAAACATCATCATGAAGTCAATAAATTTTGAAAGTCTAGCATAGCTAGTAGATTTAGAATATCTAGGTATCCATCAACTTCAATATTTACTCCATTACTTCTTTACTTAACCATTCTATCAATCTTCAACTTCATCAACGCTCTCTATACTATAACCATTTTATACCCAATATAGTCCATCAAACTTACCGCACATTGGAAGTTCAGGAACTTGCCACAATAATATGAGTTTAAGAACTTATCCTAGTCAGACCATAGGCGTCCATTCGCTGAGGGGTTCCAAACATACCATATTATTATGGGTCACGAACATACCATATGCATTAGTTTTAAGAACCGCACCTAATCCTAATAATATCTGACTAATCTTAATAGTTTCTAAATATCAAACATACACATGAGAAAAGAATCACCTTTTCGCCACATATACATTGATAGCGCGACACCAACATTCCAATAATTATTAATGTGATAAACTGAGTGCAAGCACAAAATCCTCGCCCAGACAAAGATTTGTACAACTCAGCCATCACATGATTCCTGAATTGAAATTCCACCTAACTCTATCTTACTCATAACTTATTTATAACTTGCCCTTTGCTCGATACGAATTTCTTGTATCACATTATCTATAACTCCTCATGAGTTATTTTGTACTATTTTATAGTACAATATCTTCATAGCATTAATCTATAATTATTCAAACATTACAAACCATCTTTCTTCTATAACTTAAAAAAATCACGCCGTGATCTTATTCTATAATCATTTCCCTTAAAATTCTTTTCTTATTTCGTGATTGCTTTGTTTTACGATCCCCTTTCTTTCCTTTCATTTACGACATTATTCGTTATCTTGGCTATTGAAGTTAGGGTAACTCTCATTTCTTATCTTTATATCTCTTCAATATTCTTCTTTGAATTTTCTTGTTTATATAACACTTCTTCCTTTAAGAATTTCTAACTTCATTATATTACTCAATACTTGATTTTCATCATACGTATCCGTTTTTTATACTTGGTACACATCGAGTCTCTAATAGCTTCAATATGATATGCTGAGTGGTTTCCCACAAACAACCAACAAACTAGGTTCTGAGTTGCTAGTTCGTATATACCTCCGCTCTATGAAGGAATCGTTTAGCCCAGATACCACACATCAACTATTAAAGAGTACAATTATACCATACTTAAATATTGTGACGCCCCCAAATCCGTGTAACATCGATTACAGGACTTGGTGCTCGCGATACAACATACATCATCATCTATCTAAGTAAACTTTAACAATAAGGAATAATAATATTAACTATTACATAATTATTCAAAATAAAATCCCAAGTCTTTACAACCTTAAAACATACTGGAACTTAGTCTTAGCGTTTATCGCTACATTACACATATGCGGAAATAATTAACTTATTACATAAACATTAGCATCACTTCATCTTAGTCTTTCCCTTGTCCTTGCCCGAACCCTCAGCCTTCTCACCCTTAACTGAAAGGTTGAAACAAGAATGAGCACGAATTGCCCAGCAAGTATATATGAAATTTGAAAACATACATCAGGAGTGAAAACAGTTGAATAGTTAAACCTCAATAGTTGAAATGATTATCAAGCGTTAAATAGGAACATCAAGATTAGAAATTTAAGAATTTTCAATATCATACTAAGGGGTGTAAAATACCCTGAACATATTTTCTTTCATCAAAAACCATCAGACGGTTTAACAATCAAATAGACTGTAAACGGTCTCTGCAAGTACGCCAGGTGATCAGCCTATTGTACCCTACATTGTGCACAAGTATTAGGTTTTAAGCTGCATAAGCAAAATGGGACTATTTGCCCGACATCTGTTTGCCCGTTTATTCGGGTTGTTCATCTTAGTAATCATGTGAGACCGCACCAAAGCAATTTGGATTGGTAAACATTTAATAGCTTCGAAAGATTTGTTTTAAATCACTTTTTTCATGAATAATAACTAGCCGGAAACAAAGGCCAGGAACATACTTTAGAACAGTTCGATAATGAAATGAAATTTTAAACATATGGCAGTTAAAAATAATAACTGAATAATCATCGATAAGTTTGCAAGATAATTGAAGTTTGTATGACTTTTCAACGAAGAAACTTGCACGAATAAATAACTATCACAAGTCCAATACTTACCCTTACTGCGATAATATTAGTAAGGATTTAATAAATATCCAATAGAAATGAGGGTTAGGAAACTTGCACGAATAAATAACTAGCACAAGTCCAATACTTACCCTTACTGCAATAATATTAGTAAGGATTTAATAAATACCCAATAGAAATGAGGGATAGGAAACTTGCCTGATAAGCCTGATACAATTAATGCTAGCAATTAACCTTCACATAATCTATACACATGTGCCTCGTTAATCACCATTCATACACAATCCAGTTTGAAGTATAAGGGTCTCCTATTGGATATACTACAAACATCATAAGAGAATATATTTAGAAAATATATACCACCCATCTTAGACATCATAGGCAGCCCAAAACAGAACTTAAAAAAAATGCGCAAACATAACAGTTTTTTAATTTATTTATTTTTCTCAGCTTTACCATATCTCGCTAAAACAGTCATAACTAATTCATTTTAAAACATTTTTGAGCGATTCTTGTGCCCACGCGAAGATAACTTCTGGGGCTACAACTTTCGTTCATGGACCATCTCCAAATTCCAAGCACAAAATTCCAGAAACTCCATGCAAGGGGACTGCCCGAATTTGTTTGACAGATTTGATGCAACTACTTTGAACAGTCATAACTCCTTGCTCCGAAGTCGGAATTAGTCCGTTCCGGAGTCTATGGAAAGCTTATACAGTGTACTATAATCACCCAAAAGCCCACAATTTTCTGGAAATTTTAACTAGCACCGAATTTTGACTTTAGGGTCAGTAGTTCACAGTTCCCTTTTTTTTCGGTTTCTAACACGTTTGTTTACGATTTTCATATCTCACTCAATATAGCTTCGATCCGAATGAAATTTGGACATGTTATACTTCATGTTACATACTATTTTACAAAATTATTACATGCAACAAATGGATTATCTAAGACATGATTTCGAGTGACCAAAAATCTTGAAAAATCATGCAAACTAGTTTAACCCAACTTTTGAGAAAATCATGATTTTGATTCTAGCATGCATGGATTTGATTCCTACTATCCAAACCACATTTACTAACATATATACACATGTTACAACAATCAAACCCTCTAACTTTTCATGTTTTGATCAAATTAGCAACTAAGAGGCATTTTATCAAATAGTTAGCATGCACACATGAATTCTATGATTCTTTATGTAATAGTAACATGTTATATACCAGAATTTTCATTCTTATCATCCACATAGCAGTAATACACGAAATCATGGCATCACTAAGCCAAAACAAAACATTTATCATAGCTATACATGCATTTTTCACTATTTTTCCTCAAGAACATACAAGTGGATCTCATAGCTTACCTTGGTTGCGAATTCTTCTTGATTGGGGCTTGCTAACCACCTTCCTTGCTTGCAAGATTCTCCAGAATTCGTAGCCCACCTTGAACCACTCTAAAACCCTCAATATTTTCTTCTCTTTTTTTTTTTTTTTTTTTTTTGCTCTCTAGTTAGAAAGTTGTTGTGAAAGGAAGAAGAGGCTTAGATGGAATGCATATATCTCATATATAGTGTAATGAAAGTGAAATCTCCAACCCATTACAACTCCCCCATGATCAGATATCATTACACTCACAATTCATTAGGCTAATTATGGGTAGGAGTTAAGAAAATGAAAGGTTTTTATTTAATAACACAAGAGTAACCCCCTCTCCCTCAATAATCCTTATAATATGTATACTCCCTCCCTTGTCCCATATAGATTGTCACAAGGACTCCCAGCAACTGAAATTTATGTAAATAAAAACATTATTTTAATCATTTAATCAATTAATAATCAGTTTGACCATTTTGCCCCTCGTAGCAAAACGTGTTCGATACTTATATCGATTCCTACTAAAGTCGACGTCCCGGACGTTATGGAACTATCTGTTTCGTCAAACTCAACTTCAAAATTAGTAGTTGACTTTTTCCCCAAAAAAAAAAATCAACCGGTTGACTTTGACCAAAAAGTCAACCGTAACACATTTTCGTGGTTACAGTCCATCCTGACTAATTTCGACGTTCCGGACCCAAATACGCCGTCCGCGCCACCAAATTCCGCTCCAAACTCAAGGTCATGATTTAAGGTCATCCCACGAAATTAATTAGAATTAATTCCATCCTTAACCAATTTAAATAATTGGCCTAACTGTAACAACCATTACAATACATCTTATCACATAACATATAATGAAAATAAATAATTCATTTAAAAACAATTGTCACATAAGTTCATTTATTGCACTTGTTAAATTACATAGCAAATTTAGGATATTACATTCACCCTCCCTTATAAGGATTCCGTCCCCGGAATCATATTACATCATACAAACAGATTAGGGTAATGTTTCATCATCTTCTCTTCGAGTTCCCACGTAGCCTCTTCGGCGTTGTGGTTCCTCCATACTACCTTAACAGAAGGTATTACCTTATTTCTTAACACTTGTTCTTTTCTATCAATTATTTGCACTGGAATCTCTTCGTAGGTTAAGTCTTTTTCGAACTGAATGGGTTCATACTCTATGACATGCTTGTAGTCCTGCTTATATGGTCTTAAGACTGAAATATGGAATACGTTGTGTATATGTTCTAGCTCCGGAGGTAAAGCTATTTCATAAGCTACCTCACCCACTCGCCTCAACACTTCGAAGGGTCCTATGAATCTGGGGCTAAGTTTCCCCTTCTTCCCAAATCTCATTTTCCCTTTCCAAGGTGATACTTTCAAAAACACATAAGTGCCGACGTCGAAGTCTCGTTGTTGCCGGTGTTGATCAGCATATTTCTTCTGTCGATCCTGAGCCGTCACTAGCCTTGCTCGAATAGTTTTGATCACATCCGCAGTCTGTTGTACCAATTCTGGCCCTAGTAGTTGACGTTCTCCTACTTCATCCCAGCACAATGGCGTTCTACATTTCCTTCCATATAAAGCTTTATAAGGTGGCATCCCGATGCTCGCATGGTAGCTGTTGTTGTATGCAAATTCCACCAACGGTAGGTGGTCATCCCAACTCCCTTTGAAATCCATCACACATGCTCTCAGCATATCCTCTAGCGTTTGAATAGTTCTCTCGCTCTGCCCATCTGTTTGAGGATGATACGCGGTGCTCAATCTCAGCTGCGTTCCCATGAGTTCCTGAAAACTTCTCCAGAAATTTGCTGTGAACCGCGGATCGCGATCTGACACAATTGATACTGGTACACCATGCCTGGAAACGATCTCTTTGATATAAAGCCTTGCCAACTGATCCAAGGTATATCTGATCTTGATTGGCAAGAAATGCGCTGACTTGGTCAATCGGTCGACGATCACCCACACTGCATCGTAACCCTTCTGCGTAGTTGGAAGTCCTACCACAAAATCCATCGTGATATGCTCCCACTTCCATTCCGGAATCTCTAAAGGTTGAAGTAACCCGCTCGGTCTTTGATGTTCTGCCTTGACTCGCTGACAAGTTAAACACTTGCTAACGCACTCCGCGACCTCTCTTTTCATATTGGGCCACCAATAATAGTGACGAAGATCCTGATACATTTTTGTGCTTCCCGGGTGGATTGAGTAATTTGAACTATGAGCTTCCTGCAGGATTTCTTCCTTTAACTCAGATACCGCTGGCACCCAAATTCTCTCCTCAAATTTTAACAGACCATCACCACCCATGCTAAATTTAAGCTCCTCTCCGTCAAAAATTCTTTTCTTCATTTTCTCACATTCTTCATTACCGCCTTGTGCTTCCTTGATCTTGTCCAATAGAGTTGGACGAACCTCTACTGCGAACAATTTCCCATCTGGCTCTCTCGGCCTCTTTATCTCTTGCTCCAAACTGGCCATCTCCTTGATTAACTCCTCCTGAGCTGTTAGCATTGCCAATCTACCACTGCCCTTTCTGCTTAACGCGTCTGCTACCACGTTTGCTTTTCCCGGATGATATAAAATATCGCAATCGTAATCCTTTATTAGTTCCAACCATCTTCTCTGCCTCATATTTAACTCCTTTTGCGTGAAAATATACTTCAGACTTTTATGGTCCGTGTATATTTCACACTTCACACCATATAAATAATGCCTCCAAATCTTGAGGGCAAATACTACCGCTGCCAATTCCAGGTCATGGGTAGGATATCCCTTCTCATAATCTTTTAACTGGCGCGATGCGTACGAAATGACTTTACCATGTTGCATAAGCACACAGCCAAGCCCCTTGTGTGACGCATCACTAAAAATCACGAAGTCACCTGTATCGTCTGGTAACGACAACACCGGTGCCTCACTCAATCTCTTCTTGAGTTCTCGAAAACTCTCTTCACACTTCTCAGTCCAGACAAACTTCACCGAGTTCTTCGTTAAATTCGTCAATGTTCCTGCTATCTTCGAAAAATCTTCAATGAACCGTCTGTAGTAGCCCGCCAATCCTAAGAAACTTCTCACCTCAGTCGGTGTTCTTGGTTGCTCCCAATTATGTACCGCTTCCACCTTTGCTGGATCCACAGAGATTCCGTCCTTGTCGATTACGTGGCCTAGAAACTGAACCTTCTCCAACCAGAACTCGCACTTCGAAAATTTTGCATATAATTTATCTTTTCTCAACGCCTCCAATACCAACCTTAAATGTTCAGCATGATCTTCTTGAGTCTTAGAATAGATTAGGATATCATCAATGAACACAACTACGAATTTATCTAAATACTGTTTGAATACCCGATTCATCATGTCCATAAACGCTGCTGGCGCGTTTGTTAACCCGAATGACATTACAAGAAACTCGTAGTGACCGTAACGAGTTCTGAACGCTGTCTTAGGTACATCCTCCTTTCTCACCTTCAACTGGTGATACCCCGTCCTCAAATCGATTTTGGAAAAATATTTCGCTCCCTTCAACTGATCAAACAGGTCATCTATCCTAGGTAATGGGTATTTGTTCTTGATCGTCACCTTGTTCAGCTCTCGATAATCGATGCACAGTCTCATCGACCCGTCCTTTTTTTTTACAAACAACACTGGTGCTCCCCAAGGAGACACACTCGGTTGAATATACTTCCTATCCAATAATTCCTGCAACTGTACCATCAGCTCCTTCATCTCTGCCGGTGCCATTCTATACGGGGCTTTCGAAATCGGTGCCGTTCCCGGTACTAAATCAATAACGAATTCGACCTCTCTATCCGGCGGAAGGCCTGGCAATTCTTCTGGGAATACATCTGGAAATTCATTCACTACTGATATTTGTCCGATTTCTAACCCTACTTTCTGAGTATCGACGATATGGGCCAAATAACCTACACATCCATTTTTTAGTAACTTCCTCGCCTGCATCAATGTCAGACAGCTCGAGTGTCTTGGCGACCTATTCCCATAGAACACTACTTTAGACTGCTCGGGAGTCTTAAGGTTTATACACTTTTTCTGGCAATCTATCATCGCTCCATGGTTAAATAACCAATCCATCCCTAGAATTACATCAAATTCTCCTAATTGAATTGGGATTAAGTCCACAAGTAACTTATATCCCCTGATATCAACAACGCAATTCCTATGAACATGTTTAACGGGAAGAACTTCCTTATTAGCAACTTCTATGATCATAGGAGATTCTAATTCTTCCTGGGGTAAGTTTAAGCGTTGGGAGAATTCAAGCGATACGAAGGAATAAGTAGCACCCGAATCAAATAATATGTAAGCAGATATATCATTGACCGGAATGATACCTGAAACTACGTCCCTGGACGCAACCGCATCCTGAACCGTCATGTTGAAAGTCCTTGCTGTTGGTCGATTCTGAGTTGGTGGTCCACCAATTGTGAGAATTCCACCGCTTGGTCCCCTCCCTCCATTTCCTCCTGCTGAGTTCTTCTTTGGGCAGCTCCTTGCCTGATGATCTAATGCTCCACAGTTGAAACATCCATTTCTCTTCGGTGCAGAGCAGTTGGGAGAGATGTGCCCCTCCTGCCCGCAATTGAAACAGACATTCTTCCCCTTTAGACATGCCCCCGAGTGATTCCTTCCACATTCCTTGCATGCCTCAATCCTCTTCTTAGATTCCCCTGGTTTGCCCCAAGGGTTTCCCGAGTTGACATTATTGT
Organism: Panax notoginseng; assembly: GCA_016801055.1. NCBI lineage: Eukaryota > Viridiplantae > Streptophyta > Magnoliopsida > Apiales > Araliaceae > Panax > Panax notoginseng. The sequence goes on from CM029013.1 coordinate 118,515,600, forward strand.
TGTTGTTGTTGTTGTTGCTTTTCCACTTCCTCTTATTTGCGTCGTTGCTGCCACTGCCTTCTCCACGGTTTTCTCCTTCAGTCTTCTTCTTTTTCTCCTTGTTGAACTTCATTAGGGCTTCACTTCCGCCCTCAGCAATTATAGCTTTCTCCAGGAGAGTCGCGAAACTGTTCGTCTGCAGCACCGAAAGTCTGCTGTATAGCCATGGTTTGAGGCCTTGCTCAAACCTCCTCGTCTTTCTCTCCTCAGTGTCGACCTGATGAGGTGCGAACCTTGCTAGCTCGTTAAAGTTTGCAGCATACTGCGGTACCGTCATATCTTTTTGTTTCAGCTCCAGGAATCGCATCTCCATGCGACTCTGCATACTAACAGGAAAATAGTTCTCGAAAAAGATTTTCTTGAACCCTTCCCAAGGTATCACACCTTCTCCAGCTCGGGTCTGACTTGCCTCCCACCAGTAGTTGGCTTCACCTTTCAGCATATACGTGGCGAAGATAGTTTTCTGGTCGTCTCCTACTCGAGCGATAGCGAATGCCTTTTCGATTTCCTTAACCCAAGTCTGGGCTTCGATAGGTTCCGTAGTTCCTTTGAACTCAGGTGGTCCCGCGCTTTTGAAGTCTTTAAAGTGTGCCACTGGAGCCACTGGAGGGTTGTTGACATTCGGGGTTCGATTTTGAAGTGCCCCTACTAACATGTCCACAAATTGCTGCATAGGGTTCGGTGGATCCCCAGCATTACCGTCTGACCCCTCGGGTGCTTGGCGACGTCTTCCTCTAGGCATCTATCTGTTCAAAATGAACTTCATATTATTAACTAATAATTTACTCTACAGTATATAGAATTCATTATAACTGAACCATCACATCACATACTTAAATAAAAACATATTTATTTATAAACATAATACTCAAAGTATTTCATCGTTTTATGGCATTATGCCATTTACATCACGTTGCATCAATCACTTGGTAAAACAGAAACCAAGCTTTTTATTACATAGATAAGCATTTTATTTGCTACTAGGAAGAAGTTTATCATAATAACTAAAGACCCCGCCTAATGGCATCCTCATGCTCCTCATCCGCTATCTCTTTCACTAGCTCACGGCTTATAACTCGACCAGACCGGCGCTCCTCACGTGGAAAGTGACGCACCCTATGTTGGAACCTTCTATGTGCCGACTTAAACACGTATTTCATCTTGTCTATCTTAACCTTCTTGTCTCTAACTTCTCCCTCCAACTCTCCGGTTAGCTTCTAAGCCCTAACGCGGTCTCTTCTCTCATCTTCCCAGAAAGTGGTAATAATCTGCTTGTCAGTTTGGAGTCTCTGAATCCTCGACTCTAACCCATTAATGGTATGCCCCAAGTGGTTCCTAATAGCTTCTTTCTCATCCTCCAGCCTATCCACCTTCTGGTCTGATGCCCGCAGTTTGTCAGCTAGGTCCCCGTTCCTAATTATCAGGTGGTGCACCAATGCCTCAAGCAATGCTGCAGCTTGCTGCTCCCCCTGATACAGCTCCTTCAACTCATGGACCTTGTCGTCCAACTCCGTAATCCTATCCATCAACTCATCCAATAAAGTATCCTCAGGTGTTTCTTCCGAGTCCTCCTCGGGCTCCTCTTCCTCTTCAGGATACTCCTCTGGGTCTGAGTCAACTGCAGCCTCAGCTATAAGCTCAGGCACAGCTGCCACCAACTGCTCACTCACAACGTGGATATCTCTAACCTCGTCTTCTCCTGACATCCTTCAAACAATAAAAAAAAATAACTCGGTTAGTATTTTAAAATAGATGTTTTTGTTTTTAGAAAAGAAAAAAAAAATAAAAAAAATACATATTTGACACAACCCTTAGAACTCTACATGAGTTCATCTCTTTATTTCCTCCACTAACTTTCCTAAGGTTATATTCTAAGGTTCCCCACCTAAGGTTTATAACCTATGGCTCTGATACCAACCTGTGACGCCCCCAAATCCGTGTAACATCGATTACAGGACTTGGTGCTCGCGATACAACATACATCATCATCTATCTAAGTAAACTTTAACAATAAGGAATAATAATATTAACTATTACATAATTATTCAAAATAAAATCCCAAGTCTTTACAACCTTAAAACATACTGGAACTTAGTCTTAGCGTTTATCGCTACAAATATAACTTTTTTTATTCTTAACTTCTTTAACATTCTCTTCTTGTAGACACTGTCTATTTATTATCATCTTACATTCTTATCATTGGAGTTAGGTAACCCCACATTCATATTTCTTATAACTCTGTGAAATTCTTCTTTGAATCCTCTCACGTATATTCTAATCCCTTCTTTATAAAATTTTTAAATAACTTCTTATTGTTCAAACTCTATTTGAGCTTATTCTTTCATTATCTTCATCTTCCTTCTCTAAGGTTATAGCCTATGGTACTCCTACCTAAGGTTTATAACCTACATCTCTGATACTAACTGTAACGACCCCAAAATTCATACAATTTAATTCCCGACTTCGGTCGTTAACAATACATCTAACTTCTGATTTTACATCATTATTCGATGTTAAACTTTATAAAATGCGGAATAATTTAAACTTTTATGTCTTCATACTTTAATTTCCTGAATCAAAACCCTTATCAACTACATGTCTTTGAATCAATCTTATTTTATGATTCACTTTATCACTGTTATCATATAAAATTTTACATTTCAATCCGATAACCTTTAAATATCAGATAACTCTAACTCTAGCTTTACAACTCAATATAAAACTATACATCATAAAACATTTAATATATCTCATGCGTCTTAATCATGATTTAAGGAAATAACAACTTTAACTAAAATATACATATTCGTATATTAATTTTGATCCACTTCATTCATGTAGCACATAATGTTATCTTCAATCCTTAACCTACAAAAATGGTAATTTGCAAGATTGAGCTCGACAGCCCAACAAAATCTAACAGTTTTCATGCAACACGTAGCATATAATAACATGCTCAACATATATCTCTTAAATATTGGACTATCATAACATACAGGCTACAGCTCATATAACAAGTATAACGATTGAGTTCCTTACTCAATCAGCATGCTTTACTCAATCAATGTAGTCATAAGTTGACTTTAACGTTTCATGCTTTCAACATAAATATAACACATTAAGTTATTTGCAATAAAGATTAAAAACAATTAATCACCAAGTTCACATAGCAAATAGGAACTGAAAGACTTGCCCGATTCGTAGTTTATGAACTACGACTTAACTGCTTATCACTTATCTGCACTTCGTGTATTCCCACACAGTTATATCATTATTCACATTAACTATTAGTCACACAGTAACGCATAGTAGCTATAATGTAAACTTTACGCTACATCTCATAACACTCATTTCTAGTTATTTAGGTACAAGTCTTACATTACCATTTACATTTCAGAAATTCATGTGTTGACTTCACAACACTTGTCTAACATTCATTGTGTATACTATGTTATCATATAACGCGTTTGTAACTTACTAATCATTCTAACAACTTTGAATTTATCAATTACATATCACGGTTCTGCTTTAACTTTCTTACTACATGTGTGACACATTAACATAACCGTAGACCAAGTGGTAATGCTACTCAAAATATTCAGCAGCAGCGGAAGTCTATTCCTCAGATCAGTGTACTGCACAGTTTTTAGCCTTGGCACCAGCGCAGCTGTGCTGGTGCACAAACAGAGACAGAGTCGACTATGAACAATAGCCGACTTTAGCCCAACAAACACGAATTTCACCCACAAAACAGTGAAATTAACATATACAATAAATATAAAACTATCATAAACATGATTGCTATCATATTTATCAACATAGAACAATTTAACAACACTTTTAACTATTTTAATTTCTCAAATTTCTCATTTTCATATAAAACTCAATTTTTTTTTGACATTCTTCCCAAAATCTACACTGTGATTTCAATTCTTCACTAAATCACTTCGTTCAAGTTACATTATCTTCGTTTCTTAATGAACTAGCATAAACAAGCTTCAATTTGCAGTTTAACATACGTATTGACCATCATAATTGGTACCTTCATAAGCCGTATGAAAAAAAATATTCTCTGTAAACACTTTTCTTACTTATTAACCGTCGTTAGCATAACAAATTCTTATCTAAATGCAAACTTTAACATCACCAACATGTATACTCACAATTACTAGTTATACATATCAACAATTCAACAAATTGATTTCACAGAACATAAGAAAATCTTGCCGTGAAACACATATACATGTATATATACATATATTATTGAGGTTATATAAAAATACCTTCAATTAGCCTGCTAATCCTCTTTGTTAAACACTGCAATTGTTCTTCTCTTCTCAAGTTCTCTCAAATTCTCTGAATTTTTTAAACTCTCAGAATGTTCTTAGGCTTAGCAAAACTAGAACGCGTATAACCAAACTCATAAACCAATGCGTAAAACAAAATAAAACTCATATGGCCTTAACTCACATAATAAGTATATCAGTTACATACTAAATAAACGTATAGATTATAAATACCTTTTATTTATTTATTAATTAATTTTATTTATTTTATTTATATTATTTAAATTTAAAAAAATTAAAATCCAAAAGTTCTAAGGCTTTGTTTGGCAAACCCATTTAAAATTTAAAGACTTAATATATTTAAGCCTTGTTTGGCAAAAACTAAATTATTTAATAAACAATTTAGTTTATAATTTATAATCACATATTATTTATTTGGATTTCCATATCCAATAATAATCAAATAAATTAATTACAAATACAATATTTAAAATAAAAATTCCACTTAAACAAATATCATAAAATTATAATATCATTATAATTTTTATTTAATAACTTATAATACCATCTTAAATTATTAAATTAAAACAACAATATAACATCTCATGTTATATTACAACTCTCTAAATTATAAAGTAATTTAATTTAGAATATTATCTAGTCATAAATATTTATTAATAATAACCACATCAATAAAATATTTATTTCATTTAATAAATATTTTAAATTATAATTACTAAAATCTTGGATTGTCACATTTATTCCATCATACTAACATCCTATCCAACATACATCATGTACATGATAAGTTCTTACTTGCTCTTCATGAGTTCATAACTTAATTAAGTACATATTACTTGTTCATGGCTTATTAAGATTTAAGTTCTTTGATTAGCCATTCTTGTCATTCTTTATCAAACATGCTTTATCAATCCACACTTCTCTAACAAACTAACATTGAAGAGAGGGAAGATTATGGTCTAAGCGTCATTACCTTTGAAGTTCTCTTGTTCTTCCTTGCAATATGAAAAACTAACTTTTTTTCAAACTTATACTCTCTAACAAATAAGCACTTAGTTGCTGGTGAATAATATAACAAGTGAAATAAATTAGCAACTCTACTATATATAGAGATTACAAAGTAAGGGCTTAATGAAAATTAAACCATCCCACCTCCTTTCTCCACCTCCTTTGCCACCTCCTTACTATTCCAATCATGGATACCAAGTAAATCACTTGGTCACCAAGACGTGCTATGTGATCATGGGGCCCAAATGGGTTGCCCCACGGTCAACTTTACCCATTGGATCGATCCATGGATCTGATTCTCACTTTGGGCTTTAGATTTAATTAACTTAACTTATTCTTTGGACTTGCATTAACAAACATTTGGTCTTTAACATTTCTTACACTTGGGCTTGCACATTAATCCCTATTGGACTTTACACTTCCTACACAATCCACCAAGTTCAATACATATGGCTTAAAGCTTTAGAACTTATTGTATACGTATTAATCTTGTATTCCAACTCGTATACTTATTCATCATATACGACATACCCTCATTCATATATACTCGTATAATACCTCGTATCATACTCGTATTCATTACATTGTGCAATACTCACGTATCATATGATATCATCGTTTAACTTCTTAACGCTTTACTTTTCCTAATGTTCTCAAATTAAGCCCGCAGGCGAAAAACAACGTTTGTCATACTTGAATTATTATTACATAATCCATATTACCTTGATATTCCATCGTTAATTATTTCTCGAAAGTTCAAAAATAATTCCCCAGCAGAAATCCGTGAATAGTGTTTTTCAAAAAATTTCTCGGAAAGCTTTTATTTTTGTCTTGAAAATTCAAACACTTTAATTCCTTCACGTAGCCAAAATACTACGATGTTTCAATATATCTACGTTATAGAACAAGATTCATCTTACTAAAACGTAATAATAACATTTAATATAATTTTATTCATTATTAAATTAAATATAATTATTTTACAAATTGCTCGATTTTCTGGGTTGTTACACTCTCTCCCCCTTATAAAGAATTTGTCTCCAGAATCTTGCTACAAAAAAAATTTACACAAAAAATGAGGGTAATTCCTTTTTATCTTTTCTTCAAGTTCCCACATTGCTTCTTCGGCATCGTGGTTCTTCCACAATACCTTTAGTGAAGGTATAACTTTGTTCCTCAGAAATTGCTCTTTTTTTTCAATGATTTGAATAGGCATCTCTTCGTACGTCAAGTCCTTCTCGATTTGAGTGGTTTCATACTCTATCACGTGCTTATAATCTAGCTTATAAGGACGCAACACAGATACATGGAACACGTTATGTATTCTTTCTAAGTCTGGAGGTAACGCTACCACGTAAGCTACCTCTCCTACTCTTTTTTGTGACACCCCCAAATCTCGGTACTTCATTACCTCAAGATTCGGTGTTCACTTAAGCAAATCATTCATATCTAACTATCCAATCATAATAAAAATTAAATAATAAACTTTCTCTTAAGGGATTACATAAACAAAATCTCCCAGGTTATCTAACCTTTAATTACAATCATTCAAATGCGGAAATTAAATAAATACTTCATTACATCAATCAAATTAAAGTCCGGTAAATAACTGTCAACATATTACAAGTCTTCAGTACTTGTTAATCTTTTCCTTCCCTTTACTTGTGCTAGGTACATCTACCTTCTCATCTTTAGCTGTAATAGTTATATAAGCAAGAGTGAGCAAACAAAGCTCACTTGAAATAACAACGAAGAAAATCTTACAACATTTGCCAACTAATAGGCTCAATAGAACTGAACAATATGTTCTATTAACATTATGAACTATACAACTGAGGGTCTAATGACCACGAACCATGTCCACGATTATAAGTAATCTTTCAACTTTAACTTTAACAGTCATAAGACTATAAAGACTCCACGTACTTAGGGGGATCAGCCCATCGTACAATGTATTGTGCACAACCATTTCAACGCAAAGCGTAAACCTCTAATAAAAGAGTTGTTCATCTCAGTATTTAGAATACAAGTCCGCACCAAAGTAGGTTTGGTTTGGATACATTATAAGGTAATTTAGAATTCAACGGTCATCAACTAAGGATTAGTTGAATACAAAAGAACTAACTGTACGCTATGGAATAATCATAACTAAATCGATATTTGTAACTTAATATCATGCTTTAGGAATAATCTAATAGCATAAATACTGAATAATCATAACATAATTTGCTTGAAACATATAAAGTCAAGGTTATTGAGAATTGGATACTAAGCATGTAAAGTGAATAGTAATTTGAACGATAAAGTTGTTCAACACTATAATATAAAAATATTGTGATTCACATGTTAAATAACAAGTTACATATTAAAGAAACTTGCTCAATATTAAAGTAAAAGATTTAGAATACTTGTATCCTCATGAACAACTAGATACAAGGACTTTCTCAATAATAAACAATCTAGCTCTACGAAAGTGTAGAGTTAGCTACTTGTGTAATTATAATTGAATTAAAAGCAACAACGTACTCAACGAAATTAAACTTGCACAACGAAGTGTTAGAGTTAGAAAACTTACCTTGAGCACAAGCTAAACCTTACAACTTGAATCTCAATACCCTATATATAGGTCATCATGACATAATAAATCTTTACCAACATTTTATATATATATATATATATATATATATATATATATATATATATATATATATAAACAAGTATATACATCATGTAGGTTTGATTTTTAATTCACATAATCAAATTACGTTAATACTATTAACCCTTGATAACATGCTCATTTTTTAAGTTTAGTACTACTGAAATCATCATTTAACAGCCCTATTATTAACACATAACATTTATTTTTCAGACTTAGTATGAATAAATAAAACTATCAGACCATTCTGCTAACTCGCGTTGTGGCGCCATAGTTTACACTGTGGGTTGGCGCTACGGCGCGAGACTCAGGTTCGCAGTTGGCGCTGCGACGTGATACCGGCACTGTGGCGCGAGAATAATACTGCTGGGCCGCGCTGCGGCGCCAAATTCCAGACTTCGGCGACAGCCTCGACAACAGCATAAACAAAAAGCCAAATTGGCCTACAAGCTCCAATCTAACAAACTAATTAACATGTAATACACATATAGACTTCATATAAACATAATTTTAATACTCTTAACATGTTTTTACACATATAATAACATAAACATCAACTTTATAACACCTAATTTCACTGTTTTTGACAAAAACTCTATTTTTGACATTTTTAATGAAACTCATCACTGTAACTTTATTTTTCAACCAAAACCATTAATTCAAACTATCATGTTTATGTTTAATCATCTACTTTCAAAATCAATAGTCAATATATATATATATATATATATATATATATATATATATATATATATATATATATTAACAATTAATCAAACCTTAATTTTATTTTAAACTAAGCTATATTCACAAATTTTCATATAAACACTCTGTAATATAGTTTTCTTCACAAATTACATACATACATGAACTAATTGATTATAACCATACATAACCTATGAAAAACAGTTTTACAACAATCAATTAGCATATAAAACTATATACACCAACAATTCATCTTTTACAATTATTTTACAGATAACTTTTTGGAGAAAAGGATAACCATAGTTTTTAGAAAAATAGGAGCAAGATGATACCTTAATTTAGAAGAAGATGATGGCTATCTTGGATTCTCAAGCTTCTTTTCCCAATTTCTTTCTCAAATCCTCTTTAGAATCCCTCAAGTTCTCTATCACTTTTCTCTTTTTCTTCTTTTTCTTCCTTCTGTGTCTTTCTTCTCTATTCTATCTTACGTAGTATAATATAACGTATAATAGTAATAATATATATTAATTATATAATATAACTCTAGATATAACTGATATCAGTTATCTAAGTTTTGAAAATCAAAAGCCATAAGGCTTGTTTGGCTAGGCTAATTAAAAATAACACATTAACTCTTACACCTTGTTTAATAAAATACTATTAGATTAAAGGTTTAATATGCATTAAGGCTTGTTTGGCAAAAACTAATTAAACTTCTTTAATTTATTTTAATAACTCCTTTATAGCAAGGTTATTTGTCACACTTTTATTTAATTAAATTTTGATAATCAATTTAATTATTTCTAATACTAATTTATTAAATTACTTTAACACATATATCAATACCACATAATTATAGTTTCCTTTATAATTATAACTTTATTTAATCAACTAACACATCATTTTAAATTACAAATAAAAATCAAAATATAATAATTCATTTAATTATTATAAATTCTCTAACTTAATTATTAAATTAAATTAGAATATTAACCCATAACAATTAATTTCTTAACTCCTTAATTATTTAATTAACAAATAATTAATCAATCAACTCAAATCAAATTAAACACGTATTTATTTGATGATAAACACATCCATTAAATATTTATATAATTCAATAAATATTTAAAATTATAATTAAAATATGGAATGTTACATCATTCCCTCCTTACAAGGATTATGTCCTCAAAATCACAACTCAAACAACTCATTCGTTACATTTTTAATATCTCGAAAGGTCCAATAAACCGTGGACTTAACTTTCCCTTCTTTTCAAAGCGTATCTTTTCTTTCCAAGGAGATACCTTTAGAAATACATACGAGTTTACTTCAAACTCCATACTTACTCAATGCGAGTCCGCATACTTTTTCTGTCTGTCCTGAGCTGTCACGAGACGCATCCGTATCAGCTTCATTATATCCACTATTTGCTGCACCATTTCAGGTCCTAGCATTCGGCGTTCTCCCACTTCGTCCCAACACAATGGTGTTTTGCACTTTCTTCCATATAAAAGCTTCATAGGGCGGCATGCCTATGCTCGCATGATAACTGTTTTTATACGCAAACTTTACTAATGGTAGATGATCATCCCAACTACCCTTGAAATCCATGATGCAAGATCGCAACATATCTTCTAACGTCTGAATTGTCCTCTCGCTCTTTCCATCGGTTTGTGGATGATATGTCGTACTCAGCTTCAACTGCGTTCCCAACTGCTCTTGCAGACTCCTCCAAAAGTTCGATGTGAATTGTGGGTCACGATCTGACACAATCGAAACTGGTACTCCATGTCTGGAAATAACTTCCTTAACATAAATTTAGCTAACTGATCTAAGTTATACTTAATTCGAATTGGCAAAAAGTGAGCCAATTTCGTCAACCGGTCCACTATTACCTAAATTGCAGCATACCCCTTCTGAGTAGTCAGAAGTCCCACCACAAAGTCTATCGTGATATGCTCCCACTTCTACTCTGAAATCTCCAATTATTACAACAAGCCACTTGGTCGTTGATGTTCGGCCTTAACTTTCTGAAAAGTTAAGCACCTACTCACATACTCATCTATCTCTCTCTTCATGTTTGGCCACCAAAAACTCTGTCGAAGGTCTTGATACATCTTAGTTCTACCAGGATGAATTGAGTACCTCGAACTGTGAGCTTCTCGTAACACTTGCTCCTTTAATTCTGTCTCATTCGGAACCCAAATTCTTCCTTAAAATCTTAATAATCCTTCATTACCAAGATTGTACATAATATCTTTTTCTTCGGTTAACTGCTTCTTCATTTGGTCACACTCCTCAGTTCGTAGTTGCACCTCCTTGACTCTCTCTACAATGGTAGATTGAATCTCTATAGTAAATAGTCTCTGCCCCGACTCACTCGACAACTTCACCTCTATCTCCATCCTAGCCATCTCCGTTATTAACTTAGTTTGAGGCGTTATCATAGGCAACTTCTCCCGACCCTTCATACTTAAGTCGTCAGCCACTACATTGGCTTTTTCAGGGTGATACAGGATTTTACAGTCATAATCCGTTATGAACTCCAGCCATCTCCTTTGTCTTATATTCAACTCCTTCTGTGTGAAGATATATTTTAGACTCTTATGGTCCGTGTATATCTCACATTTCTCTCCATAAAAATAATGTCTCCGTATCTTTAAGGCAAAACTACCGCGGCCAGTTCCAGATTATGAGTAGGGTAAACTTTCTCATAATCCTTCAACTGCCATGATGCATACGCAATGACCTTGCCATGCTGCATGAGCACACAACCAAGCCCTCTATGTGAAGCATCGCTATAAACTATAAAATTTCCTATGTCATCAGGTAATGATAAGACATGCACTTCACTCAACCTTTTCTTTAGTTCTTGAAAACTGTTTTCACATTTCTCAGTCCATACGTACTTCACTATCTTCCTTGTTAAGTTAGTCAACGGAGTAGCTATCTTTGAAAAATCTTGGATAAATATTCTATAGTATCCCACTAACCCTAGGAAACTCCGCACCTCAGTCGGCATTTTCGGCTGTTCGCAACTTATCACTTCTTCCACCTTCACTAGATCTACTAAAATCCCATCATGGTCAATGACATGACCTAAAAACTATACCCTTTCTAGCCAAAATTCACACTTAGTGAATTTTACATATAACTTCTCCTTCCTTAGTGTTTCCAACACTATTCTTAGGTGTTCAACCTGATCTTCTGACGTATTAGAATAGACTAGAATATCATCGATAAACACTACGACAAACTTGTCCAAATATTGTTTGAACACTCTGTTCATCATATCCAGAAATGCAGTTGGTGCATTAGTCAACCCAAATGACATCACCAAAAACTCGTAATGACTATAACGAGTCCTGAATGCTGTCTTTGGTACATCCTCCTTCCTAACCTTCAACTGATGATACCCCGTCCGTAAATCTATCTTAGAAAAATACTTTGCCCCTTTCAACTAATCAAAAAGATTATCGATCCTGGGTAATGGGTATTTATTCTTTATCGTTAACTTGTTCAACTCTCAATAGTCGATGCAAAGTCTTAACAATCTGTCCTTCTTCTTCATAAATAGTACCGATGCTTCTCACGGCAAAATAATCGGTTGAATGTACTTCCAATCCAATCGTTCTTGTAACTGAACCATCAACTCCTTCATCTCCATAGGCGCCATACGATACAGTGCCCTGGAAATTGATGTCGCTCCTGGCACAATGTCTATCACGAATTTGGTCTCCCTATCCGGCGAAAGACCCAACAATTCACTTGGAAATATATCCATGAATTCTTTCACTATAGGTATTTATTCCATCGTTGCTCCCACTCTCTAGGTATCAACAACATGACACAAATAACCTACACATCCCTTCTTCAACAACTTCCTAGTTTGTGTCATAGTAGGACAACACGAACGTCCTGGTGATTTATTACCTAAAAATACTACATGAGGTTGTCTCAACGTTCTAATATTTACGCACTTCTTTTGACAATCTATTATTGCACCACGGTTAAACAACCAATCCATCCCAAGAATTACATCGAATTCTCCCATCTTTATCGGTATCAAATCTATCGATAATTTATACCCCCGTATTTCTACACAACAACTCCTATGAATATCCTCAACAGGAATTATCTCTTCATTTTCTACCTTAATATTCAAAGGTTTTACTAACTTTTCGAGAAGTAATACTAATCGTCTAGCAAAATCACATGCTATAAATGAACAAGCAGCACCTGAATCAAACACCACGTAAGCATTTATGTCATTGATCGGGATAATACCTGCAACTACGTCACCTGATGCAACTGCATCTTGGACCGTCAAGTTAAAGGTGCGGGCCATCGGCCTACCCGGCTGTGCTGGACCACTAATAGCTAACTTGCTGCTATTAGGGCCCTTATTCCCATTCGTTCCCTTCTTCGGGCAGTTCTTTGCAATGTAGTCAGTTGATCCGCATAAAAAGCATCCATAATTCTTCTTCAGACTTGGACAGTTAGGCGAAATATTCCCCTCATGTCCACAGTTGTAACATACGGCCTTCCCCTTGAAATAGACTCCTAAGTGAGTCTTCCCATAATTCTTATATGCCTCCATCCTCCTCTTAGGATCCCATTTCTTCACTCCGGTATTCCAAGAGTTAATTCCCTTTCTCTTCTGACCTTCGCCACTTCTGCTGGCTCCCTCGGTCTTTACTCTACCATCCACTTTATTCTTATTCTTCTTATCCTTGTGGTACTGGCTTAGAGCCTCATTCCCACCCTCGTCAATTATTTCCTTCTCTAATATGGTCCCAAAAGAAGTACTTTGGAACACAAAAATGTGGCTATAGAGCCAGGGTTTCAAGCCCTACTCGAACCTCCTAGCCTTTCTCACCTCCGTGTCCACTTGGTATGGAACAAACCTCGCCAGTTCATTGAACTTGGTAGCGTATTGGGGAACTGTCATCTCCCCTTGTTTCAACTCCAGAAACCTCATCTCCATTCTTCCCTGTATACTAGTGGAAAAGTAGTTCTCAAAGAAAATCTTCTTGAACCGTACCCACGTTAGGTTCTCTATACCAGCCCTAGCCTGGTTAGCCTCCCACCAAAAGTTGGCCTCACTCTTCATCATATAGGTTACAAAAATCAACCTTTTGACCCTCGTCAACATTTGTAATTACAAATGTATTCTTGATTTATTTTACCCAAGTTTGGGCTTCTATGGGGTCCGTAGTTCCTTTGAACTCCAGCGGACCGACACTCTTGAAATCCTTAAAAGTAGTAGCTCGTACTACTCCAGAATTAACGGATATATTAGACCAATTTCTATTAAATGCGGTCGTTAACAAGTTAACGAACTCTTACATCGGGTTAACCGGACCTCCTTCCGGTTGATTAACATTAGCGTCTTGAGTATGTTATCTCCTTCTCAGCAGCATTTTGCTGTTAAGATAACCAACACATCATTATTACTTTCTTCTTGTTAGTGAGTTATTATTCATTACTTAAACAATAACTTTAACTCATTGCACAACATGTTCCATAAAAAGACTTATATTGATTTACTTCTTATAATATAATACTACATCATTCACATTACAAAGCCTTAGCTGATTACATTCCTATCCCGTAATTACTTTCTAAAAATTAGGATTTACAAAAGACTACCATTTGATATACAAAAGAGGGTTTTACGTCACTACTAAATACATCATATGTACATATCTAACTCTAATCTAGCTAATAGTAGGTTACATCTGCCGTATGACATTCTCAAAATCTACATTGGTAAGACCGGCTATAATATCTCGGCTGATAGTATGTCGAGTCTGCCCTTCTTCTATCAGATACCCCGCTACCTGCTATTGGAAATCCACATGAGAACTCTTATGTATATAGGACATCATCCTAATCTTCTGCTTCTTGGTCTTTAGCTCCTGCCTGAGCTCAAAGACCTCGTGGACCTTGTCCTTCGCCAAAACACGTTCATCCTGCTCCTCATCCCACATCGACTCCATACTCGTCTTATCCTCTAAAACAACATGGAGTTCCTCTTTCAGCTCATTTACCTCCTTACAATACTGGATGTTTCTATCTAATACTACCATAAAAAATGCTTTCATTGAATCCCCCGGAGTCATCTATTTGTCAGGTGATATGGTGTTAAATGACACCACCTCCACCTCCTCTTTGGACATGCCATCAAACATGGGCATGAGCTCTAAGTTTTCAGAGTCTCCAGACTCAATAACTACTACTTCAGGCTCTGCTGCTATTGGGTTCGGTATGATCTCTATTTGATTCACCGATTCTTCACTTACTACCTGTATATCCCTATACATTTCATTTTCTCCTGACATCTACAACAAAACAATTTAGTTTGATTAGTACACGTCAGTAAAATAATACAAACACATATCATATATAATGCATTTTTAGGGTTAATTTCAACTTTTACTTCTTTGACTCTTCTTAAGGTTATGACTTAAGGTTCTAATTCCCCCCTTAAGTTTTATAACCTACTGTTTTGATACCAACCTGTGACGCCCCCAAATTCGGGTATCTTCCAACCCGACATCTAATGCTACACTGTGCTACAGTTCACACACACATTCAATTGAAAAGCCTTAAAAGAACAAATATGTCTTATATATATTCCAAACAATATTACCATTCCCCAGGTTTTTTATAACCGTTACATTCGTTCTTGCCATAATATCAAATAATAACAACATTCACCTACACTATTACAAAGGTAATCTATAGGTTTGCCTTAGCATTCCCTTTATCTTTATCTGATCCTTCGATTCGTTCGGTCTTAGCTGCATTCATATGGTTCAAGCAAGAATGAGCATAACTAGCTCAACAAGTATGACAATTTCATTTAGCAATATGCTTGAAACATATAAATTGTATATCTTCAATAACTGAACAATAGTTATGAAGTACTATCGATAATTCAAAATAACACTTCTCTTTTCTTCAAAACGTTTCACAATGAACAATATTCATTAATCATCAATATCGGTCCAAGACCTTGAGCATTTCATTCTTTCTTTGAAAAGGATAACCCGACACTAAGTCTGTAAGTCCGTCATTACTTACGAGCACATCTAGGTGATCAGCCTATAGTACTCTATGTTGTACAACTCTAATTTCTTTAAACGTATGTATGTTTAAGTTATGGCAACCTCATGTACCTTTCATTTGACGACAAAACATTTGTTTAGCATGCTCAGACTTCATTTGAAAACCATACCAAAGAAGTTTGGCAAAACTTAATAGCAGTTCAATAGATTATAAGAAATCCAAAGAAACATCTTAAGTCTAGACAAAAAAATTGGCTTCGACTTCATCAATTCATGCGTAAGGTACATGAATTACAAAGCTTGTCCAAAGAATTCAGACAAGGGTCAGAATACTTGCCTTTAGCGTCTGCTATTATTTTAATACTTTCCTTTTGAGTCTTTAAGGTCTCTATAATACATAACCACATAGCATACCGCATTAGGACAAAGTCAGATAAGTATAATATCTAACTTATCTTACCCTTCTTCTCAATCTAATTATGCCTTAGATTGTTTATCATTGGTCTCGGCTTATTGCATTTCCTTGTTCTTACACTCACGTTCGAGTAAGTTATATTCAGCCTTTAGTGTATTATTTAAGGTTTAAACATTTTAAATAATGTCATTTTAGGTTTTAGTTCATTACTAAACAATCAGCTTTTTTCTATCTTCA
Organism: Panax notoginseng; assembly: GCA_016801055.1. NCBI lineage: Eukaryota > Viridiplantae > Streptophyta > Magnoliopsida > Apiales > Araliaceae > Panax > Panax notoginseng. The sequence continues at coordinate 118,532,043 of CM029013.1, forward strand.
TAAGCTTTCATTACTGTGCAAACCCTAATGCTGGCGCTGCAGCGCCAGCTTCCCTTTTCTATGCTGCACTGCGGCCCAAAACTACAGTAGGTCATGGCACTGCTCGGCGTTGTAGTGCCACCTATTTGGCCTTAGGCTGGAGCCGCGGTGCCAGCTCTGTGCACCAGATTGAGAAGACAGTTTTCTTACTTTGCAAACTTCCCGAACTCATAAATTGTTAATTTCAAGTCCAAATTAGTTGGTTCAAAAGTCATTAGCTCACAAATCATGTACTCTAAGTGTTCATGTAAGAATTGTACATTTTTGAATCTGTTAACTCAAAATTCACCTTTTAGTTCATTTTTAATGAAAACGTTAAACGTTCGTGAGTGTTCAACGCTCATTTCTTCGTTTTAAGTCAGAAATCGGTCATTTTTGAGTTCGCAACTCTATAATGCCAAATAAGACTATTCTCCATCGAAAACAAACGTTTCCAAGTTCAATTGCAAAATTTGACTTTCATTCTGTGAATTTCACAATTTCGACGATTATCGTCTAAACTCGTGAATTCCTTCATAACTTCGTTACTTAAGATTTGTTCATCATTTTAAAAGGATTCATTCCATCATACTAACATCCTAACCAACATACATCATATACATGATAAGTTCTTACTTACCCTACATGAGTTCATAACTTAATTAAGTACAAATTACTTGTTCAAGGCTTATTAAGATTTAAGTCCTTTATTTAGCCATTCTAATCATTTTTTATCAAACATGCTCTATCAATCCACACTTCTCTAACAAACTAACATTGAAGAGAGGGAAGATTATGGTCTAAGCGTCATTACCTTTGAAGTTCTCCTGTTCTTCCTTGCAATATGAAAGACTAACTTTTTATCTAACTTATACTCTCTAACAAATAAGCACTTAGTTGTTGGTGAATAATCTAACAAGTGAAATAAATTAGCAACTCTACTATATATAGAGATTACAAAGTGAGGGCTTAATGGACATGAAACCATCCCACCTCCTTTCCCCACTTCCTTAGCCACCTCTTTACTATTCCAATCTTGGTTACTAAGTAAATCACTTTACTTGGTCACCAAGACATGCTATGAGATCATGGGGCCCATATGGGTTGCCCCATGGTCAACTTTACCCATTGGATCGATCCATGGATCCGGTTCTTACTTTGGACTTTAGATTTAATTAACTTAACTTATTCTTCGGGCTTGCATTAACAAACATTTAGTCTATAACATTTCTTACACTTGGGCTTGCACATTAATTCTTATTGGACTTTACACTTCCTACACAATCCACCAAGTTCAATATATATGGCTTAAAGCCTTAGAAAGTATTGTATACTTATTAATCTCGTATTCCAACTCGTATACTTATTCATCATGTACGACATACCCTCATTCATACATACTCGTATAATACCTCGTATCATACTCGTATTCATTACATTATGCAATACTCACGTATCATATGATATCATCGTTTACCTTCTTAACGCTTTACTTTTCCTAATGTTCTCAAATTAAGTTCGTATGCAAAAAACAGCGTTTGCCATACTTGAATTATTATTACATAATCCATCTTACCTTGATATTCTATCGTTACGTATTTCTCGGAAGTTCAAAAATAATTTTTCAGTAGAAATCCGTGAATAGTGTTTTTCAAAAAAATTCTCAGAATGCTTTTATTTTTGTCTTAGAAATTCAAACACTTTAATTCCTTCACGTAGCCAAAATACTACGACGTTCCAACATATCTAGGTTATAGAACAAGATTCATCTTACTAACACGTAATAATAACATTTAATATAATTTTATTCATTATTAAATTAAAAATAAATATTTTACAAATTGCTCGATTTTCTGGGTCGTTACACTCTCTCCCCCTTATAAGGAATTTGTCCCCATAATCTTGCTACAAAAAAAAATTACACAAAAAAATAAGGGTAATTCTTTTTTATCTTTTCTTCAAGTTCCCACGTTGCTTCTTCGGCATCGTGGTTCTTCCACAACACCTTTACTGAAGTTATAACTTTGTTCCTCAGAACTTGCTCTTTTCTATCAATGATTTGAATAGGCATCTCTTCGTACGTCAAGTCCTTCTCGATATGAGTGGGTTCATACTCCATCACGTGCTTATAATCTGGCTTATAAGGACGCAACATATATAGGTTATAGAACAAGATTCATCTTACTAACACGTAATAATAGCATTTAATATAATTTTATTCATTATAAAATCAAAGAAAATTATTTTACAAATTTCTCGATTTTCTGGGTCGTTACAGCGGTCGCTCGGTGAGAAAAATTTGTTTGGTGAGGTTTTGGGTAAAGAAGGTTCTGAGAAAGGGGAAGTGAAGAAGAATAAAGAAAAGTCATCTGAGAAATCAGTGACCAAGGTACCAGTTGTTCATCCCCCTGTTTTGTATTCACAGAGACTACAGAAGCAAAGGGAAGATAAGCAGTTCTGTAAATTTTTGGAGGTATTTAAAAAGCTACAGATTAACATACCTTTCGCTGAGGCATTGGAACAGATGCCTAGTTATGCAAAGTTTATGAAGGGTATCTTGTCGTGGAAAAAAGGTTAGAAGACTTTGAAACAGTGGCCTTGACCGAAGAATGCAGTGCAGTGCTTCAACGCAAGTTACCTCCAAAGCTGAAGGACCCGGGCTGCTTCACGATACCGTGTAAGATTGGAAAGATGAGTTTCAACAAGTGCTTGTGCGATCTAGGGGCAAGTATCAATTTGATACCGTTGTCAGTGTTCAATCAATTGGGATTACCGGCTCTAAGGTCGATAAATATTTCTTTACAGCTAGCTTACAGGTCTATTACTTATCCACGGGGTATTATGGAAGATGTACTGGTTAAAGTGGATAAATTCATCTTCCTGGCTGATTTAATCATTTTAGACTATGAAGAGGACAGAAGTATACCAATCATTCTTGGAAGACCATTCTTAGCTACAGGAAGGACCTTGATAGACGTTCAAAAAGGGAAATTAACAATGTGAATTCATGATCAGGAAGTCACTTTTAATGTATTCTAGGCGATTAAATTTCCAACAGATGAAGAGGAATGCTTCAGGGTTGATTTGGTGGAAAAGGTATTGAATGATGAAGTAGAGAACTTGGTGGAACATGAACCTTTAAGAAGGCTATTGTAGGAAGTTCAGAAATAGAAGATGGCGAGATTGAAGAAATTATTCAAATATTTGACACAACTCCACAGTTTAGGAAGTTCAAGACTCCTGTTGAGCCATTAAAGATTGCTGGAGAGTCATCAGTAAAATTAAAGCCATCTCTTGAGACACCTCCATAACTTGAGTTGAAACCACTTCCAGACTATTTGAGGTATGCATTTTTTAATGATAATTCAAAATTACCTGTGATTATTTCTTCTGCACTAACATCTTTTCAGGAAGAAAAATTGCTAAGAGTTCTCAGAGAGTTCAAGTCAGCGATTGGGTGAACTATAGCAGATATCAAAGAGATCAGCCCATCGTTCTGTATGCACAAGATCCTGCTGGAAGATGATAGCAAGTCTTCAGTGGAGCAACAAATGAGACTTAATCCAATTATGAAGGAAGTGGTCAAAAAGGAAGTGTTGAAATTGCTGGACGTAGGAATTATTTATCCGATCTCAGACAGCTCGTGGGTGAGCCTGGTACAGTGTGTGCCGAAGAAGGGGGGAATGACTATAGTCTCCAATGAAAATAATGATTTGATACTGTGACGCCCCCAAATTCTGACCTCCACTTGGTCACCCGAATTCGGTTCGTCACGTTCTCAAGATATTACCATAATAACTAAAATCACTCATTCACAGCGAAAGATCTAATTTAGAATAATATACAATGATTTATTATAATTATTCCCCCAAGTCTCGCAACCTACATTACTAAATAGATTACATAATAATATCGAATAAAGACTTATTACATAATCCTACTTAAGTTTAAACATAGTTTGCAAATAGTCTTATTACAACATGATAGATTTAAACATAAAAGGGACAAGCTAGTCAGTAGCCTTGCCCTTGCCCTTGTCTTTCCCAGAGACACCTCCCTGTTCTACCTTAGCTGAAAGGTTTTAAATAAGCAAGGATGAGCACAAATTGCCCAGCAAGTAATATACAACAAGGGTGTAGGATATAATATCACAAGATTTGAAATATCGAAGGGTTATTTCTAAGATAGTTCAAAGTGTCAGGATAACATCATTAATAAGGGATATGACAATTCAATATAATTCAACAGATGTATATGAATTCAACGGCTAACAATGTATCCAACTGGATAATCACTTTATACTGAGCAGTCACTAAAGACCATTGAACTTTCACTAGAGTTACCAATATTAAATTGATAACCAAAGATATCAAGTACTATAGATGATCAGTCTACAATACTTCACGTTATGCATAACACCACAATAATATTTATTCATGTGTTGGGGTTTCCAACAACATACACTCCCCTTACCAAAAGGGTTGTTCAACTCAGTTTTCACGATTTCCACACCAATCAATTGGTTTGGACAGTTTTATTATAAACATGCATATAGTCTAGCCGAATCAAATGGCATCGACTTTTTCACAATATTCAAGATCAATACTAAGTTTATCATGAATAATAGTTCTCACAAGGGTTTAAGCATATTAACTCATTTGCACGAGAAAGTAATATAACTTGTATTCAAAGAAATAAGTTTACGGTATTCGTCGAATAAAGAATGCAATTATACTTGCACAATAAGAGTAGGGTTCGGATACTTGCTCAATATAAAAGAGAGTAAGTTAGGGAACTTGCCTTAAGCGTTGATTACCACTTATAGCATAAAATCACCTCAATGAACTATATTATCCTATTTATGTATGTATAGGTACTCATTAGCCACACATCCTGACATAAATCTCAACATGCAATTATTACACATATATCTATCCATACACCTTAGAACTCATAGATGTATAATTCAGATTGTTCTTACTTTTAAAAACCTTAACAACATTTTAGCAAATTTAAGTCTCATATACTCATTTCATGTTTGTATACGTGAAACATTACTTGAGTTACGCATTCTATATTACGTCGTTCACACATACGTGCCAAGGAACTTTTAAATTAAGTTTATTCGGACGCAGCTAGTATAACCCTCTACTTAAAATTTTAGTTTAGTTCATGCGTGGGTAACATATATCAATTTGATAATATTTATCAATTAATCCCGCCTTTCCCAATGTCACAATGTTGTTTCCAAATCCGAAGACATCCCGCCACGTTCGAACCCGAAGACATCTTACGAAGTCGAAGACTTCATCTCCGAACCCGAAGACACCTTCTATGATTTTACTTGTTTAATCAATTGTTCACTTGGTTTTATTTATCCATGTCTCATTACATAAATAAAGTATTCTTACCTTACTTAGTATTAATATTATATTTTTATCTTGTTATTAATCTTATTTTATCTTATTATATCCAAAAAAAACAAGTCTTGACCCGTTTGACCCGACCTGAACCAAACTGACTTAACACTGAAAATGGCCTAGCGCCTAGGCGCTTGAAATAAGCCTGGGTTGAGCGCCTAGGCGCTCCCCTGCAGAAGCAAAAATCCGATTTTTTCAACATTTTCAGTTTTGACCCTTTTTGATTCAATCTTTCATAACTTGCTCATTTCATATCCAAATGAGTTCAAACCACTTCCATTATCTCATAAACTTACATATCTTCAATATGCGATATCTTGAACAATTTTTCAAAATATTTATTTAATCAAATTATTTACTTTTCCAAGCAAAGGTTCTCATGCTAGCTTGTCTTACCAATTATTTTGCTACGAGTTCGTTTTATGACCGAATTTGATGATTCAACTTGTGTTATGATCGTATTTCATATATGCTTAATATAACATTTTAGAATTACACATATCTCTTACATATGTTAATCACGATTATCAAACGTTCAAGCATACTAAGCTAGGTTTCATGCTCACATGCTTTTACATGATTCATTTTAACTTAGATCACATACCAAGCCATATAAATCACATATTCTCCTTCCAATACTCATCATTATACTTTTATATCCATCATGATCACACAACACATAAACTTCCCACAATCAAGCATGCATTCTTACTAATATCTACACATACTAACTTAGCTTGCCAAAAATAAAGCTAGATTATGAATCTTACTTCTTGTAGGCTTTCTTCCTCTTGGCTAGGAACCTTAAGTAGTTCTCCACCTTTGCTTCTCCTTCTTGAACTCCTCTTGAACCACCAAAGTGCAAGAGTTCCTCTAGAATCCTTCTACTTCCCTCAATTTCTCTCTAGCTCTTATTATACTACTAACACTTATGAAATTTCAAGTAAATGAAGCAATGAACTAGGATGGGTTATATTTATAGGCAAGTTCTATGTATACAATACATGTACTAATACTTGGTATAATACTTGTATATGTACACCCAACTAGGTATTAACCATGGTTAAAAGGTGATTAGGTAAAAAGAATTACCAACTCCTTCACCAACTATGTCCTTCTTCATCATGAGCCCACATGGGATTGCTTGTAAGAATTTTTTGTGCAACAAAAATCATCACTTAGGCTTAATAGGGCCAAAATTTTGGCCATGAGGGGTAACATTCCATATGTTACACTTTCATTCCATCATTTGTACCATGTGCTACCTTATTGCTACCTTTACACATACATCTCTACACATATATATATATATATATATTCCTATATATATAAGTATACTTATCTTATATATGTATTTATATAATCCATGTACATTGGGTTTGTCCAAATTAATATTTGAATTGGGCTAGGTACAAACACTTATACACATTGGGTTAAACATTAGTCTACCAATTCAAATTCTTGGGCTAAACTCCCAACTATGCAAGTATGTTACAATAATAATGTTGGGCTTGGATTTATCCTAGATCCAACACTTCATTAAGTTATCCATCAATTAATCTCATTAAGAATTTAATTACACCACAAAAGACTTTACACTTAAGCTTAATCAATCGTAACCAAGCTTATCAATATTATCAATAAATTTCTTAATCCTTTCAAACATGATTCAATTAAATTTTCATTTTCACCTTTCATGACCCACCAAAATATATATGTGTTCAAAATAAATATTCAAACACTTTTATTTCTAATTTATAAAAATCTCGGGTATTACAGATACCAACAAGGACAGTAACGGGGTGGAGAGTCTGCATAGACTACCGCAGACTTAATAAAGCTACAAGAAAAGATCACTTCCCACTGTCGTTTATTGATCAAATATTGGACAGACTAGCAGGTCATGAATTTTATTACCTTCTGGACAGATATTCTGGCTACAATCAGATTGTGATATCTCCAAAAGATCAGGAACAGACAAGTTTCACATGTCCGTAAGGTATATTCGCCTTCAGAAGGATTTCTTTCGAGTTATGCAATGCCCCAACCACATTTCAGAGATGTATGATGGAAATCTTTTCATATATGGTGAAGCATAATGTGGAGGTATTTATGGATGACTTTTCAGTATTCGGGGATTCTTTTGATTTGTGTCTGGAAAATTTAGTGATGGTATTGAGAAGATGTGTTGAGACGAATTTAGTGTTGAATTGGGAAACATGCCATTTTATGGTATAAGAAAGAATAATTTTGGAACATAGAGTGTCGAAGAAAGGACTAGAGGTGGACATCGCCAAATTAGAGACCATTGAGAATTTGCCACCACCAACTTTCGTAAAAGGTGTTCGCAGTTTCTTAGGACATACATGCTTCTACCGCAGATTCATTAAAAATTTCTCCAAGATAACAAAGCCACTTTGCAACTTATTAGAGAAGGATGCACAATTCAAGTTTGATGAGGATTACATGTCTGCATTTGAGCATTTAAAGAGGAAGTTAACTTCAGCACCAGTGATTACATCACTAGATTGGGACCTACCATTTTAGTTGATGTGTGATGCCAGAGATTATGCGGTGGGGGCTGTTTTGGGCCATAGAAGGGAAAAGATTTTTTATGTGATATATTATGCGAGCAAGACCCTTACCGATGCTCAGTTGAACTACACCACCGCAGAGAAGGAACTTTTGGCAGTTGTGTATTCTTTTGATAAGTTTTGAGTATATCTAATTGGGACAAGGGTGATAGTATACACAGATCATGCGGTAATTCGATACTTGGTGGTAAAGAAAGATGTCAAGCCTCAATTAATCAGGTGGATACTGCTATTGCAAGAATTCTATTTGGAGATCAAGGACATGAAACGTACTAAAAATCAAGTGGCGGACCAGTTATCCTGATTGAAAATTTCGAGAAGAGATGGAGACGAAAAAGTTGTGATTAATGAGTCTTTTCCAGATGAACATTTATTTGTGGTGAAAGGGGAAGTGTTCTGGTTCGCGGACTAAGCTAATTATTTAGTGAGCAAGATCATTCTTGCAAACTTAACTGGTTATCAGAAGAAGAATTTTTTGCATGATGTGAAGTGGTTTATATGGGATGAACCATATTTGTTTAAATAATGTGCTGATCAGATGATAAGGAGATGTATCCCATATAGTGAGACATAAGGGATTTTGCAGGATTGCCACGCTTCATTATATGGAAGATACTACGGTGGAGAAAGGACAGCGGCTCGAGTGTTGCAAGCAGGATTCTATTGGCCGACGATTTTTAAAGATGATTATAATTCTGTCCAGAAATGTGATAGATGTCAAAGAGTTGGGAATATATCTAAAACAAATGAGATGCCATTGAACACGATCTTCAAGGTTGAAAAATTTGATGTTTGGGGGATAGATTTCATGGGTCCTTTTCATTTTTTCATGTGGAAATTTATACATCTTGTTAGCAGTCGACTATGTTTCGAAGTGGGTAGAAGTGGCAGCTCTTCCAACTAATGATGCTAAGGTGGTCCTACGATTTTTACAAAGAAGTATTTTTACAAGGTTTGGGACTCCAAGGGCTAGTATTAATGATGAAGGCAACCATTTCTATAATCAACAACTTACAACTCTGTTGGCTAAGTATGGGATAAATCATCGCATTGCTACAGCTTACCATCCTCTAACCAATGGCCAGGCAGAGGTTTTGAATCGTGAAGTAAAGAGACTTTTGGAAAAAGTCGTGAACCCCACAACAAAGTATTGGTCATTAAAGCTTGACGATGATGTATAGGCATATAGGACTGCTTACAAGACTCCATTGGGTATGTCATTGTTTCAACTGGTTTATGGAAAGGCTTTTCACCTTCCCATGGAGCTTGAGCATAAGGCGTATTGGGCAATTAGGAAGCTCAATTTTGATTTGCAGGTTGAAGGTGAAAAATGCCTACTCTAACTCAATGAGTTGGATGAATTCAAATTGTAGGCTTATGAAAACTCCAAGCTATATACAGAAAATGTGAAGAGATGGCATGACCGAAAGATTATGGAAAGAGTGTTCGAGCCGGGACAAAGAGTTTTACTATTCAATTCAAGACTTAAGCTTTTTCCCGGAAAGTTAAAATCAAAGTGGTAAGGGCCATTTACAGTGAAGATAGTTTATCCGCATGGTGCAGTAGAGGTATTCGACAAATTCCCACATAAGTCGTTCAAAGTGAATGGAAAGCGGCTTAAGCACTACTATGGTGGTGAGGTTGACAGGCAGAAAGCCACTTCCATTCTTTCTTCAACATGATTGAATCAGAGATAGTCAAGCTAATTGACTATAACTTAACGCTCGATGTGAGGCACCCCATTATTTCTATCCTTACCTCTTGTTTAATTTTATTTTGATCTTATTTATTTCTCATTTTCATGTTAGTTTTTATAGCATAACAAGTGTGGTATAAGTGTTATTGGGGCTGAATGTGCATATGATGATGATTAGGAGTAGCATATACCGCATTATTATGGGATATTCATTCATGCATATTAATTGCTTTGCGTGTTAATCTTAAAGAAGTGTGATATCTAATACTGGTAATTATTGTATCTGCAGGTGTTTTGCAGAATATCAGTTGTGATTGATGGCTACATAACAAAAATGCAGCCAGTTGTGTTAAGAGCACAGGGCCGCACGGCCGCGTGTTTCAGCAAGCTAAAAATGGCGCGCCCGCGCCTGATTCCTTTGCAAATTGTTTAATTGCACACCCGCACCATTATCCAGTTCAAAAACCGCGCGGCCGTGCCCGAGACCGGAGTCATAATTTTTTTTTTAGTTTTAAAAACGTATCTCATATCAATTTATTTTAAAGTGTGCGTCTCTCCAAACTGACGCATGACTCTTCTCTTCTCCAAACTGTTCCTTTTCAAATTCTAACTCCTCACCCCGCTATGCATTAGACGCGATTATCCTCCTACCCACGTTCAAAATTCTTTATCTAATCATTCAGTCAGTTTTAAGGATAAATTTAGGGTTTCTTCAAAGGGTGAGCGCAAATAGTAAGTTTGGGGGAGTTTGCATATAAAGCACGTATTTTTTCAATCCAATTCTTCTTTTCAATTTCAGGTTCTTCTTCATTCAGTGTAATGGGGCCAAAAAGAGCACGTTCCTTTACTCCATCATCATCATCGTCTTCCTCCAGCAGTCAGAGTGAGGATGTAGTGGACCATACAAAGTTTATCATCCTTGATGCTCAGACAGAATACTACAGGATAATAGCGAAGACCTTTGTGAAGGAATGAGGTTTCAAGCCTGAGAAGAAAGATGGCCAGTTATGGGATATGATACGTGAAAGAGGTTGGGGGGAGTGACTGTTATTGCTATGCTTGTACCCGTGGGAATTATTTGGGAGTTTTATGCAAATTCCAAAGACACTATGAGTGGGATGTCTATGGTCAGAGGACGTCTAGTGGACTATCGGCCACAATCGATCAGAGCATTTTTTCAGATACCTGACACACCTCCAACTAGATATGATAATTGGCTCGAGACTGCACGTTTTGAGACTGACTTGGATGTAGTCATCACTGACTTGTGAATACCAAGGACATAGTGGAATTACATGCCAGGAACAATTCAGCCTAGAACCTTCCAAGTCTCAGCCCTCAATCTCTATGCTAAGGCTTGGAACTTGTTTATTTGTGCAAAGCTCATGCCATCATCACATCAACATGAGATCATAACTGAACGGGCAATTATTTTGTGGGGAATAGTCATGGGCAAGAACATCGATGTGGGCCACCTTATTCATTAGAATATGTCACGTTATATGAGGGGGAGCACTACAGGAAATATCCCACATGCGTCAGTTGTTGCGAGTCTATTTTCACAACAAGGAGTCACTTGGGGTAATGAACAAGTGCAGTACCCTAGCCAAGATATCACCCATGTGACTATTGCAAAATTTGAGGATTGGGAGGGAGGTACGCCACACCCGAGGGGAAAAGGCTTTATCCTTCAACCCGCATCATCGATGCCTTCACCATAGTCCACATAGGCAACTAAAGCAGGCATGTCAACCCAAGCCACTGTCGTCCATGATGATCGTCGTCTCCGAAGGTTGGAGAGGAGGGTTGACGCTATGTACAACGATTTTGTAGCATTTGCCAATGGTTTTACGAGGTCTCTAGTAGAAGCTTTTGCGCAGCAGGGTGCCATGCTTGAGTGGCCACAATTTGGGACTGCAGTGCTGTTTCCACTGTCGGATTCACCACCCGAAGAGGGTGGCACAGCTGATCACTAGGGGAGTTCCTTTAAACCCTTTACCTTCATTCATTGGGATAATGAATAGTTTAAGTTTGGGGGTATTGGGTAGTTGTGTAGTTGAATATAGTTAATTTGCATCATTTTTGCATGTTTATTTGTTGAGTTTATGTTTAATTTATAATTGCAGAATTTTTTTTTATTTTTAGTGCTCATTATATGTTTTAGTTATGTGTTTAGTTGCATATTCCAAGTATCTAGCTTTATTGAGTTTTAGTCTAGCCAATGATGAAATGGAATTTTGAAGGATTTTTGAATTTAGTGGATAACATAAGCTTAGATATAATGTTTTACATGATGTGAACCATGCTTGATGTTTAGACGCTTTTGATTAGCACGTAGTTGTTCATATATGCTTGTTGGTATAAGAATAACATGTTTTACCTGCTTAGTAGAAAATGTTGTTTTTAAAAATAGAATCGTGTAGAAAGTGGATTGAGGCTATGAAAACATTGATAATCAAACTTTGGGAACACATGTGTATGCTTTTTGTAATAAAAATAAAAATAATAAAATCCATCTTGGAACCTTCTTGAGCTGAATTATTGAATCCTTGGAAGGGGCGAGATGGAGCGTAAAATGCACTCGTTGTGTATAAAAAAAATATAGCAATAAACACCACGGGAAAGTGCAAAAATCGCCCTCGTGAGTAAAAAAAAAAGCAGATTAAACCCATTGTTAAACCCTAGATTGTATTGATGTGTTGGAGTAGTTTTTGTGCATTAGTATACATGTTTCTTGACTTAGACTTCAATCTTCTGTTTTTAGCAGTATAGCATGTTTAATCTTTGCTTTGGTCAAGTATATTTGTGAACACAACACACACACACACACATAGCATCTTTATAGTGAGTATGGGTTATTTGATTATATGATATTATGTCTGTAGTTTGGTTTGAAACTTTAGTCTTGAATCCGGATAATTCGCTGAGGCACATTAGATTGGAATTCCATTTTGGCTGGAAAACTTGGGACTCAATTGCATCATAGTTTAGTTTGCATAGCATGTAGTTGCATTACATTGTTTATTGTCGTATGCATTGCTTGAGGGCAAGCAATAATTCAAGTTTGGGGGTATTTGATAAGTAGGTTTTATACCTACTTATTGGGTACTAAATTAAGAGAATTATGCTCAGCTCAAGTAGTTTTATTATGTGTTATGTGCATTTTCTGTTTGTCTTGCAGTAAATATAGTTGGAACTCCTTTTAGCATCATAAGGCGTGGAAAAGCAAGAAATGGCATGGAATGGCATTAGCATGGATTGGCATGGTGGCATGAAGCTAGAAAAGGCATGGTAAGATGAACAATGTACTACAAAAGAGAAAGGATGAAGAACAAACAACAACAAACAAGAAGCAGCAACAGCAAGACAGCAGAAGGCAGAATGCAGTAGCCGCGCGGCCGCGCTGCTAATCAAGCCTTACATCACGCGCCCGTGCCACATGAAATCAGAGACTATTTTGCATCATCACGCGGCCGCGCCCCAGCAATGAAGGAATTTGGTGTGCCCACGCCAAGACCTCGGCAGACAATTCTATCGCACGCCCGCGCCGATTTTGCAGTATAATCTCGCGCGGCCGCGCGAGTCTTCTACAGTCAATTTTGTTGACTTTTTATAATTTGAAATTTGAGCACATTGGCTCAACTGAACGATATGGTTGGCACCAGACGTGTTTGTGGGTAGTCTTTTATAAATTTTATTATTATTATTATTAGGGTTTTGAAGTTTTAACTAGGCTGGAGAGGTTTGGATCATTTTGGATGATACATTTTAATTCCTCTCTTTATCTAGATTATTGAATAATTACTAGTTTTCATTTTTGGAGATTTTTGGTGTATTGGAACAAGCGTGGAACAAATTTTGCACCAGGATTAACAGATTTGCTATATCATTTCTATTACCTCTATTGTTTGCATTATTTAATTCTATGTATTGCTTAAATCCCATAATGGCTTTTGGTTTAGAAATGAACTAAACTCCATTATGCGATTCTAATGGATTTTGATATGGAGCGTAAATTTATATATCTGATTGTATTGTTGTATGGTTATCATTGGATTAACCATTATGATTTAGATTAATGAATGAATGTTTGATCACCATTCGTATTGTTTGCTTGTAGGGATTTGAAAAATGAAATATGTGTTTGGATAAAATCATAATGCCATATGTTCATGAGGCTGATTTGTTAAGCTTTGTGATTCGTGAACCGGATAGACATATACCTTTTCACTGTGTGTAGTAAGGAAAAGAGCATGTACTTTAATTTATTATTGCTACAATTTCACATAGACATATAGTGATTTTGGTAATAATATCGCTTACATGATTTCTATCATATAGGGAAGTTATGTGAATTGGCTATAGTTCATTGAAAAATGGTTATCTCCAATATTGTGCTCTTGACTATTTTTCCATGTTAAATAATTAAACATTACATGATGGTTGTAGTTTAGATGAAATATTAAATGAAATTAGAATCTCATTCTTCTCCAATTTGATTACATCATTTTAGTTATTATATTTGTTATTTTATGAATTAATTTAGAGTTAAATATAATTGTGAGTTGATCGTTTAAGCATATAAAAATAGTGATATAGTTGATGCATGATAATTTAGATATAACACCTATCTCCGTGGATCGATACTTTTTTTACTCTTTACTACTTGTTGAGCCATGTATGCTTGCATGAGTTAGAGTCCTTTTTGTTAAAGTAAAAAGGAGGCAACAACTGTTGAAAATGTGATCCACCAGATGATGGAATTTCTCAACATCTATTGACTTAGGTAGTTAGGCTTCTTCCAAAACCCTAAGCAATACCTTCCTATGATATTCGGAAGAGAATACCAAGTCTAGTATGGAAATTTGATGTGGAGCTTCTCTTAAGCTTGAAACCACCTTGGTTTCATTATGGCCCATAGTATGGAGAAATTCTTCCCCTTTTTCCATGGGAATCTTCCCATTTGTCTTGATGGTAGGCTTCATCACCCGTTGGGGAAGATACAGTGGATCATCCTTCGATACTGCAGCAGTTATGTGAGATGTGGATCCTTCAGCCCCTCTGTAAATCCATGGAACTTTTTGTAGACTGACAACAGGATATTGTGGTCTGAATGGAAAGATAATTGGCTCTGGCGCAACCACTTTCAAAGGATTGTCAACACCTTTGAGTTGAATTGGTTGTATTATATGTGAGGGGGTAGCTGAGTCTGTCTAAGAAGATATAACCGCTACGACCTCCTTCCATTTTGTAGGAAATGCGTCCCCACTCTCTAGTAAAATAGTGTGATCGTCTGCCAGCTGTAGGACACCATTGTCAATTAAGTTCTAAATAAGGTGGCGGAGTGCCCAACATTGTTCTATACTGTGACCGCGAGAGCGGGAGTGATACTGACATACTCTATTAGAATTAAACCGCCTTGACCGGGGATTGATGGGAGGTAATAGAGCTATAATTCTACCTTCATTGATTAGCATCTGAAATATTTCCTCCATAGGTTGGCCAAGGTACGTAAATTCCCACTTGTTGGCAAAATCTCGGCGAGCCTTGGCACTTGCTCTTTTTACAATTTTATCCTCCAGTGTTTCACTTTCTGGAGATGATGATGGAGTATTCATGACAAAAGGAAGGAGGCTAGCATGCTCATGACTAACTAATTGGCGTGTGACTTAGTACTGATGAATCACTAGTTCTGTCAATTGCCCAACTTGCTTACAAAGAGCTTTCATAAATTGGAACGGTGCGTAGTCCCGTTTGTCAGCACCGTCCTTACTGGTTTGGGCGGATTCACCACCGTAATTGGAACTCTATCCACTGCTCCAATTAATCATGTTAACCTCTTCTTCCTTGTGTTGAGGAGGAGGGTTGTCTTGCACATGGGGTTGGTCAGGTTTTGGTACCACAATCTCACCATTATCAATCAAATCTTGGATCTTGTGTTTCAAGGCCCAGCAATCTTGAGTATCATGTCCTGGAGCTCCAGCATGATAAGCACATTTTCGACTAGCATTAAAACCATTTCCATTCGAGTTGGCTGGTGGAAGAAGATGAGTAATTTTCTTCTGAATTGTCAGAAGATTGAGAATGTTCTCGAGTGAGTCCCCCAAGGGTGTGAACACTCGAGTGCGTCTGCCTTCTCCACTCTTTGGCAACGATGGGTTCGAAGATTGTGCTTGAAAGGGGGAATAATTTCTCCTCTGGATAGGCATATTCTGACTGCCTTTCTGACCTTGTAGTATCAAGGAAACATCCTCCTCTTTCTTTTTATGGACCCTCCGGGGGTTGTTTCCATGATTTCCGGACTAGATATGTTCAGCAACAACTTTAAGGGCAACTAGGTCTTGAATCTTTTCTGACTTCAATCCCATATCTGCCATCTCCCCATGTTTAATCATTTCTGAGAATGGTTTGCCAATACCGGTTAAGACTCTCTCATAGAAAGGAGTTTCTTGTATGTCTGTGAAGGTCATAACCATCTCACACTCATTCATAAAGGGAACAACCTGAGCAGCAAGGTGCCTCCACCTTTGAGCATACTCTCTGAAAGATTCATTGGTTTGTTTCCTGACTTTAGTAATTTGGTATCGGTCAAGAGCCATCTGAGACTGGAAGCTGTACTGACTGAGGAAGGCATGAGCTAGCTCCTCCCAGCTATGGATCTTGGAGTTGTCTAATTAGGTATACCATGATCGGGCTTCTTCAGTCAGACTTTTCTGGAACAGCTGCATTCTGAGCTTCTCATCCTCGACATAAGATCCGAGTTCTCCGATGAATACCTTCAAATGTGTGTAAGGATCTCCTAACCCGTCATACTTTTCAAAGTCAGGAGTTTTGAACTTCTCTAGATAATGCACACCAGGGAATATACAAAGGACATCATAGGAAACACTCCCATGTGCTCCAATTCCTTTGATAGAATGGATGGTCTCTTCCATTTGTAGGACTTTCTTTCTGATATCACCGGTGCTAGGATCTTCTTTAAGATGAGTGGTATCATGGATTTTGTTGGTTGTATCCAACTGAAGCTCAATTACTGGAATGGATTTATCCGGACCTTGGGTTCCTCCTTATGCAGAGGATTCTGTATATATGGGTATCTATGGACCCTGAGTAGACTGATGTAATTCCTTAAGTAGAACAGCCAACTCTGTAATTTCTTTACTTAATCTGTCAAATTCTTCACGAGAGACAAGATTAGGATTAGTCTGGTAGGATGAAGACATAATTGGTTGTAGGCTCATGGCCTTTTTGAATTTTGAACGAGTAATAGGTCCAATTGCTTCCCTGCAAAAGCTGACATAGTTAAGTTTTAGGGAATGTATAAATGTTTACATGCTATATGATGTATCCGTTTTAGGAGTATTATCCTGCAAAACGGATGTCAACTGTTTGTGTGACATGATAGCATGTTAAACTTTTTAAATATGCATGTATACATATTTCCTCATATTTCCCATTACATGGAGATCAATATGGAATGAAATTACAAGTAATTGAATTTACGAGTAATTTTAAAATGGGAAAGCATGAAGAAACTTTCCTCCGCGTTTGGTTTATCAGAGGCTGACCTATCATAGGCTACTCTCGCGGCTTTTTGGCATGAACGTTCCCAAATCATCGCAATTTACTCGACGAAAAGTTAATCCAGTCTTTTAACTTGAGCGAATTTGGGTGGTGCCTTTCCTGAGCCTCGTTGGGATTAGTCTCCCTATGGGTCCAGTAATCAAACACCGACAGGATAGCCTCCTGATGGAGGAACCACACAACATACATTCACATTCAACGTGTCTCACCGTTTATGAAAATGATGACATATGCGAAGCACTAATATCACAAGCAGATATAGTGTAAAGCATTAAGTACAGTAAGTAAATGCATTCATTCACATCCATCAAATGTAAATGCAACATCCACACACAAGCATATAACAGTTTTGAAAAGCTTGTAATAGCGACTTAAGTCCTCTTACTGTTCGATCCCCAGCAGAGTCGGCACCTGTCGACGTCAGGATTTTTATTTGTCCCATTTCTGTTCTTGTCTTTTAGTGTTCTCATGTTAGGTGAGATTTGTTTGAAAAAATAAGTTATGAAAAGGTCCGACATGTATATGTCGACGATTGAACTGTAAAAGTCGCCAATTTACTTTTTAAATGGTTGTACCAACACAAGCGAAAAAATATTTGCACATTGTCCTAGTGATGTGACACTTCTTAACAGGTCTGTGAAAACCGAGATTCGTTAGGGTCTAGGGACTTGGTTATGCGGAGGGAAGGTGTTAGGCACCCCTCGACATCTGTGTTGCCACGGTGGCCGCCACTTTTTCAATTAAACTGTTATATGAGTGTGTGTGTGTGTGTGTGTGTGTGTGTGTATGGATCAATGTGCAATTATTTGGAAGTAATGCTATGCCTCGTTTGCACCTATATACAAAGGGTTTGAATTTTGTATAAAAGTTTAATTTTAACAAGATATAGCAATGACGTTTTTTAAAAAGAGGTTTTTCAACCCTTTCTGCTCAATAGTAATTGAGGCCTTTGATACTTCCATTTTATTATGGGTTCGGCTGGATTCCTTTTATTTTCGAGATGTGAGGCATCTTCGAGAAAATAAGATATATAGCAGTACCAAACTCCTAGTGGGTATGAAAACCATCTAAGGAAATTCGAACACCGTAATTAATTTACAAGCCATGTCAAGCTGAAAATGTCCATCACGGGAACCGAATCTAGATTCAGGAGACTGAATTGGTGATCACATGATTTCTAGGCTCACATGATGTAGCAATTTGTATAAAAGTTGTAAACAGTTTATATATATAAAAGTTGTATGTGATGCCCCAAAACAGGTATACATCACCCATTCTAAGTCGCCAAAACATGGTACAGAAACAACTACAATTTTATTAATACAATTGCCGTGCAAAATACAACAACACCTAAACTGTGAGTTAAATACAAATATTATCTTCTAAACAATATCCACACTCAAAGAAGTCATCATTACAATTATTGATATATTATTTTACAAAAATGGTGAGGACTACTAAACAACTTTTTAAAACCATTATTTCATACCCCGACTAGTACTTGCTACATTCTCGCCTCCTGAGAAGAAAAATGGAACAAAAAGGAAAAGGGTGAGCTCAACTAGCCCAATAAAAAATATTATGACCAAGATAATATAGAACAAATTATCGTTAGTCCTCAACAGGAAAAAATTAAATATAATACAATAGACAACAAGTTTTTAATCAATATTCGTAGCAGAAATAATAATTCATTAGAAAAGATAAGTAGAGAACAAATATTAAGGATTCGTCCTTTAAACAATCCGAGTTCAAAAATACTTCATAAATAATCATAGTGAAGTAAAATTTAAGAATGATCACAACATGGATACAATCAAAGCTAGTATCCATAATACATATCTTGGACAAAAAACAAAAATTTAATTTTTTTAATGAATAGTGCCGTATTCGTGAATAGTACCGTATACGTGAATAGTACCGTATACGTGAATAGTAACCCCAACACTAAAAGTTCTAAATTTGATAAAAAGTTCAGATCAATATTTTCGCATAATGGTATTGAAATAAATAATATCATTTATAAAAAATAGCATCCCTTACTTCGAAAAGACAGTACTTCTGACTGAAATACCGGATATAGTGCTGAAGGAACTTGCACCGTATAGCAACACTCAAAGTATCAAAATACTCACAAAAATACGCTCGATAATATAGAGAGAAAAGATTTCAATTTCTGATGTGTTTTTTAATTCTAACCTAAGCACCCTATTTATAGGAAAATGCTTAGAACACCAAAGTAGAAAATTTAATAAAATAATATTATTTATAAAAAAATTCTTACGCACACTTTTACCAACTGATTTCAACACTTTGCACATGTTAGTGTAGCTCACAAAATTAAAAAAAAATATTTTTATTAAAAAGAATATTTAAAACTTCAAAAATCATTTATTCCGGAACTTCAATAATTCATAATAAATTTTATCAGAAAATTTCGAATCTTATGTCCTTTCCATAGGAAATTCAATTCTCTACAACTTTGTAGTTTTAAGTTTTTCCAAATTCCAAACAACAATTGACCGAAATCCACATACGGACAATTTTACTAGCTATAATCAAATTTCAGTCAAAAATGGGGTCCACAAACATGAAAAACATGTTTTAAATATTTTTCATAACAAAAATACTTCTCCTCCTCATTTACTCATATATCACACATTCATTGTAAAATATCACCATTATTATATTATTATAATATAATAATATATTTAATTGAATTATTTCATCAGAAAAGATAAAATATCAATTTTCAACAATTGTCACATTAAAAATTTTCTTCATCTATATCCAAATAAAATAAATATTTTTTTTATCATAAAAATCAATAATTAATTATTCACAAATAATATTACAAAATCATAATACTGACAACCAGGCCGTTCCTAGGAAAGAAGGGGCTTTTCAGTAAGGATTTCTTCTTACTGGCGCGCAATTAGGTGACCAAACCTCTCCTTAGACAGAACTTTCTAGACATTGCCAATAATGATATCTAATAATATTATTCAAATAATATGAATTATTAATCTGATAATGGGAAATACTGTGTAGTGACAATTATTGAAACAACAATAATATAAAATATCAACATAACAATTATTGAATCAATAGAATAAAATATTGAACAGTAATTACTGTAACAATTATTGAGTAGTGCCTTCCTACATAAGAATCAATAATTCGTGCAATACCGTGTGCTATTGTGCAACAACGCGTATTACTGTGTTTTAACCACCGGGTATTCCAACAGTATTAACGGTAACAACTACGCCGTTATTTATAAACAACTTATATTTGTCGTTTTCTTCATCCAATTGCTTTCCGTTATGGGGCCCACACAAGGTTGCGCTGTCGTACGAATATTCCCCTACAGTAAGAATATTTCACGACAAGACAAATATTCCCCGACAACAATAAATATTTTATAACCACTTGCTTATTTAAAATATTTGCGCATTTTACCCATAACTAACCATATTAATCAAATCAATCCTAAAATAATAAATAGAGAAATTTAATTTCATTTATAATAAGTTGGGGTCTTACAACTTCCCCTCCTTGTGAAATTTCGTCCTCGAAATTGACATACGTACCTGATATTTCGGAAAGGTGAGGATACCTTGCTTTCATTTATGTTTCCAACTCTCAGGTCATTTCCTCAATAGCATGGTTCGTCCACAAAACTTTGACTTGTGGTATGACCTTTGTGCGTAGGACATGCTCTTTTCTATCCAAAATCTGGACAGGTACCTCCTCATACGTTAAGTCTTCGGCTATCTCGTCTGATTCTAACTCAATAATGTGGTTCGGATCATTTACATATTTACGAAGCATAGATATGTGAAAAATATTATAAACACGAGACATTCTTGGAGGTAACGCGAGTCTATAGGCTACTTTTCCTACTTAGTCAAGAATCTGAAATGTACTAATAAATCGTGGATTGAGTTTTCCTCTCTTCCCAAATCTTGTAACTCCCTTCCGTGGAGCAACTCGCAACAATACATGATCCCCAATACTAAATTCCACGTCCTTTCGATGAAGATCTGCATAACTCTTTTGTCGATCTTGTGCCGTTTGTATACGTTGTCAAATTATTTGGATCTTTTTCGTAGTCATACGTACCAACTCTGGTCCCAACAATGTTGCTTCACCCACCTCATCTCAATATATTGGAGAGCAACACTTTCGTCCATATAATGCTTCGAATAGAGCCACACCTATACTTGCCTGATAACTGTTGTTGTAAGAGAATTCCACCAATGGTAAATACTTATCTCAACTCCCTTCAAAATCTTGGAGATAAAGTCTTAATAAATCTTTAAGAGTTTGAATAGTCCTCTCTGATTGTCCGTCCGTTTAAGGATGGTATGCTGAACTGAATCGTAAATCCGTGCCCATAACTTTTTGCTAGCTAACCCAAAATCGTGAACTAAATCTTGGGTCACGATCCAAAACTATGGATACTGGCATGCCATGCAATCTCACAATTTTATTTACGTACATACGAGCAAGATGTTCAAGGGAATAAGTCTCATGTAACGAAAACGTGGGAAGACCCGTAACGAAATCAATGGTAATGTGTTCCCACTTCCATTGCAGAATCTCAAGTGGTTGCAATGGACCCTTCGGCACTTGATGCTCCGCCTTTACACGTTGACAAGTTAAACACCTCGAGATAAGCTTCGCGATCTCTCTCTTCATATTGTTCCACTAAAATGTATGTCGAAGAGCACGATACATTTTGGTACTTCCAGGGTGAATTGCAAACGGTGTGTTGTGTGCCTCCATCATAATTCTATATTTCTAGTCATAATCGTTAGGAACACAAAGTCTGGAGTTGACTCGATGTATTCCTTCTTCATCGATTCTTTCTTCCGGAATAGCACCTTCTTGCACTTTCTTCTTCATACGCATCAGCTCCATGTCTGTAGCTTGAGCGGCTTTAACTTTATCAATTAAAGTCAGTTCTACTCGTATGCTTGATATCATCACGTGGGTGCTTGGAGCCTTTACCTCTATCTCCATCCTTTGCAAGTCATACAAAATGGGCCTTTGTGTTAATAATATTGTACTCGTACCCGCATATGATCTTCTACTCAATGCGTTAGCTACCACGTTTGGCTTTCCAGGATAATATTAGATAGTATGGTCATAGTCTTTCAACAGCTCGAGCCATCGTCGTTGTCGCATGTTGAGTTCTTTTTGGGTGAAGAAATATTTGAGGCTTTTATGATCCGAATATATCTCCACTTTCTCCCCATATAAATAGTGCCTCCAGATTTTTAACGCGAAAACGACTGCTACTAACTCTAGATCATGAGTAGGGTAATTCCTCTCATATTCTTTGAGTTGTCGCGAGGCATAAGCAATGACCTTCCCATGTTGCATGAGAACACATCCTAACCCTTTGCCTGAAGCATCGTTGTAGATAATAAATCCATCTGAACTAGATGGTATTGTCAGGACAGGTGCCAAAATGAGTCTCCTCTTAAGCTCTTGAAAACTCTTCTCGCATTCTTCGCTCCATACGAATTTTGTATCTTTCCGAGTCAGTTGAGTTAACGGAGTAGCGATTCGAGAAAATCCTTCCACGAATCTCCGATAATAACCAGCTAAGACCAAAAAGCTACGTACTTTGGTCACCGACTTCGGTTGCTCCCAAGTTTGTATTGCTTTAATCTTCGCCGGGTCAACAGATACTCCATGTTTTGACACCACGTGCCCAAGGAATGCTACTTCCTCAAGCCAGAACTCGCATTTCTTCAACTTGACATATAGCTTATTTTCACGAAGCCTTTGGAGTACCAGCTTCAAATGGTGCTCATGATGTTCACGGCTTTTGCAATATATGAGGATGTCATCAATAAAGACAACAACAAACTGATCCAAATATTCTTTGAATAGTCGGTTCATCATATCAATGAAAGTCCCAAGAGCATTAGTCAATCCAAAAGACATGACTAGGAATTCATAATGTACGTATCGAGTTCTGAAGGCAGTCTTTGGAATATCCTCAGTTCTAATCTTCAGCTGATGATATCCAGAACGAATATTGATCTTTAAAAAGAATTGTGCTACTTGCAACTGGTTAAACAGGTCATCAATATGAGATAGCGGATACCTATTCTTGATGGTGACATGGTTCAATTCTCGATAGTCAATACAAAGTCGTACACTCCCGTCTTTCTTCTTTATAAATAAAACAGGAGCACCCCAAGGAGATGTACTAGGACGAAAGAAACTGATGTCCAACAACTCCTGTAGTTGGACCTTTAACTCCTAAAGTTCAATAGGAACCATTCGATATGGGATTTTTGAAAAGGGCTTTGTACCAAGTTCAAGATCAATAAAGAATTTAACTTCACGTTCTGGGGGTAGACCGGGAAGTTCTTCAGGGAATACGTCAGGAAAGTCACTAACAACAGGAATATTATTCAAATCTGACGTGTCTTTATTCAAATCCATAACATGGGCTAAGAAAGCTTGACATCCGTTTTTAATAAACGAATAACTTTATGGGCTTGATATGACAGTGATTGGTTTCAGTGGTTTAGTTGCTTGAATTCGAATAACAGGTTGGTTAGGAATATAAAAACTAACAAACTTACGAAAATAATCAATTTTGGCATGATGAGTAGTTAACCAATCAATGTCTAAAATCACATCAAATGCAAGTATCTTTAAAGAGATAAGGTCAGCAGGTAGTGTGATGGTGCCAACTTGGATCAAACAAGATTTATAAATAGTGGATGTAATGAAAGTTTCTCCTAACGGAGTCTCCACAGATAGGTTAAAGTCTAATTTCTCCGGAGTCAAGTTTAAACGTTGAGCACAAGCAGGAGAGATAAATGAATGGGTAGAATCGGTATCTAGTAATGTATAAACTTTTCAAGAATTTATGATTAGCTTACCCGTGATCACCTCGTTTGGGTTCCTTGCATTTTGACCAGTCACAACAAACACTCTTCTAGGAACCGTTGACTTTGACTTTTTTGGGACAGCCTTTTGAGTCACCATCCCCGCTGCACTTGGTTTCGCTACCGTACAATCTCGAGCGATATGTCCTTCCTTTCCACAATTATAGCATACCTTGAACTGTTGTGGGCAGTTTGGGCTGATGTGCCCCTCTTTTCCACATTTATAGCATACAACCGGTGGTCGTTCTCCTCCCTTGGAAACAGTTGCTGCTGGTGCTGACGTCTTCACATTATCATTGTTGAATATCTTCTTTTTAAAATCTCCTCCCGACTCGCTTCTTCTATTATCATGGCCACGATTACCACCAGAGTGGTTACCGCTTTTTTTCGTATTCTTTCCTCCCCGCTGGTTATCATTGCTCCGATGACTGCCACCACCGGTCTGACTCTAGTTGTTGTCCCTCGGTTGAACGTACTCGTTATCTCGCTCTAATAATTGAGCCATGTTGACAACATCTGAATATAGAGAAAATTTATGAGAAATGAGATACTAACGTATTTCGGGTTTCAAACCTCTCAGAAACATTCGTGTCATACGTTCCTCATTCTCCACCAAATGAGGTGCAAACCTGGATAACTCTACGAAATTCGCCTCGTACTGGGACACCGTCATGTTGTTCTGCTCCAGTCTAATAAACTCCACCTCATTCATATGACGAATACTTTCAGGAAAGTACTTGTCATTGAATAGTTTCTGAAATGTCTCCCAAGACATGCTGAGTGCGGCTGGATGGGTACGCTTCACAGATTCCCACCAGTAATCTGCCACATTACGGAACATAAAGGTGGCGAATAAAACCTTCTGTTCCTCCGTGCATCCCAAGACATCGAATATCTTGGTAACACGTTTCTGCCTTAATCGGATCCGGCTTTCCCCAGAATTTTGGTGGTCCCAACTCTTTGAACTGTTTGACTGTGACCAGCTGTGCGTTACAATTATTTCTACCTGTATTTTGAACAGAAGTCTCCCTCGTCTGGTTTTGCATGAACCGGAAAAAACTTCTAAACATCTCATCATTCATCATCTGCTCAGTGGTGTTGTTTACAGGAGGAACATTTCCAACCTGCTGCACGTTCTCCTCGGTGATTAATGGTGTCTCCACGGTCTCATTTACTCCACTGTTAACATTCTCGGTTGTCATTCTCAAATACTACCATAAAATAAGGGTTAATTAAAGAAATATCACATAATATTCCTATATTTTGACTAACCAACAAATAAGCTTAGGTAGGACACACTAGCGAAGAATTTACTCGTCTCTCCCCTCCTAGTTCTATTCCCCGATCTCCGCCAAAGACCATATCCCTAAGCTTTAATACCAACTGTGACGCCCCCAAAATATGTATACATCACCCATTCTGAGTCGCCAAAATATGGTACAGAAACAACTGCAACTTTATTAATACAATTGTCGTGCAAAATACGACAACACTTAAACTGTGAGTCTAAATACAAATATTATCTTCTAGACAATATCCACACTCAAATAAGTCCTCATTACAATTATTGATACATTATTTTTCAAAAATGGTGAGGACTATTAAACAACTTTCTAGAACCATCATTCCATACCCCAACTAGTACTTGCTACATTCTCGCCTTCTGAGAAGAAAAATGGAACAAAAATGAAAAGGGTGAGCTCAACTAGCCCAATAAAGAACATTATGACCAACATAATATAGAATAAATTATCGTTAGTCCTCAACAGAAAAAAATTAAATATAGTACAATAGACAACAAGTTTTAAATCAATATTCGTAGCAGAAATAATAATTCATTAGAAAAGTTAAGTAGAGAATAAAATCTACTATCTTCTATTTATGAATTTAAAAGTTCATCGTCAATATTTTATCCATGTAACATCAATCAATATATATATCTGAAATCCAATGTTCATCTTTGCACTACAGGCCAAAGATATTCATCAGTTGGTCATGTTCATCTAAACACCTGTTCATCTTTGCACTACGGGCCAAAGATATTCATCAAAAAATTATTCATCTTTGCACTACATGCCGAAGATATTCAGTTATATCATCATTTAGGACGGAGGATGATGAAAAATATTTTAAAGAAAACGAATCCAGTGAAACAAAAGAACAAATATTAAGGATTCGTACTTTAAACAATCCGAGTTCAAAAATACTTCATAAATAATCATAGTGAAGTAAAATTCAAGAATGATCAAAACATGGATACAATCAAAGCTAGTATCCATAATAGATATCTTGGACAAAAAATGAAAATTTAATTTTTCGATGAATAGTGTCGTATTCGTGAATAGTGCCGTATACGTGAATAGTAACCCTGACACTAAAAGTTTCAAATTTGATAAAAAGTTCAGATCAATATTTCGGCATTATGATATTGAAAGAAATAATATCATTTATAAAAAATAACATCCCTTACTTCGAAAAGACAGTACTTCTAACTGAAATATCGAATATAGTGCTTAAGGAACTTGCACCATATAGCAACACTCAAAGTATCAAAATACTCACAAGAATACGCTCGGTAATATGGAGAGAAAAGATTTCAATTTTTAGTGTGTTTTTCAATTCTAACCTAAGCATCCTATTAATAGGAAAAATGCTTAGAACACCAAAGCAAAAAATTTAATAAAATAATATTATTTATAAAAAATTTCTTACGAACACTTTTACCAACTAATTTCAGCACTTTGCACATGTTAGTGTAGCCCACAAAATAAAAAAATATATTTTTATTAAAAAAAATATTTATAACTTCAAAAATCACTTATTCCGGAACTTCAATAATTCATAATAAATAGCTCTTTTATCAAAAAATTTCAAATCTTATGTCCTTTCCATAGAAAATTCAATTCTTTACAACTTTGTAGTTTTAAGTTTTTTCAAATTCCAAACAAAAATTGACCGAAATCTACATACGGACGATTTTACAGGTTATAATCAAATTTCAGTCAAAAATGGGGTCCACAAACATGAAAAATAAGTTTTAAATATTTTTCATAACAAAAATACTCCTCCTCCTCATTTACTCATATATCACACATTCATTGTAAAATATCACCATTATTATATTATTATAATATAATAATATATTTAATTGAATAATTTCATCATAAAAGATAAAATATCAGTTTTTAACAATTGTCACATTAAAAATTTTCTCCATCTATATCCACATAAAAGGAATATTTTTCTTGTCATATAAATTAATAATTAATTATTCACAAATAATATTACAGAATCACAATACTGACAACCAGGTCGTTCTCAAGAAAGAGGTGGCTTTCTTATAAGGATTTCTCCTTACTGGCGCGCAATTAGGTGACCAAACCTCTCCTTAGACAGAACTTTCTAGATATTACCAATAATACAATCTAATAATATTATTCAAATAATATGAATTATTAATTTGATAATGGGAAATAATGTGTAGTGACAATTATTGAAACAACAATAATGTAAAATATCAACGTAGCAATTATTGAATCAATAGAATAAAATATTGAACAGTAATTACAGTAATAGTTATTTAGTAGTGCCTTCCTACATAAGAATTAATAATTGGTACAATACCGTGTGCTACTGTGCAACAACGCGTATTACTGTGTTTTAACCACCGGGTATTCCAACAGTGTTAACGGTAACAACTACGCCATTATTTATAAATAAATTATACTTGTCGTTTTCTTCATCCAATCGCTTTCCGTTATGGGGCCCACACAAGCCTGCACCGTCGTACGAATATTCCCCGACAGTAAGTATATTCCACGACCAGAAGAATATTCCCCGACAACAATGAATATTTTATAGCCACTTGCTTATTTAAAATATTTGCGCATTTTACTCATAACTAACCATATTAATCAAATCAATCCTAAAATGTTAAATAGAGAAATTCAATTTTATTTATAATAAGTTAGGGTCTTACACTGTAAATATATATATACAGACTTGATCAATCACCACGAAGCACCTCCATGGGGGATCAGAGATGTAATATAAAAAAGTGGTAAATATATATATAGAGACATGATCAACCACCACGAAGCACCTCCATGGGAGATAGGAAATATTGTCAGACCCTGAATTTTATGAAATAAAAGTATTCAATTTTTCTATTTTGATAAATAGTTAAATTGATAAAAGTTTAAAGTTAAGGTTAATATGTGAATTTTTTTTTTTTGCAAAGTAAGTAAGTTGATATAAAATATTCGTTGTGTCGGAAAAAATTCGATTAGTCGGGGAATATTTTTTTTGTCGAGGAATATTCGTACGAAAGTACAATCATTGGTGGACTCCACAACGGAATTATTGTCGGATTGAGAAAACGACAAAAATATTTTTATGAAAATAACGGTGGAAGTTTTACCGTTAACTGTTGAAACACCCAGTGTTAAAAGTACAGTAATACGCGTGGTTGCATAGTAGCACACGGTATTGATTATTGATGCTTACGTGAGAAGTCACTCAGTTTTGATTTATTAGTATTATTAATGTAATAAAACAGAAAAGCTTTTTATATAAAACATAATACTTTCATAAAGTTATCTGTTTTATTAGACAATAATTAGAATATATTATATTTTATTATGCATAGTGTTTGCATGGTGCCTGCGTAGTATTTGAATAGTAAAATCTTTTATAAAGTTATCCGTTTTATTAGATTATAAATAGAATATATTATATTTTATTTAAAAGATTTTGCTTTAAATATGGACTGTCCGATTAAAATCAAATCAATCTGGACCGTTCATAAATTAATTACTATGCAGTCCATTCTTCTATAAATAGAAGCTCATTCCTTCATTATTTCTTACGAATTCACTGAAACTCTAGAGAGAGAAATTATAGAGAGGGAGAAGAAAAGTATTCTGCTACTTCACTACTCCGATATCAAGTTTCTTCTACGGTAAGGGATATTATTTGTTGTTCTCGTAAAGGGTATTCTTTCTTTCTTATTCATGAAGAGAACTTCTATTATTCCATTCTTTTTTTATTCTGTTGGAATAACCTGTATACGCGGGCTACCCTATACTTGGTGAAACTCTTCTGTTATTACATTTTTATTATTCTGTTGGAACATCCTATCTGTGCTTTACGCCAGACCTGGTTCCGTTATTTATTATTCTGTCGGAATATCCTGTCTGTGCTTTACGCTGGACATGGTTCCATTATTTATTATTATGTTGGAATATCTTGTATGTGCGTTTACGCCGAACCTGGTTCCATTATTTATTATTCTATCAGAATATCCTGTCGGTGCATTTACGCATGACCTGGTTCCACTATTTATTTTTCTGTTAGAATAATCTGTCTGTACGGGCTATCGTATGCCTGGTGATTTCTTTTGTTATTCCATTCTTTATTATACTCAGTCGGTTAAAGTTTTGGCTTTTATACTCCATGAAATTAGTGAAATATTCTTGATATTTGCGCTTCATCTAGTATCTTTTCATGGAAGTATTCTTCTGAGCATTTTTGAATTTTACTCCACAAAGCAGTATCATGTTGACAATTTGGACGTTATTGATTCCTGGATAAATTAATTCTTGAACTTGTTTTATTGAATTATTATGTCATTGTCATCATCCTCATGTTTATATTATGTTGAAATTCATCTGTGGCCTTTACTACATAGATGGACTTGGTATGATTATGACCAGGGATTATTCGGTATAATCATGACCGTAATGTTACAAATGATGTGGAAAAGTCCTCATTGGCCCGTAGTGCATTTATGGACAATTTTTGGTATGATTATGACTATTGATTCTCTACGGCCAAGGATGCAAAGATGAATTATTTTATAGCATGATCATGACCGTTGATGAAAACATGATTATCTTTGGCCCGTAGTGCATGGATAATTTGTGGTCGTGATACTAATGAATATCATTGGCCTGTAGTGCAGGGATGATTTGATGATGTGGATTAATTATTGAGCTGAGTCTCAGCGATGAAATATTAATTCATGGATGTGATAATAATGAATATCTTTGGCCGTAGTGCATGGATAATTCATGGATATGATACTAACGAATATCCTTAGCCGTAGTGCATGGATAATTCGAAGGTGTGGATTATTTATTAAGTTGAGTCTCAGCGATAAAATATTGGTTATACACTTTTAATTTGTAGAAGATAGTAGATATCATGCTCTACTTGACTCTTCTAAAATACAGTTGTATGTCTTTGGCCGTAGTGCAAAGATGAATTTATTAGTATGATTATGAACAAGAATTGTGATTTGGTATAACCATGATTTTTGATATTTCAGGTGAATATAGGTGATGAAAATTATCTTCGTCCTAGGTGCGAAGAGCAATTTAGAATCACAATTATGATTATGAGTTATTCATATGATTATGGACAAGAATGGTTGATTGATGTTACAAGGATAAAACATTATTGGTGGACTTTTAACATGGAGAAGATAATAGACCTAATGGTCTATTTGACTCTTCTAATGGATTGCTCGTTCCGCTGCAACTATGGTTGAAAAGTTTAATCAGCTACCATATGTTCTAAATCTCTGATTTATTAATGATGAAGGCTATTGATGATTTAAATTAGCTTTAATTATGATATTCTTTACTGGGCTAGTTAAGCTCACCCTTTTGCTTTCATTGTTCTCTTTAGGAAGTGAGAACGCAGCAGGGACTAGTCGGAAAACAGAGTGACAGTCCAGATAATATCATTAGTAGTCCTCACTATTTTATGAAATAGTGTCATAGCTGTGGAGGTTCTCCCTAA
Source organism: Panax notoginseng (assembly GCA_016801055.1). Lineage (NCBI taxonomy): Eukaryota > Viridiplantae > Streptophyta > Magnoliopsida > Apiales > Araliaceae > Panax > Panax notoginseng. The sequence goes on from CM029013.1 coordinate 118,563,079, forward strand.
ACAGTACAAAAAAGTGTGTTGTATTCTATACATCATTTAGTAGTTATATTTGGTGAATCAAGTAGGGTGAGGTGAACCCAACTTTGGAAGGGCGTTTTGCCACTATCATACAAGATGTCTAATGACATACAACCTCGTGTTCTCATAAGACATGGTTGTGTACATACCCGTGCTGAATATATCTATGAGCACTATCTATATGATCTTGGAGTTTATTTGAAGTATAATTTTCACTTGGAGACAACAGAGATATTTATATGTCAAGAGAAGACTCACCATTAGAAAGAAGATGATAGTAATCTTCTTATTTTTATTTGGGAACTTTTGGGTCAACCAAGGATAATTCTGTTGACATATGATATCAATCATAACCTAGACGCATGGCCTCTCATGTACGAAGGTTTCCTTGAGCACTTCCCAAATATTTTAATTTCTAAAACAGTTTTTGACTATACTTTTATATAAAGTATCATTGTAAGGTTGTGGTCGAGGTACCATGAGAGTTACATACATTTGTATTAAAACTCATAGTTAACTGTGGTCGTATTCTATACGACATCTCAACAGTTGTATAAATGAAGTTATATTTGAATTTTGTACAATGTATCTGGCGACTCAGAATGGGTGATGTATACCTATTTTAGGGGTGTCACAGTTGGTATCAGAACTTAGGGATATGGTCGCTGGCGGAGATAAGAGTCTAGAACTAGGAGGGGAGAGACGAGTTATATACTTCGCTAGTCTGTGACTTACCTAAGCTGAAATTGTTTACTTAATAAGTTGACAAATTATGATATGTCAATTAACCTTTGTTTTGAAGCTATATTCTAGAATGATATCTGCAATACAGAAGTTGAGAAATGGGAAAATCATGATAGCGACAAAATTATCGGGAATGTACAATCTGAAAAGAAAACAAGGTATTCTCATCTCTTTGAATATCAAGTACGTACGTAAATTTTGAGAGCGAAATTTCATAAGGAGGGGTGATTGTGAGACCCCGAATTTTATAAAATAAAAGTATTCAATTTTTCTATTTTGGTAAATAGTTAAATTGATAAAAGTTTAAAGTTAAGGTTAATATGTGAAATTTTTTTTTGCAAAGTAAGCAAGTTGATATAAAATATTCGTTGTGTCGGGGAATATTCAATTAGTCGGGGAATATTCTTTTTGTCGGGAAATATTCGTACGACGGTACAATCATTGGTGGACCCCACAACGGAATTATTGTCAGATTGAGAAAATGACAAAAATATTTTTATGAAAATAACGGCGGAAATTTTACCGTTAACTGTTAAAACACCCGGTGTTAAAAGTACAGTAATACGCGTGGTTGCATAGTAGCACACGGTATTGATTATTGATGCTTACGTGAGAAGTCACTCAGTTTTGTTTTATTAGTATTATTAATGTAATAAAACATAAAAGTTTTTATAAAAAACATAATACTTTTATAAAGTTATCTGTTTTATTAGACAATAATTAGAATATATTATATTTTATTATGCATAGTATTTGCATAGTGCCTGCATAGTATTTGTATAGTAAAATCTTTTATAAAGTTATTTGTTTTATTAGATTATAAATAGAATATATTATATTTTATTTAAAAGATTTTTCTTTAAATATGGATCGTCCGATTAAAAGTAAATCAATCTGGACCGTTCATGAATTAGTTACTATGCAGTTCATTCTTCTATAAATAAAAGCTCATTCCTTCATTATTTCTTACGAATTCACTGAAACTCTAGAGAGACAAATTATAGAGAGAGAGAAAAAAAAAGTATTCTGCTACTTCACTACTCCGATATCAAGTTTCTTTTACGGTAAGGGATATTATTTGTAATTCTCGTAAAGGGTATTCTTTCCTTCTTATTCATGCAGAGAACGTATGTTATTCCATTCTTTATTATTCTGTTGGAATAACCTGTATACGCGGGCTACCCTATACTTGGTGAAATTCTTCTATTATTACATTTTTATTATTTTGTTGGAACATCCCATTTGTGCTTTACGCCGGACCTGGTTCCATTATTTATTATTCTGTCAGAATATCATCTTTGTTCTTTACGCCGGACCTGGTTCCATTATTTATTATTCTGGTGAAATATCTTGTGTGTGCGTTTACGCCGGACCTGGTTCCATTATTTATTATTCTGTCAGAATATCCTGTCGGTGCATTTACGCATGACCTGGTTCCACTATTTATTTTTCTATTGGAATAACCTGTCTGTGCGGTCTATCGCATGCCTGTTGATTTCTTTTGTTATTCCATTCTTTATTATACTCAGTTGGTTAAAATTTTGGCTTTTATACTCCATGAAATTAGTGGAATATCCTTAATATTTGCGCTTCATCCAGTATATCTTTTCATGGAAGTATTCTTCTGAGTATTTTTGAATTTTACTCCACAAAGCAGTATCATGTTGACAATTTGGACGTTATTGATTCCAAGATAAATTAATTCTTGAACTTGTTTTATTGAATTATTCTGTCATTGTCATCATCCTTATGTTTATATTATGTTGAAAGTCATCTATGGCCTGTAGTGCATAGATGGACTTGGTATGATTATGACCAGGGATTATTCGATAAAATCATGACCGTAATGTTACAAATGATGTGGAAAAGTCCTCATTGGCCTGTAGTGCATTGATGGACAGTTTTTGGTATGATTATGGCTATTGATTCTATTCGGCCAATGGTGGAAAGATGAATTGTTTTATGGCATGATCAGGACCGTTGATGAAAACACGATTATCTTTGGCCCGTAGTGCATGGATAATGCGTGGTCGTGATACTAATGAATATCCTTGGCCTGTAGTGCAGGGATGATTCGATGATGTGGATAAATTATTGAGCTGAGTCTCAGCGATGAAATATTAATTCATGGATGTGCTAATAATAAATATCTTTGGCCGTAGTGCATGGATAATTCATGGATGTGATACTAACAAATATCCTTGGCCGTAGTGCATGGATAATTTGAAGGTGTGGATTATTTATTAAGCTGAGTCTCAGCGATAAAATATTGGTTATACACTTTTAATTTGTAGAAGATAGTAGATATCATGCTCTACTTGACTCTTCTAAAATACAGTTGTATGTCTCTGGCCGTAGTGCAAAGATGAATTTATTAGTATGATTATAAACAATAATTGTGATTTGGTATAACCATAATTTTTGATGTTTCAGGTGAATATAGGTGATGAAAATTATCTTCGTCCTGGGTACGAAGAGCAATTTAGAATCACAATTATGATCATGAGTTAGTCATATGATTGTGGACAGGAATGGTTGATTGATGTTACAGGGATAAAACTTTATTGGTGGACTTTTAACATGGAGAAGATAATACACCTAATGGTATATTTGACTCTTCTAATGCATTGCTCGTTCCGCTGCAACTATGGTTGAAAAGTTTTATCAGCTACCATATGTTCTAAATCTCTGATTTATTAATGATGAAGGGTATTGATGATGCAAATTAGCTTTAATTATGATATTCTTTACTGGGCTAGTTGAGCTCACCCTTTTGCTTTCATTGTTCTCTTCAGGAAGTGAGAACGCAGCAGGGACTAGTCGGGAAATGGAGTGACGGTCCAGATGATATCATTAGTAGTCATCACTATTCTATGAAATAGTGTGATAGATGTGGAGGTTCTCCCCAAACATTATAGAAAAGTGTGTTGTATTCTATACATTATTTAGTAGTTATAATTGGTGAATCAAATAGGGTGAGGCGAGCCCAACTTTGGAAGGGTGTTTTGCAACTATCATACAAGATGTCTAATGACATACAACCTCGTATTCTCATAAGACATGGTTGTGCACATCCACTTGCTGAATATATCTATGAGCACTATCTATATGATCTTGGAGTTTATTTAAAGTATAATTTTCACTTGGAGACAACAGAGATATTTATATGTCTAGAGAAAACTCGCCATTAGAAAGAAGATGATAGTAATCTTCTTGTTTTTATTTGTGGATTTTTGGGTCAACCAAGGATAATTTTGTGGACATATGATATCTATCATAACCTAAACGCACGACCTCCCATGTACGAAGGTTTCTTTGAGCACTTTCCAAATATTTTAATTTCTAAAACAGTTTTTGCCTATACTTTTATGTAAAGTATCATTGTAAGGTTGTGGTCGAGGTACCATGAGAGTTACATACATTTGTATTAAAACTCATAGTTAACTGTGGTCGTATTCTATACGACAGCTCAACAGTTGTATAAATAAAGTTATATTTGAATTTTGTACCATGTATCTGGCGACTCAGAATGGGTGATGTATACCTATTTTGGGGGTGTCATAGTTGGTATCAGAGCTTAGGGATATGGTCGTTGGCGGAGATAAGAGTCTAGAACTAGGAGGGGAGAGACGAGTTATATACTTCGCTAGTGTGTGACTTACCTAAGCTGAAATTGTTTACTTGATAAGTTGACAAATTATGATATGTCAATTAACCTTTGTTTTGAAGCTATATTCTAGAATGATATCTGCAATACAGAAGATGAGAAATGGGAAAATCATGATAGCGAGGAAATTACCAGGAATATACAATCTGAAAAGAAAGTACGGTATTCTCATCTCTTCGAATATCAAGTACGTACGTAAATTTTGAGGGCAAAATTTCATAAGGATGGGTGATTGTGAGACCCCGAATTTTATGAAATAAAAGTATTCAATTTATCTATTTTGGTAAATAGTTAAATTGATAAAAGTTTAAAGTTAAGGTTAATATGTGAAATTTTTTTTTGCAAAGTAAGCAAGTTGATATTAAATATTTGTTGTGTCGGGGAATATTCGATTAGTCGGAGAATATTCTTTTTGTCGATTGAAAAAACGACAAAAATATTTGTATGAAAATAACGACTGAAGTTTTACCGGTAACTGTTGAAACACCCGGTGTTAAAAGTACAATAATATGCGTGGTTGCATAGTAGCACACAGTATTGATTATTGATACTTACGTGAGAAGTCACTCAGTTTTGTTTTATTAGTATTATTAATGTAATAAAACAGAAAAGCTTTTTATATAAAATAAAATACTTTTATAAAGTTATCTATTTTATTATACAATAATTAGAATATAATATATTTAATTATGCATAGTGTTTGTATAGTGCCTGCATAGTATTTGCATAGTAAAATCTTTTATAAAGTTATTCGTTTTATTAGATTATAAATAGAATATATTATATTTTATTTAAAAAATTTTGCTTTAAATATAGACCATCTGATTAAAAGTAAATCAATCTGGACCGTTCATGAATTAGTTACTATGTAGTCCATTCTTCTATAAATAGAAGCTCATTCCTGCATTATGTGATAACCCGGGATTTCGAATAATCTAAAATTTACGAATAATTTTTTTTTAATTAATATTAATATTAATTATCTTTTATGTGACAAGTATCGGTGATACGTGTTTCGAGAAGGTCAATTTGTGTATTGACTAATAAAAATATAGTAGAGTTGTGCTTAACGGAGAATAGAAACTCTAACCCTAAGTCCGGATAGGAATTCGATATAAAATATAATTAAAATAATTATAATATTGATTACGTGTTTGTACTGTATGGTAGTATTGATCAATGATTGATCGGGTAAGGTTTAATATTCATAAACCCTAAAAAGAGATTAGAAAACCTAATCTCATGATGAGAAACCCTAATGTACCATTAGAAATCCTAATCGAAAGCCGGGAAACCCTAATTTCATATTCAGGAATCCTAAACCCTAAATTAGGAAACCCTAATCCTAATTGGTAAGCCTAATGGGTGTATTAAACTTAAATATGATTAGAAAACCCTAATTATATTTTAGTTATCTTAATTTCTATTTTACAAACCCTAATTGTAATTTAAAAAATTTATTTTTCTAATTAAAACCCTAATTCGTGGGTTGTAAACCCTAATGACCAATTACGACCCTAATTCCTTAATTAGCAATTTTAATTAGGAATTATTAATCCTAATTAGCAATATTTTATTATGATTAAGAAATTTTAATATAATTAGAAAATTCTAATTATAATTTAGAAATACTAATTTTCAATTGTGAAAACCAAAATTCAGAAATCTTGGGAATTAAATTGAAAACCTAGGGTTCAAACCCTAAACCCTAAAGGGTTCAAACCCTAAACCAAACCCACCCTAAGGGTTTGGTTGTTGTCCAATTTGCCATTAAAAATATTTAGAGAAAGACTAAAATGCTCTTTTGTTTATTTTAGTAAGTTAACTTGCAAAATTGGCAAAAACTTTAGTTGTTCACCAACTAATTTGACTTTGGTACAAACTCTCCAGCAATTCAGCCCTTATTTGATAGCTACATGAGATCATTCAATGTATCTAAGTGGTATATAAGAGATTTGAGAGAAAGAAAGTTCATAAAATTGCTCATTTGGATAATTTACTCTCACCAACTCCCTCTCTCACTAAAAGCTCCGAAAATTACTAGTAGATCAGTCCTAGAATCAGTCCCTAGATCACCAAGAACAACTAAGGAGGATTAAGATCAAAGATCTAGCAAGAAGAGGTATAAACCCTAGTTTACTTTTGATCTTTGTTGCTTAGAAATTTTGTGTTTTAGTGTTTAATCTTATGTTATAATATGTTTTTAGTCGATCTATTTTGATCCATGATGGATCCATAACATCAAAATGGGTAAAAAGTGATTTTTCGAAAATCTGTTCTTGAGCTCTAAAGTTGTCTGACAAGCAAATGTTAGTTGGCTTAGATCTTCATGTGTTTATGTTATGAGCTGTTTTAAAGCTTTTATATGTAGCCTAACATGTTGTCTTTAAGCTGCAAAAGCTATTAGAGTCATAAGAGGTCTGGATTCGAAGATATAATCGGTCAAAACCCGTTGACCGGGCATGACCGAGTATATTCTGGGTAACCCAGAAAGTTGGATTTTAGCGTCTGACATGAGTTTTAAGGGACCGGATCTGCCAGATATGATATTGTTTGATGTTTTGTTTGGAACCATGTTGTAGCCTGTTACATGGTCTTTGATTCCATGGCTTTATATCTCACAAATAAGCAGTAGATCAAGCATAGCAGTTGGTCAAACTGGGCATGTCAATCATGATTACCGTTTCTGGAAAACCCAGAAAACGGTTAATCTATGATTCTGACATGGTTTGACCATATTATTTTCTTGTGATTGCCTTATATTTGAACTGATCTATTAATGTATAAATATTCTTGGGCATATGTACTATAGTTATGAACCTTCATAACACCCATACAATGATTGGAACATAAACTTAATTGACCATCAAAGTGACCAGTCGAGTTCTGGGTTTCTGGAAAAAAAACCCAGGTATGGTCTGACAAGAGATTTGATTGCCCAGATCTCTTTACATGTTTGTTGTTTGACCTAGATATTGGTTTCCAGTTGTAGTGTTGTATAATTACTACAAGATCTGAGTTTAAAATGGGCCGGAACATGTTTACACCGAGAATTAAAGTCAGTTAGACAAGCTACCTTGAACACTGACTTTGTCAGTGTTCTTGAGCCAAGAACACCAAAGGCAACAGACAAGTGTCGCTAAAGGCTATTAGCGACGGTTTTATTTATTTTATTTTCAGAATTTTCGGAAAATAATTAAAAATTAAAAATAAATTCTAAAAATTACCAAAAATGGTTTTAAAAATTATTTTAAATTATGAAAAATAATTTTTGACCAATTGGAATATTTTTCTTTAATATTTATAATTATTTAAATATTAAAGGTATTTAATTTATTTACTTAGTGTACTAAATAAATTAGAGAAAAATGATTTAATATTATGAAAAATTATTTTAAATAAGAATTATGTATTTAAAAATATTTTAAGTTATAAAATGTGACTTTTAATATTTTTTAGAGAATTTTTATTAATAATTTAATATTAATGATATTAGATTTATTTAATTATTAAATTAAATAAATAAGATAAAAATGATTTTAATGATTTAAAAATCATTTTAAATAAAAATAAAGTGTTAGAAAATATTTTAAATTTTAAAATATAATTTTCAATATTTTTGGAGAATTCTCATTAATAAATTAATATTAATGATATTAGATTTATTTAATTATGATATTAAATAAATAAATTAAAATGATTTTATTGATTTAAAAATTATTTAAAAGTGAGAAAAATGTTTTAAAAATATTTTTGGTTATAATTAATGACTTTTAATATTTTGATAATAATTTTATTAATATTTAAATATTAATGGTAATGATTTAAAAATGATTTTAATTATTTTAAAAATCATTTAAGTAGGATATTGTTGATTTAAAAATATTTTAAGTTATTAATAATAACTTTAATATTTTGACAAGTATGTTATTAATATTTTTATATTATTAAATATTAATAATGATAAGTTATTTGATAATTAAATCATTTAAAAATGATTTAAGTGTTTGAAAAATTATTATAAATTATAATAATTGTTTATAAATTATTAAAAGCTTCCGAAAAATATTATAAACGATATTTGACTTATCTAAAATAATATTGAAGCTTAGAGACTAAGATTGTTAGA